>CM050167.1:87287161-87887161 GCA_027410445.1 Discoglossus pictus
ATTCAGATTTTCCCCTCAAAAATGCTTTTTGCCCCCCAGTTTACACATATGCTAATATTGTTGATTTCACACACAAGAAGCTTTTATTCAAGAACTACAGTGGTTCTTTAAATAGAATATAGAACACACATTTTTTAGCTTGTTGAAAGGTCACTGTACATTGAAAGGTCCCTGTCTTTTTATGCTTAAAATCAAATGTACTCAGAGCTTTAACTAAAGCACATGGGAAGATTGAAAACTTGCAGACTTGCATTCTAAATTATATATATATATATATATATATATATAATACATCTGTGTTCACATTTGAATGTTAAAAAACCTGCTTTAAGCTCAGAATTCCAAGAAATACAGTTATTACACTGCATTCTGGGAAGCTGAGCTGAAATAATAAAGTATAATAGGTGTGTATATATATATATATATATATATATATATATATATATATATATATATACTTCCAGTCAAACCAAGAACATAATTCAACATTAAAAATTCATAAACCTAGCATGAAAAAAAAAAGTGATGCCTCTACCGGACCCAGAGGCATCCATGACACGTTTAACGTAATGTGTGAGCTTGTGGTGATTATTTCTGGAGAGCAATGCTTTATTGATGCCAGTAGCCTGCTTCTGGGCCTCTGAAATTGAATAGATGTCTTTCATAAAGAGTCTTCTAAATCTATTCTTTTCTCTCAAAATTTGAAAGTTGGGAATTGTATTCATAAATTACATGGAAAAAGCCTCCCCACTTTCCAAATGAATTTCTCATAGGAATAATTATGTCTACATGGGGAGATAAACCACACGAACATGCACAGTTGGATAAATAATAATAGTCACAAAATGACACTTCAATTGTCCTTTAATAGGGTTCTATTTTGAATAACGGAACTTGATAATGTGCAAAATCTTTTACATAGCTTTTATAGTAAATCATCGCATCCTTAATGTTTTTTGAACACTTATATTCATATATGCTTTAATGATGGCAGACTTTTTGTCTCTAAAAGGATTAGAAACCTGAGAAGAGTGGACGGAACCATAGATTTAGACAGGATCTCTATTCAGTTATGTTAAAAATAGCATTTCCAAATAGCCTACTTGACCATAGTTCTCAGTGGATGTGTAAGGCCCCATAGGATGACCCTCTCCCTCAATCTACAGACAGTCTTTGCTTCTAAAAGTACTAGAGACCTGGGGTCAGTGGGAGGAATTGTGGATTCAGATAAGATCTGTATTTATCTCTGTTTAAATGTGTTTCTCTAAATGGAGAACTTAACAAGAGAACACAATGGAAGAGTAAGCCCCATAGGATGACCCTCCTATCAAAGTACAAACATATGAGCAAAATAAGATGGACTCGCCCATGACACTCCTCTAAATATAAGATTTTCATTAAAATGTCTTTGTTCCTGTATTCTATAATGGCTATTTTCTTTTACATGCTTCACAAGCCTATGAACTTTTTTTTTTTTTACCAAACTACAATGGTCATTTAAGCATTTGTCCTCTGGATAACTGTAGACCAGTACTAAGCAGAAATAGATCTTGTTTAAGACATAGTTGGAGTGATGGATATTCAGAAATCACTTTCAATGGCAGGGACTCAAAAGAGTTAATGCCTTCAGAAAATACACTAGACCGCTAAGGCTATCTTGAACTTAAAATAACACAAGCATTTTAAATTGATAAGAAACTGCTAGAGACAACTGTTCACTTTAGAGGTATAACAAATGATACGCCTGCTTCATTTTGTTTTCCCTAGGTGCATCTGAGCTGGGAGATCCCGATTTCTTGGGGTTGTTTGCACCCCTTAAGGACTGTAAATGTACACTCCTGAGTGTCCCAGCCGAAACATTTTATCAAGGGGCCCTATGGATGGAGGCCACTTTCTTTTCCTAGTGTTATTCCTAATAGTAAATGTGAATTATATAAATTTTCTGCCTCTTTGCACTCTGTATATAGAGCTTTCTTTTTTTTTTTTTTTTACCTTTTAACGGTGCTAATTCTACCTCCTCTCTGCCAGTAAATACTGTCCTAGAGAGCCCAGTAGGGAGGGGGTGTCATGTGGCAAATCTGTTTATCCAAATTACTTATGGAATTGAATCCCCTACGCTTTGAAAACCGCTGTATGGGCAAATTACTGTATCTAACCAAGAATGTAATCTGTGACTAGAGGTGCTAGTTTTATTACTCTGAGACGTTGATGTATCTCCTTTACTAGCTTGTCAGTGGGAGAATTGATAATGAAATCCTAAATAAATGGCTTGTCTTTCTGGAGGCAATAATCATAATTGTTTTTATTAATAACTAAGCGACTTGCCCGTTAAAAATGACTGGGCAATAAAATTTCAAGGCAGGTATTGCTATTTGCCAGAGACATTCATTTTTTTTGTGGTCTGAGATCCTTCGGTGCTCATTGTGAGCCTCGCGCTGAGCGCCTTTGGTGCTCATTGTGAGGCTCTTGGTTGTTGTATTTTTTTTTTATCAGACGCGCTTTTGCTGTCATTGTAAGGTCGGCACTGATCTGCTTTTTGTGCTTTTTGCAAGGCTGTCCCCTGGTGTAGTTTGTGTGCTATGAGCAGCGTTGGCGCTCGTTGTGAGACGCGCGGTGAATGTCTTTTGTGTTTATTGCGATATTGTTTTTTTTTTTTTTTTTTTTGTGTATATGTATTTTTGTATGCTAATGAAATAATGAATAAATTAATATACTTTACCTATTTGTAAGTAATATGCAGGAAGCATTGTGCTGAAGAGCTGACAATCTGTTTTGATATTCCTGCAGCATACAATGTTGGTTTGCAGTGTTGTGGAGCTGTGGTGTAAGCGTCAGCAATGTGTGCAGTGTGTAGTGTAAATAAGCTGCGTGCGCGAGGGAAGCCGTTAGTGTAGCTGTGTAGTTCCGCATTCTGTAGTGTTTTAAAATGGCGGCGAATGTGTATGTGGTATGCGGGTGTGAATGATTTAGCGTCCTTGCTAAAAGTGTATCTTGTACCTTGTACGGCTTTTTTCAAAAGCCGTATGTGCTTGGTGGTGTTTTGCGGCTTTAGGGTCATGTAGCCTCGTTTTTTTTTTTTTTTGCGGCAGCCATTTTTTCTCTTACTTAGAGGATTTTTGTGTGTCTAAATTCGGTAATTGAGGTGTAAGTTCACTTGCAGAGGTCCTGGGTGCCCCTTTTGCTGTGGATAAGCTTTTTATGTAATTTTTCTGTGTATTTATTGTTTTTTTTTTTTTTGTTTTCAGCTGCGCGCGGTTCGGCCGTTAAGGTCGTATTTTTCTGTGTGTCCGTATTTACTCATTGCGTGTTTTGTGTTTTTTTTCCAAGTCCCGCTTCTGTGGGTGTTTGTAACGGCTTGTGAGGCGCCGTAGAGCCTCCACCTCCGCAAATGCGGCCCCTCGCTTCACGGGGTTCCGCATTTGCGTCCCGAACTGCGTCCCTCGCTTCACGAGGGACGCAGTTCTTGCGAGCTTGCAAAGTGTGATGACGATTCGTAGTTTGACAACTATTCTATGTGATTAGGAGTGTTCAAGGTATCTCATAATTAATGGACAATCAATGTTCTATATTTGCCGTATTCTCTGGATAATGGCCACACATATATTAGAAAAAAAAACACAGCCTTTAATGTATTAACTGTTCCAGGGCTGCCCTTGCTATCACAACAGGCAGCGGACTTTAATACTGATCTTTGTTCATTTCTTAGGCCAGGCTTTAGAAGGCGAGGAGGTACTTTCATCTATAGTTCTTTTATATTGCTCTCGTACAGAGGTCGGCAATTATATTGAATACAATTTGTCAAGGTCCGAATGTATATATGAATTCAAGGTGCAAAATCCTATATTTTTATGAATGCAGAAACAAATATTTTGTTAGATAATGACAGTCATACGGACAATTTGCATTGTGAAGGATAATTTGGGAAAAGAACATAATTTAAGTGAGAAGTCATTTAATTGCTTCAAAGTTTCAAGTATGATACATTTAATAAGACAGTGGAGGTGTGGGAAAAAAGGGGGTGCCAAGGTTCAGATTCAGACCCAGGATTTTCTATAGAATACCCCTACTTTCATCTATGTTTTTTAAACTGTATATTTTTTTTTACACACACACGCAATTGAATTCCCCTCCAGCCAAATAACTACTATACACATCAACTTTTGGGTGCTGTTTATGTAGTCTTAAAACCAGTTCCATAATTGTTGTGGGTTTAGATGTGAGCCAGCACAATAGGTCTTATCAGGGATGGGTATCACTACCATGGACAAACACTAACAAATCTTGTTGCAGGAACTTCAGGTTGAAGTAGTAGATCGAGTGTATCTAGAACTTAAGCCATCGTCACTACCCCACATAAAGACTAATTGATAGGTTGCTATATTTAGAATAATCATTGTAAGGTAGTTGGATGAATGAAAATCTGTTTGAAGGGTAAGGCATGGGTGCTTTTATTTATTTTTTATTATTATTATTTTTTTACATAGACATTGAAGTTTTACTTTTCTGTTGAATTTAAATGAACTTGTTTTGAGCATTACATTGCTCTGTGAATCAACTGAGATCATGTCATGTACATGTGGCTAAAATAACTCCAGTGAGAGGAGAGGCAGCAGACATTCCTTCCTGCCCATTACATTATCTTGGAAATAGATAAGGACAGATAGCATGGAAGCTTGGGAACACCGGAAGAAAAAAGTCGAATGAATACAAGGCAGCATAAAACTAAGATACTGATTTTTATGTTTATTTTCTCTCTCTGCATTTTATTTTGTTTGCTGCAGACTAGATATTGTTATATACTACTTTGATTTTTTTTGTAATCCAAGTGCATCAATTTGCCTTTTTATATTTAACTCTGACATTTTAATAAAGTAATTTCCAATAACATGTATTATACGTATTTTTATAAACCTTAAGTATAACATTTTGTGTAATTAAAAGTATGCCTTCGCTTCTAGATTTAATATACAGTGGAAGGGGGAATAATCAGGAGCCAGAGGTCCAAAGATTAACTTGAGCTCTTTAACTATTTTCTGGAGGTAAAACCTGTCTTTATTAATGGGCTCCCTCCATGTCTCCAAGTAAATCTTTCTGCCTCCTAAGTTTTGCATATTTTTGTCCACTCATTTATGTTACAGTAAAATAAGGAAAAAGGTGTATTGCAGACACATAGCCACATTAAATTCCCCTAACGTGTCAAACCGTAGCTCGTAACGTAGCCCGCAAGACTTACGGCTATTAAATTGCCTCGTAAAGCAACCCGCCGACGTCTTGCGGGGTCGGAGCAAAAAAAAAAAACTACGGATGTGAGAATTCGACTTGCGAGACTTTCCAATCGCGCTATTAAATTGCAACAAATGAATTGTTGTTCAAGCCTGTAATTCACAAATGGAGCCAAAAAGCCAACGGGTGCTAGAGAGGACCCGCAAGGGGAGTAAAGTCCAATCCATAGCACTGTAAATGCAAATATACACACACTACTGTACTCATAATAACAGGGAAAGTGATGTTAGATCTTAGGATTATTAGCACAACATTCTCAGGCAAAATAAAATACTTTTATTTTCATTTTTATTTCCGTGTTCTATCGATCCCGGCAATCAATGTGTTAATACATATAATAGAACTCGCATGTAATAGGATATCATATTTACGGCTTTATCAATATTGCTTTATACCTGGAATGTGGGTCCGATCGTAACTCGTATTTCATTTTTCAGTGACGTAATTCTAACGATCTTGGTTGCCATTGGCTCCATCAAAACCTGTAACTGTGGGTTTGACTAATTGATTACATTCACTGCCGCGCATCCAACGTTTGACAGATGGTTTACAGATTTGCCTCTCTGCCCCGTAGCTTGCTCCCTGCTCTAATTTAATAGCTCTGTAACTCCGCAAAATCTTGAGCCTGCAGCCGCTGCCCGTAAGTGCAACATGAAACCCACTTGGAATTTAATGTGGCTCTAAGAATCTGAACCAGGACCGGGTCAGCCGGCTATTGGTTTTCCCCAACATAAGTTTCAGTGCCCTCAAAATAATGGTACTCGTTATTACAATAATTCAGATCTTGGTCACTGGTGCCATCAAACACTTAAAAAAAAACTACTTTTAGGAATATTGTATTTTGTTGTTGTTGCATTAAAAAGAGTACAATTGATAACGTGCCACAGTGTGTTTTCGTTTTGCTCAAACATATCAGAGCACAAAAACTTATTTAGAAGTATATTTGCTCCCTCCCAGCCAATGAGATCTACTAAAGTATGTTCTCCGCATTATCTGCCCATTTTTCAATTACGCTTAAACTAGTTTTAGTTTAAACTTAATGTTTAAAACATGCATATCCTTTTAAGCTCTGTGTGTGCTATCAACGGAGTAAGGGTAAGTTCATTAGTTTACTAGGACACAACATTGACCAGAATGGTCCATTAAGCTTTTGTGTACACAGGAATTGGTTAAGACCTGACAAGTTCCTTGGCCATTTGTTGGTGTTATACTGTTCAACAACAGCTTCCACAGCCAGGGCCCCATCTCACCTTATGTTAATTTAGCATGTGATAAATAGGGTGAATTAAAGGTAAGCAACACATTTATTATGCCTCCCCTGGGCTCATTGAGAGGTACTGACTGACATGAACACAAACAGAAGTACTTGCTAGCATTTCATTATCACGTTGGTAAATCTGCAAAATCTTGTTTTTCTGGATTTGCATCTATTTTAGATCCTATAGTTCGGAGGCTATTTTTGCTACTCACATTTAATACATTTTTCCCATTTTAAATTTCAAGAGTAAGTTGATGGCAGTGACTTGTTTTTAATGTCAAACTGAAAGATTTATTCCTGAATTAGAGATTTGAGTCTAAAAGCAGAATTAGGCAGGAAAGGTTGTAAAATAGTTTTTGAAGGCATCCATGATATTTTGGTGAAGTGTGTGTGAGAGCGGGGCCTTTACATTTTATAGAGAGCAGGGTGTCCATTTATTTCTAAGCACATTTGAAGAAAGAGGTAGGTGTCCAATTCTGTGAAATCCAATTGACTAACAAAATTCTCCTGACTTCCTATAGTTCCTTCTGACCCTCCACTGATATATTAAAAAAGCACACATCCTCAAATCTTCAAAATTCTGATTTTTATCTAGAGCATACACGGCTGCTAAAGTTGTTAGGTTGTCACATGACTAGCAATCTTGGACTAGTTATTGACCTTCAGTGATGCTTTCAATGGCTCCTGTTGTAAATTCTTCTTTGAACTCCACTAAACGTCATCAGGTCTAGTTATAAATACTAGTATTACCACATTCTTTCACTTACTGCTGAACTTTTTGTAGATAATAATAAATATTTTATTTGACTTTTATAACTCTTCCTCCCATAAAACCATCATGCTGTTTACATATCCAAATTTCGATATAAATATAGATTTATTTTTTATTTTTTATTTCCTCCAGGTAACGGATGAAGATGATGATGATGACGACGACAATGCAGGGAAGAAGCAAAACTCTCCTTGAAATGCTGACCATTATCCATATTGCTCAGAACCATTAAGGCAAAATATAAACGCTGCCCTCTTGCCAATATTAGCCTGAATTATTGCCATAAGCCGGTTTGTTTTTATTAGATTGTTACCTCTTTAATTACCCAGCCCAGATCACATTTACATATAAGTTTAACTGATCTGAACATCAATAGCCGTTTGTTTTTTGGAAAATATACTATATGATGCCCATCTAATGGGTTAAATCCTTTTTGTGGATTTAAAAAAGAAATCCTTTACCATAGTGTAAAAAATACACATTTTTTTTTCTTTTCTTTTATTAATTTACCAGTCTGATAAATTGCCTTTGGATTTCCCCTGTATTTATCTTGTATAGTGAAATAAAACATTGCAGATTCTGATGTAAAAAGACACCAAGCCTGTTTTCTTGTGTTCTTTCGGTGGCTTTGGGATGATTGCAGGAGGTTTGGATAGGTGAGTTGCTATTGTATCTGTCCTCTCACCTACACAACAACTTGCATTTATTAACACAAACTGTACAGTTGAGGCAAAATGTTCACTTAAACAATATGTTGATCAAGATGTATTTATTTTATTGACTAAGGCATATGTTCAGTGGATTTATGTTTACCTGTGTGTTTGCTGTTCGTAAGCTCACCCTCTAAATACACCCCCAGCACATGACATTACTCCTATAATTGTTCCATCACTCCTTTATCCTAAATCCACTTCCTTGGTATTACTCTGCATTCCCTGCACTCTCCTTCATTACCCACAATATGCTGCACCTCTGAAATATCTCCCAAATGTGTATTTTTCACACACAAGAATCAACCAAAAATCAAAATGTACTCACCATAAGCACATAACATTTTTTTTTAAAGAAATTTTTAGTTTATAAACCTCTATACAAAAGCAAGGATTTCACTAACTAAAAACTTCTTTAAAAAAAATATGTTATGTGCTTATTTAGAGCCCTATTCAATTGGCCAAATCGCAATTGAATGAGGGCCTTACTCTCTTTTCCCTGATTAGTGTGTCCCAGCTCCAACCTTAAATGCCTTAGCTAGGTTAATATATATTACTAGTCCTTTCTCATCTGCTGCCCTGCTCTCCCAATCGCTTCCCCTGTTTATTTTATTCGCTAGAATAAAATTAAAATCCAGACACGTGCATATAAAGTCATCAACAACACCAAATGTGTCAGATCCAATTTTGCCTTCTGTATCTCTTCACCTCCTCACACTCGTCTCCAAGACTGTTTCTGACCTACTTTGTGGAATTCTATACACTGACAGACTGTCCTTCACTCTTCAAACCTCTTTGGAAACCCATTCTTTGCAGAGAAGCCTACAAACTTGTTTCCTAATATTAACCATTCAATCTAGACTGTGACCCCCCCCCCCCCCACCCCTTATACATAGATCATTCTGCCACATCTGACTACCAAAAAGTAATCCCTGTCTCTTATACCATGAGCCTGCTTATGTACACATACTGCATATGGAAATATAAAGAAAAATACTGACAAATGTAAATTTCAAAACCTTAAAAAAATGTTTTTCCTTCAAGGCATTTTTGAAGAAATATGACACAAAATATGTTTCATACGTAAATACTATGATGTATAGTGTGATCTGCCTGCTTTATATTACCGGATTAACTTGTATTTCAAGAACCTATATCTGTTACCTTTACAATTTGCTGTATTGCAGCTGGAATAAAGGGCCAGGTCTCCATATATGTGAAAGATTGGCAGTTAAGTTACTACTTTTCCTTTTTCCTTGCTATGTCCCCATCTTATGATTATCAACTACTTGTATAAAAGTATAAACGTGTATGTGTGTGTGTATATATATATATATATATATATATATATATATATATATATGTATATGTATATGTATATGTATATATATATATATATATATATATATATATATATATAATCAGAAATGTATATGGCTATAGAAAGAAGTATTACTTCATACAAACTATTCATATTCCACATTATTTCACAACCCTGCATCTTGTAGCCACTTGCTACCCCTTGAAAATGTGCTTCCCTAGGCCTAAGTCTTGTTAGCCAAGGATGGAATTCACATTTTAGTATACACATCATCCCCTTTCTGGCATTGTAGATTAGCAAAGTCTTCAGATTTCTGAAGTAAGCAACAAAATTAGCAGCTCTGTAAGTCATGGGCATAAAAAAACATTTTTCAGATCAAATATTTATTATAACCTACTCTGCTAGTGCATGGAAGCTGCCATGATAGCCAAAAGTCATTTTCAAAGGCTCAAGCCGACTCTACTGAACTTATGAGGAGTGGGGATGTGTACTGTGCTGAAATTTATATCTGAATCCACCAACAACTCCTCATCTCTCCTCCTTTCCCTCTTTTTTCACTCTTGCACAGATAGTTAAAATTAGTAGAATACTCTCACTCCGTCTCCTTGCCATCAGGAAGTATGGTAGACAAAAAAATAGCATCCTTTAGGCAGAAGCGTTTACTACTAAAATACAGATTTTAGCTAAAACTGTTTTTATGCCTTGATTTACACAGTTACTAATGGTAATTTTTTTACAAATTTCACAAACATACAGTCTGTTAGGGTTTGAGAGTCCTCACTCCAGGATTACTTTGTTTTTATGTATTATAGAACATGTATGATTGCTTTGCTTCTTCACCATTATCTATTGACTCTGCCATACTGTTTCCTGTTCTTTTGTAGAGCCTTCATCCAATATCTTTTTGCACCATCCATCTCCCCAAAGTACACCCTTTTTTGGTTCCTTCGGTTTTTTTCTCTCCAACTTTAGGAGAAAGAAACATCTGCAGTGCCCATTCTACACAATATATCTGTATGTACATAGTATTTCTAAAACCAATAATGCAATATTTTTCAAAAATAAAGTTTCCCTCTATGGCCATTTCAAATAATGGGAGATATGGTAGCCTGCCAAACTAAGTTTTACTGTGACTGTCTTGAATTCTTCCTGAAGAATGGCATGTTCTGGCTGTGCTTTGTGTAGCTGTTTATTCTTCTGATTTATCCAAATTGCTATTATATATTCCCCCATGGCCTATTCTGTGCTGCACACGGTTTATATGACCGTATTACTGGGAGTTTTCTTTTTCATCATAGCCATCATAAAAATATACCCCATATAAAGCCCTCTTTGGTTCTGGGGATGCAAGTCTTAAGGCACGTTCATACATTTTTGGTGGCATTGCGCTGAGATCTGGACAGGAGCATATACAATATTGTTTAACACAGTGGACAGAAGTATATCTCTAATATTGCTAACAAGCCCACTTGGAGCCTCAATGAACACATTGTCTAAATAGCTAAGAAATTAAAGAACACAATCATTTCCAGTGTCAAACATTAAATCTAAACATTTTATATATTGTCTTTTAAGTAACTAAACTTGATAATGGGCAAAATTATTTAAAAAGCATGTATATAATAAACACACACACACGCATATATATATATATATATATATATATATATATATATATATATATATATATATATATATATATATATATATATATATATATAACTTGTATTTCAATTATTTGTTACTGAAAGATTTGATTCTATTTTGTTAGCTGGCTAACAATGTTACTATCCCGGGAAGGTGTGTCTTAGTGGACTAATGAACATTTTATCAGAATAGACATGGGCAGTTTTATCTGCCACATTCATGTTCTACAGAAAGAATGGTATTTTTTCCCTTATATTTTAAAAATATGTTGCCCACTTTTTAAATGTTTATTTTTTTTTTTTACTTATTATGAGCCATATTCCATTAGAAGCTCTCAAAAGCCTCTAACCCATAATTTGGCTGTGGGTGTTTTTTTTCTCTAAATGTTTATTCTATTGTATTCTATTGCCCGCAATTTACCTCTTTAAGACTAAGCTTGTAAACCCTGCCTTTTTAAGTCTCATTTCAGGAGGCGGGATCATAAGATCTGTGTTTAATTGCTGCTACAGCTTTAATAAGTGTTTGAAAAAGCCCTTTCCAGTCCTATTTAGTACTCGTTATATTTTTGATTGTGATATTTTGTTCATTAGCAGGTCAGACTTTACGGGTCTAATCGAATATATCGATTTTGTGTAACTTTAATTAGAGCTTGTAATACTAGAGCTGTGCTAAAACCAATGGAGTTCCAAGACCGGTTTTGCTTCTTAGGTCGGCCCATAGTGATTGTGAGCGGGTATCTTGTAATCTGATTGAGAGTAGCTAATAGATATGTGGCATCATCAAGAGCAGTTTTAAGAGTGTATACATTCACAAATTGGGCAATATATTGTATATACTATATTGTATATACTATAGATTGAAATCCCCACCATTTCCAGAACAAGTGGTCTCCTTTGACTGCCTCAGAAGACCTACAATGACTTTCTGGCATCTTGAGTGAAACTACTGATGCAGCAGGTGCAAAACACCAATGCTCACAAGAGGGCAGGGGGCCTGTGCTACCTGTAAAGAAGGTGGTGTCTTAAATGTATTAGGGGGCGGGCAGATAATTATTTTTATAAAAAGTTGATCTGATCATTTGTGGTGCTCTGACCACCTACATTTTGTCTGGTAGTTTTATTGACCCCCTACAGGCACTTACCTTGTATGGAGAAGTTGCATGTGAGGGGCACATTGTTTTGTACTAGGGCCCCTCACTCCACCCACTTACATTTGGAGTTTAGTGTTTTGACAGATCTGCTTCTCTCCTCCCCCTGTCGGGTATCCAGTGGGTGGGAGAAGAAAAGCCCAAGAAGAACATCATGACTGAAAACGTATCTGTTGATCTGATAACACATGTCTACATTGTACACTAATTTGTTTATCTGCCTCCATCTCTGCAGTGGACATTAAATGCAAACCTACACAGGTCAGGAAAGTATTTAGGACAGCCTTCTGTGCAAATCCTTTTTTCAATGTTAGACTCAACAGAAAGTTTTAAAAGCTACATTGAATCTATTTCTTCAAATTCTAATTGCTTTGCTAATTCATATCTAAGTAAATTAAATCGTATTTTTTGTCCTTAAAATTCATTAAGTGTGGAATTATCCATCCCAAGGAGGTACAAGGGGGATTTATCTGAAAAGTGGGACTGTTTATCCAAAATAGGGACAGTTGGGAGCTCTTCTTGGCTTTCTTCAACAGTGGATTTCAGTATTATTGTGTTAAGGAAATCTAAATGATATATTGGAAATTCTGAGGAACCACCACCCTCCCTTCCAACTTGAATGGTTAATACAACATGGCAAAATGGTTTGTCTGGGATCAGATACCATACATCTGAACGATATATCTTGATTATCTGATTGTATTTTATGCTTAAACCATAAAAAATAATAACAACAAAAGTATATTTGGTGCATTTTTAAATGATCTGAACATTGTAGGGAACTTGAATGAATGAAAAGCATTGCTCTATATGGCTAAAGGCCATAACCAGTACTGATTGCTTACAAGCATTTGACATTGATGACCAGGCTCTCCTGCAACACAAACTGTTGGTGTCCATGACAAAGCGTTGGCTTGTGTGGCGTCTTTTTCATCTAATCTGATGTCCAATGACTATTTTTACAATACTACACTAGCACTCATACAATATGGTTTAATGTGCATATTTAAAAACTGATTACCAATAAAATCTGTTCTGGTACCAATCAGAAAATGTAGCTTTTAAAACTTACATTTGTTACATAATGGAGACAGGAATAGCTTGAAGCACTCATTCTTCTTTAGTTTCCTTTTCTTTTTATCTGCTCATGTGTGGTTAACAAATATTGTCATAGTGCATTTATTCCATTCTTGTATTATGCTTGCTTCCCTGTAAATTATAATTTAAAAAAACAATAGCTTATATTTATACTTGAGTGGTTCAACAGATTTGCTTGTTTACTCCACCTATCAGGCATCAATGGGTTAAATGTACCTATAAAGCATAACATTTAAATAAACCCATAGCTCAGACAGTGGTTGAATTCTTGATGATCCTCCTCCATACTAAACTTCACTTGTCTAGGATGGATTACCTAATATTTACCCCAAGCTTCATCTTATCTAAAACAATTCAACTCATTGCGAGTCTCTCCCTCTGTCTTCTTCCTCCCTTGTGTCTCATTTCCCCCCTCCTCTCCCTCCCTTGTGTCTCCTTCCCCCACCATGTTTTTACCCCCTCCCCCCGTGTCCTTCCCCCCTGTCCCCCCGTGTCTCTTTCCCCACCTCTCCCTCCCCTGTGTCTCTTGCCCCCCTCTCCCTCCCCTGTGTCTCTTTCTCCCCCTGTGTCTCTTATCCCCCAAGTCTCTTCCTCCCTCACTCGTGTCTGTTCCCCCCATTTCCCTTTCTGTGTCTCTTCACCCTCCTCTCCCTCCCTTGTGTCTCTCCCCCCTCCTCTCCCTCCCCTGTGTGTCCCCCCTCCTCCTCTCCCTCCCCTGTGTGTCTCCTCCCTCCTCCTCTGTGTCTCTTCCCCCTCCTCTCACTCCTTTTTGTCTCTCCCACTCCCCTGTGTCTCTCCCCACTCCTCTCAATCCCCTGTGTCTCTCCCCCCTCCTCTCCCTCCCCTATGTGTCTACCCCCTCCTCTCCTACCCCTGTGTCTCTTCCCCCCTCCCCTGTGTCTCTTCCCCCTCCTCTCCCTCCCGTGTCTCTCCCCCCCTCCTCTCACTCCTTTGTGTCTCTCCCCCTCCTCTCACTCCCCTGTGTCTCTTCCTCCCTCCTCTCACTCCCCTGTGTCTCTACCCCCTCTCCTCTGTGTGTCTACCCCCATCCTCTCCCACCCCTGTGTCTCCTCCCTCCCGTGTCTCCCCCCCTCCTCCTCTCACTCCTCTGTGTCTCTCCTCCTCTCACTCCCCTGTGTCTCTCCCCCCTCCTCTGTGTCTTGCCCCCCTCTCATTCCCCTGTGTCTCTCCCCCCCCCTCCTCTGTGTCTCTCCCTCCCTCCCGTGTGTCTACCCTGTGTGCCTGTGCGGGCCGTTGTGCAATGCGCTTGCGCTGCCTATACCGCGCTATGCTCTTGCGCAGCTGTTGCGCAATGCATATGCGCATGTGCGGGCCGGTGCGCAATGCGCATGTGCGGGCCGGTGCGCAATTCGCATGTGCCACCCTTTGCGCAATACGCAGTTGTCAATTTGCGATTTGTCGCAAGCGTCACGACGAATCGCAGTTTGACAACTATTATATGTGATGGTCAATGACATTCATTGTTATGTTGGGTATTAGTCAATGGGTAGAAAGATTCGATCAACCCAAGAATCCATGTACAAGTCTTATAGAGTGACGGAAGGTCTTCAGCAGATCTAAGGTCAAAGGTAACATTTGGCAGAATGGTTGTGGCCATTGGCAAGGGGCTGAGTAATACTGTGGGCAATAGGGTGACCAGGGTGTCAAAAACAGGAGGAGATAAATCAGAACAAAAGCTGATTTTGGTAACTGTAATACAATATGAATACCATTATAGGATGAAGGAACCTTGTACTGCCATGGAACCATGGGACTGGTGCATCTATATGGCAGAAGTACGCTTACAGGGAATGTATCATTAATGCATAAGTACTGGGACACAAGAATATATTCACTGGAGATGTCTGCAACCTTTGGCCATGATGCACCTCCATAGAGATAACCCAACACCCTGGGATGGTGCACTCTGAGAAGATGTTGTATGACATACAGTGCCTTGCAAAAGTATTCACCCCCTTGACTTTTTACCTATTTTGTTACATTACAGCCTTAAGTTCAATGTTTTGTTAATCTGAATTTTATGTGACGGATCAGAACACAATAGTCTAAGTTGGGGAAGTGAAATGAGAAAAATATATACATAAAACTATTGTTTAGAAATAGAAAACAGAAAATTGGATGTGCGTATGTATTCACCCCCTTTGTTATGAAGCCCATAAAAAGCTCTGGTGCAAACGATTGCCTTCAGAAGTCACATAATTAGTGAAATTATGTCCACCTGTGTGCAATCTAAGTGTCACATGACCTGTCATTACATATACACACCTTTTTTGAAAAGCCCCAGAGGCTGCAACACCTAAGCAAGAGGCAACACTAACCAAACACTGCCATGAAGACCAAGGAACTCTCCAAACAAGTAAGGGACAATGTTGTTGGGAAGTACAAGTCAGGGTTAGGTTATAAAAAAATATCCAAATCTTAGATGATCCCCAGGAGCACCATCAAATCTATCATAACCAAATGGAACGAACATGGCACAACAGCAAACCTGCCAAGAGACGGCCGCCCACCAAAACTCACGGACTGGGCAAGGAGGGCATTAAAGCAGCACAGAGACCTAAGGTAACCCTGGAGGAGCTGCAGAGCCCCACAGCAGAGACTGGAGTATCTGTACATAAGACGACAATAAGCAGTATGCTCCATAGAGTTGGGCTTTATGGCAGAGTGGCCAGAAGAAAGCCATTACGTTCAGCAAAAAACAAAATGGGAGACTCCCAAAATGTATGGAGGAAGGTGCTCTGGTCCGATGAGACTAAAATTGAACTTTTCAGCCATCAAAGAAAACGCTATGCCTGGCGCAAACCCAACACATCACATCACCCAAAGAACACCATCCCCACAGTGAAACATGGCGGTGGCAGCATCATGCTATGGGGATGTTTTTCAGCAGTTGGGACTGGGAAACTGGGAAAGGTTGATTAGCAGAAACCAACATAGTAGATTCCATTCCAGTATAATTGCATATAAAATATACAATTTTTGTATTTCTTTTATATATTCTAAAGTGTAGTTCTTCAGAAAGGGATATTTTAAATACAGTGGCCCTTTAAACAGATTTGTATGTTTTTATAACACTAATGCCTCTGTTGTTTTATTTGGAATAACAACATTATTAGTCCCAGAACATCTATATATTCTTATTTACCTATATGTAATATATCATATTTATACATGTTTATAAATTTATTTATTGATGACATTACCAATGGACTGAACATTCTATAAAGAGGAACGTGTAAAACCACATGAAAAGTGGGCTGCAGGCACGAATTGGTTAAGGGAATAGATCACGCCTAATGACGTAATTAGCCCCGCCCAAAGACTAGCCCCTCTGCAGAGTCACTACTTCCCAGGTGGATCCGGCCACGTCACTGCTGCCAACTGAAAGCCCCGCCTATCTGTACACTAGCCATTCATGTAAGTGACACGGGTTTGTTAGAGGCGGTGCCTGTGTAGGGGAGCGCCCAATCAGAGACCGCGACGGGTCTGACTGCAGGAAGGTAGCCAATGGGGGGAGATAGTGATGAAATGGGCGGGACCAGTGACGTCAGGACCCGGTTAGTGTACCTATGTAGTGTTGCTGAGGCGGGTGATACTGACAGTGAGCGCCAGACACCTACAGACATCATGTGTGGTGAGTGTGAATGACCTCTTGGGGTCCATGTTTGTGTCCCATACTGGGTGGGACTACTTCCCTCCCTCAATGATGTCATTGAGTGTCAGCTCTTGGATTCCACTCACTGAGTGTTACACCTCAGGCCTCTCATTCATTGGGAGAATGCAGACAAAGAGTGTCAGCTCTTAGGGTTCATATAGTGACTGGGGGCTCCTGGGCCTCTACTCCCTCAGTGAGTGTCAGCTCTTAGGGCTCATATAGTGACTGGGAGCTCCTGGGCCTCTACTCCCTCAGTGAGTGTCAGCTCTTAGGGTTCATATAGTGACTGGGAGCTCCTGGGCCTCTACTCCCTCAGTGAGTGTCAGCTCTTAGGGTTTATATAGTGACTGGGAGCTCCTGGGCCTCTACTCACTCAGTGAGTGTCAGCTCTTCGGGTTCATATAGTGACTGGGAGCTCCTGGGCCTCTACTCACTCAGTGAGTGTCAGCTCTTAGGGTTCATATAGTGACTGGGAGCTCCTGGGCCTCTACTCCCTCAGTGAGTGTCAGCTCTTAGGGTTCATATAGTGACTGGGAGCTCTTGGGCCTCTACTCCCTCAGTGAGTGTCAGCTCTTAGGGTTCATATAGTGACTGGGAGCTCCTGGGCCTCTACTCCCTCAGTGAGTGTCAGCTCTTAGGGTTCATATAGTGACTGGGAGCTCTTGGGCCTCTACTCAGTGAGTGTCAGCTCTTAGGGTTCATATAGTGACTGGGAGCTCTTGGGCCTCTACTCACTCAGTGAATGTCAGCTCTTAGGGTTCATATAGTGACTGGGAGCTCCTGGGCCTCTACTCACTCAGTGAGTGTCAGCTCTTAGGGTTCATATAGTGACTGGGAGCTCCTGGGCCTCTACTCACTCAGTGAGTGTCAGCTCTTAGGGTTCATATAGTGACTGGGAGCTCTTGGGCCTCTACTCACTCAGTGAGTGTCAGCTCTTAGGGTTCATATAGTGACTGGGAGCTCTTGGGCCTCCACTCACTCAGTGAGTGTTAGCTCTTGGGCTTTTCTTTAAGTAGTGACTGTCAGTTTATACATTTTTGTTTAGCAGGTTAGTGTTTGTTTTTGGGGTTCTCAGTCAGTGAGTGTCAGTTCTTAGGACTAAGCCTGTGTCAGCTCTTAAAAGTTCAGTCAGTGAGTGTCTGTTCATATCCTGTTATTTACCCAGAGAGAGTTAGCTCTTGGGCTTCTCATCAGAGTTGGTGTCAGCTTTTATGTTTCATTTGGTACGTGTCAGCTCTTGGGCTTCAGTCGGTCGGTGTCAGCTCTTGGGCTTCAGTCGGTCGGTGTCAGCTCTTGGGCTTCAGTCGGTCGGTGTCAGCTCTTGGGCTTCAGTCGGTCGGTGTCAGCTCTTGGGCTTCAGTCGGTCGGTGTCAGCTCTTGGGCTTCAGTCGGTCGGTGTCAGCTCTTGGGCTTCAGTCGGTCGGTGTCAGCTCTTGGGCTTCAGTCGGTCGGTGTCAGCTCTTGGGCTTCTCTTTGGTCACTTCATGTCTGACCAATAAATGTCTGGTTTTGGGCCCCTGAGTGAGTGCCAGCTCTAAAACCTAGAGGCTAATTTGAATGTACAGCACACTCATTATATTTTGTGCTTTAATCCTTGGGTATATATCCTGACCAGCCTGCGGCATAAACAGCATACTATGTAGTAGTCTTGTAGTACCCTTCCAGTAGCAGTGATAGAGACAGACATGGAGTTCAGACGTCTTCCAGAGACACAAGGCTGCCCTATGAGTAACACTATGATTTTTTATGATCTGAGAACTTGACCCAAGTAGATTAGGCCCTTATCTCCTATCACTCAGTAACTGACAGTGATTAGACTGCATTTGTATATTTTGTCTACTGTTTATGTACATGTTGTTCTTTTTCTGATTTTAGAGTTGCTTTTGTACCCATTGGTTTTATTGTAAATCAGACCAGAAAGCACAGGGTCTCGTGAGTCATTGTTTACTTTTTCCTTTTAACTCAATACTGGGATAAAGGCAGATCGAGCACAGTATGTCTGTTGTTTTCGTGTTCATTTCCCTAAAAAAAAAATAATAATAAAAAAAAAAAAAAATATATATATATATATATATATATATATATATATATATATATATATATATATATATATATGTGTGTGTATATATATATATATATATATATATATATATATAATGTGTGTGTATATATTATGTATGTAAATAAGTAGTACATTTGTGTTCACATTTGAATGTCTAAAACAAGTATATAAAAAAAAAAAAACGTATTTCCTGCTCAGAATTGCAAGAAATACAGTTATTACACTGCATTCTGAGAACCTGGGCAGAGACATGCAATTGTGCCCACAAAGGCTTTGCTTTAAGCCCAGGATGGATTATGTACAAGCCAGGAAACCTACCCACAGACAGCTGTTTCGAGGTTACTGCCTCTCATCAGTGTGGGGCCGGTTCCTCAGCTTGTGTAGTAGATTTTATGAGGAGGTAGTTTACCAAAACAATCATTTTAATATATGGTGGGCAAAAGAGCGACAGAAGCCCTCCACAGTACAGTAAATAATTAGTACACTTGTGTGTATATCCCTACACATACAAGCGCACGTCACATTCATCACACACCCACTTTACATCCTCCTCCACATCCTTGATAAGTCTGACCATTCACACACCTTGACATACAAGTATCTCTTGTTATAACTGTATTTTGCTTTTTCCAAGACTTCCTTATAAAATGTTATGGATTGCTTTTATTCAGAAGTTGCTTATTATACAGGTCTTTGCAAATGTCCGTTATCATTTTCTTTGCACTTCTGAGAATAACGTTTATGAGTCTGGGGACAGCATGTAGACTGACTTTTCCCAAATAGAGACCCAACACACAGGCCAGAGAACAAGGTTATTATAATCTACTAGCGAATTGCCCGTCAAAAAATGACGGCAATGAAATTGTAAGGTAGCTAAATTAGTAAATGAATATAGTGTACCTATTTTGAAGCATTGTGATGAAGAGCTGGCAATCTGTGTTGATGTTGCTGCAGCATTAGTGGTGTGGAGCTGCTGTATAAGCATGCTGAATGTGTGCAGTGTAACACTGTGCGTGCGCGAGACCAAACCGTTAGCGTAGTCGTGTACTTCCGCATTGGTGTAAAATGGCGAGTAATGTGTGGTATAGGTCTGTATCGGAATATCCGTAGGTGTTTTGTGGTGTTTTGCGAGTTTAGAGTGCTGTAGCCTCGTTTTCGTTTTGTTCGGGCGGCCATTTTTTCTCTCGCTTAGATTTTTTTTTAGTCTCTAAACTGTTTTATTTCGAGTAAAATCGAGGTGTAAGTTGCATTTTTGAGGTCCTGGGTGCTCCCTCTTGGTGTAGGTAAGTTTTTGATGTATGTGCTGTGTGTATGTATTGTGTTTTAAATGTTTGTATGTCGGCGTGTTGCGTCCGATGTTTGCGAGGTCGTAATGTGTGGTAACGTGTTTCGTACGTTGTTTGCGTGCCTCGTAAAATTTAGCGAGTGTCGTAATTTGTGTGTCGTGTTTTTTGAGTAGCGACGTGAATTTTGCGAGGGTTTGAGGCACTTGCCCAGTGACCTCGCCAGCAACTGAGTCCCTCGCTTCGCGAGGGGCCTCAGTTGCTGGCATGGAGCGCCTTCGGCGCTCCATGCCAGCAACTGAGGCCCTTGCCCAGTGACCTCGCCAGCAACTGAGGCCCTCGCTTCGCGAGGGGCCTCAGTTGCTGACATGGAGCGCCTTCGGCGCTCCATGCCAGCAACTGAGACCCGTGCCCAGTGATCTCGCCAGCAACTGAGGCCCTCGCTTCGCGAGGGGCCTCAGTTGCTGGCATGGAGCGCCTTCGGCGCTCCATGCCAGCAACTGAGGCCCTTGCCCAGTGACCTCGCTTCGCGAGGCCCGCGGCTCGCTTTGCGAGCCCGCAAGCGTGAGCAACGACTCGTACGCTCACAACTATATATGTGATTGAGCAGTGATATGTCACTATTCATTTTAATAAATATCTTTTTTTTATTCTGATTTTTTATCTTTATTGCTGTTCTGCAATCAACTATTCGTTACATTAATGACATCTGTTGTTTGTTCTGCAAAATTATTTTAGGTACTGCAGCTTCTGGGATTTGTCAGTTCCTGGTTCAGATAATATAATCGGATCACATACTCTGGAACCATTTTCATGTTTAATCTAATTCCTAGTTCATATGTTCTTTTGGTCATTAATGATTTATTTTGGAGATATTTTAAGCTTGTGGACCAGTAGATTTTACCAGGTGTCGTTAAGCCATACATCATTTGATAAAAGGCCACTAAAGTCTCATATTTACAATGATAATGGGCAATCTTTTTAATTAACGCAGCCTTTACTTTACTGAGAGTAACAGTTGTTTTATTTGTTAACCTAAATTATCAAGTAACAGTGGTCATTGGATACAGAACAAAATATCCATTGTCTTCTATTACAAACACTTTGATAAAGGAAGGGAATGTACAATAAGATCAACTGGACTTAAAAAAGAATATAACTTTGAGTACAAGTGACAAAGCAGGTTATAAAACAAAGCAGTGGATGTACCTTTAAAATATTAAAGGGACATGGAAGATTTCTGGATTTCATTAGATATATAATATACCTATGTATCTATTTACTTATGTACTTTTTTGTTTTATTCAGAAGCGCTCTCTTTTGCAGCCTAAGATCTGACAAATAGTTCCTAATTGGTTTCTCCCCTCTGCAGCTTATGAGGCCAGTGCATGTTTAAGTACAGGGTTTGCAGAGTTCCATAATAACCAATCCAGGGCAACATTCTGCAACAGTGCTGCTTGATAGTGGTCACAGACAGGATAATTTGAAACAGTACACTTCCCAATCTGTGTATTCATGAGCTACAGATGGGCAGACCCAAACCGGTACAAATAGTATGATTTTTTTTTTTTTTTTTTTAAAGCGTATAAGCACCTCTTAATTAAAGTACATAAAAGTAAAGATATACATAGGTATATTATATTCCTAGTGAAATCCATGTCCCTTTTTAATGGTATCTGCAATAATTAATAAAAAAAATATGCTATTTTTTATTTTCTAAAAACATGTTTCCTATTATCAAAACTAGTTCCTCGAAAACAGCATAGTGTAAATATCAGACCTTGGGAATACTTTGAATAAACATTGCTTATGTATATATTTGATTTGCAAGCTGTTTACATGTGTATAATGCAAATCCCTGCCGTCCAGTGAGTAATTGTATTTTATTTATTTGTGTTCTGACATTTTATCATTTGTTCCAGCTAATCTCATTGTTAGCTTCTGCAATTTTAAGATCTTGCTCTCTCATGGATGTCTTGTAATTGGGGCTCTGCTTTAAGCAGTAGATTAGCAGTAGATTAGTTTAGGAGATGTGTGTCATTGTGCCATGGAGGGGTGTGGTGACATGGGTATGGTTGGTATCTGTGTAGGCTTCCAAATCTGGGAGAGGTCAGATTTGCATTTTTGTGTTACAGATTACTGGTCACAATTCATTTACCCTTTCTGCTACAAAATCCACTATAAATGGTACAATACTATAAATAGTACATTATCGTACAGTGGTATCTTGGTTCTCAACCTGGATGAGCAAAAACCTTGGTACTCATCACGCTACCTTGGTATTGTTTGCTTAAAGCAGTTTACATTACTCCTTTGCATTTCCTTAGTTTGTACCTAATAGTATACTGCAGTCCCATATTTTCACTGTTATGCATAAAAAAACAACAACAAAAAACTATTATTTACCTACTATTATATGCAGACATGGATATGTCCATTCGTATCTTGTAAAGATCCTTCTCCTATCTGTTATGACTCATTTTCCAAGGCTCCTTACTGCATGAAGGGTGGCAATGAGCTAATCTCAACCTTCAGGATGTGAGCTTGACAAGACGCATGTACTCCTAGATAGTAGAGGTGTTAGGACACAACAATGGAGATGGTCAGGTCAACATAAATAGTTAATGCATAGGCTTTATTTATTTATTTACTTTTTTAATCAACACTAGTTCTTGCCTTTCTTTAAGTTTTTTTACAGTCCTTGTCCTCTTATTGAACAGATGAATGGACATCGATAATGCGGCTTGAATTTCAGTTGCCTCCAGAAAATATATTAATCTTCAAGATATACTTGTGATTAATACATTACAAAATGTTGGCAATTTAGTTAATATGGCTATATAAGTTTTAGAAAAGTGTGTCTATTTTTTTAATGTCTTGGTCCTTAGAAGGTTTCCTACAAGGAAATTACTTTTCACATTGTGCACTTACACACCAGGAAGGGAAACTTCAATATGATTTTATTGCTCTTATTTAAGTTTTGTAAGATAGTTAAACATTCAGAGATTCTTCTTTTTAGTTGTGCTAGATTTAACTTGACATGCGCACAGTGGAGGTTCAAGATTTTGTATTGTGTTCAGGGCACAAACTTATAAAAAAAAAAAAAAAAAAAAAAAAAATATATATATATATATATATATATATATATATATATATATATATATATATATATATATATATATATATATATATATATATATATATATATATATATATATATATATATATATATATATATATATATATATATATCTCTTCAATGGTCCCTCTTTAAGAGGAAACTCACTGTCACTCCAAATTTCCCTATTTTTGATAGGCAGCCCCCAACTGACAAATCCTTCTGTGTTAGTCCATCCTTGAACCTCTTTAATTGCTGTCTATAAGATTATAGGAGAATGAAAGACTCCATGTTGTGTCAAGTGTTTCCTCAAGTTGTTGTCACAATTACTGAAATTTGCATAATGCTAGCAAATACTGCGTCTGTATTCAATAATTTGCATAGCTCTTTGGTAACTTATAATGTTGGGAAGTATTTAATTGGGCCTGTATATGGTGGAACATAAAATTTTTATAAAAAATATATATTTTTGGGAGCCTTTTGGATGGTTTGCTTATTTATTTGTATATTAAGACAGCTTTTGGAGCAAAGATGACAAAGTTTCAATTTGTACATTCAAATCATTCAAATAAAACACAGAACAATTTGTCAGTACTTAAGTACGTTATATCATAGGAGAGAAACACCCCGATTTTATAGAATTAAACTTCTATCAGTGCATGAATTGGCTATACCATTGTTTTTCAATTTTTTAAGGACCTTTGAACTCCATTCAGAGGTCACAATTGATCACATATTATAATTATTTCAGTTCTGTTTTTTGTTAAATGGTTAAAAAAAAGAATCGACTACACAAATCTTCAGTGTTTTGCACACTTAAATAATATAAATACGATGGGGAAACTCTTTTAAGATGATTTTTGGATATACTCCTAGCTGAAAAGCGCAGGGCTGGACCGGATCTTGATTACTGAGCAGACGATTATGAGGTGAAAATTATGAATTTATGCATTTTCACCTCCCATCAGGCAATGTAGTAGAGGGATAACTGGCATACAATATTATTTTTCCTTAAGTTTGGTACTGTATATCACAAATTCAGGGAATAGCTTTCCCAATGACCCCAAGATCACATTGGTGTACATACATTTGCAGAACAGTTTCCCTATGCAGAATTCCCTTGACTTTGATGAAGATTTGGTTTAAGACGTGTGATATACATACATCTTACAGAAGCCCAAGGGTCATTAGTTGAAGGTGTGTGTGTGTGTCACTTTTGCCACACATAACCATTAAAAAATCACTGACCATGTTCTGTTGTAGAAACTACAACTTGTAAACACAATGGGCCATTGTTTACACTGTTATTATATAGTTGTTATTCTGACATGTATATAGGCAGCTGTCTGTAATACCCCAGTGAAATTTATAAATCATAAGTTTTATATAAGATTGGCCAATATTTTTTATTTTGCGTAGCGTTTTTAAATTGTATGGGTAAGGCTGTTAAATTAAGAGGGAAATCCTGTTTTTTTGTTTTGGGGGGGGGGGGTCTAGTTCTCTTAATATACACCTGTGCTGATATACCTTTTAATTATTCTCAGGACAACCTACTTGCCAAACATGTAATACAAGAAATTCTAATCTCTTTACTACTCTGTGTCAAGTACCCCCCCACCCCTTGCCCTTATTTTGATTAAAACTCTTGATTAGTCATTAAAGAGGGTGTTTCTCTATTTGCATTGGAGAAATATTTACCCTGATTCAGAAACCACTTTTTTCTTTGTTTTTGCATTTCTGGTTTGTCTAGAATAAACTTGTACATGTTGGTTATGCAAAATCTTTGTATAAACGACATGACTAAGAATGAAAAGAATCCTCATGAATAAAGATGCTTTAGTAAGAAGTGTAGGAAGCGTGTATGTTCAGAGCTGAAAATAAGCTAAATTATATTAAGTATAAAACTGCATTGGGAAGAATTCTCCACCCAGTCTGATGTTGATTAAAAATGGCCCTCAGGAGCAAAAAGGATGTTTGTTTGTGTCCGACTCTCCGTGACCTCATGGACCACAGCACACAATGCTGATCCACTTGGTATTTATGGCAGAGATACAGAAGTGGGTTGCCAGTTCCTTCTCCAGTGGGCCACAGCATACAGCTCCTGGTATTCCTAGGTGATCTCCCACCAATGTACTGACCAGACCCAACCCTCCTCCTTTTTTTTTTTAATCCATACAAAACTAGATGACGCTGTAGAGTGTCACATGTAGTATCGCCCTGTTACAATGTTCTAGACCTAAAAAGGTGGTTCCCATGACTTGGAGACACTTGTCTAGCCAGCTTTTGCAACTGGACTAAGAAGTTTACCTAATTAACTTAAACTTGCATATACACGGCTGGAATAATGTAACTTCTGCATTTCTTGGGTGAACAATTTGGATTTTATTAGACATTGATATTTTAATAGTTCTTTGAATACCTATTTTCTTGCAACATTAATTATTAACCTGTGGTCCTGCTCTATAGAGTAAGTAACCCCTTACACCATAATGTAGTATTTTCAAACTTTTTTTTTCTTTTGATACAGGCACTCTCCAAGGAATAAGCAAAAGGCTCTAAAATGGCAACTTGATATGCAAAGTCTAAATGCTTCATTATTGTTCCCCTGCCAATTCTCATTTACAGTGAAAATATCAAACAGACTCAATGTCTATATGAACTCCTTTTTCGGGTTTAGAAATGTGAACCATAAGACACTACCTTTAAACTAAAACCAGCAGGAAGTGGAGAAAAGTTTTGGACCTGTGGGTTTGCAACTTTTTAAGATTATGTGTGTTTTCTTTTCTTTTAATACTCTTATAATTGGGGTGATACATTTTTTAGAAAATAGATTATGGAGTATATTTCTACAAATATATTTTAGATTATGGAGTATCTTTTTATATGCAAGTTAGGAGCCAGCTGTAATTTTAACCTTGGCTCCCTGTGTGACTGAATCATTTTTCAGGCAATATGAGCCATCCTGCCCTGGAGTTGTGAAGATATTATACTGATAAAATATGTATTTTCCCCATTTTAGTATCTCTCCAACTGTATGTGATACATTTACTGGAATATAAACTGAAGATTTCTCCTTGAATACACTATTTATGTGTCGGGCAGGAGTCTTGAATTGGTTCATTGTATGTCTGAAAGCTCCTCACACCATATAAATATAAAAGCCGTTCTGTTTTCTAAGATCTTCTAGATGTAGTGCCTGCTGAATGGGGTTTTAGTCCTAAACATATAAAAAGATCACTTTTAAACGTGCAGAGCTCCACCTGGGCTATACAAATGACCTTTGATATCCATAAAGCCATAATTTTTTTTTAAACCACAGGGTCACTAGATAGTGGCCTCTTTTATAGGATCTCAACACTGATCCTTTTACTGTCCTATATGCCAAAAGTTTGTCTTTATAGTGAATATAGAGTTGTTGCTAGTTAGGAATTGTATGAAATTGTAATGTATGGCTTTTGTTGATTAGGCTAATAATTATGTTTTCTCAGTAATTTAGAAACGCAAGGCTGTACTTTTTAATATGATGAGCGATTTCTTATGTGTGGGGTAAGGCTTTGTCTGTATCTATTATTTTATGAAGCCTGTTTACTAAAATGTAATATATTTCCAAGATACATGCCATCAGTGGTCAGGTAATATTATCTGTGGAACTGTACATGGGGGGGAGGGGGGGGGGGGGGGAAATACAAACCGAAAAGTTCAAGTTGCAGGCTTAGCAAAAACATGTATAGATTAACTGGTTACACATGGAGTTAAAGAAAAGGGCAATCTCCTTGTGATTTATTACCTAGGGAAACATGAACCTGGTGGTCCACCATACTTGATCCTTTTCAAAATAAACAACTTGTGGACTACCTCATTGTTTTGGTCCTTATGTTGTATGTCTTCACGACCAGTGGTATGGCTCATCTGGGCCTGTTGATCTGGTTTCCTATGAGCGTAATCTCAGGGGGAGTATTATTCCACCATTCGGTAAAGGGGTGTTCTCATGGTCTTGAGTCCATTGTGGGTGAGTGATCCTCTTTAATAATTTTGGCCACTTGGGTGATCTAAATCCATCTGACCTATGTGTTAATTGGGGTATATATTTTTAAAGTACTTGGATTGCTTGAGGATGATTTCCTTTTTATTACCAGAAGCTGTTAATTGGATGACGTGCGCAGGAAGGCAATCTTGTTAATTTGCTGTCATTTTCCTTCTGGCCTGATGTCAAGCCCTGACAACACCCTACTTAACATTTTATCACATCGTGTTCGTAATGAAATTAAGTGTCATAAAAAACAGCTTACAGTATCATGGGGTTGTTCACTTCAGGCCTCTGTATGATAAATTCAAGATGTATGGTCTATTAATGACACAATTAATTAGACTCATTTTAAATTATAAATAATTATTTGGTGACCTTGTGTGCTCAAACATTAGATCGGAGGTAGAAAATATCCCAGTATTTCAATAATAATGGTTAGAATATATCCCTGCTCAACAACCACTACCTCAGATATTTTTATTGCTTCACGAGTACACAGAGAAATCCTTAAATCCTGGTCTGTTAGTGGACTTGTCTGCTGGACTCGGATACTAGTTTATCTAATAAAACATAAACATTTAAAACATTATGTTTATATATGGTTTTTGTCCCCACTATAGTTTGGGCTAAACTTCACATATGTGTAAAGTATGTAACAAACTAGAAAAAAAGCAAACTATGAGTTCAAAAGCATTTTTAAAGAAAATGTAAATTTATGAACTCTTTTGTTTATAGAAAGTTCCGTTTTTTACCTCTGCACTTCCTGATAGTCCATGCTTATCTGCCAATGAAGGGAAGAGTGCGAGGGATGGCATTTGTTATATCAGCTTTTAGCATTTGACATATTCAGAAGCAGGCTGTAGTAAGGATGACTACAATCCCTGCTCCTGCAGAAAGATAAGTCCTAGTCGCACATTTACCAAAGTATAAAGGATCCCTCCCATGGACTAGTAGATGCACCAAAATATATGTTTTTAATTAAATAGCTATATAACATTTTCCCTGCCAAATTATGCACTTAGTTAAACTTATCAAACCTACCTAATACAGCAATCTTCTACCTCTATTGAAAGATTAGTCCTTGAACTCACATGACCTTTTATTAGAACCGTTCATATAGGTTTGCCTGCCACTGAATAGTCCATACCTGTTATAATGTCATTTCCTGACCATTTTTTTTTTCTTTACAGGAATCTTTGCTTACCTCAACTACCACGTGCCACGCACAAGGAGAGAGATCCTGGAAAGACTTATCAAAGGTCTTCAGAGATTAGAGTACAGAGGATATGACTCTGCAGGTGAGTTACAAAGAAGGACACATGGTATCCACATATCATAAAAAGCTATTCGAAAAATATTTTAAAACCAAGAAAAAAAATAACGTACACTGAAGATAATAATTTGTAATCTTATTCAAAATAGCAATTCCTTCCCAATCAATATAGAGGTCTCACTCAAGGTACTGTTTGGTACTGACCAAGGAGGGCAGACCCTTGAATCATTTTGTTAATAACCGTAAACTATAAACATACAGATTACCACAGTTTACAGCTGTGTTTCTCAACGGCTAGTCCCATAGATCTCGTCTGCCAGTCCTTTGGGAAAAGAGGGATGATAAAAGCCTAACACTTTATGCATACCACTGCTGTTTATCATCGTTACAGATTTTTGATCAACATATCTGCAGTTACTCTAATTAAATCAGTGGGGGAAAAAAATAATATGTAGTGTTTTACGTGTAGTATCCCCTAGTAAAAATTTTCTGGATCTCAAACGTGGTCCCCATAAGAAGAAAGGTAACCAGTCGGTCCCACAGATAAAAAAAAAAAAAAAAAAAAGGTTGAGAGCTACTTGTTTACAGCACAGCAACAATTGGAACCTGTTCAATGTGATTTTTTTTTTTTTTTTTTAATGATCCAGTTTGTCACATGTAACATATAATCAACTTCATAAGCACATTAACATGTCCACATTGGCACTCTGGTTGATACCAATTTGGTGAAAGTAGTATTTATAAGCTTAATTATCTATATGGATCTAATGTTGACAGGAGCTGCACAACTGGGTAATATTCATAAAATGTCAAAATGTTATACATGGAAAACCTCCATATGGAAATGTTCTTAACCATGGCAAGTAAATGCTGGAGCAAACCGTAAATAAGAAACTTCAGTCTCTTGTTATCAACTGTGTGCTCTTTTGAAGAACTTCATTTGGTAATTAGCAAAATGATTTAACTTTTATCAACATATTTATAAAATCTAAAACCATTTTTAAAAATGGAAATCCTAATTTTTGCAAATGCTATTCTTTAAGTCTACATTTTTGTGTAAAAAAATACAAAACAACAACTATATTTAAATAAAGTGCCAAACCCTCCGGCAAATCTCTACTAACTCTATTTTGTAAGTGAATATATCTATCTTAAAATAACAATAAAGTAAGAAATGAATGTCCTTTGAATCAGTTTCACTTTGTAACATATTTTTATTTTTTTATTTTTATTTATTGTTTTAAACAAAAACACATAAATATTAGACATTACAAAATTCATACAAAATCGATTCATACCCAAAATCACTAAGATAGGAGCTAGAGGAAACATAGTAATAAAACTGTACCAAACTGAAAATATTCACCTTCTTTTTCTAAGTAGTATAGTTAACATATTTTTCTTGTATGGTTACATTTTAAAAAAAAAAGGATAACACTTACTCATGATTTAGGCTTTCTGATTTCCACTGTAAACATAGCCATTTTGTTGTTTCAATGTAAAACAATTATAACTGGACAAAAATAGAAAATGGCAGCTCTGACTCTCCAAGCTTGGAACAATAAACTGCAAAATTTACAGATCCCTTGGAGATTTATCTACACCAAGATCTCACAAACAAGATGGAGGTCTTGCTACCAAGAAAGGACTGTTAATAGCAACGTTCATAATAGACAATTGCTTACATTATGTGTAAATTGTATTAATAAGGCATTGATTAAACTGCCAAATGTTTTTTTTTCTGACTTCAATAGTCCTTTATGGTAGACTTTAACTACAAGTGTTTTTTCTTTTTTATTCTGACCCTTATTCATCATGGTAACACCTGCTAGGTGACACCACCAAACACCATGGCTTGATGTTTGTTGGTAACCAGGTGTATATCTTCCTCATACAGGGTAACTCTGCACTGAATACTAATTACCATGCCTCTCTTCTTTGGATCTTTATCTGGAAGTTCAAAGAGCTTTGACCACAATCATGACAACAAATTGATGTATTTTCCCCCCTCAAGGAGAATTCCACTCTGTGATCCAAAATACCAATGTCTCCTAATTTCAGGTTCCTCTTTCAGTCTAAACATCAATGGGTTGTAACAGACTTCATTCCCTGTGTATCTATACAATTAGAGTTAATTAATTGACTATTCACTTCTGTTGCCATAGAGAACAAAAGTTCTATATAGCAGGAAATAGTCAATTAACCTGAACCTGTTTTCTAGTAAAGAAAAAATGTTAAAAAAAAGTAGATATTTGTGTATAAAGCATATTGGGATGACTATGACATTTATGGGACGAATACATTTATAACAAAAATCTAAATGTGAATAGAAAAAAAAAAAACTGTATCTCCATCGTCAACTAAACAGTTTACCCAAATTCACAATGGTAGAATATTGGGTGCTGGTATTCCAAACAGGAAAAACAAGCTAATATTCTGTTGTTGTTTTTCAGGCGTTGGTATCGATGGAGGGAATGAGAAAAACTGGGAAAACAACTCTGGGAATATCCATCTCATCAAGAAAAAGGGGAAAGTGAAGGCTCTGGATGAAGAAATCAATAGTATGTACTCCAATTAATAATTATTTTCTTTAAATTTGTGTATTTTAGAAAATTGTAGCACTCTTTTTAAAGAGGATGTGTCAGATTAACAGCAGGTGACTTTATATGAAAGTGCTTCCATTTTGTTTTCTGTGTCCGTTACCGAAGACCAATTAGAACTTTTTTGCTTTTTAAAGGAATATGAAGGTTTCATGGATTAATAAATGTCTGTACTCCTATAGGCAAAAGGCAGCTTATGTGTATGCAGCACATCTCATAAAACATTTTATTTGTATTAATAGCTACAAATCCCCCTAATTATTATGTTGACACCTCCAGGGGGTGTCTACACTGGCATCTGCCCCCCCCCCCCCCCCCCCAATCCCCTTGCAGCTTCCTGTCTGTATGTCAGCAGCAATACATAGCACACATCCCACGCTGCTTTGCAGCACAAACAGAAACCCAGAGTTAATTCAAAAGTTTCAGCTAACCTGATTGGACAAAACAAATAATTTTTAAACGTGATGCTAATTTACCCTGGGTTTGGAGGGTGTTAACCCTAATGTTCAACTGTCAGGAATTACAAGACATTTTGCTGACTTCAATATAAGTATTTACATTTTTATTTTGGGATTTTTTTTTTATGCAAAAAATGTTTGCATACACTAGTAATTCTTATCGGATGCAAACTTACATATCCCTTTAAAGTACTTTTGATGTAAACCAATTATAACTGGTCAGTGTGGCCAGTAACAGAGAAAAATAGAAAATGGCAGCTCTGTCTCTCCAAGCTTGGAACAATAAACTGCAAAATGTACAGATCCTATATATATATCACATATATAGTTGTGAGCATACGAGTTGTTGCTAACGCTTGCGAAGGCGCTCCTTGCCAGCAACTGCGACCCTCACAAACTTCACGTCGTAACGCAAAAAACATACAAGACACGTTACCACACATTACGGCCTCGCAAAAATTGTCCGCAACCCGCGGACATGAAAAAATTAAAAACACAATAAATACACACAACAAGTACATAAAAAGCTTACCTACAGCAAGAGGGGGCAACCAGGACCTCAAAAAATGAAGTTACACCTTCATTTAACTCAAAATAAAAGGGTTTAGACACTAAAAAATTATCTAAGCGAGAGAAAAAATGGCCGCCGAACAAAACAAAAACGAGGCTGCACCACTCTAAACACGCAAAACACCTACGGATATTCCGCTAAGACGCACACATTCATCACGCTTACACAGCAGCTCCACAACACTAATACTTCAGCAGCATCAAAACAGATTGTCAGCTCTTCAACAGAATGCTTCCTGCATATATTACTTAAAAATAGGTAAAGTATATTAATTTATTAATGTATTATTTATTTCATTATTATACACCAAACAGCATTAGCTCACTTACAAATTTAATGCCGGGCAATTCGCTAATGTATGTGTGTGTGTGTGTGTGTATATATATATATATATATATATATATATATATATATATATATATATATATATATATATATATATATATATATATAATTATATATATATATATTCTGATCATAACCACCCCTTCTCAGAACATCTGTTTGCTTAAAAACAATAATTTTAAAGCACCAATACGATTCAAGAAAAAGACACCTGTTTGTCAAGCATCCAACAAACGAACGACATTTGCTGCTGTGCAAGTCATAGACCTATAAAATCCATTTTGTTTTTTTCATTTTACATCAGCCCGAGAGTGCTGGGGGTGTGGATTTGTAGCCATCCGTGTAGGGAAGGAGGGAGTAGTCTAGATTCCTTGTTAGCTAATTGGATACAATTGATATTGACACCACACCCCTTCTCTCCGTCACAAGTAGATTCAATCGGCAGATGCAACCAAACCTCTCCAGAAATATAAATGCCCCTCTAGCAACATACAACCAACATTTTCCAACCTATCATTCATTCCTGAAGAGTCATCAAAAAATGTATTTGCTTCTAATTTAAAATCCAGATCTACTACTTTTTTTTCTTTTCTTAACTGGTTAATTGTGCTCTTTTGCGTTGTGTGGTCCTTTAAGGATGTTTTCAGAAATATGGACTTCCCATTGTACTAAATAAGAATTAATTGGTCTAAAGTTAGTACACAGTTCATGATATAATATTAAAATAAACCACTGATTTAATTCTTAATAATTTCGTTTATTAATAGTCTAATTCATTTTATATTTAATGTAATGTTAAAACTAATTTTTAATATCTCACACTGTGACCTTAATCAACACCCTTGATCTGCTTTTATGTTTCAAATAGATTTTTGGCCAAGCGTGAATTAATTTACTGTAAAACTGTACCGCATATTGGGTGGCGGTCTCATGAATTCACTACTTATTCCTTAACGATTATATTTTGTTACTAGTTTCAGACTACAGTCGTCTCCTAGAACTCACAGCAAATCTCCATATACATTCTTGCAAATAAAGGCTTTTTGTGCCTGCAAAATAATAATCATAGAGCTGTGTACATATAAATATCAAAATATTCTAATCTACTATATATAAATACGGAGATGATTAACAAAGAAAATACAAAGTTGTATATTTTTTTCAGTCTGAGAATCTGGATTAAATAAAGTGGCAATCTGTCTGCTGTGAGAATTGTGATATTTTGCTATTCCCACAAAGAAAAGTTTTTGGCCATTTCTGTGAAATTCCTCTCGCTTTCCTCTGTTAAAATATGTAGTTTTACTTAATGATATCCACAACCGCGCTAGGAAGAGAGGCAACACGCAGATTACTCCGCTCCTTTAATCTTCATGTCCTATTGGTGCTCAGACCTGTATTACCATACCTGGGAACTTTCCCACTGATGCCCGAATATATGAAAATTGACATTTTTTATATTTGCAGATGCAAAGCAGGTAACAAAGTATTTTAGTTCAATATGTACAGTGTTTGCACCGCAATCTAGGAATGTGGGTGGTGTCATGTAATTAAGCCCGCAATGCATTTCATTCGTTAATCTAAAATCCTACATTTAAAAATAGCCTCTTTTGTAGAACTTTGCTGGAAAAGCAGGCAGTATGTGTTTTTTTTTTTTTTTTTTTTATAATGTGGAAAAAAAAAAATGCAGCCTCTAATTTTATTACTTTTCATATGCAATTATGCTTCTGTGGAATCTACCACATTAGTTTCCATTGGCCTACTTTCTGAAGTAGGAGGAGACTTTGTAAAGAGGAATCTTTGTCTGTACAATAGGAATGAGGCGGCACCTACTGCCAGTGCTCTCATCATGCAATTTTTTTTAGTTTACATGGACACATGCTGTTGAAACAGAACTTGCCAAAAGCAGGCTCAGTAAAGAAAACGGAAGCCTGCAGTAAAGTATAATTGCATAGAAATGTAAAGGTTGTTTTTTTTTTTGTGTTTTTTTTTAACCTTCTTAAAATATTTCACATTATTATGTCTTTAGTTATAAAAAAAATGACTCCAGTGGTCCTTTAAAATGGCCCCTTTATAACATATGCCTGGTTATAACATCACTTTTTAGCACATCACTGGATGGATATTAGTGAGTTATCTAACCAAGCCATATACAGCACTATTTTCATGCATTGTACATCATCAATGTTGGGTTGGTTGCCAATTCATACCATAAATCTGGGATCACACTAAATATGTAGAAAGAAGTAATGGCAATCAAGTGATTTCTCAATAGGGTTCCCCACATTGATATCTCATTCTCATTTTAATTTATCAGGCCAAAATAAGCCACCCAAATATTTGCTTGTATACTCTTGCCGTTTTTTTGTAGCCTGTCAACTGCACTTTTTTTCGTTTTTGTTTGGGCCCCTATTAGAAAATGTACAGGATCCCATAATTCTCAGTGTATTGTGCTTTTTGTTCGCATAAGTTTTGATGTAAACTAGATAAGAAAACAAAAATGACCAGGGTCTCCTTGAGTTCTTGTTCAATTCTTTTTAACTCACTAGTAAGATTAAAAAAAAAAACAATGCCTTTGTTCTGCCTTTATCTGCCTGTCTGTTTTTGGTGTTAATTTCCTTCAGTTAAGACATTTTAATTACCATGGTGGAATTTTTTTTTTGTTTTGTATAAAACATTCTCAGTTAAAAGTATTACCAAAAGTTTTGGACTATAGTGACCCTTTAACATTTTCCGTGGGTTGTGAACAAGCAATTCGTTGCAAGCCCTTGGAAGCCCAATAGTTAATACATCCTAAGTTTTTCTGGCTTGTGACTGAATTGGTAAATTCCCTCGGGCTGCTTACGTGGAGATTTTAATGGAAATTTGATGTTAACAGTTTCTGTCGAGTCTCTCCTAATGACGTGAAACCTAACACTTTTTGCTCGATTAGCTGAATTCAACCACGAAGCCAAATTTTTGTTTTCCAACAAAAACAGTTCAGGAAAATGTCATTTTTCACATCCCCCCCCCCCCCCCCCCCCCATTCTTCGAAGCATCCAAAATGCATGTAGCTTGCCAGAGGATTTCATAACGGAATATGGGATTTAGATGAAGAAAAAGAGCTTGGGTTATAAATTAGACCATGAAATGGGAACTAGAAGAAATGACCTTTAAGCTTAGTTGGATAATCCTGTAATGGAGGTTTTTCTTCCTTAAATTAATTTAGTTTAAATGGTTCTCTTCCTTTTTAAATTACACTTTGTTCTTTTCATTCTCTGTGGTGCCTGCCTGGCCTGGAAGGGTTAATGTTAGCTACTTAAAGGACAAGGACTTCAGCAGAGTAAGACTTGTATGACTCCATAAGACATATCATTGATTTATAATAGTTATATGGGTCTGGTGTTATTCCCTACGTTAATACAGATTTTAGAATAGTTTGCCTGATATTTACATATCCTTATGTATGGGATTAATGATGTCCTACATGAGGATATCTGTACCAGAGAGACAATGGTACATATCTCTGTGAAGATTTATTTCAGAGAAAAATGGTTATTAACTCCTATCTCCTTTTAATGGAATGCAGATAGAGTTGTAAATTTAGAAAGTATTTCATAAATCGGGACACCAAAGTAGTGATTTTGTGAGACTTGTTGAATTTTTGGGAAAATATTCCCAGAAACCATGACCCCCAAAATGGCATTTTGTAGAACATCACAAGCAACTCCTTATAACCCAACGATGATATTCCAGTGTCCAGAACCTCGCCAAAGACACAGTACCTCAAAATCCCTAATCAGGGCTTTATAACCTTCTTAACGTGACTCCAAAATATTACACTTTGTGGAAATCTTTGTGATAATTCTCTCGTGATCATACAAATGGACTGGTTTCACACATCACAGTTTGAAAAACACCGGCTTAGTAAATACAGTGAGCCTTTGGTTTCCAGCGTTTTCCATCCTCACCAGCGCTATCATCATGTTCCTCCTTTTTAACAAATGTGCATCTTCCCTTCTTAATGTGGGTCTTTTATTGACTATTCTTTTTTTTTCTCTGGATTTATTTTGTTTCCTCTTACAAGCTGAATCTAGCACAGACAAGAAAATCCAACTCCTTAAAATGTCAAAAGCAATACAGATTTAATTACACATTGTTCATAGTAACTGCGTTTTTTTCTTTATAGTAGCAATAAAGGATTTTTTTTTTTTTATTAAAAAAAAAAAAAAGGACCCCCTCCTCCCCATATCCTTTTTTAAATACATCTCATTTGTCAGCCACTTGAAATTCTGCTCTATAGCTCTATGAAACCTAATAGATAAGAAAAACAAGGCCGACATAATCTATCCATTTCCCTTCAAGCTTTTGATCTTAAATCGGGGATGTATGTAGTTCAAGGCCAACCAGGTCTTGGGGAAGTGCCATCATGATCTTGAAAAAGTTCTCATATTAAGGGTAAAACATTAACAAATGGACACACTGGTCCGAAATAAACTGCACACATGCTATTTAATTCCATTATCTGTCTATATAATCACACATATAACATAAGTAAAGTAGGAAAACTGTATCTATGCAGGATTTATATACAGACATGTAAATGTGCTTGGCAGCAATATATCTAAACAAACCACTACTTGAAATATATAAAGGGAATTCAAACCAAGAAACCTCTTTACATTTTAAGACCATTACTTTTTTACAGTCTTACATTTTGACTAACCCCCTTGTGTTACTGTTGTTTTTTTTTAGAACAAGAAGATCTGGATCTGGACATTGAATTTGAGGTCCACCTGGGCATTGCCCATACCCGTTGGGCCACCCACGGAGAGCCAAGCCCTACCAACAGCCATCCTCAGCGCTCCGACAAAAACAATGGTATGATACGCACCAAAATGCTATAAAATATCCAGTTTGTGCTTCTAAAACATAGATCTATGATTATTAGTGCTTTTAAATAATGTAGCATTTTTATATTTTAAACAGATCTATGTATTTAGATGGAATACAGTAAAATCATTTGGAAGAAAAAGGAAAATAAGCATTTGAATTATTTTTGTGTTGCATACATGTAATAATTTGGGATGTTACATTTGTCCTTTTTCTCTAGAATTCATTGTTATCCACAATGGCATCATCACCAACTATAAGGATCTGAAGAAATTTCTGGTGAGTATGGAATGGAGACACCAAGTGGACTCTTTGCTGGGTGAATGAGGACTACTTTTTCCACAGTGCAGTCTATGACATTTTTATTTAAAAAATAGCTTTAATGTTTACTGGCGCTGTGAAACAGCAGGTAAAATGTTTCCTTTAACTGATCCAATCCTGCTGAGCTCTGTCGGCATATAAAGCGTATTATAACATCTTATAGATACAATAACTTTTAGAATAATCAGAAATGATGAAAATCACACGGTTACAGCAGCTAAGGGTGGAGAAAACTTGGATGTAACAAAACCCACAGTATTTTTTATAAAGCAGTGTTTCATTACATGTACCAAAAAACAGTTGAAGTCTTTGATGGGATTTGAATGAACCACCATGGTCAAAAAAATGTAAAATATCCATTTAGAAAGGCAACATGTTTGTCTTTAAATGTAAAAAAAAAATAATGCAGCCTCTAAATTAATTAATTAATTAATTATTTTATATGCAATTATACTGCTCTGGAGTCCATTTTTGTTTCTACCGATCAGCTTCCTAAGGAGGGAGAAGACTCTGAATGCAAAGAGGAAGTTTCTCTCTAGGCAGTTGTAATGTGTGCCCCTGCTTTTATTAGGACTTGTTGTTGTTTACAAGGACCCACCTTGCTGAAGACTGTTTACAGAAGCAGCATAGTAAAGAAAATTGAAGTCTTCTTTAAAGAATAACTGCATATAAAAGTTTAAAGGGGGGGGGGGGGGTATTTTTCTTTCTAACACATTTGTCCATGTAGTTATTGAAAAGATTATATAGAAAAATGTGACCCCAGTGGACCATTAATGATTCTAATATATTCCTTGTCTCCTCGCACTCATCCTGCTTCAGTTCTCAGGATATCAGAAAAGTTATATCTTTGGATAGTTATATGTTATGCGTTCTCTTTACAGGAGAGTAAAGGTTACGAATTTGAGTCTGAAACGGATACAGAAACCATCGCTAAGCTTGTGAAATACATGTTCGACAACCGGGAGAGCGATGCCATCAGCTTCACCACTTTGGTAGAGCGCGTAATCCAGCAGCTGGTGAGAATCCCAGACAATTATATGCCCTGTGATACTTTGCCCAGTCTGTCTATAACATATCAGATGTCAAACTTTTAAAGTGAGCGGGTTACATAGAGTAACATGGGAAGTTATGAGGTCTCACCTCATTAGTGAAACTCCTGTTGCCTTAGAAAATAGTTATATGTGGATAAACTACAGTACGGTTCCAGATATGTGGTGTTGTGGTCCTGAGACACATAGGAATGAGGAGAGCCTAAAACATCAAGCAAAGTACTATCATTATTCATAGTTATAGACATACTGAGATTATTATCTGCAGTTACATTATACTTTAATCAAATCCCTGCAACACTAGATGAAAATGTTCTGTATCTCAAACAAGGTCCCCAAGACCTCTGGGAGGTAACCAGAAGGTCCCCAGATACACTGATGTAAAGGAGTATGCCTTTATTTTGTAAATTTGTACATATCCATCTCTGTATATGCATTATTACCATATTTATAAAAAAAATGTTAGGTGTCAGATTTGAACACTTGATTCTTTCTTTTTTTTCCCCCTTTATCCTCTTCCAGGAAGGTGCTTTTGCCCTTGTATTTAAGAGCGTACACTTTCCAGGCCAGGCAGTTGGCACCAGGTAATATGCTTCTTTTTTTTTTTTTTTTTTTTACTTTTTTATTATAACTTATTTTTATTACCCTTTCTTTTTTTATATATAAACATTAAACCATTAAATGGGCTGAATTATTTATATGAATGCCATATGTAAGACTGAGTATGCAAAAATTCATATTTTTGGATTATTTTGTTATTGTATGTCTAACTTCATTGTGTGTTGTAGGAGGGGAAGTCCACTGTTGATGGGAGTAAGAAGTGAACACAAGCTGTCCACGGACCACATTCCCATCCTATATCGCTCAGGTATTTATTTAAATAACTGACCTGCTAAGATTTAAAATATCCTGTTAGTCAGACCTGGCAAGCACACTAGGCTGTGTCCTAAGAAATTAAATTATGTGTGGGCTCGGGGATTCTTGGAGTCTAGTGTATATATAGATGTAGACCCTTATTGTCTCTTCTCTAGAAGATGTGCATTTATGCAAATTACTCTGAGATGAGCAGTTCTGCTTCAAATATGGATGCCAGGATATGCATTTCTCTGTGTTTTTAAGTTACAATATTACTTGCAGAAAAAGTAATTAACCATGCAATAGCTTTACAGCAGAGGTGCTAAGGACTAAACTGTTAAATCAGGGATGATACAAATCTACAGTCAATCTATGTGTAGGTTTTAAAAAATATAAAGTTTTTTTTTTTTTGTGTGAAATAAAAAAAAAAAGGGTACCGTATTTATCGGCGTATAACACGCACCTCATTTTAAGAAGGGAATTTCAGGGGAAAAAATAAAAATTCAAATAAAGAACTTTGAAGCAAAATCCTCAACCTCCCTCCTCATCCTCAACCCCCCTATCCTCAACCTCCCTCCTCATTCTAAACCCCCCTCCTCATTCTAAACCCCCCTCCTCATTCTAAACCCCCCCCCCCCTCAACCTTAAACCCCCCTTACTTACCTGCTTCTGCTCCGGCCTCCGCTCCGCTCCTTGATCCGGTGACGTCACCGGGTCAAGGAGCGGAGGCCGGAGCTGAAGCAGGTAAGTGAGGGGGAGGTATTTAGGGGGGTTTAGGTTGAGGAGGGGGTTTAGAGTGAGGAGGGAGGTTCAGGATGAGGAGGGTTTGAGGGAATATCGGCATATAACACGCACCTATCATTTGCCCCCTATTTTCAGGGAGAAAAAGTGCGTGTTATACGCCGATAAATACGGTATTTTAATCCTTGTACGAATTGCGTTTACAATGTCTGGACCAACTCCTGATGATATATTCAGCCTGATCTGTTACTGGCAGTGGAGGAAGTAACTGGTGCAGTGCAATAACGCTTTCCATACTTTGTTGTAAAGCCCATTTCTAGAGTTTGCTGAATGTTTGTGATCAGTCTTTTTCATATAAAAAAACCTTTATAATGCTTAAAACCTGTTTTTTAAAAGCATTGATTAACTCATCTGTGCTTAATCAAGACATGATAGATTCATGTCCTTTATGGGCTGGAGCTGGCTAACCATGCAGTATAGGAATACAAGCTTGCTATGGATAGACTGAGAATAGACTTTGAAAAACTCATTACTTATCCTTAGGATATTCTGTTTTCTGCTGGTAAGACTGGGTGGTTAAATCTTTAGTTTTTTTGTTTTTCTCAAATTCAAAGCATTTTATTGTAAGAATAAGTTTCCATCATGCTCAATATTTATACATGACTGAATGACTTCTCAAAATCAATGTGTCTTCCCTATGCAAACAGTGTGATTCCACATGCATGTGTCGCACTCTATGCATTCCCTGAATGCATAGCCTGGCTGTTTCCTAGACATGTCATCTGATTGCTTTTGTCACATTTTTTTCATTGTACTTTCAGCGGGACAACACAGGGATTATTCTCTTGAAGAGATGTCCATTAGAATGGATCAAGGTGCCTCATCCATTTATATGGTTATATCATTTCTCAAAGGAGAGCGGTGTCTGGTATTGTTTCCCATGTAGAGCTATGTGCACACCTTACCTACATATTAACACATTCATAACACCTTCATAGATGCTCTGATATTTAATGAGATATAGATTTGTGTGTGTATGGATGGATGGATAGATAGATAAAAATATATTCCTAAAATTGGTTTAGTACTGATTCTGTACATATTCACTTGCATTTCATCATTCACACGATCTATATAAAAGATGCATATATATAGATACAGCTAAAGATACAGCTAAAGATACAGCTAAAGATACAGCTAAAGATACAGCTAAAGATACAGCTAAAGATACAGCTAAAGATACAGCTAAAGATACAGCTAAAGATACAGCTAAAGATACAGCTAAAGATACAGCTAAAGATACAGCTAAAGATACAGCTAAAGATACAGCTAAAGATACAGCTAAAGATACAGCTAAAGATACAGACACAGAGAGTGGACAAATATCAGTGTGTCAGTAGTCGGGTGGATAAATCGACTAGAGAAAGGGATAAGCAACTAGACTGACTAGTCTGTTTTTTTTTTTTTCTTTTGGGGTGGGGGTTTGTGTTAACTAATTACATACTAGTGATTTAAAAAAAAATGTATTTCCACTAAATCAAAATGCCTCTTATCGGTAATTATCTTTCTACATAATTAATCCACCTTGCTGAGCACAAATGATGATAATAAAATATAATTACACACTTTATTTCAAAAGCAAAATAAAACTGGCAGTGTGATGGTTTTATCCAGTTTCACTCCTGATTAAACCTTATGTATACATGTGCAAGTAAAACTAAGGATTGTAGGGGATGTCTAAATGGTGCCTGGTATTTTTATAGAGAGAGAAGCCATGTTTGTGACAAAGTCCTAAGAAAACTTGTAGTTAAAAAAACAAAAAAACATAACTGCAGTAGAACTAGAAACTGTTCAGTTAAAAAATAATATAAAATGCTTAGTAAGACACAAGGTTATTTGGAAGTCCTACTGTAGGATGGTAAAAGGAACTGGGTGAGTCCTGTAATCCCAGTTGTTCTCACTAGATGGTGCTGTGTGCACATATAATAAGAAATGACCTTGAGTTTTTTTTAAGGAATTTCTAAAAAAAAAAAAAAGTTGTTGACGTAACTATACTCCCCAGTCATGGGATTTTAAGAGACACATTCTCTGTAATTTTAATATTATACTAAGATACCCTGCTTTCCTTTCTGCTGCCATGCATGCAAGATCTGTCCAGTATTTTTATTACTCCTATTTATTTATTTATTTATTTATTTATTTATTTATTAACTAGTCTATTACCTATCTGTACAACTGTATTATATCCTAGCCATCTCCATTGTTGTCTTCTTATATGTCCATCTGCCCTTGTCCTGTAGATGATGAGATTAGCTCACAGCAACTCCGTTAATTGCTAACTGTATAATACAAACAGTTTACTTTGCCTACCTGTCCTTGAAGTATGAAAGGGCCTCCTTGGCACTGGAGACATAGCATATAGGAGGATAGCTTTAAAAGACAACAATACAGATAGTAAACAATACTTATGACTGCATTTAATAGGTGGTAAAATAAAGTTTTCATGAAATTACTTAGGATTTTAATGGTTGTAATACCATAGGCACTTCAGGAAAAAAACAACTATGAAAATAGGACATTTTTCACACACTGCAGTACATCTATACCTTGCTTTAGGTCTTTTCACTCACATTTTCATAGGAAACAATACCAGAATAAAAATGGACGTTTCCTTTCTGTCCAATGGGATATGGGCCTTTTTATGATCAGATACCTTGTTTTCCTCCTTGTTTTCTATAGTGGTTTAAATATTTGGGGGATTTCAAATTTTTTTTTCCTCGGTCCTGGAAATTATTGGAATACTTACTTTCCACAGAAGTTGCTCAAGTTGTGGTATATAACAGGAGAGCAGTGAATACACTGTAAAATGGCATCCCATGGTTATAATTCATTGAGTTGTTATAATGTACCCCAGTGGTTCATAACCATAGTCCTCAATATGGAGAGTTCCTGAAATCCTGCTCTGTTGGTGTACCATGAGGACATGTTTGGAAACCACTGTTCTGGGCACTTCATTGTAGTCTTATAACACATTACTATTTATTATTTTTCACACATGGTAGACACAACCAACAAGCAACTGTTGTCAAAAGCATTGAAACTTACATTTTGAAACTCTTCAACCGGTCAGTCTGGTTTGAATATATGCATATAGAACAAGGATGGGCAAGTACGGTCCTGGAGGGCCACATTTGATGATATCCCTGCTTTGCACAGGCGAGTCGATCACTTCTTCAGTCATCCTGATTGACTCACCTGTGCACAGAAAGAATATCTTGTAATCCTGGCATTTATGTGGCCCTCCTTGCCCACCCCTCATATAGAACTATAGTTCAATTATGATTATTAATATTATTAACCTTTTATAAAACACCCATATTTTATGCAGAGCTTTATATAAGGAGAAACAATATTGGATCCAGTAAGTTTCTGACACATAACAGTTGTTTATGTAGAAGGAGTTGAGGTTCCTGCTCCTGAGAGCTTACACTCTAAAGGAGTAATTGAACTTCCAAAGACACAAGCACAGAGAAAGCAAATTAAATAGGCTGCAACCTTCTACTGTTAAATCATCATGGATTTTGATTTTTTTTTTTTTTTTCCTGTCTTGCATCAAAATCAAGTTTTCTGAAGTCCAGCAATCCCAATTCTTATTCTATAGCACATGCATTCTTGTAGCATGTAAACTTCAGTTGCTCCCCCATTCTTTCCTTTTTTTAGCATTACATGGGGCCCCCGGGTTAAGGACGAGATAAGTTCCTGAAAACGTCTTTAAACCGGATTTGTTTGTAGCTCGAAACCTTATGAATAAATATATAAATAACAATACTTGAATGGCTCATATTTGGTAGTAATAATAATACAGTATAATATTGTAGTAGTAGTAATAATGGTACCCCTGTACTGTAATAAGTTACAGAAACTATTGTGCACTCTCTCTTAATTCAAACCGAACATAAAAGAAAACTTGTACAAAAAGCCGTTCTTAAGTATGGGTCTGGCTCATCTTTAACTTGGGGAACATCTATATTTATTTCTTCTGTCCACCACCAGTGTCCATAATACATTGAAAAACACAGGCTGGACAAAAAAATATGTTTGTCAAAATGAGGATTGAATAAAAGGATAGGATTAAATAAATAGTTTTGTTACATTTTTATCAGTTGGTTGTCATGTCAACATATTCTTTTATAATGTATATAATTTGCTCTATACAAATGTTTTACACAAGTTGGAACATTTCTGTTCCTTTAAATATTGCAAGAATGACCATCACAAACGGACTCAACTTGACTTTGATGCATGATGCCTTTCAGTGTGTAAAGGTGATCTTATTCCTCCGATGTTATATATTACAGAATAGCACCAGTGTGTGTTGGCACCTTTCATACACATGGATAATTCCTTCTGTACACCTTGGCTCCTTACTAAGTACACATAGCCAACTATATTAATGACACAATATTTATTGCTTGTTCCAGACACCTATAGCCGTGGAATGCCAAACTCTTTTAATATGCATTAGGACTAAGGCTATGGCCACATCTTGAGCAACTTGTTGACTGGTTCCTTCTAAGGTAGAGACTTTTCTGAGTATTGCTTTCTTTGTTCTACCATGAGTATATCTTGGTGTAGTTCGGCCGAAATTTGCCGGTCTACCTTCCTCTCCAGTTCTATCCCTACTGTCACTTCTCTGCAGAAATTGATAGCAATGTTTTTATGCAGGCCTGGATAAGAAGGGCAGCTGCACTCTACCCAGAATAGACAGCACAACCTGCCTGTTCCCCGTGGAAGAGAAAGCAGTGGAATATTTCTTTGCATCCGATGCCAGGTGAGAGGAAAGTGCTTGGTATTAAGATGGTGCCAAAACTTAGTGGAAAATGTCGTCAGTTGATGTCAATCTAAGCACACAAACATATTTTACATGTACATGCATTTATTTGTGTGTACAAATGAAGGCTTGTGCATTTCTGATGTTATCTGTAACCTATAAACCCCCTCCTCATACATCTGCTGTATGTAAACTTTTACCATGCTAAGCCATATAAACTCTAAAGTGCCAATTTGGCCACATTTTTCTTTATATGGTCATTTGAATAACTGAACTTGATAATTGACACAATATTTATAGAAAGCAAAAAAAAAAAAAAGATTTTTTTTATTGCTGAGATCCATTTTATTTTTAGAGCTGATCCTGTCCACTACTTTTTCAGGAGGGTGTGTCCTTGTTTTTAATCGGTCCTAATGAAAGCACTGGTAACTTTATCTGTCACTTTGCCACCGTGCAGAGAGAAACTTTCTCTCTATGTTCAAAGTCTCATTCCACCTCAGGAAATCGATCAGGAGAACCTGAAATTACAGATTTCATAGCTTCATAAGTGCATATAAAATGTAAAATAAAAAAAATAATAAATTAATAAAAAAAAAGACTTCCAATTTCTTTTCACAATTGTAAAAATATTCTACCCTTTTTCTAGTGTAGTTGCTCAAAAAGAGTATATTTAAATAAGTATGTATGACACTACCATTGTCATTTTTAAGAACTCCAGAGAGAGACTTGGAGACAGAATATAAATACATACAAATATATAGCATGAGACTATCTCTTTGTTTTTCCTCCTTGGTTGGCATGGCTTATTGTGCCTTTCTGTCTTATTGAATAGATGATCTTTTGCATTGCAGTGCAGTGATAGAGCACACCAACAGAGTCATCTTCCTGGAGGACGATGATGTGGCAGCAGTAGTGAATGGGCGTCTCTCCATCCACCGCATCAAGCGTAATGTTGGCGACCACCCGGCTCGTGCCATCCAGACTCTGCAGATGGAACTACAGCAGATCATGAAAGGTGAGGCATTGGACTGGTGATTCTTAAATTCAAGATGGGGGCTCACAGTCTGCACTTCATTACTTCTCACCTACTCCAGTAGTACTTGGCATAGAACAGGCTGATAGATGTGATGTTGCATTGCTTGATATAAAATGTGAAAAATGTACAGATTAGCGTCCCAACAGGCACCCTGAGTTTTTACCATTCTGATTGGCTCTTGCTTTGTTTGTAGGTAACTTCAGCTTTTTCATGCAAAAGGAAATTTTTGAGCAGCCAGAATCTGTCGTCAATACCATGAGAGGACGAGTGAACTTTGATGATAACACAGGTAATCTATACTTCTGTTTCAGGAAATGGGTAATTGAATGTATTGTAATATATACACGAGTACTCCCAAGAATCTGTTGGAACTAAATAGTCTCAATAACTCAATAGTCTGTGATTCCAAGATGTTTGCCTTTGAAACAATAGCGAAGCCTCAGGTCCACAGCATGTAGGAAACTACTGCATCGCCACATCCCAAACTTCTTCAATAAATTAATGTTATAATCATGGGTCTGTATATCGTAGTCTTCCGTATTCCCTAGAAAAACATGGGCCATATGTGTCAAATGTTTTAGTGTTGGAGATGTTTTGGAGATCTCAAATCTTAATGTGTGTGTGATAACAGGTAAATGGAAAGGTTTTTCAACACTTATCTTTAATACATTTAACCCACAATGTTTAGAATGATAATTTAATTTTAAGATTCTTTAATGGTCACACACCTAAGGAATGAGTTAACTTTGCTTTGCACAGAATATTGTTTTTAATAGATCTATTGAAACAAGAGTGCCATATAATGTATGATTTTACATGTTGCTTCTTAGGATTGAGCCTTTCATCTTTCAATTTATAAACATTATGGCATCTACTGAAATTCTGTTCCTTCTCTAGACTCAACACCAAATTAACCTTTACAGACCTTCTTAAAATTATTTTATATTTTGTTCATACTATTTTTTTCTTTTCTTTAATGCATATTATTTAGAACCATAAAGCATATTTTAACATGAGACAAATTCATCAAAGTGATCATTTCATCCACATTCTAGGTTATAGTACAGGCTCATCAACAGTGAATAGTTTCACACTTTTATAGTGTGATTTAATATTTCACTTCACCATTGAAAGCAAGTTTCTTTTCTTTTCTAAAATCAATGCTTTTGACATTCAATAAATGATTGATATGTCCTTGCTCTTTTGCAGTTAATCTGGGTGGTTTGAAGGATCACATTAAAGAAATCCTCCGGTGTCGGCGTTTGATCCTTATTGCCTGTGGAACTAGTTACCATGCCGGAGTTGCTGTGAGTAATCGCTAGTGATATTATATCTTATCTATAGAGACTTTTTTGTCTTAAGTCACCTACCTATAACATTTATATTAATTGTAATCTCCTAATATTCTCAGGTTGTGATGTGAATCCACTATTTCAGTAGGGTTCTGTGTACAAAAAAAAGAATACATTTCCCTTTTTAAGGGGCACACTCAAACCCCTGAATTGTGTCTTATAATAGTTTTTAAATTTTTAGAAGATTAAAATAAAAAAAATTGTTTAAAAAATATACATTTTTTTTTTAAAGAGGTCCATTTGGTCCACATTGTAACAGACTGGTTTCCCAATTAAGCACTTTGTGATATAATATGGGTAAGCAGTGAGAGGGTGTTCACCAACTTCACAACAGGACAAAAAGTTATCTATTAATAATTTATGCATAAATCTTAGAAATTCTTCTCTTATGGGGTGACCATATCGGGGAGATGGACGACTCCTCTACCAACCACCACCCACTTCCCTACCCTCAACCACTTGTCAACTTTAACTCACAAAATAGACCATTAAAGTGAACAGACCTCCATTAATCAGTAATAAAACATTAAAAGTCTATGGTGTACAGTGCTCCCATTAAAGGGAAATCTGTTCTTCATTAATTGTATTCTCCCCCTATAGGTATATTTGCTTTTCCCTTGCGTCTGAAAAGCCCCCAGAGTAAGAGTTTATCACCTTTTTTGGAACCTCCCCGTGTCCTCCTGTTTTGTCTCATGAAGGGTGCCATGTTTCACAGCTGTGGCCTTGGGCCACACCCACAGTGGTGGGGCTTCACACTTCAGTGTCTCATACTGCTCTGCACACAGTGACATACTGTGTGTCTGAATATCACGAGACACTGGTAGTGTGAAGCCCCTCCACTGTAATGCAGAGCAGTTGTAATGTCTTCACTGGTCCTTTTATAGAGTGCACTTTCTTAGTCCTTGACCTTTGCCATTTTTACTCCTAACAGGAGATGATTGTCAATATTTTCCAATTACCATCTGATGTTCTGGCTATATTGTTTGTTTTTTAGACCCCAGGGTGAAATTTGTCAGCCTTGGCTGATTAGCTCATTCTCAGTCTTTTTAGCTTAGCATGGTTTTAGACTGAAAACAATACAGCCAGATCCCCAGGGGCTAGTTGGCAATAATCACTTAATTAAAGGTGATTCATTCAAGCTCAGTGAGGTGATCAGAATTCTGATTGGCTGGTCAAAAATGCCAAACTCAGTATAAGAAAATATTAATTTTTTAAATGCTATTGCCTGCAGTTTAATTTTTTGTACCAGGTTTGGAATCTCCATTATGTTCCCTTCCACATTTTTTGAGAACATTTTTAATTTTATTATAGACTTTGTCTATGAATAGTGGAATTAAGTTTGTGTTTGTTACATTACCTCCTAATAGCTGGATAATAAGGGCATGTTGTGTGTTTTTTTATTTTTATTTATCACTAGAGGAATTGGTGGGGATGAAATGGGGAGAGGTCATGAGGCTTTGTTAGATATTTCAATCTGGTCAGTGGTGGAGCTAGTGAATGGAGGGCCCAGGTGCCAAATAATAATATGGAGCGGTAGTGTAGTGGTCTATAAAACCCCCAAAATATATGTTGATTGTTTGATCATACCTAGGGTGATAAAATCACTTTTCTGCCCTTCCACCCTAATAATAAATTAAAAGTCCCCCCTTGCTCCGGACCATCGCCTGTAGCAGAGCGCTTCACATTCTGTTGCGGGTCCTGGCACTTTTTGCCTAATATTTTTTTCCTCCATAGTACTTTAGCCCTTTAACCCAGGAGTTTGGTTCTTTGCTATTTCTGTGAGGCTAGTCTTATAATTGCTTCCCAGTAGACTTTCCTAAGCTGTTCAGTACAGGAATTAAATTGCTTAAATACCATATCCTGTTTTACAGCAAATAAGGTCTCTTAACAGATCAGAGATTAAGGATAATCCTATTTGACCACAGGTGCATCAGCCTCTCAGCCGCTCACACACAATATCCATTAACACATTATTACTGGTCCCGCTGGCAGCAAATTCATTTTTTAATGGTTTGTTACAAATATTAAATATTTGGCAGCTCTTTGTCTTTTGTGGGCTGTTTCCACCCTAATTCTTCCAGTTGAATATTTTGTAGCAAGTTATTGTTGTTTGTGGTTATTGTATTCCTGCAAGTTCTATTATTTTTAAAACAAAATAATGTAAAAAAAATGCTATATTTTTTTTTAAACACATATTCAATATGGGATGTAATTTTTTACACCATCGTAAAACAAGTTAAACTGCATTAAAACGGTTTATACCTTTTGTAGAACCATTTTTTTTTCTCTATACTAAATCAGTTTGAAGATATACAGTATTGTTTTGTGTTGCTCGGTATGGCAATATTTGATATAGATCAGTGGTTTTTGGTTATTTAACCATCATGTTGACACTGCTTACAAATTTGAGTCACAGCTAATGCAAGAGAACATAGCAACCACTTCTGATTGGATGGTACCACCATGAATGCATATAAAACATGGCTGTTCAGGATGATTGAATTGTTAAATACAAAATGTATTTACAGACTCGGCAGATTCTAGAAGAGCTGACTGAGCTGCCAGTCATGGTGGAACTTGCTAGTGATTTCCTTGACAGGAACACTCCAGTTTTCAGGGATGACGTGTGCTTCTTCATCAGTCAGTCAGGTGAGTGATGGCTGTACTTACTTGCCCCTTTCAGATACTCTAAGGCAGTTCCTGGCAACCTTTTTCACTCAAATGGCCTCATGCTGCCCCTGTGTCCTTTTTAAACCTTTTTATTTTACACAAAATACAAAAATCATTGGAGGAAAGGAATTAATTGGTAATCGAGGTAGACATAATGAGGATATGTATTTAGGAGAATAGCTGGGCTATTTGCTAGTTTAGAGAGATGTAATATAGTGTGTATTTTTGTTATTCCACTGCAAAGGACAGCATGGGGATCGCATGAAACGTGCCCGAGGCCCGCATGTGGCCCACCCTCAGCCCTCCACTGCTCTAAGGGGTGTAAATATATGTGTGTTTTTTTTTTTTTTTTTGTCTTGTTAACAAAATTTACATTTTAACATCATACTTATTACTAGTATTACATGGATCTTCATTCATACATTTAGCTTTTTAAAAATATAATGCATGTCATCAGATGTAACATTGAGGTAAATTAATAAAGATGCATTAAATATACAAAGTGGCCTTAACCATTAAACTTGTCACCTTCACTATTACTCTTTGGTTCTATATGGATCTGGTAACTCTTAGATCTGCTGGATCTCTACAAATAAAATCTGAAGATATTAATACACTCTTTAATATGACCATCACTGTTTTCCTCCTAGGTGAGACTGCCGACACCCTGCTTGCCCTTCGGTATTGCAAGGAGAGGGGTGCTCTAACTGTCGGGGTTACCAACACTGTGGGAAGTTCCATCTCTCGGGAGACTGACTGCGGAGTTCATATCAATGCAGGGCCAGAAATTGGTGTGGCCAGCACCAAAGTGAGTGGCAACGTTGTTATTTGCACAAAACAAATTCACTTGCAGTTCAGTTCTGTCTTGGCTATCAAACATGTTTAAATTCATCTAACTTTTTGGCACTAGCACCACCTGAAGCACTTCTGTACTTACGGATTCATCCACCTTCCTATATCTCTTATTACAATAAATCAATTGATACTGTTATTGATTCTGATGCCTCTCTCTCTGCCTCCCTAGGCGTACACTAGCCAGTTTGTATCTCTGGTGATGTTTGCCCTCCTGATCTGCGATGACAGAATATCAATGCAGGACCGTAGAAAGCAAATCATTCAAGGGCTCAGGGTGTTGCCAGGTAAGAGTCAAAAAACACTATGGGGCTTGCATATAAATAGCTGCAATGTGCAAGAAAAGCCATCCTCTTTACATTCCTTTTAAATCATTGGTGGACAACTTGGTCCTACAAGGCCACCAACAATTCAGCATTTCAATATCTCTCTGTTTTTAGGCTTTCTCTGATTTTTAGCACACCTGAGTTTCTCAGGTTTTATTCAGATTGATTCACATGTGCTCCTGCAGAGAGAGATTTAAATCCTAGGACTGTTGAAGGCACTCATAGGGCCAAGTTACCCACCACTGCTCTAGACCCTGTATTTAGAAAGTTGCTTAAGCAATGCTTATAAGTTGATTATAAATTGAAAAACATACATTCCTTTACCAAGCAAAGAGCTACTGAAAAGATTAGCAGCTTTAAATATGCACTTACTTAATTGTTGCAAAACTAGATATAGTTTCTGTAAAGAAATTGATTACCTGTAATCTCTCCATTGACAAATGTATATAAATGTATCCAGTTAATACATAGAAACTACAGAACCATCAACTCTGCCTATTTTATTTGACTGAAAAACGCTTACACTAAATAAAATGCATAAACCATTTGTGAAGCTGCTAGGTCTTATTTTAGGAGTGCTGTGATACCAAGTATGTTTTTTTTTTTTTTTTTTTTCCCAATTGTCAAAAAATCAGCAAATTTAAATGGTCCTGTATAAAACAAGTTTGGGAACCATTGTTCTAGGCATTTTTTTTTAAATGAAATAAACATTTGTAGAATCCATAATCGTATGTCCTGCTCTGGCAGTGAAGAGGCCAACACACTTCTCTTTCTTTCATGCTTACAGACAATATTAAAGAAGTACTGAGCCTAGATGATGAGATTCAGAAGCTGGCAGAAGAGCTGTACCAGCAGAAATCTGTATTAATTATGGGCCGTGGATTTCACTATGCAACCTGCTTGGAGGGAGCTTTGGTAAGTGTAGGTGCTGAACCTGGCTGCAGAGAGATGTCTGTCCCTATCAACTTGCAATTTTATGGGAACTTTATTAAATGATGTCCCACATTCTTAACGTTACTTCTGAGGATCCAAATATGAAACAATAATAACAAGTACTTTCTCAATTTAATTGTCAATCCATTATATAATTTTTGGACCCTTTGTTCTCTTCCAGAGAGTAGGCCATAGAAAGCAGGTGACTGGTTTTGTGTGGTCCGCGGCCCCCCAATTGTCCAGCTCTGCTTTTATAGGATTCTTATTTCTGTAACATGTTTTTTTTTTGTTTTATCCTCTGCTGAGACCATTGCATGAACCCCACTGTTCATTTGTCTCCACTTTGTTTTCCCTTCAGTTGCCAAACATGAAATTACCAGGACCCTTCTGTACTTTTTTGACTCCTCAATGATTTTTGAATGCAATGTCTTGTCTTTTTTGTAACTGAAAATCTGTTACTTTATTGTTGTGACATCACTATATAGCTCTGTGTACTATTGCAAATATACATACATAAATAAATATGTGCAATTTCTAAAAATACCATAAAGAACTCCAAACGTCTTCCAATAATTGACCATCTGTCTCAAATGCTCAATATTGTTACATTGGTGGTTTAGAGTTTTTGTATGGTACATTAATATGGTCAACTTTGTTCTCTCTGCAGAAAATCAAGGAAATCACATACATGCATTCAGAAGGTATCTTGGCAGGAGAGCTGAAGCACGGACCCCTCGCCTTGGTAGACAAACTCATGCCAGTTATCATGATCATCGTGAGGGATCACGCATACACAAAATGTCAGAACGCACTGCAGCAAGTGGTGGCCCGGCAGGTACGGCCACAAGAACCCAACAGATAATCCGCTGCATGACTGTAAAGCTGTATATTTAATTTAAGCTTCTTACAGAAAGTGACAGACCTTAAAAATATATTTAAATTTATGGGGAAAAAACACAAATACATATTTTAATTTATTTTTATGTTACATACAGTGCTTCATGGGAATAAACCCTCCCTATGCAGCTTATCTGTCTTGTAGGATAGTACTAAAAAATGACACTGTGCCTTTATAGAAGGTTCTCTCTCACTCCACAAGACAAAATAAACTACTAGCTAGTGAAGGTCCTGGGTACAGTGCCACTGTCTGTAATTAATGAAAGGTTATTACAGGTCTGTAACGAAATCTGGGGCCTTCTAGAAAGAGCCCATGTGACACTTTAATTGCACCCAGATGGACTCCGTTCAACTAGTTATGTGGATTCTGAAGGCGATTAGTTGCACCACAACCTGATTCACTGCAGTACTATCAAGGCTTTTCAGTTTTTGTAAATCATTTTTTTATTATGGATTATGTTCTGTAGATAAGTGACATAAAACCGCAATTACATCAGTGGCATAAAATCCCATTGAAATCGATCTTAATTCCAGTTTGGAAAAGGCTATGTACTAGTTAATAAATTAAAGGGCCACTGAAGTCCAGAAGATTCTATTATTCATTTAAAAGATTACATTTTTTTTTGTGCATGTCAAAAAATTTAGAATAGAGTAGCAACAATGACATTAAATATAGGCTGTTTGGGACCGTTTTCCCTTCCTCTGTCATAAGTTACAGGAAACAGACGATCAGTGAGTCTTATGGATGTCTGAGCTGCAGCATATTGTGCTTATGTTCTCTTTGGCTTCAATGTAAATGCAAATAGGAAAACGCCCTTAACTGGGTCTCCAAGAGTCCTGGTTAACTCTTCCACTTAACATACTGGCGAATCAAGCACATATTTATATCTGCCTGTCTGTTTTTAGAGTTAATTTTCTACAGTGGCTCTTTAATTCAATTTTTTTACTTTATATAAGCTTTGTTTGGACAGGAATTGCCTTTAAACCAAAACCTTCAGTGTATTCACAACAGTCTTATTTCAGGACACTATTTAGCATCTTATCCCCTTACTGCATCTCTCAGATGGCTATTACATTAATCTGCACACTTCTTTATGAGATGATATGATCAGGTATTCTAAACCTGGGAATATTTGATTTTAGAGCACCTGATCTGGTGTTTCTTTCTCTGAAATTAGCTTCTCTTTTGAAGAAAATCACGTTTTTAGGGTTATACCAAACCTATATACACCCTGAAATGCACTGGAAGTAAAATGAATCTGAATGTCCGTATGCTTGTGATGTATATGGAAGCAAAAATAATATTCCATGTTTCTCTCTTCATCATTAGACATAGTAACAGTTTCAGTGAAATGTAGAATTACTCTCTCATTGGGTATTACCCCACACACATTCAGTTATATTCTCAATGCACTTTTTCAGGGTCGCCCTGTGGTTATCTGCGATAAGGAAGACACAGAAACCATTAACAGCATCAAACGCACCATTAAGGTCCCACACACAGTGGACTGTCTGCAAGGAATCCTGAGCGTCATCCCATTACAGCTCCTTGCGTTCCACCTCGCCGTGCTCCGAGGATTTGATGTAAGTTTATATAAATCACTTAGTTCAGGAAAAAAGTCCCTTGTTTGTCAAGTATGTACCAGACAAAGAATAGTCGCTGCTGTGTAAACCATGGTCATACATTTTGTGCTTGTTACATCATCCTGACACCTGGTTGATGTGTCTTTGTTTGATAATGGGATAATAATGAAATTGGCACCACACCCTTTCCTCTCGCAGTGGCCCAGAAGCAGACCTCTTGCATCATTCAATGCAACCACAGCTCTCCAGAAATGTGAACGCTCCTCTCACATACAACTTCAACCAATGTAACAAGGATCCCTCCCAGGGTCCTCTAGAGGCATCAGGTTTAGTTTTCAAATAAATGTATATGTACATTTAATTTTTGCCCTCCATTCTTTGTAATGTGTGTAATTTTTTAACCATATACTTAATACCTGTATAGCGCTACGGAATATGTTGTCACGTTACAAATAAAGAAACTATATATATATATATATATATATATATATATATATATATATATATATATATATATATATATATATATATATATATATATATATATATATATATATATATATATAATTATTGTGCAGGGGTCCTTTACAGTTTTGATGTCTGATGTCACTTTCAGGCCAAATGTGTACGGAACAGGCAAGTTCTGAAATTGTGGACTATTTTTGGTACTACAGGGAAGCATTGCCCACCTTCTGAAGAGATTTGTAGCTTTTATAGTGGTATTTTAATTCTAAAAACCTAGAAATCATAATGTCTTTACTAAGGTTTGTTTTTTTTGATGCTATGCTTTTTGTCTTGATGTTTTTTGTAAAGGACCACAGTATTGCGTTAACAAGAGGAGCTAGTTGTTTTTATTATGCATTGATCATTTTCGATATTCAATACTAAAATGTTATCTCATTGTTAGATTCTCAGTCTCCAGTTGAGTACTTTACTCACACCCTTGTTGGGTTAAGATGTGGCTAAGGGTCTGGTGGGGGACAGGTCCAAAGGTTTTTAAGAATAATCTGATAGATAAAAGGCCAATCATCATTCATATGCTAGCCCCACAGTAAAAGCATGTTGTTACACTGAGTTTTAAGCTAATGAATACTAATGTGATAATATAAAGTGACCGAAAATGAATCCCTGCCTTGCTGGATAAAACTCCCCCACTAACTTTATAATGAGTGGAGACCAGCATCATCTCAATCTGATCTTGAAAAGTTAGTTTAATATTGAATATTGTTGGGTGTGGGTTTTTTTTTGGTTTTTTTTAAATCACTGAATGTGAATGTTGTTAAATTACCATTGCTCAACTAAAACCTCTAGCTAATGTTAGGACCTTAAAGGACCACTGCACAGTGTAGAAAATAGTTATTTGAATACTTTGTTTGTTTGACTGGGCATAATAAAGAAGGAAAAAGTTATACATCAAATTGTTAATCAGAACACAAAAATACATTTTGATACTTCTGCAGAACCCTGGAGAGATCCATGATACATTGGTGAAAGGTGTGTGTGTGTGTTGTTTACATTTCTATTATTATTGCAGTGAATGATGCAAGGGAATGGGTGTTGTCTATTTCAATCTTGTCCAATTGTCTTTACAATGGCTCCCTGTTCAGTCATTCCCCATCTATCTCTCTCCACTGATAGCCAGAACACACACCATGTAGCAAACACAAAATTAATTCCTATACTCATAAACTCATAGAGTCTTCAATTATTCAGATTTTCCCCAAAAAATGCACAGCTGCTAATATTGTTAATTTGGTACATACCTGACAAACAACTGTCTCTTCTTGGACTGCAGACGTCCTTTATTTTGAATGTTGCTGTTTCCCATGCAGAAATGAAAAAAATGTTTGATTCTCCTGAAAGGTTTCTAACCCTAACTGCCTTTCTCTTCCAGGTGGATTGTCCAAGGAACTTGGCCAAGTCTGTGACAGTGGAGTAAACCTGCAGTGCCCAGCCCTGGGAAGACACTATTTCTACTTGTACCATTGCCCCTCCTTTTAAAAAAAAAAAAAACACGTTTTTACTTTTTGTATTTATGTTCTATTATCTTATGCCATCCAAGATTCTTTGCAGGTTCTTCCTGTTTTGTTGCGCCTTTTTACCTATTTGTACCCTAAAAATGATAGAATTGTTTTAGAAGGCATGAGATAATATGATGTAGTGCAGCACTCACCATGCCCTCTTGTGATTTGCACTGACACACCATAACCAACACTTTACTCTCTTGTCCACTTTGCAGGTTGTGTCCCCTGTTTACACATCTAATGCTGTTCTATAAAACTTCTTGTACCTTGGGATAGATACATTTAATATCCTTCTCGTGGCATACCCCACATGGTATGGTACAGTAACTATGGTTGCAAATCTTGCAAGAGGACAGCAGTGGGTTTATATTTATCTAATATTGGCCAGATTCCTTATGTTGACATTAAAATAACAGAGCAATGTGTTAAATTAGTGATGGGTTGGTATGGGAATCTAAAGAAAGTTGCTTGTTTCTTTTCTCTGCTTGGTAATTTCTTGCCAGTGAAGATTAATCAATTGTTGGATGTTCATTTTATGCTGGTCTGAAACGCGTAGACAGTAGCTGTGAATGTAAAATAATCTTGATCATACCAACAATTACTCTTTTTTTTTTTTTTTTTTTTAACGTCCATTTCTTTGCTTAAGTCTTGTTTCTCCAAAAGAACATGACTCTACATTCCTATAGGCACAAATGGGTCTTATTCCTGCTCTGTCTCAATTACTTGGAAAGTACTGACTTTGAAAGTCAGATCTTCTGCAATGTTACAAACTGTACAAAAGGCATCATGAAAGGTTTGCTGCCAACATTACATCTCCCACCTGCTTTCAGATGTTCTGGGAAGTATCAGTGGAATTCTGTGTTGCAAGTTCTTTTCTTGTAAGAGTGACTGCCTGACTGAGAGAAATTTAAAGTGCTTAGTATTTCAATACTAACATGTAAATTCAAGTTAGTCATTGATTGAAACTCTTACTTGTGTAAAAAAAACAAAAAAGAAAGAAAATTGTTCTTTTGTTCCAGATGGAAGTTAAACATGCTTTGTAATAATCCCAAAGTTGTTGAAACCCTATAAGATTCCACTATTATATATTTTGAATTGGCAATGACATTCAGTTTTAGGAAATACGTTGTACCTATTGTGTATTTATTCCGATAACACTATTATCTTTGTAATTATTTGAGCTAGCACTATTGTCACTTGACATGTTCATTGGAATTGTATTGAAAATACTTACAGTATTTTCTGGCATATAAGGCTCACTTTCAAATTCACAAATGAGCCCTAAATTGTCCTTGTATTCTAAATAGACATTGTGTTTTTCCTTTTTAATAGCCTGTAAAATTAGGTATGTCTTATGTGCATCTTATATCGGAAAAATAAGGTATTTCATCAGCAAGTTATTAACTGCTGATGAAGGAATATGTAAATTACTGATTTAATATGAATTCTTAATTTAACAGCTGTAGAGTTCTGTCATGCCGCCCCTTCCTTTCAGGTATCTAGTAGGCCAGTCAATGTTACATTCATTGCAAAACCATAAACTAAACTCAAGAAGTAGAAATCGCACACACTTATTTAAATCTAAAAGTGTGTTTAAAAATGACTTGCTTTTATTTTGTCTTACTCCACCTATAGCTCTTTGTTTTGATTTCTTTGCAATAGTTAAGTGAAGACAACATAGGTGAAGGTGAATACCAGACATCTGGCGTAAACCAAAGCACATGACACAAAATGGAAGTATCAACAAAAAACACTGAATTAAGTTTTAAAGCCAATTAATGAGTAATTTAAAACATTAGGTTTTCATTAGAGCTTGGACTTGTGTATACCAGTCTAAATTAGCCCCATCAACAGTTTCTTTATCTAAGAAGTCTCTGTTGATGTTCATTGGAAATTCTTGTTGAGTAGAGCTTGTTAAATATTTCCATAACCATTAAATTGAGGCCTTATTAAGGGGCTGTACCATTTAATTGCCCAAGAAGCCTGAGGAGGAGCTACTAGAACGGCAATTAAACCTCTCTTAACCGACAGACTCTATTTGGGACAAATGAAGGATTTTTGAGACCGAAACATGCACTACTTGACAACCATCGATATGAAGTGACTCGTTATTATCTGTTTATTGTATTAATTTTTCTATTTTTCCCCTTTTTATCTATTTTGTATTCAATTTAAGTGTTGCTACTTTTAGTCATGTAGATGTTATATATAAATATATATAGAAGTATTTTTCATTTGTTTTAACTGGAAGAATGGATATATATCAATGAGACTGAAAATGCTCTTGTTACCATGTTTCCTATTAATGTACAGTTACATTGTAGAGGACCAAAGATACGTACAATACGTATTGTAGAAATGCCCCTGAAACTCTGTGAAAAAAATAATAAAATTTGGACATGAGTACCCATGTGTTTTTGTATCCAATTCTTTTCATATAAATATTTGGTACTTAAGCCAAGAGGGAAACAATGACTTCAGCCTTGTACTAAGTACATTATAATACAGCCTGGGTGGTCTCTAATTTCATAGTGTCTGCCAGAACCAACCTTCACAACTTTGTAAAGTATGATTATTCTCATTTATTTATAAAATACCCCAGTTGGTTATCTCATGGAAGATTTGTCCCATCTCAACTGTGGACTTCTCTGTTCTTCCGTTTTTTTATTCAAGATTGTAAGACTACAATATGTGGAAAAGTGAAAGTGGGTAAATACTTATGGTCCACATTTGTGTAAAACTAATAATTTCAGGTGTGAAAATCCTTACACACTTCACATTGAATGACGTGTGAAAAAGTGTATATTCACGGTTTATATAATTAATAGAGGTTGGGCTTTCACATTTGGTAATTTTGAAAACTAGGTTGGCATCAAAATCTCAACTACGTAAACAATCAAGCCCTTCTCATCCTTGACACCGTCAAGGCCTTTGACCATATATCCTAGAAACACCAGCCTTGCATCATTAAATACCAGAGCTCTGTGTAGTATTTTCTTAAGCTTACAAACTCTCTGAGCATTTGTTCCAATAAATGGATTCAATTCTGCAATATTTACTTTAGAGAGGTACACACCAAGGCCCTCATTCAATTGTGATTTGGCCAATTGAATCGGGCTCTAAATAAGCACATAGCATATTTTTTTTTTAAAGAAGTTTTTAGTTAGTGAAAACCTTGCTTTTGGATAGATGTTTACAAACTAAAAACTTCTTTAAAAAAAATATGTTATGTGCTTATTTAGACCCCTATTCAATTGGGGAAATTGCAATTGAATGAGGGCCCAAGAATGCCATCTCTCCCCTATACTATGCAACTTTGCAATTGAATAGTTTATCCAACAGAGAATACATAAATCCACACATAGGGCCTCATTCAATTGCTACTTACTTGAGATTGGGGCTGCAAATAGAGATAGCCAGTTACTTTGCTATTCAAATGCCTCTTACTTGCGTGCCCCATTCGGGTTACTTACTGCGCTCTGCTATCCCTTACTATTCTGAAAGTCGCAAGTTACTTCCTTCAAAGCCTTTGATCTTTCACGGCTGCAAGAGTTGCAGCAGCAGAAAATTCCACATCGCTATTCAATTTCTCCGATTTACCCTTCCGTCAAGCTAAACACGAACCACAGGTTACTGGTACCAAGGAGGTCTCACAAAGGTCTTACAAATCGCAGCACTTATTAAGCAAATAAGAAAAGCAATCCTGTACTTTTTAGGAATTTGTGTATGGAAATTACATCTGAAATAAAGTATTGTATTTTGGCGATGTGCAAGCTTGAGAGTGTTGTCCTTTTATTGCTAATGTCACACATTGTGTTCCCCATCATTTACAGTGCTGTATTGATTTTATATTTGCATTTACAGTGCTCTGAGTTTGCGTGCTTCAAAGACTAGCGTGATCTTGTTCAAGCACGCAAATGCTTACTGCCAATAGTATGATTTGCGATTATTGGGAAGGGGGACTAACTTGCGGGCCCGCTCAATTGAATAGCAAAGTAAAAGTAGAGCTACTCGAGCAAGTAGCCAAAAAGTAGCAAATTGGGAATTTACTTGCAAGTAACAGCCCCAAATTGAATGAGGCCCATAGTTTGGGAAAAGAACAACTGACAATAGAGGCATTTGCTGATTACATTCTTTTGTTTATCACTGTACCACATACCTCCCGTCCCCACCTCCAAAAAGTTCTCAAATAGATCCAAGATATATTGGGCTTCACGGTTAACGCAACAAAAACTAAATTATTAGCTTTATAACCTGAGTCTCCCAGTCAATAAGCATCTCAATTCTTCTTTAAATGGACAATAAATGCTCCTACATATTACATATATAATATAAATTTAGACACTAAAAAGAAGCAAACCTTTCCAAATGGTTAGATACCCCTCCTCTCCCACCTGATGCAGCTTTGGGGAGACTCCAGAATCTTTACATGATGGATTTGTCTGAAAACATGTTGCAAAAGAAACCGCTAACCGAAAAGGGTTATAAAAATAAATGGAGCCCATATCACAACTCGCCACCACCCAACTACAGCTCGGAGACACTTCCCAGCACTCATCATGGTACATTACCAAAGTGCAGAGGGTGCAAGAATCAATTCGAGAACTGGAAACGCAATTCTTTTATCGTGTTCAGATTATATTATTGCATTACACTTTTATACACCTACATGTATGGTAATATGTTGATGAGGGTCTTGATGATGATGATTTGTACTCATGATAACTTCCCGAACATGGTGAAAGTTACAGATGGAAATGAGGACATGGACAATTGTTTAAAACTTGTATTATTATGTGAATAATAACATTTAAAAGAAAAAGATCAAAATGATGGGGTAAAAACATATTTTATTATTTACTGCATATATTACATTATACATTTTACATCCGATATATAATAAAAAAAACGACATACTGTTTATAAAGCTGAGCATATGCTAAAAACAATACAGTGGTATCTTAGTACTCATCTTTAATTGGTTCCAAAAGGCATGATGAGTGGCGAAAACAACCAACGTTCCCATAAAGAGTAATGTAAATTGACTCATCCTGGTCTTAGCAAGCGCGATAAGTACAAAGCAAATGACAAGTGCAGAGGCATTTTTTTTCATGAGTTTTGAGGTAGAGTACTGAGGTACCACTGTATATAGTTTAATTCAAATAAATATGCTCTGGCCTCTGGTCCTAGAAAGTCACCAAAGACGTGCACTCAAAGGGTTAAAGCATATTAATTTGCTTGTAATCTTAAAGAGACATACACTATTCATAACATTTCTACCCCTGCAGTTTATGGAGCGCAGCTCACAGGGCAACTGTTTGACAGCAGATTGAATTCCCCATTTCTAGGCAGTGTAAAGTCTGTTTTTCAAAACAAAATGCCAAGTTGTTCTAGCTATAGATTCATTTTCCAGCAGCCAACGCCCTTCTTCATATATTCTGTTTTGGCGCATTTCCCTACTTATGTTATGCCAGAAACGCAATTAATATTGCAGACTTGGAAATGGCTGGGTGTCAGATTCAACCTTCAGCGATTCCAAATGAATTTATGTTTCCATAACCAAAAGTGGTATTTTTATATATGAATATGTATAAATAACACGGTTGTCATGTTGAAGTGTGTAATAATATTAGAGCGCTATGTGACGATGGACATGGTACCAGTACCCAGTGTCTGGGATCCAGCCCAGTCCTGGCTAACCCCAAATCTGTTTTCCTTAATTTGTCCCTTTCTTGAATCACCAAGTTTCTGCGATCTTTGTCCCTTTCCAGCTCCTGTGCCACCAGCCCATGCTTTCACCTGGAATGGGAGATGTGCGAATGTGCTGTCTTTACTTACGGGGGAAATTAATATAAGCAATGAGACTTGCTGGCACCACGGCCACTACTGGGAATTCCACATGCTGACGTCCTGCCTTGGACACTATAGGATAATGGGAGACTCAAGGGAGGTTCAAGTTGGGTGTATGGACGTGTTGTTTCTTTGTTTAATGTTTGCCTATTGTTCAGTCCCCCAATAAAGAGTTCTTCTGGTCAACAATTACAAGCTTGAGTTCATAAAAAACCATTTTAAAGGACATTTACACTATTTTCAAAAGAATCTCTGTACTCTGCCCACAGTCACTGAGGAGAGTCCCACCCATCCAATACAAGGACCTAACTGGTGGGAGTCCCAGAGCATGCCGGTTCTGCTGGTCTCGTACCACGGCAAGCCCGGTAGCTACCAAATTTGACATATAATTAAGCAGGAAATAAATAATACATCTAGTTTTTAAATAGAAAAATAAAATATGTTTTGATGTCTCTGCAGGGCCTTGGAGAGATCCTTTATACACTGGTGAAAGTTTTGTGTGTGTGAGAAGGGTGTATGCATTTCAGGAGTGGTATTATTGCAGTGAATGATGCAAGAGGCCTGCTTCTGACACAGTGAGGAAGGGAAAGGGTGTTGTGTCTATTTCAATCTTATCCACTTATCTTTACAACTTTCTCTGTTCCATCATTCTCTCCTCTCCCCACTAATAGCCAAAACACACCCCGCCCCCTGCAGGATTTCGTTCTCAGGAAATGATGTAACAAACACTAAATGGATTCCTAAACAGAGTCTTTAAAAATTCAGATTTCCCCCCAAAAATGTTTTATGTCAATAACTTACACAGTTGTTAATATTGTTAGTTTGGTATATACTCAATAAACAAGTCTCTTTTTTTTTCTTGAACTGCAGTGGCCCTATTTATTGTTTGGGGAACTAGGCAGTGATCCAACTGTGTATTTCCATTTCATCCTATTCTTAACATTCACAACATTATCACAGTCTTTCTATAGAACTAAACAGAGATCAGTCCCCCACATGATTAATACAATTTAGAATAAAATGCATCCCATCATTAAGGCAAAATGGAATAGATAACATAGAGAGAGAAAGAAAGATATTTAGAAGGGAAAAGTCGTGGTTAGAAGCAACACTGTGCTCATATTACTATAATATTCTGCATTCAGGTAGGTCTCAAAATCAAAAATGAGAGAAAAAACTCTGAAAGGAACCACACACAAACACACTATATCAGCTTGCACAATCACCCTATTCCAATAACTGTGTGTTTTTAGCATGACTGTGGATATATATACGTACGGTGGAGGGCTTCTATCGCTCTTTTGCCCACCATATTATAAATGATTGTTGTGGTGAACTACCTACTCGTAAGGTCCACAACACAGGCTGAGATCCCGCTCCATGCTGATGATAGCCAGTAAGCTTGAAACAGCTGTACATGGATTGGATTGGATACTCAGCCTGTGTAACCTTGGCTTTGCATTAAAGCTGTGTAATACAGCATGCATAAGCATAAAGGAAGCCATGTTTGATAATGGCAACGGAATGAAGAGCAAGGCATTTGTGGGCATATTTTTGTGTCCCAGCTCAGCTTCCCAGAATGCAGTGTACTAACTGTCTTTCTCGGAATTCTGAGCTGGAAGCAGGTTTTTTTAACTTGCTTTAGACATTCAAATGTGAACACAGATGTACTTTTTATTTACTATATATATATATATATATATATATATATATATATATATATATAAATATACATTTAGTGTACACTCGTGTGTATATATATATATATATATATATATATATATATATATATATATATATATATATATATACAGGTATACCCTGCTTAAAGCTACCCCGTTTAGAGCTGATTTACTATAGAGCTGTTTTTGCCTGCCAGATCCCTTTTTATGCTCTGATTTTCTATAGCATTGACCCACTATAACGCTGTTTTCGCCTGCCGGACCCCTTTTTTTTTATTTTTATTTTTTTATTTTTAAAGAATCAGTCCTTATTACAAGAACATATGTTTAGGAATAGGTTATCCAGTAAAGGGGATAGGATAATACAAGCTTCTATTGAATGTCTGGAGTTAATTTTATTTTTAGTTTACACTTATTTTTATTTGTCTGTAGCATTATTCAGACTGTACATGCAACCATTTAATTTGTGTTTTGTAAATACTAAACCGGTTCATCCACATTTCCACAGAAAGTGGCAGAATAAATCTACCCATAACCTGTGCAGTTTAGGCTGAGTGTTCCACTCTTTGTTTCCCCCTTTTTCTTTTCTTTTTTTTTAATTTCAATATAATAAAAAAGAACATACAAAACATATACATACACATCTTCCCTATACTATGACCATTTTGTAGATATGTTTTTTTGGTGATCATTATTAAAAGGACAAAGAAATGAAATAACAACTTTTAAATATAGAGACCTAAACATTTACACTCCTATTTATCCTTAAATTTATCCCAAGTATTCCAATCAATAGAATTCTTTCCTCTCAAATCACAAATGTAATCAATATTCATCAACTCTCTATTATAGTTAACTTTATTTACAACTTCTCTCCATGATGGAATTATAGGTTTATTCCAATATTTCACTAGTAGATATTTAATAGTTAATAAGATATGTGATATCAATAGTTTATCGTTAGGGAATATTTTATCTATCTGTATATGGAATAAAATTACTGCGGGAGTACATGGGCATTCTGATTCAAATATTTCAGTATTAGATGAACACAACATTCTTCCCAGAAATTCTGTATTACATAGTTACATAGTAATTAAGGTTGAAAAAAGACTTTCAGTCCATCAAGTTCAACCTGTTAAGATCTCCTCTGATCTGCAATATGCGGATTAGTTATTAATTAAATTATTGATTAAATAATTATTAATAGTATAGTATTGGAGAATGAATAAAGAGTTAGTCCATCAAGTTCAACCTTTTTAGATCTCTATTGATCTTTTTAATTTGGACTATTTATTATTATTGTTAATTGTTAATTATTGTTAATTGATCCAGAGGAAGGCAAACATAAAAAAAAACCCCATTGAAACTTTGCCAATTGTCTCATAAGGGGGAAAAAAAGCAAAATTCCTTCCTGACCCCAGAAACTGGCGATCAAATTTCTCCCTGGATCAATATTCCTTCGCTAGTTATCTAGGATAGCCTTGAATGCCCTCTTTATTCAGAAATATATCTAACCCTTTTTGAAGTTGTCTATCGAATTCGCTGTCACCAACCTCCTTTGGTAGAGAATTCCACAGTTTAAACCACCCTAACTGTGAAGAACCCTTTTCTTTGTTTAAGGTGAAATCTTTTTTCCTCTAACCTCAACGGATGTCCTCTTGTCAGTTGAAAATCTCTTGCTACAAAAAGCTCACTTGACAAAGCCTTATATGGACCCTGGATGTATTTAAATAACGTAATCATATCTCCTCTTAGACGCCTTTTTTCTAGCGAAAATAAGTTAATTTTGCTAGTCTTTCTTCATAACTTAGCCCCTCCATTCCCCTTATTAGTTTTGTAGCCCTTCTCTGTACTTTTTCCAGCTCTAAGATGTCTTTTTTGTGAGGTGGTGCCCAAAATTGTACTCCATATTCCAAATGAGGGCGTACTAGAGATTTGTATAGTGGCAGAATTATATCTTCTTCCCTGGCTTCTATACCCTTCCTAATACATGCTAATATTTTATTTGCCTTTGCAGCCGCTGCTTGGCTTTGAGCGCTGTTACCTAGGTGGTTGTCCACTAGTACTCCCAAATCCCTTTCAATATCTGATACCCCTAGATTTGCTCCATTAAGATTATAGATTGCTTGGCTATTTTTCCTTCCCAAATGCATAACCTTACATTTATTTGTATTAAATCTCATCTGCCATTTAGCCGCCCATTTCTCTAATTTATGCAAATCCTTTTGTAGGGAAAGTACATCATTATCTGATTTTATTACCTTGCACAACTTAGTGTCATCAGCAAAAATGGAGACACTACATTCGAGTCCTACTTCAATGTCATTAATAAATATGTTAAAAAGGAGAGGACCCAATACTGAGGCCCTGAGGAACCCCACTTATCACATTAGACCAATCGGAGTATGTTCCATTTACAACAACCCTTTGCTTCCTGTCTTTTAGCCAGCTCTCGATCCATGAGCAGATATTTACTGCAATTCCTGTATCCCTTAGTTTGCTCACTAGTCTTCCATGTGGCACTGTATCAAATGCCTTTGAAAAATCTAAAAAGACTACATCCACTGAGTTGCCCTGATCCAAGTTCCTACTAACCTCCTCATAAAAACTAATTAGATTGGTCTGACACGACCTTTCCTTCATAAATCCATGTTGACTGCTACCTATGATCCTGTTCAAATAGACATATTCTTGTATTCTGTCCCTTATTAACCCTTCTAAAAGCTTCCCAACTACAGAAGTGAGGCTCACTGGTCTATAATTCCCGGATTTGCTCTAGATCCCTTCTTAAATTATAGGTATCACCTCTGCTTTTCTCCAGTCATCTGGTAGAGACCCTGTAGTGAGCGAGTCTTTAAGATTAGATATAATGGTTTGGCTATTACAGAACCCAGCTCCCTCAGTACCCTTGGATGTATTCCATCAGGACCTGGGGCTTTATTAACATTTATTTTCTCCAACCTCTTTTGTATTTCTTCCTGCGTTAACCAATTATTTAGTGAAGGTAGTGTAGCCCCATTATGTTGCAGTGTCCCAACCACTGGTACCTCCCTTGTGTAAACCGAAGAAAAGAACCTATTTAGCTCATCTGCCTTTTCCTGGTCACTAATTATCAGATGGCCTGTGTCACATTGTAATGGTCCTATCAATTCCTTCCTGGCCTTCTTCCCATTAATATATTTATAAAATATTTTAGGGTTAGTCTTACTTTCCATTGCAACTGACTTCTCATTTTCTATTTTAGCCAGTCTAATAGCCCTTTTGCAAGCCTTGTTGATTTCCTTATAGTCACATAAAGATGCCTCTGTTCCCTCCTTCTTGTATAATTTAAATGCATACTTCTTTTTCCTCATCATGATCTTTAAGTCATTGTTAAGCCACATGGGATGTGATTTACTCCTATTTATTTTATTTCCACATGGTACATGCTGATGAGTATGTTTATTTAGTAAGGATTTGAATGTTGTCCATTTATTTTCAGTATTCTTCCCTGTAAGTTCTTTGTCCCAGTCTATATGTTGTATTGCTGCCCGTAAGCCCATTAAAGTTAGCCCTTTTAAAATTTAGAGTTTTTGTTGGCCCCTTACAACTCTGTTTTTTGTATTCAATCTCAAATGAGACTGTGTTGTGATCACTGTTCCCCAAGGGTTCCCCTATTTTTTACATTTGATATTATATCAATATTACTTGTGATGACTAAATCCAAGATGGCCCCATTTCTAGTAGGTTCTTGTATTACCTGGGCTAGATAATGATCCCTGAGTGTACTCAAGAACCTGCTCCCCTTAGCAGAGCTGCTGGTCTCGTTTATCCAGTTTATATCAGGGTAATTAAAGTCTCCCATTATTAGAACTTGCCCATGCTTAGCTGCATTTCCAATCTGTAACAATAATTGTATTTCCTCACTTTCAGCTATATTTGGGGGTTTATAGCATACTCCCACCAATATGCATTTAGAATTAGCTCCTCCACTATTTAGCTCAACCCACAAGGATTCAATGATGCCGTTAGTGCCAGCATAAATATCTTCTCTAACTATAGGCTTAAATTCAGGCTTAACATAAAGACAGATCCCTCCTCCTCTTTTACCATTGCCCCTATCTTTCCTAAATAGGTTATAAACCATCCAGATTAACAGTCCAGTCATGAGATTCATCCCACCATGTTTCCGTAATGCCTATTAAGCCCCATTTTTCTTGTACTGCTAATATTCTAGCTCATCCATTTTCCCAGGCAAACTTCTTGCGTTTGCAATCATACACTTTATGTTGCTATGGCTCTGCTGATGTGAAGTGCCTGCCACTGTATTTGAGGCCCCTATTAATATCTCCCTACTTTCTATTGTAACCCTCCCCCCTTCTCCTCCCCCATGGGTAAATAATTCATCCCTTTCCCCTCTCTACCCTATTTACCCCAATACTTCTATATTGTATACTTCTATATGTATTCTAATAGATCAGATATATATTCTATACCTGCTTTCTTCATGAGATCTATTTCTTTTGTATTTGAACCATCCTCCATGATATCAATTAGAGCTGATAGAGAGGGGAAATGAAATAACCCCAATTTATCTTTATTTTTACCCCTTTGAACGCTCTGATTTGCTATAACACTGAAGAAAACAGAATCCAGGATCACCCAGAAGCTTCAACATCAATAATTCAAAGTTTATATTTCTGCTAATGCTTAGTTAGTGTTAGTGTTATGTTTGCTGTTTCTTTGAAGTTCATATAAAAACCAAAAACGTTAAAATTTCCATTGAAATTGGTGTTTTTTTCATGAGTTCCCCTATCCCTCTCTTCCCCATGTTAAACTGCCCAGTCTAGCACTGTTTCGCTTAGAACTCCTATTGCCTGGAACCTATCTACAGCGTTAAACGAGGTATAGCTGTATATATATATATATATATATATATATATATATATACTCATGAGAGCACATGTACTTTTAACAATAATAAACTTAAAGTTCCCATTCCTGCATTGCAACATACTGATGTTTTGTCTGTATTAACAGAATTTACCATCATCTTCCAGACAACTACAGGAGTTTAGCAACTTTCCATCTGTTTCAGCATCCGCTACAGATAATTTTTTTTAGAAGACTGTTACATTTAGGATATACTCTACTTTGAAAAGATTTTTCTTGCATTATACAGATTAAACATAAAAACCTGAATGTTTTCCCAACAAAAAAAATAATATTTCATCCTGACTCTAAGCATACAGTGACTTCATGGAAAATAAATATAATTTTCACATGTAATTTATGCTCAATTCGAGACTGCAAACCAGGTTACAGGATGCAAGGGAAGTCAGGTTTCATGTTCAAGATATTGTTTAGGGGAAGAGGGCCAAATGCTACAATTTGGAAGGTAATCTCAGGACATATTGTATTATAGAAGCATCGGGAGATATTTATCAAATTATTTCTGCTGCAAAACTGCAAAAAATAGACACATAGATGCCCTATTAAATACACAACAGAAAATCTGGAAAACAGTTGCTCATAATTTTTTTACTTACTGAAAGTGAATTTTTGAAGCTTGTACTTGACATCAAATGTAGTACAGATGTAATTTACTTCCTTGAGGTTTTTTTTCAATTTAATATAAGTCTTTCTTCATAAAAACAGCTGTGTTCATAGATGTTGTATCAAAATCAGGCATTGCACAACGAACCTCGGCTACATTTTTGCAAATCCCAATTTGAGCAGAACTTCATATCACATAAAATTTTAATTAGTTAGATGTTTGCAGTAAGGATGTTTTTAAATATCAAATAATTAAAACGCAGCTATGGTCAGGTTCTATATTATATTTTGAAAAACTAAACTTGATAATTAGGAAAATAGTTTAAGAAAGCAAAACAAATATAGCAACCCTTACATTTTATACTTTTATTGTTTACTCTGTACCCAATTTTTCTCTCTCAGAGGATTCTGCAGGTTTTTTTCCAGGATGCTGTGTCTTTGTAAACTGATGAGCTGTTCTTTAGTTCTGTTGAAAGTACTGGCAGTTGTGGCTGCCACATTGTACCCATATAAACTTCAACAGCATACAAAATTCCTCCCAGTTCAGGAAGCTGAGCAAAAACCAAAATTATAGACAGCAAAGGACATAAATTAATATAAAAGTAATAAATAGAGTAATAGCAGACGTATTTCTTAGATCGTAAATCAGTATATTGTAAATATATTACCAGAATAGACCTTTTCTCTTCTACTGAGTAAAATATTGATGTTGAATCATTTGTTTGAGATTGTGTGTGGTATGGTTGTGATTATAGTTAGGGCCAGGTTACCAAACCTGGAACCTTGGAAGTATAATGTGGCCCTCCAGGCCTTTTCTTATGTGGCCTCCTTCTCTACAACATACTGATCACTGTACGTGTCTGGGCCAGAGACACTTATACAGCGCTGTCTTGCCCCCACAAACATCTGGTGCAAATCTGTGTGCCCTTTCTCTATGTGGATAGGTCATTTTAAATCTTAATATATATTCAAAAACATTTAAATGTTCTTAAAATTCTTTATAATATTATATAGTAATATAAATATATTCACAATAACCAGATGAAATATTGGTGTACTACACTGTGAAAAGCTCATGCTAAGATCCTGTTTAGTTTCATATCACTGATAGGCCTCTCTCTGCTTGTCTCATTTATCTCACCAGTTCCTCCGCTCTGCCCATATCCTCACTTACAACTGCACTCTCTAAATACCACATCCGATCTCCACATACTCCCCTAACCGACTTCTCCTCTGTCCTCACAATGTATTTCTCTCTTCACCCATCATTACCTTATTGTCTCTATTCTCCCATGCTGCCCCTAACATATGTTTTTTTTTACCTCAGTCCCCTACTTTTCAGTTTCAAACACTCTCTGAGAACCCATCTATTCAGAGAAGCCTATCAACTTGTTCCCTAATATCACCTATCCAAACAAAATAGTGGGTGCCTCCTGTAAATGGATCCTGCTATGGAAACCAGACCACCAACAAGTAATTCTCTGCCGTTTTGTCTATAACATCCTAACTTCTTAGATTCTAAACTCTTATGAGAGCAGGGCCATGAACCCCTTCTGAACTAGTACATCGCTTTTGTCATGTTTGCCTTATGTAATCATGATATCCCCTGCACTTAACGTTACAGAATATTGCTGCATACAACCCGTATCAGCTCCAGTTTGCGTCTCCCACATGCTACAAGGCTCCCCACTCATGGAGAAGCATGGTGGTGGCAGCAGGATGTTCTAGGTATCCTTTTCAAGCACAGGGACTGGATTGAGGCCAAGATGAATGGAGACAAATACAGGACAGTTCTAGAGGAGAACCTGTTTCAGTCTGCGAGAGACATGAGACTGGAGAGGAGATTCACCTTCTAGATGGACAATCACCTCGTTGTGTTACAATAACCCACTTAAACACAGACCTCAATCAGATTGAGAATCTGGCAAGACCTGAAAATTGCTGTTCACCAAAGTCCCCATCCCACAGAGTTAGAGCAATTTTGCCAGTATGAATGAGCACAAATGGCAGGACCCAGATATGGAAAAGTAGGCAAAATACTAACGGCTATATCTACAGACAAACACGGCTCTGCCAAGTATTGCCTTAGATTGGTAAATACTTATGTAACCAACAAATATCTGTTCTGTTGAAAGACTGCCACAATGAACAGCCACTTGATCATAGGATTGAAACAGGAGCAATTTCCAGTATGATAACCTTCACCACAATCTGCAAACAAAAGAGCTGGATCCCATGACACATTTAGTCTGCTAATTTGAGAATTTCCCTAAAACATATGCTATTGTGTAAAACTTGTTAATTGGGTAAAACTTAACAAAAACATGTGAAGTTTTTCCTAAACTACGGTGGTGCTTTAAAGGCAAGTGTGAGTTTCATGTCCCTTTAAGAGGCAGGGCTTATGAAAAACTAATGCAAAGCTGTGTTGGAACGGAAGGTTTTAAATAACAGTTTGTGCAGCTTTATGACTGGTATTTAAAGGGAACATCTACCATCTTAATTTTGCTCCCTTTAAAATATTACACTCATTTTTGTACTTGTAACAACATATTCCAGTGATATTCCCATGTAAATATTGACTGTAGAGTTGTCTACTAGTCTGTTTAATGGGCTAAATATCCAAGCACAGCTTTGTGGATTTGCTGTTCACCCCACGTCTCCTCTGGCTGATTCCTAATTTTCTTTGGCCGGTGTGTAGCAGCTGATATTACTGGAATGTTAATGGCTCTGGCTGCTAGTGCTGCGCCATGTGGGAGATCAGGCCGCTCAAAGCAAGGTCTAGCTATACCGTTGTATCATTCACCGATACCTCAAACTCTTGGAAGTTTCTAAGGCTCACTGATGAGGTGCAATATAAATCACTCCCGTTGTGCAAAAGCACCCAAATAGTTAGAAAATAAGATTTCTCCAGACTTTTCATTTTATTCTTCAGTTGTCCCAATACAGAAAGCGCCCCTTCCTGAGGTAAAAATAAAAGCATTTCCTCTTTAAAGGGTCAAATAGGGACTTAAAATATTGAAAAGGTTAGTAATGCTTAATCCAACAACAACCAATACTGGGGCTTGCCGTGTAGGTGTTTGGCTTACTTGGAGAGTAAGCTCTTTAGCTCAACCATGCCATACATAGACAGGAAACATCCCTCTAAAATCCTCATGTGAGAGGTTCATCTCCTAAATACCAGGCAATTACTCTCTCATCAAGAGAAACAGTTAACCCCAGGTTTGTCAGGAGTTCCCAAATGTAGATTTCTTGGCCCTCTTCAAGTTCATACAGGGTTCCAGACAGTGTCTCTTTGGTCACTGTGCCCAAGCAAAATAACTGCACCTGAGTCAGTGGGGCAAATGCTCATGGGACGGCCATATTACCTTATTGGTCCGAATATAAGCCGCACCCGCATATAAGCCGCACCCGTAAAGTTCAAGGAGAAAAAATAGAAAAAAGATAGTACTCAAATATAAGCCGCACCCATAAAATTGGAGAGAAAAAGACTCTCAAAGTGATCAGCCGTTGCAAGAAACAGGCTTTCTAATTAGCACTGTAGCTTTTTTTGCAGGTTACAGGCCTTACAGGATGTTAGAATCACTAAAACCGTAAATCACTATTCAATACAGCAGTCTAAAGCACGAAAATCGGCACCCTTAACTCACAATCGCGCAAATCAGCATTAATTTTGCATTTGCGAATAGAAGCTGCACGCGTTACAAGCAAAGTTCGCAAATCGGCAATGATTTTTTGACGGTCGCGAATATAAGCCGCACCCGTAACTCGCAAGCTCAAAAATCTGAAAAAAGATGCGGCTTATATTCGGACCAATACGGTAAGTCTGTCATCCCTCATACTGAGCAACTTTGATTTGCCCCCTCAGGATCACAGAGATAAATATGCCTCTTCAAATTTGTGTATGCGCTTTCCATGGCTCCAGTCCTTTATTAGTGCTATATATTTTCTCTTCTATACTAGGCCATAGCAAGTACAGTCCTCAATTCTTAATTGCTACCTTAAATCTATTTTTTTGGTATGTTTTGGCTTTTTATATCATAATTCACAAAGCATCATCATAGCATAGCTTGATGGCTTCCACCTTATTTACTCATTATTTAAACTATACATTGTATATGTTTTTGAATTAGAGCCCACCTTAGACCTCAAGACAATTCTTACTCACCATGTGGATGCAAAATAATTTTTAATGTGATGTCCTAAACAAAACACCAAAATAGAGGTGCTCAATCAAAGAGACTTGTGCCCTTCACAGGGAGAAATATCCTGTAGTATATCAGTCTGGTCCCACTCACTAGAGTGGTCCAGCCCCGAAATACCAGGCAATTCTACCCTGAACAGGAGAAACAGCAAACCCCAGACGTACGTTTCGCCCTTCATTGGGCCTCATCAGTGAAGTGTAGCTAATATCTCCCTAAGGCACAGTGAGCAAGGGATCCCCGTCTGGAGTACCCTATCACCCTTAGGGAGACTAATCCCTAAGGGTCATTTGCATAAACAAAACACCAAAATAGAGGTGCTCAATCAGAGAAAGAACTAATCTTAATAGGTTAGTTCTATAGACATGATAACCCACTTTTAGCTCACTTGTGCCCTTCACAACACCCAAACGGAATTAAATGAAACATTGTGTGTGTCTTTGTGTTGTTCAGTCATGTCTGACTCTCGGTGAGCTCATGGTTTACAACACACCTTGCTGATCCGCTTGGTATTCATGGCAGAGATACTGGAGTGAATTGCCGTTTCCTTCTCCAGTGGGCCACAGCACACAGCTCCTGTATTCCTAAGTGATCTCCCATCCAAATATTAACCAGGCCCAAAGATGCTTGGCTTCTGGGTGGTGTGAACTCTTGGTTGCATGACTGGAATCGTAACCACTGGACCACCAGGGAGGTGCAACACAGGTAAGGCATATTCCCACAAGCGTGCAATCTAGAGGGTATGGTTGGGATATAAGACAGTATCAGTTACAGGAGCATTATCGAGGCAATTGGCTGCAGCCACTGGAGGTGTGTATATGAGGACCTTCATATTGAGCATGGTATGTGGATGATGAACTACTTTAATCTTGTTTTTAAGTGAGCTTTTGAATTACGAAATCTCGTTACAATCCTTTTACCGTCATATAACTCAACACATTCAATTGGTTTAATTCTTTAATAAACAAAAAGGGACAGAAAATAGACAATAAAGATAATGAGAATGTTTAACAAGTGCTAAAGAACAGAATTTTGGAAGGATTCGGACTCGTCTCTGTATATCTTGTGGATGAGCTCATCCAAAGCATTCCTAGATAATCTGAAATAACGTATTAAATTAATAAAAGTGTGTTGTAATTTTAGTGAGTTTTTGAATCATCAGATAGTCTGATGGAGCTGGGCAAGGAGTTCTACGGAGTAGGTACATCTTCAGAAATGTCTAAAAGTGGGTTAGAGAGGGGGTAACAAGAGAGGAACAAAGAAGCAGAAGATTTTGTAAAATGAAAATGGTGGTTAGGGGAGTATTTGTAGACTAGGGAGTATTTGTTGACATGGGCAGAGATGAAATGGGGGAGGAGGGGGGATCATATTTTAAACTTAAAACTATAAGCTATTGGAAGTCACTGGAGTGATAGGGGAAGTAGACACAGATAGATGAGTGATGTAGATGAATCTAGCAGAGGATTGTCTCATCTACCTCACTTAACTTGGATGTGAAGCAGGATTCATTTGAAGGGGAGGTGACTGCACATCTGGTTTGGTCTCACCTGATATATGTATGTAGAGGGTTTCTATGGGCTACGTGGTAAGCTTCTCTGAATAGATTTATTCTTAGAAAGCATTTAAATCTATGAAACTTGGCCTGATGAAGTGAGATTTATAGCAGAGAGACACATATGGCTTGGAAGGCGCTTGGATTTCACTCTAGAAATGCTACAGAACCAGGAAAAATGTAGAAGAAATTGACTGACTTTCCGCAACTACAGAAAAATAAATATCTGTGTTTTCCACAGGTTCAGTCTAGTTTACCCCATATAAGAAGAGACAATGTGACAATAGCAGCTCGTTCCTATGTGGCTCTAATGAAGTACAGAAGGCGCTTGTGGATTTTGGCAGCTCTTGCCAGCTCTGCTGAATGATTTCAGGGCTTTTCTGTTAAACGCTGTGCTCAATTTGCACTGTCCAAATTTCATATGGAATCTACGACAAGAAACAGCTGTAATGGGAGCTGGAGAAGAGACAATGTCTTGTAACTACATTAAAAGGGAGGATGCAATACCATAAAAATCATCTAAGGATGTGTGGTTAAGAACTTGCATATGTAGAGGCCAGACACACAGGCATTTCTATACATACAGCAGTAAGATGTTCTTCGACGTTTTTGAAATAAAGTGCTGAGAGTGGGGAGTTTTTTTTTAATCCTAAATACTGAACTAAGATTTATAAGATTTATATTATTTAATTTATCAATATTTATATTTATTATTATTTTTAACAAACAGAAGCAGAGCACATTATCAGATATGCAAGTTGTTATGCCCAGAAGGGTCCACCACTGGACTTTTAGGGTTAATTATAGTTTTCATATGTGTCTGTGTATTATACAGGGCAGTGTGGGTGGCCTTAACCGACAGAAATTATTATATTACTGTGTACATTTATTGATGTCCAGGTGGTACCCAGGCATTTTTGGTATTAAAATGCTGCATTTTTCCCAGGGAGTTTTATAAAACAGATCATATGGGGGATCCCAGGAAAACAGACCATGATTTGAGGGGTACCCAGTTGAGGGGTCTGTAGGGGCCCCATAGTACAAGGGAAAAATCTAAGGAGACGCCTTGGCTACAAAAGGGATATTTCCAATAGTACCTATACCATGCAGCTTTCCTGGCAAGGAGGAGCCAGATAAATTACACTAATGTGCTAATTACTATTTACAGGGTTAGAGACAGGAAGGAAGTTCGCAAATAATCATAAACCTGTAGACTTACACTCTCCTCCCCACAGGAGACAGGTAATAGCACACCTGCCCCACTTGTGACATCATTGACAGGCAGGCCACATGGCTGGTAGCAGGAAGTGTGAGAAGTGTGAGGGTTTTGTCGTTGTGTCAGTTTCAACATACATATTTGAAGTGTGTGTTTCATTCTGAGGGATTATAATCATTTTTACCATTGGCATTATTATTTAATTCCAAGCCCGTAATTACATTCATACTGCCCATATGTCTGCGGGTTCGAAATTTGGTGCAGTTACAGATGTATTTTATTGACTCAAGGTCGCCCCACCACGAACCATGAACCTGTATGTAGCATGTCAGGGCCTGAACATGATCAATTAAGCAAGCCTGTAAGTTACAACTTAGACACAGCAGATAGTAAATGAGACATAATAAAGTCATAATAACGTCAATAAAACACAGAGTTTAAACCACAATCAATTAGTGTTTAGAAGTACGATCAGTGATCAGATGTGCAATCCAAAATTTTAGAAATCTATAAAAATCAATAAATCAGCTGTTCTAGTCCACGCGGACTCCATGATATGTATTAACCCATTGATTGCCAGGATCTATATAAAGATAAAATGTATTGCATATTTGCAAGCTTCTTGCGAGATTATTATAATACCTTTCATTGTTTTCCCAGTATTTTAAAGTACAGAATTGTGAGTTTATTTGCTTTTGCAGTGTTACAAACAGGTGTTTAACCCACTTCCGGGTCCTCTCTAGTACACATAGTTTTTTTTTATATATTTACCATGAAGGCAATTGCGGGCTTGTTGAATTGAATATCAATTTGCTTTTGCTTTTTAGCACTTGTAACATTTGCAGGCTTGAAACATCAAAGGAGGAGAAAGGTAAAAGTTATGATTTTGACAACTGAAGTGCTTTTGAGCCTGTAACTCGCAATTGGAATGCGAGTAGCTAAAATTAAATATCCGTAACATTTACTGGCTGCTTTACAGGGTCATGTAACTGCGACTTGCTCAATTAAATGGGGGTCTCTGCCTGTAACACTGCTCCTAACCACTGGGGATATAACTACTGAACTAGCTTCCTGAGCTTCTGTGTTGCTGCATCCTGAGACACAATCTTGATACCTTGGAAAGGCAGCTGGGCGCTGAGATGATAAAACCCTGTCAATCTAGGGGGTTCCTGTAAGACAGGAAGGGTTTGGGGTGCGCCTGGACCCTAGGTCGCCACATTGGGTACGACTATCCTCAGTGACCGCAGACAGACTACAGAGATTTTTTTTTGAAAATAGCTTAAAGGGCAAGTTAATTCAGCACAATTGGAGCACACCACTGTAAAATTATCCGAAAAACAGGTTGAAATACTTTTTGTCTGTTTACATGAGTCACTGGCAGTTCCCTTAGACAAACTTACAGCAACAGCTCTGTGCAGAGAGCATAAACAGAAAGAGAGTTAACCCTTCCCAAATGTATCTGTGCAGATAAAGTATTGCTGGAATCAGCAAAAGAGTACAGTTGTGGGCATGTCAGGCTGAAAAACTATAAATCTTTGTGTTCACTGAGCCTTTACCGCTAGGTGTCGGCAGATGTTGTTAATCATAAAACAGTCAGGAGTATCTTTGTAAACAGACCTAAGACTTTAGATTTTTAGCTTTATTTAGTGTAATTAAAAAAACAATATATCATTTTAACATAGAATCTTGTGCTCACTTAAAGTGATGTAAATGGCCCATTAACTGTCTTATAAAGTAGTTTCCCTGAGCTAACAAAGTACACCTCTCACACTTGCAATTATTGACCCCTTTATTGGGGATGGGTGAGCAGTTTTATAGGGGACAGAACTAAAGGGCAGTCAGACATTAAACAGGAAATAAACAACCTCCCAACTTAAAACTCCCTTCCCCATGAGTCTCCCATTGTCAACTAATTAACAAAGGTGCCAGGCTCAGGATGTTGATATTATCCCTAATCTTAACTTCTCCCAGTATGTGTAGACTGCACATGGGCACATCTCAAACCCGGGGTGCAAGCAAGGGATGGGTCCCTCTCTCACTATGGCTTTGCTCCACAGGCCAGGGCTAGGTAGGCTGCACAGGAGGAGAGTAACTGAATGGCCGGCTATGGTATGTTGTCTGTGACTCGTGTGGGCCTTGCTGAGGGTTAGCTCCAGGAGGAGGGTCATGGGTTCCCCTCTAGTCTCCTGATATTGATTGGCTAAGCTCAGAGCTCACAATTCCCAACACCTGCAGCAATTCCCTCCCTCCCCTCTACCCACCCACCCCTGCTTACACTTAATTTATTGAGGCCTACTAAGTACCTGCACCTGTCCAATCAGTGACATCTGCTAATCCCCAACACCTGAAGGTAACACAGTGTAACAATGTTTCCTCTCACTTCCCTCTTCCTCATCATCTCCTGTCTGTTTCTCAGGCTCTCATCACTTTCTCCAATTCATGTTTCAAACTGTATCACCATCTCACCCTCCCTGCTCTCTTCCCCTCTTCTTTGCTCCCTGGAGCTCCTCTCCTTCCTCCAGTCACTATCTCCTCCCTCCCCTAAGGTAAATAAGCAAAAACATTTCTGTAAGTCCTACTCTCACATCCTCTCTCTTTCATTGCTTATTTTATTGGCTGCTGGAGATATATCTCCTAACCCAGGCCCCTCATCCATTCCTACCTTCTATCAGTCACGCTCAGCCCACAGGGCAACAAACACCAGAAACCCTCATAACTTAATACCCATCACCTGTCACAAATCCTCCACTTTCCCCTTCTCATGTGCCCTCTGGAATGCTAGGTCTGTTTGCAACAAACTCACTTACATTCATGACCTATTCATCTCCAACTCCCTCAACCTTTTAGCTATAACTGAAACCTGGCTCTCTCCATCTGACACTGCCTCCATACGGTGGCTTACATTTCAGTCACACACCTAGACCTGGGAATAAGCAAGGTGGGGGTGTGGGCATATTACTTTCCTCCCTTTGCTCATTCAATTGCATTCCCCCAGTTCCCTCTCTCCAGTTCTCTTCCTTCGAAGTTCACACTATCCGTCTCTTTTCACCCATCTCTCTGCGAGTGGCTGTCATCTATCGCCCGCCTGGTCCAGCCTCTCAATTTCTGGATCATTTTGCCGCCTGGCTCCCTCACTTTCTCTCCTCTAACATACCCTCACTCATTCTTGGTGATTTCAACATTGCCACTGACACTCCCACTTCTCCCACAGCCACAAAACTACTTGCACTTACCTCTTCCCTTGGCCTCTCACAGTGGATAGAATCCGCCACCCACCAGGATGGACACTCCTTGGACCTAATTTTCTCTAAGCACTGCTCTATCTACAATCTTACAATCTCCCCACTCCCTCTTTCTGACCACCATCTCCTAACCTACAGCCTCATTACCCCTTCCAATCTCTACCCTTTATCACGCCCAACTACCAGAACCCACAGAAACCTGCAGACACTTAACTCACAACACCTTTCCAATTTACTGCAACCCCTTCTCAGTCCTCTCACTACCCTCACTTGCCCTGATATTGCTACCACACAATACAATTTGACTCTAAATTCCACCCTGGACTCTCTAGCCCCCATAACCACAGGCAGACGCCCCCGCTCTCATCTACAACCATGGCACACTACACAAACACGCTACATCCAGAAGTGCTCCTGTAGCGCTGAACGACTATGGAGGAAATCTCGCTCCTCATCAGACTTCCTTCATTACAAGTTTATCCTACGCTCCTATCACTATGCCCTCAATCTTGCCAAACAGAGCTACTTCTCATCATTAATATCAAATGTGGCCTCCAACCCCAAACATTTGTTCTCCACTCTTAACACTCTCCTCTGCCCTCCCCCACCTCCCGCCCCTTCCTCCCTTACAGCTGAAGATTTTGCTAGATACTTTAATAGTAAAATTGAAAATATTCATAATGAAGTCTCCTCTCAACGCGGCCATATCACACCTTCTCCTCATAAAACAAACAGCAGTCTGCCTCCACCCTTTCCCAAACCTATAGCCACTATAAACTCCTTTAACCCTGTAACTGAGGATGAAGTTGCTAACCTTCTATCAACCTCTCGTCTCACAACTTGTCCACATGATCCTTTTCCATCACAGCTGACCCCCCCCCCCTCTCTACCACACTTAACCCAGTTCTCACACATCTATTCAACCTTTCCTTAGACACTGGCAAGTTTCCATCACCTTTGAAACAAGCCACAATTACACCCATTCTTAAGAAACTCACATCTGATCCAGCTTCTCCATCTAATTACCGCCCTATCTCTCTACTTCCCTTGGCTTCTAAACTACTTGAGCATGTCGTCTACACTCGCCATACACAATTCATTTCCTCCAACTCCCTCCTTGATCCCTTCCAGTCTGGCTTCCGGCCCCAACACTCTACAGAGACAGCTCTCACAAAAGTTACTAATGACCTGCTCAACGCCAAATCAAAGGGTCATTTCTCTATCCTAATTCTCCTGGATCTCTCTGCTGCCTTTGACACAGTTGATCATCCTCTTCTTATCCAAATTCTCCACTCTCTTGGCATCCGTGACACTGCTCTCTCTTGGTTCACATCTTATCTAGAAAATCGAACATTTTGTGTCTCCTTCTCTGGCACCTCTTCATCTCCTCGCCCTCTAACTGTCGGTGTACCCCAAGGCTCAGTCCTAGGCCCCCTCCTTTTCTCCATCTATACATCCTCCCTTGGTGCCCTTATACAATCTTTTGGATTTCAGTATCATCTATATGCTGATGACACCCAAATCTACATCTCTGCACCTGAACTATCCCCCTCTCTGCTAGCTCATGTTGCCAATTGCCTCTCGAGCATATCCTCCTGGATGTCTGCCCGTCAACTCAAACTCAACATGTCTAGGACAGAGCTCCTTATCTTTCCACCCTCTACTACAGCTTTCACTCCGCAAATATCTCTCACTGTTGACAATGCCATCATCACTCTAACCTCTCAGGCCCGCTGTCTTGGGGTCCTACTGGACCCTTCCCTCTCTTTCATTCCCCACATCCAATCACTCACAAAATCTTGTCACTTTCACCTAAAAAACATTTCCAAAATACGCCACTACCTCACACAAGACACAACTAAAATTAGTATTCACGCTCTCATCATATCTCGCCTCGATTACTGCAACACTCTTCTTGCTGGCCTTCCTATAACCCGTCTGTCTCCACTCCAATCCATTTTGAATGCGTCCGCTAGACTCATCTACCATACTAAACGATCAGTGTCTGCAGCACCTCTTTGTCAGGCACTCAACTGGCTTCCCATAGCATCTAGAATACAATTCAAAATCATGACCCTAACATATAAAGCCCTCCACAATAGTGCACCCTCCTACATCTCTGCTCTCATCCCAAAATACACTGCCACCCGCCCTCTTCGTTTTGCTAATGACCTTCTTCTCTTCTCCTCTATCATCACCTCCTCTCACTCCCGTCTTTAAGACTTTTCACGTGCTGCCCCTATTCTTTGGAACTCTTTACCTCGCACCACCAGACTATCTTCCTGCCTCAGATCCTTCAAAATCTCTTTAAAAACACATCTATTCAAAAAGCCTATCATCTCTAGCCTCTTCATTCACTATGCATCTCTCACTCTCCTGTACCTCACCCATTCCCTTTAGAATGTAAGTTTGCGAGTTTTAATCTTGTGAGGTGCTTTAGGGAAAGCACAGTGTATATCAGATTGAAAGCTCAATAACAGGGTCTTCCATTATTTTCATTGTGGGGTATTGTTTATACTTGTACCTAACTCCTGTATTGCGCTGCGGAATATGTTGGCGCGTTACAAATAAAGGATAATAATAATAGTGGAAGGTTCAGTGGAATCAGGGTGGTAATCCAAGAACCAGGGGCACATATTGGAGAGCCAAGATGGAGGAATTGCTCCATGACCAACAGTTGAGCAGCATCTTCTACAGACCCTACTTCTTTTCCTTTCGACCACCCATCGAAAGCGTTCCTAAGCTTTCAGACCACCTCCAAGAAGGTGTCTCCTTCCAACTTGGTAAACTCCCGGAATTGTCTAGAAAATGTCTCGGGTATGATACATTTTGGGCTAACAGCACCCGCATCATTTCCTTGGAATCCTCTGCTGGGATTGCATGGTAGGCTGTGCTGGCTCGTCTGCTCAACAACCCAACCAAGATTCAAACCCATTCCTCTTGATCAATGGAGTCTGCATTGCCTCTCAAAGTTCTCTAAAAACCCATGTATATACCTAGTGGCCTCCCCAAACTTCTTAAAGCTATGATAGGAGAGTTTCAGGTCACTAGATCCACTATAACTTGTACTACCCTGAGAAATGGTGAACAACTTTCTCTCTTCTCTAAACTTTTTCTCACCGGCTACCTCTTTTCCACTACAGAACCAGCCTTGGGTAGGTCCAGATCCTTGTCAACTCTCTGCTATGACCTGCCCATTTTAGATGACTCTTCATGGTATAGCTCATAGCTTTATTGAAGTATTCAAGCCCCTTCATCATGACAAGGTAGTGATCCAAAAGGGGATATATGTATATATATATATATATATATATATATATATATATATATATATATATATTTGAATATCTAAAAAAAGTTCGAAAACATATTACCTGCTCAGAATTCTGAGAAATACAGTTTTGCACGCATTCTGGGAACCTGGGTTGTGGCATGCAAATGTGCCCACAAAGGCTGCACTCTTTAATCCAAATATAATTTTAAACATGGCCTGCTGTATAACATAGCTTTAAGCAAAGCCCAGGATGGCCTATGCACAAGCCAGTTAACCTAGCCACGTGCAGCTGTTTCAAGGTTACTGCCTCGCATCAATGTGGGGCCAATTCGCCAATTCCTAGCCTGTGCAGTAGATTTTGTGGGGAGGTAGTTTACAGCAGCAATCATTTCATTTATGGTGGTTAAAAGAGTGATTAGAAGCCCTGCACTGTATAGTAGTACATTTGTTTTCACATTTGTATGTCTAAAATAAGTTTAAAAACATATTAAATGCTCAGAATTCAGAGAAATATAATTATTGTACTGCACTCCTGGGAGGGGACATGCAAATGTGCCCACAAAGGTTTTGCTCTTTAATCCAAATACCATTTTAAACATGTGACTGCTGTATAACACAGCTTTAATATATATAAGTGTGTGTGTGTGTATATAAATATATATATATATATATATATATATATATATATATATAAACATTTTATATAAAAGTAACCAATAAATTAGGTAAAAGAGGAAGTCATGAGATCCAAACCTATTACTTAAAAATGGAATAATAAGCAGCATCTTTTACCACTACACTAGTATGCCGAATGCTAGAGTTGAGTATAAAAACTAATATATCTAGAATAGAATGGATTACAGTAATAGATTCCAGCCTCATTATATATGCAATTTTTTTGGGGGAGGGCTTCCAGGGCTATATAAACAATAACTGCAAATGACAGTATCTAAGTCAATTTTTGATCAACTTTTAAAATCTAAACAACTTTTTCCATATGATTTACCACTCTCTAACTTACATGACAGAGCAGATATGATGACTTCAGTGTCCCTTTAAGTTGTATTCTTTCTCCCACTTTGTTTTTGTATCATGAGCCAAGTAAGTGCACACAGTAGAGAACTGACAAAACAACATATCGTCATTCAGATATGGAGACATGGGTCACATGAATGTTTCTGAGTAACCCCTATTTACTTAATTGTTTTAGCATGAGTAGTATATAAGGTTGCTCATTAATACACAAGTAGGCCCAGAGAGATACAAAGATGGTGTAATATCCCTTACACATAGGTGAAAACATTCTCAAAAGTCAAACGAGTAGGAGCATAGTAGGGCATTAGAACTGAAATTCCACACATAAATGGATTAAAGTGCACTTTTGCCTTTGGCCTAGGACCTACAACATTGTACAGTTAAAGAGCCAAACTACATCAAAGTTCAGAGCAAGAGCTAGCAAAGAGCCAGCATAACATAAATATATTTCCACATCACCCAATGGCAGGGAGAAGACTGACAGAAAAAGATTAAGAGAAAATGGGGAATTTAGGAACAGTAAGAGAGGGAAGATGGAGAAAGCTGTGTTAATGTTGGGAATAGAAAGACATAGGGATGAAAGGGCAATAAGAGATAGAGGGGACATGCAGGAAATTAGACTGCAACATTGAAAATGGCAACACAGAAGATGACATTTAGGAAAAGTGAGGGAATTAAATACCTTCGAACTGTCCATATTTTGTGAACATGAAAGCCCTCTTTTGGGGAGAAATAAACCTGTCCCCCGTTTAAAGTCCCACGTTTAAGGGCAAAATCCTGTTTTCCAACACTGACCATGTCCCACTATCTTTGATGCTTCTTTTATGGCTGGGGTGTCAGTTCTACATAATATATGTCTGTATGGAGCACTGTGCACCGATTAAGCAGTGCGTTTTTCTCTAGCTTATACTGTATATTGTGCACAAGAACAGCAGCAACTTCATATTTTTTTTGAAGAATATACATGGTCCTCTTTGAAGTGTTGGGTGGTATGTAATTTAGAAATGTGCCAAGAGAAAAAGAAAATAGGGTAACAATGGCTGCAGAGAGAGCGAGACGTAAAGAGTAAAATAAGAGGATGAATAAAGATAGTTCGGGAGCGGGGGAAGATGAAAGGGTGGGACTATTTTACTACCAAACACCAATTTTAGAACACAAGAGAAAACAAGTGTCTACATGAATGCAATGTAAGATTACATTGTATATAGTTCAATTTTATCCACCTCGACTCTTCTTAGCAAAGATGACTCAATTGTTATTACTTATTTGGGTCATCTCTAGCATCATATAACTTAACACACTAATTTGGTTAATTCTTTAATAAACAAAAAAGAGACAGAAAATATAATAAGGAAGTAAAACAAGTTCCATTAAACAGAACTTAGGAAGGGTTCCAACGTGTCTTTGTATATCTTGTGGATGAGCTCATCCAGAGACTTCCTACATCATCTGAAATAGCCTATTAAGTTAATAAACGTGCAATGTAAGGGGAGATTAATGTTTGGCTTAGTGATGATGTGAGATTGGCTGAGTCAAATTACATTGCATTGTGTTACAGAAATATTGCTTGATTAGTAGCCTCGAGCAACAGACATTCTGTAGTGTGAGGGATTGAGTCTGTCTTATCCCTTTTTATCTGGATCCAGCATTAAGAAAACATTATTTCTATCTATCTATCTATCTATCTATCTATCAATGTGAGAGCATCTAATTGAGTGAATGATGTTCTCAATAAAGGAATGAAGCCACAATTAACTCACTTTACTAGCAAACATCTGGCCAGGGCTTTAAAAATCCCCACTGACCTAACATATTCCTTCCTGGCACATGGGAAATTATCCTAGCCTTAGCATTAATTATACAGGAACCTGGAAAGTTCTAACCAGTAATTGCAGAACATGGTTTGTGAAGATGCATGTTTCATCAAATTAACTTCTTCCTTAGTAACTAACCATAAAATTATAACACCGGAATCGCCTGACCTTAAATGGAATGTATTTACTTTCGGTTGAATGATTACTAAACTATCATTTAACAAAAATGAAATGTATCACCACCAGTGACATATATTAAAAAATGGCCACTAAAGCATTGGCCTACGGTGGCAGGAAATCAAGTGAGGTCGGCTGAAATATTCCACAATCGTAATTTCCCCTCTAAATTTCACACTCTCTATTTCTCTCCCACCCACTACCCATATGTCTGATATTGCTCTCTCTGCATGTTACTTTTACCCATCTATTTTTTAATTTCTGTTTCCTTTAGAAGACCACTGTATTTTAGGAAAGAAAACTAACATTTGGTCAGAACAGAAAACTATTTAATAGAAAATCATATATTTTTTTGAATATTCTGTTTGCATATTGTAAGCTTCCATCTTGTCTAACTTGAACACTTCCTGAGCCTGCGGATAATTTTAATTTACTGAATAGGGAAGAAAGGGATGAATGAGGGAAAAGGATTTGCTACTGTAAATCATTGAAGCATTTGGAATTTGATACTTCCCACACACATGCTCAGAAGTAGGTAGCTCCCATCACTAAATGCAAGCTCTGCTCTGCAAAAATATAAAAGCACCTTTCACATATAGTATAGTATACATCACTATGTATAATGGACACCTCCAGCTTACTTATGAAGCCGGAAGATGCACGGAGGAGGCAAATGCTAATGACGTGACGCCATTAGCATATTCCAGGTCCTGACACAGCCGGAAGACTCGCGGAGGAACAGCTGATGGAAGGTAAGAGAGGGGAAAGGTAGACGGGGAGGTAATTAGAGAGGGTAAAGTGATGAGGAAGGGGGTTGAGGAGGTAGTTAAAGAGGGAGGATGAGGGGGGTTGAGGAGGGGCGTTGAGGAGGGGCGTTGAGGAGGGGGTTTGAGGAGGGAGGATAAGGAGGGGGGTTGAGGAGGGAGGATGAGGAGGGGCATTGAGGAGGGGGGTTGAGGAGGGAGGATGAGGAGGGGGGGTTGAGGAGGGGGTTGAGGAGGGAAGATGAGGAGGGAGGTTGAGGAGGGAGGATGAGGAGGGTGGTTGAGGAGGGAGGATGAGGAGGGATGATGAGGAGGGCGGTTGAGGAGGGAGGATGAGGAGGATAAGGGAGCGGGAGGAAAAGAGACACGAAGGAGAGGGGGGAAGAGACACAGGGGAGGGAGATGAGGGAAGAGACACAGGTGAGGGAGGGAGGGGGAAGAGATGCAGTGTGCCCTTTGTGTCCCTTTCTTGTGCCCCCACTATCTCTCCCCTGTGTCTTTACCCCCTCTCCTCCCCCTGTCTTTCCCCTCCCTCCCTCCCTCCCCTGTGTCTCTTCCCCCTTTCCCTCCCCTGTGTCTCATTGCCCCCTCTCCCTCTTGTCTCTTTTCCTCCCCCTCCTCATCCTTCCTCCTTATCCTCCCTCCTCAACCCCCTCCTCAATCCCCCTCCTCATCCTCCCTCCTCATCCCCCTCCTCATCTTCCCTCCTCAACCTCCTCCTCAACCCCCCCTCCTCAACCCCCTCCTCATCCCCCCTCCTCATCCTCCCTCCTCAACCCCCCTCCTCATCCTCCCTCCTCCCCTATAAAAGTTAAATATTTTAAATTTCAATTTTAAAAGTAAAAAAAAGCAATTTCACTTGATTTTCAGTGCTCTTTTTGATGGTACAGAGCATTATTGGAGATACTCTCTGTTTACAACAATATCACAAACCTTATCATTTCTATCAGCCAGTATATTCCACAGAGAGGGACGCGCGGCGCTGATATTCCTACAGACTGCAGCCAAAAATCCCTCACCTCGTCTTCTGCCAGAAAAATATCAATTTCTGTGTTAGACAATTTTCCAAGATCTTCGCTGAGAGTGTATAACAATAATGTGAGTTTGCACTGTTAAGATAAGAAGCTAACTTTCATTTTAAATACTTAAAGAACAAAAATTCCATGTAACATAATATCATTGGTTTATAGGGTATAAAAAATAATACTTTTTTTATTATTGGTATAACACAAGATATAAAGAAAATAATTCCTCCTGAATTACACCACACTGGTTCTTGAAAGCATATTTCAGGTTTCTTCCAATCTTTTTTTTTATTGAAGACAATAAACAACAAGTAATAGCAAATCGAATTGAAAAATGGACAGATTCCACAACAGTATTAAATATACATGAATGTTATGTCAACCTTGGGCACTTAAAATAAAACTAGTTCTTGGCACATCAATTCAAGAACATAAAATAAGGTCATGCTTAGGGAAAACTTGCATTCAATCTGAGTTCCCTCCTCTAGTCTTAACTTAAACTTTCCCGATATAAGAATCCGGGAGCTTAATATTTCTTAGGAAGACAAGGAAAAGTATTCTAGAAGAAAAAAAGAGAAAATAAAAACCAACGTAAAGAACTAAAGAGAAGTGTAGAGAAAAGAGAAAAAAGAACACCAATAAAGAATTAAACAGGGAGAAGAAAGCAGAAAATAAAAGAATAAATAAATAAAAAAAGGTGGAGATAAAATAAAAAAAAAGTAAAAAATGGCAAGTTACCTTTATTCCTGATTAACTTAGGTCCGGGGTCTCACCGGCCTCACCACCCCACCGGGACAAGGCTCGAGAAGAAGAATTAGTGTAGTTTACCTAATTGAAATACTGTGTTGAGAGTCTAGCCACGGGGTCCGTGTCTTTAACAACTGTGGGTACAGATCTTCCAGAATACTGGTCAGTCTCTCATTAATCATAATGAAGTTAACCTTGAGATTAATCTCTCCAAAGTTAAGCATAAAGGACTTCCAGTTTCTAGCTATATTATATTTAAATGCAATAGTTTATTCTGAGTTACAGTAAATGTGTCTATGTGTAAACCTAGCAGGCAATTCTCAATGGAGGGGCTGATTGGGCTACCAAATAATTGGGTTCCCAGTCTCAGTGTTTGTTCCCAAATGTCCCAAACAGCTTGGCAGGACCACCAAATATGCAGAAACTCGCCTTACTGTTATATTTCAAGTCTCTTAAAGGATAACTGTGGTTGATTTTAAATGGAAAATATCTTGCAGAAAGCATATATAAATAAATAAGCATAACCTTTATATTTTGCAATTGTTATTTACTGCTGTTACCTGTTACTTTCTCACGTAGGTGTGCTTTTATGAACTAATTGCTGTTGCTGTTGTTCAGTCCTTCAGTTGTTTCCGACTCTTGGTGACCATATGGACGCAGCAAGCCAGGCAAATCTGTCTGAGTTTCTGGTTGTGTTTTCCTGGAAAAGATACTGGAGTGGGTTACCAGTTCCTTCTCCAGTGGACCGCAATTCGTCTGACCTCTCTGTTATGACCTGCCCATCTTGGGTGACCCTGCATGGTATAGCTCACAGCTTCATTGGAGTACACAAGCCCCATTCACCACAGCAAGGTAGTAATCCAGAAGGCGATAGACTAATTAGCATCCCTTTAATCCACAGCAGTGCCAGATGTAACTGCCACATTTTTCCACTGTGGAGACAGACACTTCATATGCATTAAAAGTCTCCCCCCACCTAAGAAAGTTGTTCTGCTGAAGACAAAATGATAGATTCCACTGCAGATTATTAATTTTTTTTACTTTCTGAAATTATGTTCCATAATATTAGGTGAATGCCAAGATCAGCAGGACCAATCCTATCCATAGATCTGAACCGGTTCATTAATCCCCTCACACAGGACGGCTGATGAAGATACAAAGTAACAATCACTAAAACACGCCATCACTATGTGTTCCAAAGAGAGCATAATCTATATTCCCCACAACACATACAATGAAACAATGGTACCACTTAACAAAAGTAAGCAGGGTGGCGCAGTTTAGGAATTCGTATTTCTCCCATTGTCATTCTAAGAACTAAGGCCCCTATTAAATTCCAAGCCCACAGTGGCTGTCGTCTAGCCTGTAAGTCTGCAGGCTTAAAATTCAGACGAGTTACAGAGCAATTTGATTGAACAAGGCCACAACCAATGGGCCGGAGCAGCAAGCCCGTAAACCCTTCCTGTGGCCGCAAGCTGTTAGGGGTCTGGAATAGATGCGGTCCGCTGTTATAATCCAACCCCGTAAATATGGCCTCAGAGCCAATGAAAAGCGGGATCCCAGAAAATTATTGACAGGGGGAGATAATAAAGCTGCATTGCACATGCCCATGCGTTGACTGTGTTGTAGATACTTCCGAAGTAGCACGCAGGTCCCGGAGTTGGAGGTTGGGTAGAGAGAGAGAGAGTACGTGACATTGGAGAGCAGTTTCTTACAGTTATTCTTTTCTATTATCAGCAGAACAATTTTACACATTAATTTCGATTATAAGTAATAAAATTTGAAGGCTGGCAGTGCTGTTTGCCACACAATGAGCCTTCTCCCACCGTCTACTTTATGGACCTCGCAATGAGCTGCTTATTTTTTTTTTTGCCCTTATTTCCCTCTCTCTCACCCCTGTGTCTCTTTCCACCGTCTTCCCCTCTCCCTTCCCTGTGCCTTTCTCTTCTCTCTCCCTGCTCAAGTCTTGCATGCCTTGCTATGAGCTCCGTTGGTTATTTTTTTGCAATTCTTGCGTCCTTTGCGACGATTGGCTAAGTGTTACGTGCTTCGGGCCTTGTTTTGAGAATTTTTTCAAACATTTACATTTTAACCGCTGCCATTCGCTCATCGTGCATGTGCAAGCCCGTAACTTTTAACATTGCGTGACCAACATTCGTAATTACCATAACTATATATGTACTAGAATATTGCCAGTCAAAAAATTACGGCAATGAAATTGTAAGTGAGCTAATGCTGTTTGGTGTATGGTAATCAAATAAATAATACATTAATAAATGAATATACTTTACCTATTGTGAAGTAATATATGCAGGAAGCATTGTGTTGAAGAGCTGGCAATCTGTCTTCATGTTGCTGCATCATCAGTGCTGTGGAGCTGCTGTGTAAGCGTCATGAATGTGTGCAGTGTAATAGTGTGCGTGTGCGAGGCAAATCCATTAGGGTAGCTGTTTACTTCCGGATTGTATAAGTTATTGTTGTAAAAAGGCGCCTAATGTGTGTGGTACGCGGCTGTGGCTGATTTTGCGTCCTTGTTTTCGGATGTCGTCCGACTTTTTCGGAAAATCCGTAGGTGTTTGGTGGTGTTTTGCGTGTTTAGGGTTCTTTAGCCTCGTTTTCGTTTTGTTCGGCGCCTATTTTTTCTCTCGCTTAGGTGATTTTTGGGTATCTAAACTCCGAAATTTGGAGTAAAATGGAGGTGTAACTTCACTTGCAGAGGTCCTGGGTGCCCACTCTGGCTGTGGGTAAGCTTTTTATGTGTTTGTTGTTTGTATTTATTGTGTTTGTAATGTTTTTGGGGTCGCGCGGGTTGGGTCCTTGTTTTTGGATTTCGTACGTCTTTTTCGGGAAATACATAGGTGTTTGGTGGTGTTTTGCGTCTTTATAGTGCTGTAGCCTAGTTTTCGTTTTTTTTCGGCGCCCATTTTTTCTCTCGCTTAGGGGATTTCTGAGTGTCTAAACTCTTTTATTTCAAGTTAAATTGAGGTGTAAGTTCAGTTTTCGAGGTCCTGGGTGCTCCCCCTTGCTGTAGGTAAGCTTTTTATGTATTTGTTGTGTGTATTTATTGTGTTTTTCATGTTTTCATGTCCGAGGTTGTAATGGGTCGTAACGTGTCTCGTATTTTGCTTTCGTATCACCGTAAATTTTGCGATGTCTGCAGTTGCTGGCAAGGAGCGCCTGGCTTCGCTACTCGAGCCCGCAGGCGTTAGCAACAGCCCGCATGCTCACAACTATATATCTGATGTATTCACCCCCCTTGATTTTTACCTTTTTTGTTACATTAAAGTTCAATGTTTTGTTAATCTGAATTCTATGTGATGGATCAGAACACAATAGTCTAAGTTGGTGAAGTGAAATAAGAAAATATATTCATAAAACTTTTTTTAGAAATAGAAAATGTGTATTTGTTTTCACCCCCTTTGTTATGAATCAATTACCTAAGTGGCACATGATCTGTCATTACATATACACACCTTTTTTGAAAGGCCCCCGAGGCTGCAACACCTAAGCAAGAGGCACCACTGACCAAACACTGCCATGAAGACCAAGTAAGGGACAATGTTGTTGAGAAGTACAAGTCAGGGTTAGGTTATAAAAAAATATCCAAATCTTTGATGATCCCCAGGAGCACCATCAAATCTATCATACCCAAATGGAAAGAACATTGCACAACAGCAAACCTGCCAAGAGACGGCCGCCCACCAAAACTCACGGACCAGGCAAGGAGGGCATTAATCAGAGAGGCAGCACAGAGACCTAAGGTAACCCTGGAGGAGCTGCAGAGTTCCACAGCAGAGACTGGAGTATCTGTACATAGGACGACAATAAACGGTACGCTCCATAGAGTTGGCCTTTATGGCAGAGTGGCCAGAAGAAAGCCATTACTTTCAGGTGCTCTGGTCTGATAAAATTAAAATTTAACTTTTTGACCATCAAAGAAAGTGCTATATCTGGCGCAAACGCAACACATTACATCACCTAAATAACACCATCCCCACAGTGAAACATGGTGGTGGCAGCATCATGCTGTGGGGATGCTTTTCAGCAGCTGGGACTGGGAAACTGGTCAGAGTTGAGGGAAAGATGGATGGTGCTAAATACAGGGATATTCTTGATTTGAGGCTAGGACGAAGGTTCGCCTTACGGCAGAACAATGACCCCAAACACACTGCGAAAGCAACACTTGAGTGGTTTAAGGGGAAACATGTAAATGTGTTGGAATGGCCTAGACAAAGACCAGACCTCAATCCAATAGAAAATATGTGGTCAGACTTAAAGATTGCTGTTCACAAGCGCAAACCATCTGACTTGAAAGAGCTGGAGCAGTTTTGCAAGGAGGAATGGGCAAACATAAGATGTTGCAAGCTCATAGAGACTTATCCAAAGCGACTTGGAGCTGTGATTGCTTCAAAAGGTGGCTCTACGAAGTATTGACTTTAGGGGGGTGAATAGTTATGCACATTGACTTTTTGTTTATTTGCTTCACAATAAAAAAAAAAAAAAAACATCTTCAAAGTTGTGGGCATGTTCTGTAAATTAAATGATGCAAATCCTCAAACAATCCATGTTAATTCCAGGTTGTGAGGCAACAAAACACGAAAAATGCCAAGGTGAGTGAATACTTTTGCAAGGCACTGTATATATTTGTAGAAGAGGAGGAGAGGCGAGGAGGAGAGAGAGGTGGCCACGGGGAGTGTTGGAGAGGAGGAGGTGGAGGAGAGTTGAGAAGAGGAGGCGGTAGAGGTGGAGGAGGAGGTTGAGGAGGGGGAGGCGGTGGAGCAGCAGCTGGAGGAGGTTGGGGAGGAGGAGGCGATGGAGGAGGAGGTGGAGGGAGGAGGAGGTGGAGGGAGAGGAGGTTGAGAAGGATGAGGCAGTGGAGGAGACTGAGGAGCAGAAGGAGGAGGTAGAGGAGGAGGTGAGTGGAGGAAGAGAGGAGGAGATGGGAGAAAGGGTAGGGGAGAAGGTCGGTGGGCTGGTGCCCATATTGATAAGCATATCGTCCACAGGGTCAGAGGGGGGGGGGGGGGGGGGGTTAGATTCCAGGGGTGGTGGTAGTGGGATGAGGGACAAGCCCCAGGGACAGTTGAGGTTGGACAGGATCCCCACCCACAGTCAGGAGGGCAAGAGGCTGGGGGCAGGCACAGGACCCCAAATTACTCCCCCGAGGAGATGGTGGTACTCCTGCATGTCATCTGTGAGTGGCCCGATATCCTGTCACGGGGTAGGGAAGTTAGGCCCAGGCCTGGGGCCCAGGCATGGAAGGAGGTAGCGGCCGTGGTAACAGCAGTGGGCACGGCGGAAAGGGATGTGAGGTCTGTGAAATACAGGTTCGATTACGTCAGGGTCCTGGTGAGGAGGAAGATGGCCAAGGAGATGGCAGCAGCCTCAGCAAGAAGTGGTGGCCCGGGAGTGACCGTCACCTACATTGAGTGGGGGAGGAACCTCAAGGACCTACTGAGCCAGATGCCCTCCTCTGGAGCTTCAGGCCTGGTGGCACAGCAGGATCCAGCCTTCACGTCAGGTGGCTATTACAAACACCAACATGCCACCACATGTACATCACACAGACTACACATGTACAGGATGACCAACAAGGACACTGACATGTCAGCTCCATGAAATTTACAAGGGATAGATGGATCAGTCATGCATCATTAAATCCATGAGGCTGACAAATCACTGTCTTCAGTGGGCACAACAACATTAATCAACCAATAGCCAGTCCATGTATGGGTGTGCCCACTGCAGCGTATGCAGTCACAGACTGCAGCCAGTATCAAGAGAGCGTTAGGAGCCAAGCACTATCAAGATCAAGAACCCAACAAAGATCACAGCTAGCAAATGATAGCTACTCAGAGTTGCAGTCAAAGGGACAGTTACCTCGCTCTTGGTGAGATTCATTGTGTGAAAGAGCACAAGATTCTATGTTAACGTGATCTATTGCTTTATTGTAATTTAAATAAGAACAGTTATACATATGCAATCTAAGGTTTGTCTACAGACACAGTGATGATTAACAGCCTCTACCTTAACAAACGTTTCACATATTATGGTTTAACTGCTTACAAGTATGTAATTAGCCAGCAGTTAAACACTCAATTAACATGGAATCTTCTGTTCTTACGCACAATGAAAAGCACTGATAATGAGGTCAATGGCTCTGTAAGTGATTCATCCAGGTTCAAGCCTAGCTGTCAGATAGTTAGGAAGGAACTTAATCAAATGTTTTCTTCATCATTAACACATATGCTTTTCTTTTCTTGTTTCTTCTTCTCTGCTTCGCGTAGTCTGGGTCCACAGAGCAAGCCCCGCCAAACAGGATCCGGCACAGGGGGAAGAGGGACCAGCACAAGCCCCATGCACTGGTGAGGAGGAGGCGGCAGCACCGTATGCCACCCCTGTGGCCTTCGACACCACTGCCCCCTTCCTCCCACAGCTGCAGCCATCACAAGGGCACACATATTGGAGGGATGGCAGGGGCATGCCCCCACCTTCTCATCCCCCCTGCGGTTCATCATCCTGGCTTCCACCCCCAGGTCCACCACCACCAGATTGTAGCCAGGCACCGGCCAGGCAACAGCCCCTCATAACCACCAATGGGCCCTGCAGCCAGACCCCCCTCCCCACCGCCACCACCAAGCCAGGCTGCTCAGGAGGAGATGCTGGCTGTGTCAAGACAGCTTCTGGACTGTCTGCCGACCCTGCATGACTTAGGCAGTGAGGTGGTGGAGATGAGCGCTGTAGGCACTCACCCCTATGAACCGAGGAACTAAATCTCTAATTGCACCCCAATTCGAGACCCGTAGCAGGTTTAAAAAAAAACGCGTGACAAATGTACGGCCCGTAACACTTGCAAAAAGGAAAGCAGCATTTAACAAAAAAATACGACCCGCGGTACTTAAAAAAAAAAAAAAAAGAGGTAAAAAAAAATACGGTTACCTGCCGAACCGCACACATACAGAAAACAACAATAACTCCACCCAAATTAATACAAAAAAAACAGCACGGGAGGACAGGCACGACATCTGGGAGTCAGGTTGCACGATAATTTAAGGGAGAAAAAAAATAGGCGCCGAAAAAACGAAAACGAGGCTACACGACCTCTAAACACGCATAACAACACCAAGCACATAAGACTTTTACACAGGCACGTACGTGGTATAAAATACACTATTAGGGACAATGGAAAATGCTCCACAGCCGCGTAACGCATAGACAATCGTCGCAATTTTAGAAACACTAACTTACAACTAATAACATTAGCATTACAAAATTCCCAATTACACAGCAGCTAAACAAAAGGTTTGCCCTCGCGCACGCAGCCTATTTACGCTGCACACTTCACACATTGCTGACACTTACACCTCAGGTCAGCAGCAGTGCAAATGTACATTGCATACTGCAGGAAAATCAAAACAGATTGTTAGCTCTTCAGGATATTGATTGCTGGATAGATTAATTACAAATAGGTAAAGTATATTAATGTATTATTTAATTAAATAATTAATTAGCATTAAAAAATATATATATATACTAGTGACTTGCCCGTCAAAAATGATGGGGCAATAACATTTTAAGCCATGGCAATGCTGTTTGACACACAATGTAAAGCTTTTTGTACTCTGAGGACTTTCGGCGCTCATTGCGAGCCTCGTGCTGAGCGCCTTTGGCGCTCATCGCGTGGCTCGCAATGAGTACCTTTGGCGCTCACAGCGAGCCGCTCCTCTTGTTTACTTTTGGTCCTATGAGCGCCTTTGGCTCTCCTGGCAAAGACAGATATATATGTCTATTTTTTTCTATAATTATTAATTAATTATTTGCGTAATAAATGAATATACTTTACCTATTTGTAATTGATATATCCAGCAATGAATAGCCGGAAGAGTTAAGTATCTCTTTATATTTTCATGCAGCATACAATGTACAGTTGGACTGATGCTGCCCTGAGGAGAAAGTGTCATCAATGTACCAATTGTGCATTAGAAATATGCTGCGTGCGCGAGGGCAAACAGTTGCTTTAGTTGTGTAAATCGCCATTTTAGATTCATAATGTGTTAGTGTTGTAAAATGGCATAGTTTGTCTATGTGCTAGGCAGGTCACAAGCATTTTCCATGCTTCCTTAGTGTGTATTTTTGTACTTTGTACGTGCCTGGCGGTGTTTCGCGCATTTCGTGGTCATGTAGCCTCGTTTTAATTTTTTTCACCCGCCATTTTTTTGCTCGCTTAGCTGATTTGCAAGTTGCGAAACTCCTTAAAATCGACTTTAATTCACATGCAACCTCACGCCCAGACGTCCTGGCTATCCCCCCCATGCTGTGTGATATTTTTGCATTTTTTTGGTTAGTTTTCATTGTTTTTTGTGTTTTTTGATGTACGCGTTTGGGCCGTTAAGTTCATATTTTTGTGGCCTCGTATTTTTCTTTTTTCTAAGTGCCGGCGCGTGTTTTTTTTTTCCAGGTTTTTTTTTTTTCGGGAGTGAGGCAGCGTATAGCCTCTACCTTGGCAAATGCAGTCCCTCGCATGCGAGGGTCCGCATTTACGGCCTGCAATGAGCCTCATTGCAGCCGACATTGGGGCCTCCATTTCCACTTTTGTGGCCCCTCGCTTTGCGAGGGGCCACTATTGTGGAAAGAACTGCATCCCTTGCTTCTCGAGGGATGCAGTTCTTGCGAGCTAGCTTCGCAAACTCGCACAGCGTGAAGACGACTCGCAGTTTGACAACTATAATATGTGATATAAAAAAAGGACTAGGGGAGAGGCTTGCAATGAGCCACAAAGGCGTTCAGCGTGGGGCTCACAATGAGCGCCAAAGCCAATCAGCGCGCCCCTTGCAATGACTGACAAAGATGCTCAGACCACCAAAACTATACAAGCAGAGAGCCTCACAACGAGCACCGAAGGCTTACAATCAGCGCACAAAAGTAGAGCAGAGGAAAGGATCGCAATGAGCGCCAAAGGCGTTTAGCACGGGGCTCACAATGAGCAACGAGAGTGTTTTGAGGAACAAAAGTACATGAGGGGAGAGGCTTGCAATCAGCCAACAACGGCGATCAGCGCTGCCTTTGCAATGAGAGCCAAATGTGCTCACACCACCAAAATTACACAAGCAGAGAGGCTCACAATGAGCGCAGAGGATGCTCAGAGGAGCAAAAGTACACCAGGCGAGAGGTTCGAAATGAGCGCCGAAGGTGCTCAGATGACCAAAAACCTTACATTGTGTGCCAGACAGCATTCCCAGTCTTACAATTGTATTGACTGTTATTTTTTGACGGGCAAGTCGCTAGTAATAATAATAATAGTCATAATATCATAATATATCATATAATAATATATACCATATATAATAATAAAGGGTTAATACATATGCAAAGTCCAATTTGTGATACTGTGGAGTATTAACATTCCCCTGAAGGCCTGATAACAATATGACAGGTGATAATGTGAATTGATTGCTAGCAAAACACTTAATGGGAGGTCACCAAATGATAATGAGTATACATCTTGGCACATGGCCACCAGCTATGGGGTGTGACTTTCCAGGATGGATGTAGTGGAGATTATCCCTGATGGAGGTGAGTTGGCTGTTGCTCCACGTGCCTCTGCACAGTCTCCATGTGAGTTTGCGGCCCTCTCTAATGGCTTAGAGTAGATGAATGTGGTGTATGTTCATCTGTCACCCATCTGGATCACTGCCTTGTGTTGTTGAAGGGGCTTGTGCACTTCAATGAAGATGTGAGATATACCATGTATGGTCAATTTAGGTGGGCCGTTCATAGCAGAGAGGTCAGACAAATGTCAATCCACTGGAGAAGGAACTGTCAACCCACTCCAGTATCTTTGGCATGCAAACGTTGTGGAACAGCACAGAGAGAGATATAGCTAAATGTGTTGCAGTCCATAGGGTCACAGAGAGACGGACACACCTGAAGGACCGAACAACCAAATATAAAATATTCCCCTGGTACTTGATATATGTGATGTGGTGGTGTAATTTGGCGACTATTTATTTTCCCAATGTAGATGTGATGAGCGAGATGTATATGCAATTATATTTATATTTCATTTTCTAAATGAGAGCCTTATATGGCAGGCAGTTTAAATGTTTTTGTGTTGCAATTTAATCATGTAGTGTGTCTTTAATTGTTTTATGCATGTTGCAGCATGACTTTTCATATTGGCATATGCATGACCATTCCAACATATAATAAAAAATTATATATTTTTTTAAACATCAATTTTTTTGTGTGGATTTTTGTGCAATTAATTGTAATGCCTTTCATTGATTTCCCCATATTTTAAAGTCCAGTGGTATGTTTATATTAACTTTAACATTGTTAAGAACTTGTCTGTAAACCCTTTGCAGGTCCTATTTGGAGGCAGTTTAAGGGGTTGAACGCCAGTAATTCATGATTACAATTAATTTTGCTATTTTGTGTCTCCCCTATTCATACAATCTGGGGGATGATTTGTCCCTCCATCTCCTCCAGTTCCTACGCCCATGGTGCTACCATGTTTAGCTAAAACAATGCCAGGTCAACGTGACAGGCTTATCAATGATAGCACTGTTATATACACAATAGCTTGCTAGCCTAAGGAAGGAATTATCCCATGAGTGGGCAATCTGGAATCATCGCCATGCAAAGTGAGCAAGTGAAATAGGGAGGGAGACACTGTGAGTAGGAGAGGCATAATAAAGGTGGGGGGAGACACTGGATGCAGAGTCCCCTTACCCCAGCTTACATAGTGCCTGAATCAATTGAGCAATCGTAAGTTACCGGAGCCCGTAAGTGAGTTAATTTGCTATTCAATTGGCATATTTTTGTGAGCTCCAAACGAATTACGGGTTACAGGCTTAAAAACTCTGTGATGGTTAAACCCGGAACTTACAGCCTCCCAAAGCCTTTGATCTTTAAATTCCGCAAGAGTTACAATCTCTAAAATCGCTTCCGTTGCTCCAATTCCCCAAGGACGCAAATGGTTTCACACCCGTAAACACAAATGTAGGAGAAAATCCTACTAGTGCTAGAGAGGACCCGCAAGGGGGTTTAACCCCTGTCCGTAGCACTGTAAATGCAAATAAAAAATGTAAATAACGGGGAAAGTGATGAAAGACATTAGAGTTAATTGCACAACAGTCTCAAGCTCGCAAATTGGCAATACATTTTTTTTATTTTTATGTTTCATTTCGGGGTTATATCAATCTCAGGAATCAATGAGTTAATAGATATTAGGCCATCCACATGGACGAGAACAGTATTGGCATTCATTCTCATAATTCATATTTTGAGGGTTTCCGAGTCCCATCATATATCGGATCCCGAACCTAACTGATTGACATGTAAGCTCCATGTTTTACTGCCGCAATGATGGCGGTCTTATTTTCTATTGGTTGTTTCTAAATGGATGGTTACGGCCTTACTTAATTGATCATGTTCCCGCCCTGAATTGCTACACACGAGTGTTTAGTTTATGGTTTTGGTGTTAGGCCTGCAACTTGTGGGCTCCTTCAATTGAATAGCACCGGAATCGGAGACGAATGGGAGCCCGCAGCACACCCGCAGACATAAGGCCTGTATCTTACAAGACGCGGGCTTGCAATTGAATCGAGCTCTTAGTATTTAATACACAATCAATGTATAATCTTTTTGGAGGCATTAATAGCTATAATAATAGCTGATCAGGTGGTAGTAGTCCCAGCAGTTCTGCAGTTGCTTGTACTGATGGAATGGGAAAATCTGGCGATCTTCATATAGTACATATCTATAACAAGGAGAGACACAGGTTTATCTTATTATAAAAAAAGAGAAATTAGAGTGTCACAGTAGACTCATTCCCCTTTCATATTAAGTCATTGTAAATATAGTTTGCATCTTTCAAAGCTTAAAGGATTCTGAACCCATAAAATCAAGTAAACTATGTGTAAAAACTTGTCACTGTTTTATAATTGTTTTAAAATGCTGCAGTGTACTCTTCACAGCACGGAAAATATTTATTCACCTTGTGTCAACCTTATATTGAGCTGTTATGTTGAGCTTATGTGAGCGAGCTTATATACACTTTTCACTACAATAAAACATTTCCGTTTTTTTTTTTTTTTTGATTTCAGAATGTTTGAAGAAACCAAAGGAGAAAGCTGACATGTCTTGATTGCAGTATTTGCAAAGTGCTTGTGCTTTTTGGTCCTTTCAGAACCAGCAGAGTGAAGGGAGTCCCACCCAAGAGTTTGAGAGGGTAACTGAATGAAGAATTTGGCCTATAAAAAAATTATTATGCATCAATAAAAAACAAACAAACATTTAACGTGGTTTTCAGTACTCTGATAATGAAAAGCAATGTTGATACACGTGCCTTTGTAATCCCAATATTAGCAAATCTCTGTATTTTAGGAAAAATGTATAATGCTTGTGTATGTAAGTATGTAACAAACTAATATATTTCAGGATAAAAAGTATGATGATGACCTCAGTCTCAACAAATATGTATTCATATAAAACATTTTAAAATGTACAGTACTTTTAATTATGTAATAGCTGCTGCATTTGGTTTATGGAAATTTTGAATTAGTTATTATTTTAAAATCTCATGAAAATTAAGCTGAAAAGAAACAACCCCCCCCCAAAAAAACATACATAAATCCGGTTTGTGACATCAACATAATTATTATGGTTCAGTTCACTTAAAAGAACTCTGAACTCATGGACACTGCTCTAAACCATCATGTTGAGCAGTCATGATCAAGTAGAATGTGTGTTTCTCTGCTTTATACGCACACGGGGCCCTATTAAATTTGAAGCCTGCAGCGGCCGTGGTACAGCAAAGCCTGTGGGCTTGAAATTCTGCAGAGTTACAGAGTAATTAATTAGACAAGTCCGCAACATAAGTGGCCGACATCCAAATCCGTAAACCATGCTTCGGCACATTGCATTTGTGGCCATGAACATGATCAATTAGTCAAACCTGTGGTTATTCCATTATAAGTATATTATAAGTTCTATTATATCTATTAACACATTGATTGGCGAGATCGTTATAACACGGAAATTAAACATAAAATAAATACATTTTTATTGCCGATTTGCGAGCTTGAGAATAATGTGCTATTAATATTAATAACTTACATCAATTTCCCTTTAATTTAAAATACAGTATTGTGTTTATATTTGCTTTTACAGTGCTACGGACCGGAATTTATACCCCTTGCTAGTCCTCTCTAGGATTTTTGGCTCCATTTGCCGTTTATGGGTTTAAACGTCAGTGCGTCCTTGGGAATTCGTAGCAATTTAATAGCGATTTGCGATTGTAACATTTACGTGCTTGACAGGTCAAAGACTTAGCTGGGATGGAGTTCAGATTTTGACAGCCTGTAGGGTTTTTCCGCATGTAACCCGCAGATCGTTTGCGAGTAGCTGCAAGAGGCCAATTTAATAGCATTATCTCTTGCGGGCTCCTTTACCGGCTAAGGGAAACATAGATATATCTTTAAGTGTGTTGATGTTATTTTTTAATTTGTTTTCAATGCGTTCATACTGTAGGACAGCATTGCTGAATTCCATGTCCCTTTAATGAAATCCTTGTTATTAATATATTATTATTTTCTTTGTTTTGTTTTGAGCACTGAATATAGAATGACGTCACTGATAGAAAACTATTTATTTTCCTTTTAGATGGAATCGCTACAGAAAAAATATATTTAAACCTTGAAACAAAAAAGTGCATTTAACATTTAGCGCAGCTGACTTTTTCCTGTTATATTGGTGTACAGGGAGTCTGCAACAAGAAGACTGAAAGTGCTGTAATGCTCCTGTAGACAAATGTGATTTTGCCACCCCAAAATCATGTAGTGTTTTTTAGTTTTGTTCTTAAAGAACATTACAAACTGGTTATACATTGTACTAGCCATTTCTCTAACGTTTCTAGTACAATGTGGCAATATTATGCAAAGCAATAATAAATGCAGTGCTTTGATTTGCTAAAAATTCTTAAAGTTAGATCACTCATTTTCATTCAAAAAATACTTTTGTAATATTTGAAACAGTGGTGTTTTAAGGGCTAGGCCCTTAAAACACCACTTAAAGCATTATAGGGTACCAAGGGCCTCATTCTATTAGCGGCCGCAGCCGTTGCGGGGCCGCAAGGACCGGCCGCAAGCTATTCGGCTATTCTATTCCCTTACGGCCGGAGGCTCCGGCAGGCTTGCGGCCGGTGCCTTGCTATCTCTTGCGGCCGCTCGCGCCGGAGGAAAGCCTTTGATCTAAAACGGCCGCAAGAGATTTGCAATTCAATTGCTCCGGGAAACCTCTCTGCAAGGGCTAAAAGCGAGCCGCAGCTTACTTGCAGGAAAGAGGTCTCGCTAGCACCAATTAAGCACATAAAATAGCTCAAATAAAGCCATCCTGCACTTTGAGAAGACTATAAAGGGATTTTAGGTGTTAGAAAAAAATAGCACATAATTATCCTGTACTCAAATCCGTAAAATATTTTATTTTTAATATCCGTAAAATATCCATGTAAAAAGTCCAGAGTGCTTGGAGCACCTCAGACCCGCCCCACGCCGCAGCCGGAAAATAAACAGTTAATTTGAACTCGGGTTTTGGGCAGATGTGCAAGCTTGAGAGTGGGTTTCTTTTAATCCTCATGTCCCCCAATATGATCCCTAGCATTTACAGAGCTGTACAGTGCAGGCTTGAATTTATTTTTGCGTTTTTATATTTCACAGCTTACGGCCGGTTCCAAGATATGCGGCCGGCCGTAAAAGGAGATCCTTGCGGGGCCGTATAATAGAATTGCGAGTTAACTGAACCCCCGCAAGGAATCGCAGCCTTACGGCCGATTTACGGCCGATAATAGAATGAGGCCCCAAGTATATAAGAGTCTGTCCATATTTTTTTAAATAAATGACATCAGCCCACCCTGCTTAGGAAATCCCCAAAATGTTAACCTTTTATTGCGTGTAAAAACAGATGTTGATCAGTAACAGGACACAGTACATGAATACAATCCAGTATCAGGTATTACACAATATGACAAGCACTGCTTGATAACATGACACTACAATGGCTTTATAATAACTTATATCTGCTGCCAAGATGAAAATGCCCTTGTGGTATGTGTGGCAAGCGAGCAGCAGAAAACAATATATACATCAGTGATTATAGTGATATGAAAAGAGCGCAGTGGAAATATGCTGAATATACAATAAGCAATAGATTTACTCCTTAATAGATATATATATTTATGTAGTGCACAAGTATACATTAATTCTGTCACACTGTTGCTGGGCAGTGAATAGTACATATTGAACTTGAATAGCAGTGAATTAATCTCATTTTGAAGAATTAGACAGCAGTGAAACAAGTGGAAAACCACTTTTTTTTTTTAATTGACGCATATTTCAGTTTTTTATACAACTCGGTAATGATGGAGAGCCTCTGAGGAAGCTGAATATCAGTGAAACGGCCCGTCAGGCGCATATGCAATATCCCAGAAATACGTTATTTTCTATAAGGTTATGAGTTTCCCTAGCGGGTATCTCACATTTTAGTTTTTTTATGTTTATTTTCCTTGACCATGTTATTACAGCCTGTTACCATTGAACCTTTAGATGAGGTTGATTATTTCTTATATCCACTGAAGTTGAAAATACCTGACATGATAGCATTAGGTTTTGTTCTTGTTTTTGATTGTTTTTATTGTATCACATATAGGGGTGATCCCATGATTAGGAATTAAAATATGAGGATCAATTAATTTGTCTCTGTCCCCCAATGGAACTATAATGGAATGCATTATATTATGAGGTTCTACCTGCCAATCATCAAATTCATGTACTATTACGTTATCTTCATACTTATATTTTGGATTACATGTTTATATACAGCGGAAGCTTGGTACTAGACACTTATATGTAGATGAGTCCTCTTTGTATTCTTTCTATTTAGGAATGGTGAGATACTTCAGTAATTTTGTGTTTGCAATTGAAAGGATGTTCTTGTAACCATCTAATATATTCTTTATAACTTCATAGTTATGCATTAGGGAACCTCTTTGACTTTTGAGTGCGGCATAATTATTTGAGCAACTAATAAAGGTTTCCTTTTTAGCCCTTTTAATATATTACAACCCAGTAAATCCTTGAACAGTCCTCTGTAATATCTGAGTGTAAAGCTTCCTAGCCTGGTTCTGAAAGCACCTATAGAAAATAACATCTTAATCCTATAAGCTTGTATAGTTGACTCCTGCTTAGACTCTAAAAGACTGTAAAAGATAACACTGCAGCATTTAGAAAAACAAATCTAAAACAAAAGAAGATATTTTAAACCTTTTCTATGTGAATTTTTACTGCTCTACATGATCATGCATTAAATCCAGTTATGCTGTAGAGAGAGTCACTATTTTGCTTCGGTTTACCTGCTTCTACAAATTAGGAAAATGGTGTGCATGTATATATGACATATGTGCCACTTCTTAGTGTCAATAGGACTATAGAAAATCTAATCAGATAATAAATTAATAAGCTTTTTTCACTTTCTCATTATGTGCTCATTATAAAGTCTAGTTCTTCAAAAGAGCAGAAATACCAACCATTTAAAGGCATTGTGATAGTGAGTTAAAGCATTTAATTATTATGGCAGCAGATTAAGGGAAGGCAAAAAAAAGCAGATCTGTCTTGTTATTTATTAACTCATGTCTCCTAATCAAATAAAACATCTAAATCAGTGGTTTCCAAACCTCTCCTCAGGGCTCCCTCAGTCAGCTCTATATGCGGCAAGGAAGAAGCTATTTTTCAAATTATACAATTCTTGCTGGCCAGTTACAAAGCATGTAGTGAACTTTTACAGTTACATCAATAACACTATGATACTATTAAATAAGGCCAAGTGTTTCAACAATATAAACTCAGGATTACGATATTTTAGATTTAAATTTTATATTGGCAGCTAAATGTCCTTTAAATAATATTTTACCAGTCAGAGGTTATTTATTAACCCTTTCACTCCTGATTCATTCCAATACATAATTATAAATGGAACAATTAGATTCCAGTCTTAATTGTTTGCAATTGGATGCTATTAGTAATGTTTACATTCTTAAAAATAGCGCTGTACCATGTAACGATCCATATTACAGAAGAAGGCTATTCATACCAAAGGATATATCAAGTTGTATATAAATGATGATTAAGATTTACACAAAGCAGATAAACAAACGAAGATAAACTAAATGAACCTGAATTAATAACCCACCATATTAAAGACTATGTTAGAAAATATCTTAATCTATAATATGGCTACTTTTAAAGACAAAGTGTATACATTGATACTGTTTTTCCCACTAATTGACAAACCCCACCCTGCTGTCTGAAGCATCAGCAACGCATTGCGAAGCTTACTTGTTAAACTTAATCTATTATTATAGAAAACGACATTGCAGTTTTTTTTTATTAAAAGCAAAGGTCCAGCCTTCTGCTGTTGTTAAAACACCAGGTCATATAGTGGCTTGGTTCTTCCTTCCATGGAAAATCCCCAGTTTCAGTGGTTCTCACCAGAAGTCCTATTAGAGGTAAATTCCAAGAGATCTAATCTCAAGTTTTTCCAATCTACGCACTTCCTATTTTCCCTAAAGCAACTTGCAAAATCCATTGTCAAATCCATTTTGTTCGATCAAAACCAATTAGGTAAGGTGACTTGCTTCCTTGGATGTCACTATGAAAAAAAATTCCCATAACATTTTTGAATCCATCCAGTAACCAAGGTCTCAAAGAGTTGAGTTTACCACCTATGGATAAAATGACATGGCTTTCTTTCCTTTTGACACAAAAGTAATCACATTAAAATAAGTTCCACAGATTCCTGTCGAAGTTTGCTTCGAACTGTTATGGTTCCTGGTCCGATTAATTCATTGTTGTTTAGGTAGAGTTGCTTCTAATTTCATGTTTGATGGAAGACAAGATGCTTTATTAAGACATTTTCTGGAATTAGAGTCCAACCCAATGAGCTAGATTTGTCAACCAAGTCTTTGAGTTGACTACATGGCTGGAGAAAGAAACAATTATATAAAACATGTGGCAGTTGGACCTTTCAGGTGTTGGCAAATCCACAGGACCAGTCTGTTTCAGTCTTTCTAGAGTGAAATGTGATAAGAAAGTGGTTTTGTTCTATAACTGTTCTGCCCAACTCCTGAAGTCCTCAACCAGCCAAAAGCCAAGTTGCAACATTCCCCACAAAAAAAATGGAGATAGGAAAGTTGATTCAGCATCCTACAAGGAAGGTCGAGGTGGGGGTCTATTTGGAGGGGGGAGCTCTGTTAGGGGGTGGGAGCTAAGGAGGAGGGGGGGAGAGAGCTAGTAGGGGATGGAGTAGGGGGTGGAGAGTGGCAAGGTTGAGGTGGTGGGCTTGCTGGTGGAGGAGGGGTATAGATTGGACTGTGTGGAGGGGTATATATTGGACTGGATGGAGGTGTCATCAGATTAGAGTTATTTAGAGGATATCTTGGAGTCATTGTCTTCTTCTCACGAGTGAAATTAATGCATCGACCCTACAAGAATAGAAGAAAAATAAGTCATTAGTTACATATTTTATACATTTTATTTATTTGCCTGATATTGCATGAGTTTAGTCAATCTAGACGTTGCAGGATACACTCAGATGCATAAACATATCATAAACACACTTGGACTTTCTAATGATTTTCATGTCCCGTCTTTGGTATAAAAATGCAGATATCGGTATCGATCTTGAATAAAGGCAGGATGTTTTTAGTGACTCTCAAGATTTCTAATGCTATCAAGTTTTGAATTTCCTAATCTGGAATATTTTTGAGATGCAGATTTTTCAGGAAAAGTGTGATCGTGCATAGGGTGCTCGATTTCATTTTGAACTACTTTGAATAATTTATTGTTATCTGTAGATTTCCAATAACCTTTCTACAACTGTAAAATAGTGAGATACTTAAGAGGATAATCCAAAAGCTCTTTCCAGGGCCAAAGTGTAGTATTTGCAATGGCAAATATCTAATGTTACTGGTGAACTTATTCCTGATGCGGTCATTAATATCATTTGTATTCTATCCTTATCTAGCAACTTGCCCATCAAAAGATTACTGCAATAAGATTGTAAGGCAGGTAATGGTGTTTGGTTGAGACATAAATTTTGTTGGTGTTCCGAGCTCCTTCTGCTCTCATTGCGAGCATTTGGCACTCATTGCGAGGCTGTTGGTTGTTTGTGTGCTATGAGCAGCGTTGGCGGTTGTTTTTTGTATGCTTCTAAAATATTGAATAAATTAATAAATTAATTATACTTTATCTATTTTGTAGTAATATGCAGGAAGCATTTTGTTGAAGAGCTGACAATCTGTTTTGATGTTGCTGCAGCATACAATGTCGGTTTGCACTGTTGTGGAGCTGATGTGTAAGTGTCAGCAATGTGTGCAGTGTGTAGTGTAAATAGTGTGCGTGCGTGAGGAAAATCCGTTAGGGTAGCTGTGTATTGCTGCATTGCTGTGGATGATTTACCGTCCTTGTTAATAGTGTATCTTGGACCTTGTCTGGCTTTTTCTGAAAATCCGTATGTGTTTTGTGGTGTTTTGCGTGTTTAGGGTCCTGTAGCCTCGTTTTGGGTTTTTTTCAGCGGACATTCGCTTAGGGGATTTTAGTGTGTGTAAACTCTTGAATTTGGACTGAAATTGAGGAGTAACTTCACTTGCAGAGGTCCTGGGTGCCCCCCTCTTGCTGTGGGTAAGCTTTTTATGTGTTTGTTGTGTGTATTTATTGTGTTTTTAACTTTTTCACATGAGCGAGGTTCAGGCGCTAAGGTCCCGCGGCTCGTATTTGTGGATGCTAAGTCCGTAAATTTAGCGGTGTAAGTCCCGCCTGCAGCTCATTGCAGGCTACGTGTGAGCCTCCACCTCCGTAAATGCGGCCCCTCGCTCCGCGAGGGTCAGCATTTGGGTGCCTAAAGTCGTAGGGGGTCATAGGGATGAGCGTCTATGGCTCTCATCAGCAGCGCAAGGAGCGCCTTTGGCTCGCTATGTGAGCCCGCAGCATTAGCAACAACTTTTGTCAACCCGGACTGCTGACAACTATATATGTGATATATATTTATTTTTACTTTTTATAAATATTTTTTCCCCAAACTGAAAGTCGTTTTGTGAAAAGATATATTGTAACTAGGAATATGAAATAGTCCTTTAAAAGACAACTCTCATATAAATGTAATTTTTTTGTTATAATAAAGAGCATATATAAGAAGATTAACTATCTATAAAAAGTAATGCAATATGCCTAGAACGCCAGTTACTACTCTATGTTCGAAGAGATTGAGAGCCAACATTGTAAGCAAACATTTTGGACCATTTCTGAAAATGACATTTAGAATCCTGTGACCTGATTGGGCCAAAAGTTCAAGAGACAACTCAAAAGCCAATCAATCTATAGCTGTAGTTCTAAACTGACAATTTCATTCACTTTTCTGTTTCTATACTTGTTCTTCAGAAGCTCATGTTACCTAATGTACAGAGGTCTTGTAGAGACAAGTGCTAACATTTCTACACGTACTTGAACTTCTGTAAGTGTACGTCTTTATGTTAAAGCAAGGAAGAAGGAAGTGTTTATGTAAAGTGATGGGATCAGCAGAGCAATCATTTTATTATCTGTATTCTGATCTGTTGTAGATGATTAAAAACATTAGTCGTCACCAAGTATACATGTAATAATCATTTTCATTTTGGGATCACTTATTTTTATCAATAAAATTGTTAGGACTGAAACTTAATTGTTAGGACTGGTTTAGATTAAGTTGCCAGTGCATTTATCAGATAAAGAAAGGGTTAGCAGCTTGAAACCCAGCCTAGAAGTTCTGTTTCTTTCCAGAAATGACACAACTGCCTGACACACTTAAACCAGCTGCTGGAACCAAAGAGCTCCTAAGAGCCCAAATAAATCGCAAAGGAGATTTGAAAATATGTGAAATATATGGCAGATACTTTGGCTGCGTTTATTATGGAAACACGACTGTCAGCCTGAGGTTCATATAAGGATATTAACTCCAGCAGTAACAAACTCTCAAATAGTTTACAGTTCTCGTTGACACTCTTGAGATGCAGAGCTATTGCAGGCAAGTTTCGACAATTTTGTGCTAAAGTGTACTTTTAAGCAGCCATTTTGGTTTGTGAAAAGAAGGTTTGGACAGCATATCTTTTCAAATACAAAGCAATCAACTCATTGCAAATAAAAAAAATAGGCAGCTTTTTTAATATGCATATATCCCTCCTAAAACACTTAAAAATCAAGCAACTGGTTAGACAAATCTATGACAATGTATTTGACAATCATCTAAATTATGTGCCCTACATAAAGGCTGGATCACTCTTTTGAGTGGGACCAGACTGATATACTACAGAATATTTCTCCATGTGATGGCACAAGTGAGCTTAAAGAGGCTGTTCTCTGAGTAGGTAACCAGACCTATAGGACAAACCTACTTAGGTGTTGTTCGTTCTCAGATTGAACACCTCTGATTTTGTTTTTGCCTATGCAAACGACCCATAGGGGTTTTCTCACCCTAAGGGTGATAGGGCGCTCTAGACGTGGACTCCTTGCTCACTGTGCCGTAGGGAGTTTAGCTATACCTCACTGATGAGGCCCAAGAGAGGCCGAAACATACGTCTGGGGGTTGCTGTTTCTCCAGTTCAGAGTAGGATTTTGTGGTACTTTAGGTCAGGATAACTCTTTTGAGTGAGACCAGACTAATATACTAAAGGATATTTCTCACTGTGAAGGGCACAAGTGGCTAAAAGATGCTGCTCTCTGAGTAAGAGACCAGACCTATCAAACAAACTTACTTAGGTGTTGTTCGTTCTCAGATTGAGCATCTCTAACTTTTTCTACAGACAAATTTATATTTTCCATGTCATGATGGTGAATGAATGAAGCAAAAATGAGAGAAAGTTTCATAAATATATGATGTAAAAAAATGATGATTTAGTGAAAAATGGAAATTTTGGTCGAACAGCTTACAGTATGGAGCAGTGATGGGTATCTGCTCCAAGGGCCACTAATAGTCTAGGATGTTTGGACCTGCTTGTATAATCGGGATCTTTCTGACTGAGCCCAAGTGAGTTAATCAGTTCCATACATTATGATTAATCTACCTAGGCCCAAGCTGAAAAATAAAGAAATCCTGGTTGCTCTAGAAGGACAGAGTTGCCCACTTCTGGCACAATGGAAAAAGTGTTCCAATGAGTTGTTCCAATGGAGTTGGATTAAATCAAGAATCAGAGTCATGTGGGTTATAAACAATAAGACTGTAATCTTTTCAGGTACTATCTTCCATGAGTTTCAGTGCGTTATTTCCAAAATGAATTTATACAGGTCTTCAAATGTGTTGATGGAACCCTATAAGCCCAAAATGACACTAGTGGATTTACGAAAACTCAACAGACCGACATACCCAAAACTATTGCATTGTAACGAGGACTTTCAAACCCCCTCCCTCTCAAACCATCCATATTCCTTCTCTAATACTCTTTCAAGAATGCTACAATCCTATCACTAATAATTTGTCAAAAGTATGTTATACAACCCTGGTCACATAAATGGAATCCCAGGGTTCCACGGAACAAACTGATTAATGCTATGAGATGAATAACCCTGACACCTAGGAACATATCTAAGTCCGTCTATCATTTAAATAGTGAGTTTGACACTTTGTAACTGTGAAACCTGACCACCAAAAAAAACATATCTAATAAACCATTGTAAGTTTGGAACACATCATATTTCTATGACACAAACTAACAAAAAAAAAGGTCACGTTTTTATGATTCAGTTTCTGTACAGAAAATGCCATCTTGTCAAGCTTTAGCATTTCCTGCTATTTTGGAGCCTGAGTACTGTGCTTATCTTTTATTTCAGTGCATAGGAGGGAAGGGGAGGATTTGTTATATCATTGGAGCGTTTACTAGCTATTTCATTTCTATGCACATGTGCAGAAGCGGACAGATGCAAGGTAAACTACAAATCTGCAATTGCAGAATGGGAACACCACTCTCATGCAACTGTCACCAAAGTTTCAAGGGAATCAAATTTTATATTTTTCTGACTAAAAACTAAGTTGTGATATTTTTACTGGTAATCATGCTTTTAGCCAGAGTGTTTGTTTTTTGCACCAGTATAGTTGTTTCTGTGCTTTACATGCTATTCCTGGAATCCCTTCATAGGCTAAGAGGGAAACTAGTTGTTGCACATATCGTAGTAAAATATAACTTACTTTTCAGTTGTCGTACACTGTCATGGTTCATCTGTATTATCCTCTCCTAGCAACTGCTCTCTACCTCCATAATCACATAATTTGTTAAGCCAATCACAGGTGAGTGAGAAATATAGTGGCATTATGGGGAAAAAAAAAATCCCAGGATGTCCCTTTTTTTGAGTATGACGCAGAGTGAGACAATTGTAAATGTAATATAACAGTTGTGCTCAAATGTTTGCATACCCTGGCAGAAATAGTTAAATTTGGGCATTTTATTGAAGGACAGTGATCATCATATGAAGCCATTTATTGTCACATAGTTGTTGGCTCCTTTTTAAATCATAATGATAAAAAATAACCCAAATGGCCCTGATCAAAAGTTTACATACGCTTAGTACTTAATACTGTGTATTGCCCCCTTAGCATCAATGGCAGCGTGCAGTCTTTTGTAATAGTTGCCTATGAGGCCCCTAATTCTTGCAGGTGCTATAGCCGCCCATTCGTCTTGGCAAAATGCCTCCAGATCATGCAAAGTCTTTGGTCGTCTTGCATAAACCACACGTTTGAGATTTCCCCAGAGTGGCTCAATGATTTTAAGGTCAGGAGATTGTGATGGCCCCTCCAGAACCTTCACCTTTTTCTGCTATAACCACTGGAGGGTGAACTTGGCCTTGTGCTTAAGGTCATTGTCATGCTGGAAAGTCAAGAGAGTCCCATGAGCAGCCTTCGTGCAGATTAATGTAAATTGTCTGCCAGTATTTTCTGATAACATGCTGCATTCATCCTGCCATCAATTTTCACAAGACTCCCCGTACCTTTAGAGCTCCCCCCACAAAAAAAAAACCCATCAGTGAGTACCACCATGCTTTACAGTGGGGATGGTTATTCTTGTTGACCCTCTCTCAAACATAGCGCTTATGGTTGTCCCATAGAGCTCTATTTTGGTCTCGTCAAATTACAGTGTGCCAGAAGCTGTGAGGCATGTCAAGGTTTTGTTGGGCATATTGTAACCAGGTTTTTTTGTGGCATTGGCACATTAAATGCTTCTTTCTGGCATCTAGACCATGCAGCTCATTTTTGTTCAAGTATTGTGGTATTGTATTTCTCCTGAGGTCACCTGTGGGATTTTCTTTGTATATCGAACAATTCTGACAGTTGTGGCTGAAATCTTTCTTGGTCTTCCTGACCTTGGCTTGGTATCAAGAGATCCCTGAATATTCCACTTCTTAATAAGTGATTGAACAGTACTGACTGGCATTTTCAAGGCTTTGGATATCGTTTTATATCCTTTTACATCTTTATGAAGTTCTATTACCTTGTTACACAAATCTTTTGACAGTTATTTTCTGCTCCCAATGGTTCAGTAACTAGCCTGCTCAGTGCATCCAAGTGAGAGCTAACAAACTCAAACAACTATGTGATAATAAATGGCTTCATATGATCACTATCCTTCAATAAAAGACATTTCTTTTGCATGATCAGTCATATTTTCAAAATAAATGCAAACATTTCACAAGCTGCCAGCTTTAGAGCACACATGTATAAAGGTTTACAGGGGGTTTGTTCTATTACATGCACTGATCCTTCTATTGTTAAATATTATCTTTAGATGACAGCAAAAGAAAAAAAAAAAAACATCAGTGTTTATTAATTGCAGCCTTGCAATATGAATTTTTATAAACCTCTCTCCAAAAAAGGAGGGGTATGGTTTATTTGCACCAAAAAATAACTCAGCTTTTCCAGAAAACAACAGAGCTGTGTTTTAATTATTAACCAGAAATAATATAGCACAGACTATTTCTCAAAAAATGCCATGCACCTGTTTGCTATAAATTCCAGGAATGTATTGGTGACCACAATAAACCAGTCTGTTTCACCCAAATAAATATCACATTTAATACTCCACTTGAATTATAACTGGCTTTGGCAGTTATACATCATTTACATTCACTGGACTGCTCTGCAGCTGCTCATAAAAAGAGATTTTCCCTTGAAAGTTAAAACTGTGCATCTGGCTCTGTTTGTGTAATCTTACTGTCACCAAAGGAGCCTTAGATCCGTTATAGGCAATAGGTTGGTATTGATACATATACAGAAATGAGCAATATATGTAATCATTTAAGGATCACTGAACTCTGGATTGTTTTATATAGAATCAAAGTTAATTTCTTCTATACTTTTTTTATAAACATTTTAGTGAAAAATATGAAATATTTGCCTTTCATGAGAAAAAAAATCACCCTTTCAAGTATGCTACAATGTTATCACTAATATTTGGTGGAAAGTATATTGTACCAACCTGGTCACATAAATGGAATCCCAGGCGACCACAGAACAATGATTAATGCTATAAGACACAAGGAACACATCTAGTAGTATATCATTTAATTAGTGAGTTTGACAAAAATAGTTCACTTTAAATTAGTGGGCCCTGCAACAAAAAACTTATCTAATTGAACGTTGTAATTTTGGGGGGAAAAACACATTTTTAAAGTAGGCAGCAAACTAACAATATCTCAAGTTTTGAAGACTAAATTTTGCAGAGCTGCAGCATTTCCTGATAGCTTGGAGCCTAGGTGTTGTGCTTATCTTATATATCAGTGGAGAGGAGGGAAGGGGAGGATTTTATATAATTGAAGCTTTTCATTTTTAAAACCTACCCTATTCCCATGCAGGTGCGCAGAAGCAGACAGACGCATGTTAAAGACCAAATACTGCAACAAATACATGCAACCTTCACCAAAGTATAGTAGCTGCCATAATAGCCCTCTCATTCTCCATCTCTAAAATCATCCTCCATCTTGTTTAGCTGGTGCTTGCAACAGTATATGTATAGATGATGTCACTGGGTGGGGCCATGGAGAGAGCCATTCACGCTGCTGGGCAGTCTCCACTCATAACATGGCATGAGGAGTCTCTCTACAGTCAGCATGATTAGTATAAGTAGTTTTTTTATTAATGGAAGAGTTTTGAGTGCTGTACAATAATATGTTTAACACATTGTTTAATAAAGTGCTTCTTTTCTGCTAGTGGGGTGAATCACAGCTGACTGTAGAGAGGCTCCTCCTGTCATGTTTTAAGCAGAGTCTATCAAGCTGAGTGAATGGCTCTACAAATTGCTCTGCCCATCATCATATGTGCATGCATACTCAATTGCAAGCACCTGCTAAACAAGATGGAGGCAGATATCATTGAGGAAAAATGTGAGGGGGGAAATGTCGGGATCTATACTGAGCAATAATTTACATAAATAAAGTAAGAAAGCCCCCAAAATATTATATATTTCACTAAGCTGATTAAAAAAATCTATAGAAGAGATTAAGTTTGATTCAATATATTGTTTCAGGGTTCAGTGGCACCCTAATATAGATAGTTCCACTCTTAAATGTTTAAAGTGGAATACAAAGCTATGTTTACACTAACATACACACCTATAAAGTTCTCAAAGGAAAAATTTGGAACACATAGTAGATCAAAACAACTTTTCCTATTTGTGTAATGTTCAACTTACTTTCAAAGTTCAAACTCAGTTGCTGCTGGTCTCTGTCTAATATAATGAAGGAGGGAACAAGCTTTGTCTAGCAGGCAGCTGTTGCTCTAATCTCCGAAATGGAATTTATTATTGAATATTGTTACTATAAATCATTAAATAGGAGTTGTATTAATGGACAATATACAAATAGCAATGAATACCTCTTGATGGGACATTACAGTAGTCAAAATAAAAGTTCACATGTTATATACATAATATATCCAAACATCATTCTGAATAAATTAGTATGTCTCTGTGATCCATTTTTCTGAAACCAATGGGTCTCTACAGCAAGATGAATTCAGGAACTGGTCTTAATATCAGACACCAAGCAGTTTTGGTTTATGGTTTGATCACCATGAAATGCCTATCCTAACAATTCTTAAACTGTGGTGTTTTAGATGGTATTGGATGTTTTGGTAAACCACTTTCTTTTGTGGAGCACTCACATTCATTGAAAGGATTAATAACCTCATATTAAACAACAATTAACTGGTGACAATTTATCCACTGGACAAACCTAATATATAGATTGGTTTGTGGAGAGACCTTAAAAGGCACCTCATAGTGCTGTTGATGAGCAGAAATATTTAGGAGGAAAATGTGGTATTATCTGTTAATTTTAGAGATGTAACAGACTATGGGCCATATTCTATTGCCCAATTTGTAAATGTATACACACTAAAAATGCTCATAAAATTGCCACATATTCTATTAGCTACTGGCAATTCGATTATGAGCTTCCCGCCCACAATCAAAAACGCAAAACCGACCTTAGAACTCCATTGGCTTTAACACAACTTGAATATTATAAGCACTAACTAATTACGGTTACACAAAATCAATATTCTATTAGCTCGATACTAGCTCAAAAATAAAGTCAACTGAAAAAAGTATCAAGTTCTGTCAAAAATATTACATGTACTGGTAGTGGCTGCTTTTGGTGCTGCACAATCCAAACAGAAGTTGTAGGTGCATGTGCTTCCTGATCAGGTCCCAGTGCAAGCAGCAGCAGCAGCCATGCAGTGCATGTGAATAAAATGAGAAATATATAAGGATGTTTCAGGTGTTGAAATCTAAAATCCGCTTTTCTGATTAAAACAGTCTTTTAAGACTCAGACCAAGCGCAACTGCGGAGCAGACAGCCTTCTCCCAACCCGAGCCGTCGGCCCGCCTGTCGCGGTTGATTGCCAGAGGCAGACAGGGGAACGCGACCCTAGATCATTCGGCAAGTGTACCAGGAAAGAGAAGGACGGGAGAGAGAGAACGGAGAGAACAGCTCGGGTGCCAACAGGAGACCAGGACCGCAAACTACCCTTCCTCCCCTCCAAGCACGTCAGTCCTGTTACCAGGAGCCGGTGAGTTACCTGACGGGGATCCGGCAGGAGAAATAGAGCACCACGGGAGGTGCAGGGTTTAGAGGCAGAAGAAGAGGGAGAGCAGAACACCAGGTTGTGACGCAGACACCTTGGAGCTGCCATTTTGGGAAAGCAAAAGCCCAGCGAAATACCCGGCGGCCATTTTAAGGGAACAGTATACAAAGAAAATAAACCTACAGGGCCCTAGGCCCAACTAAAGCATAATACACAGAGTATACCAGGCAGACCCCTAAAGGGGAATTAAGATCAAAAGCCACCCAGTAAGCCCCAGGCTCCATGAGGAATAAAGATCAGGGAAGAGGAGCTGAGACTTTCTCCATAACAAAAAAACCCTCTCACTTCAAAGAGACACTTATGATCAAAGGGGAGGAACTGGCAACCTGGACCGGTTTATATCTAACTCTCAATTAAGACAAAGTGCACAAATAAAACGCTTGGAAAAACAAACAAACATAAGCTCAACTCTCAGCACAGTTCAGCACTCCTAAAAGAAACACAGAAGAGGCACAAGCACACGCAAGTCTTCACCCCCAACCTGTAATGACCACCAGAGTGGACGGAATCCACAGGTAATAACTTGGCCACAAAGATTGGGACACACACTGTCCTCACTCGCCTAACAGCCTGCAAACGAGTTCCACCATCTGAGGGACACCCATGGCACATGAGGCTCTTGGCTACCTCTTTCCCAACAGGCTGACCACAGGGCCACAGACTCCCTATTCACACAAAGCCTGATCGATCGAGAAGGGACAAAAAAAGCCAAAAATCAAATAATAAAGACCAAGAAGTCCCAATTAACCACGGCATGGTCAGCACTTTTCAAGAACATTGAACAAACCTAAAGAGATGTAACCAAAGAATAAGTGCCTTCACATAGGGACGCTTACACTAGCACTGGGACTTACGAATGTGACCACCTATCACTGGGAAACATCGAAAACATAGAAATCGCACTGAGATGGCAGGCGTTGCCACTAGGAAAAACAACAAGGGAATTCAATCTTACTGCTTGCCAAAGTCTTCAACGAATACTCCAACCAACATTACTACCATTGCCACAGTCCACGCTACTGCTCATATGGAAATGTCGTCGCCTAGCACCAAAAGAGACATTCAAGACTTAAAAGAATTAATAACCAATTTTAGAGAAGAAATTAAATCCGACATCCAGAGAGTGACAACTGAACTAGCCACAGAGATACAGAAAGTGGATGATAAAACCACTCAGCTGGAAACAAAAATTTCAGATATCATTCAACATAACAGCAAACTAGAAGAAGAGATCGTAGCTCTGAAAGAAGAACAATTAAGGCAGCAGCTACAGCAAGAAGACCTAGAAAACAGGTCCAGACGTCAAAACATTAGACTAAGAAACGTGCCGGAGACAGTCAAGGACCTCCATGCATATATAAGCGATCTTTGTGAAATGCTCCTCCCAAATATCCACCCGGAAAATATGAGATTGGACAGAGTCCACAGAGCCCTCGGCTTCCGACCAGCTCAACAAGATCGCCCAAGAGATATCATAGCCAGATTCCACTATTACTCCACCAAAGAATTATTTATGAAGGCCGCAAGGAAAGGCATTCCTCCCATTGAGGGTCACAAGCCTCTCCTCTTCTCGGATTTGTCACCGGTAACCCTTGCCAAAAGGAGACAGTTGAAGCCTGTGCTGGACTGTATCTTAGCGCAAGGCTGGAGGTACACGTGGGGGTACCCATTCCGCCTCAATATATCCAGAGAGGGCAAAATTTTCACTGTCAGAACTCTAGAGGAAGGAATCAACTTGTTGGCAGAATGGAACATTAGAGTCAACGACGGAGAGAATCCAAACACAGCAGAAAGCCCCAGAGAGAGGAGACCTCCCTTGAATGAAGGCAGAGACTTTTCACAATGATTTGCTATCTCATATTTACCCTACTGACAAGAAATGCTATTAAAATGCCTAAAGGAGTAGGACAGTTAAGTAGTAATCACACCAGTGAGAGAAACACTTCATAAGATAGACAACCCTGGCCGTAGAGGCTAAGCTGTTAGACACATAAAAGGCGTCCCTACGGGCGCTAACAAATAGCCAGTCAAATACCCAACACACAAATAGTTAAGTTTAGGCGGTCGGTCCAGTGGTCAATTAAGAAGACACTGATTGGCCCCCACCAGTAAAATAATACGAGGACAGCATCCGCTCTCCTCACAGTAGTATATACTACTACGATTCAGTTAAACAAATTACTACAGGAACTTAAATTACATCAGGAAGATTCTTGACCACTAGAGAGACACACCAACCGACTCCCAAAACTGGGCATCATATCTAGAATAGCCATTGGGACTTCCTCTAGAGGAGGAGAAGTAGTCCATACAGTTACTAGTTCAGGTTTTGCATTCCCATAGAATTGTGCATATATATAGTTGCTTCGTTAACCTCTGTTTCTCTCCTAAAGACTAGAGATTTGCACACGCATTTGTCTGCTGAGCGGTTTTCGGGGCGGAGTCCAGCAGGGGGCACAGGTACGCTAGACTGTACGCACCATAGAAGGTGAGTCAACCAGCCTTACTCACCAAAATGTCACACACCCCAATAAGAAATATGGACATTGTCATAGCATCACATAATGCTCATGGGCTGAACGAACCAGTCAAGAGGGGGGTGGCCGTGAGGAACTACCAAAAACTAAACCTAGATATTGTAATGATTCAAGAAACCCATTTCAGAAAACAAGCAATACCAAAATACTGGGGGGGAGCCTTCACACAGACGTTCCACGCTACCTCAGTAACCAAACAAAAAGGAGTCTCCATTTTGTTCCACAGAAGACTTAACTTCCAACTAAATAAAGTCCAAAGGGACATAGAAGGCAGGTACATAGCTGTTCACGGGTCAATACATGAACAGAAGGTCACACTTTTAAATATTTATGCCCCGAACACGGACCAAACACCATTTTTCCACAAAATACAAAAGCTAACAGATAGTTGGGATGACGGGATTAGATAATAGGGGGAGATATGAACGCGGTTTTGGATCCTTCCAAAGACAAGTCAAACGACCCAGACTCACACAAAACCCCCACGGCGACAAAAGCACTCAAAAAACTACTAAATTCAAATTGTATGATTGACACCTGGAGAAATATGAACCCCACAGAAAGAGAGTACACATTTTTTTCAAATAGACATGGGTCACATTCCAGAATAGACTACATACTGATCCAACAAAACATGGCAGGAAACTTAACTGAAGCATCAATATGTCCCATAGCATGGTCAGATCACGAACTAGTCAGAATTTCCATGAGTAACCTCCTACCGAAGGGAAATAATCCTAGGTGGACATTAAACCCGGGTTACTAAACGACCCAAACACACGTGAAAAAATTAGGGCAGCAATCATAGACTATCTTGACCTTAACAAAGTAGGCGAAATAAACATAAACGGAATTTGGGCAGCACACAAAGCAGTAATCAGGGGAGTCTGCATACAAATTAGTTCGCTCAAAAAAAAACAGGACCAGGCACAAATATCACTCCTAAATCAGAAAATATCAGAGGCCAAAAACTAGCTGGCAAAGACAAATCACGACACATATACGAAAAGATACTAGGTTTCAAACAAGAACTCAACTCTATACTAAGAGGAAAAATGGTCACAATACTACAACGAGCCGATGCTAAATTCTTCAGAAACGCAAACAAACCTGATAGAATGTTGGCCAATAGACTAAAAGAAAAGAGGGCGAACTCATTCATTGCCAAACTAATCACCAAAAACAAGCAAATAATATTTAAGCCAGATCAAATAGTAAGCGAATTTAGGCAATTTTATGCTGACCTTTACACCAAATCAGGCAACTCGGGTACCCCAACCCACAAACTAGAAATCGAAAAAACATTAAGTAACATAAATGTACCACATCTAGACCCCGCTAAAGCTAACTCACTCTTAGAGCCCATATCATCAAAGAAATACAGGAAGCGATCAAGACTACAAAAGCACATGGGGCCCCGGGCCCAGACGGGTACTCAAACCTATATTACAAATATATGAGCGATCTACTCAGCCCGACCTTACACAAACTATTTAATGGTTTCTTAGAAGGAGGGAAAATAAAACCAGAATTCTTGGAAGCCAAAATAATAGTAATCCCTAAACCAGGAAAAGACCCAACACAATGTGCCAGCTATAGACCAATTTCCCTGATTAACACCGACTTAAAAATATATACTAAAATATTGGCGTCCAGACTAGCAGATTTGATGCCTGAGATAATACACCCAGATCAAGTAGGCTTCATAAGAGGGAGGGAAGCGCCAGATAATACAAGAAAGATATTGACCTCATAGACATAACCTGCAAAGGAGACAGTCAAGCGATGTTGCTAGCACTTGATGCCGAAAAGGCATTCGATAGATTAGACTGGACATTTATGAACTCAGCACTAATCAAATTTGGGTTGCCGGAAGGTTTTCTCAAAAGCGTTGCTTCGATATACTCAGAACCAACTGCTCAGGTAACTTACCAAGGACACAACTCCCAAAAACTAAACATCACGAGAGGTACACGACAGGGTTGCCCGCTGTCCCCACTGCTGTTCGCCCTTAGTATAGAACCACTAGCAATAGCGATTCGCCAACACTCAGACATATCGGGAATTCCGGTAGGCCCGACAAATCACAAAATAAGCCTCTTCGCAGACGACATTCTCCTAACGATCTCAAATCCCTTAGTCAGTCTTCCCAACCTATTCAAACTCCTATCTGAATTTGGCCCTCTTTCAGGGTTCAAAGTAAATACAAGCAAAAGCATAGCCCTGAACGTATCTCTCCCATCCCCCATGGAAAAGCAAATAACCAATAATTTCCCGATAAAATGGTCCCATAAATCTATCAGCTATTTAGGCATACAAATTACCAAATCGACTAAAGCCCTATATGATGCGAACTACCCAACCCTCATTAAACAAATATCAAGAGACCTACACAGGTGGTCAGAGCTAAAGATCTCATGGTTGGGTAAATTACATGCAATTAAAATGAATATACTCCCCAAACTACTTTACCTATTTAGGACTATACCAATATCAATTTTGGCAAAAGAACTGAAAACAATACAAAAAATATTGACGAACTTTCTGTGGAACAACAAAAAACCTAGAATAAACAGAGTAACAATTATCGCAACTAAGAAGAGAGGCGGCCTCGCATTTCCAGATATCACACGTTACTTCAAAGCAGCTAGATTAGCTCAACTAGCAAAATGGTTCGTTAAAGACTCCCCCCCAGTATGGGTCCAGATAGAGAAACACACACTGAGGGCCAACGACTTGATCATGCACCAACTCCATGGCTCTCCATTCAGAAGGGCTTCAAACTACCCAAAACACTCCCAACTAGTGTGAAGCACACAATAATTCTGTGGAAAAACGTAAATAGGAGAACCAAGCTTTTAAACCAAGATTCTAGGCTTACTCCCTTGTGGCCCCAATCGACTGACCCCAAAATAAATACTAATGACCAATATAGATGGTGGACCGAAAACAACTGCTCAATTGCGGCAGACCTACCTGTAGTTAATCAAAAACTGTCCATGACTGCATTCCTAGATAAAAAACAATTACCCCCAGGAGAATGGCTTAACCTATTCGCAATAAATCAAAGACTAACCCAAACAATTAGGAATAAGGGGGGACAAAACAAATCCATATTCGAAGGGTGTTGCATTAATTACCCAGGAGGGAAAGGGAATATTTCCACAATATACAACCACCTATGTGAACTAACCACTCCTCCCAAACTTCACTACGAGAGGGCGTGGGAAAAAGACCTCAACATAAGCTTAGATAAGGACCAATGGAACAACATTCTGAAACAAGCAAAAAACTCCTCACTTAACATAATATTGAAGGAAAATTCATATAAAGTAGTCATGAGATGGTACCTAACCCCAGTGAGAATGCACCTCGGTAATCCGACGATTAGTGATATATGTGAAAGAGGATGCAATCAGAAAGGGTCTCTAATTCACAAATTTTGGGAATGCCCTATGATTAAACACACTTGGGTAGATACTTACAAAACATTAGAGAAATTATGGGGTCAGAAGTTTCCCATGAAACCAGAGGAAGCCATTCTGGGATTACCGATAAAGGGGTTGTCCAATTCGGAACAATTCCTAACCAACCAAATCTTCTTAGCAGTTAGAAAAACAATAGCCGCCCACTGGAAAACACCCACCCCAACATACGAGAAAATCCTAAACAAAATCGAGTTTGTTCGGTCCATGAGCATTTTGTCTGCTGAGGTGAATCATAACTACAAACGCTGGGCCTCCTGCTGGGCCGCCTGGGAGACAAGGTTCGGCCGAGGAATGAGGTGAGTGACACTTCCCTCCTAAAGGACCCAGAAAATAAATATAGCCAAGAAATAGCTTAAGTTATCCAACACCTATAACTCTAACTAGTTACCCCAGATCAAAGACTACACCTACTAGTAGAGCTGATACTAACAAGGGTCAGGTTTCAAGGAGCTCAGAAAACACAGCTTACAAAGATCAGCCCAATGTTATGGGACTTCACTACTCATAGTTTCCCCCAAACCCTAACTCAGTTTTAAGCAACTTTCTACAGACATTAAGCTAGAAAACGGAAAATAGGAGGAGGAGGTATGGACAGTAAGATATTCCATCAGTTTTAAGTAACTTTCAACAGACATTAAGCTAGAAAACGGAAAATAGGAGGAGGAGGTATAGACAGTAAGATATTCCACAAGAAAACAGATGTGATGTATGTCAATATTGCTATTTTCTAATTTTCCACAGCTAATGTATTACTCTGACTCATTCGTCAAATGTTGTCTGACTGTCTAATAAAAATCATTTAAAAAAAAAATATTACATGTACTAAATAGGACTCGCAAGAGCTTTTTCAAACACTTATTAGAGCTGTAACAGCAATCAAACACACAATACTGTACGGTAAAGCACTGTAAGGTGTGAAAAGACATTAGCATTCATGGCAAACCCACAAATATGCTATTAAAAATATTATTTTTAACTGTTATTTCAGAGTCGATCCTGGGACTCAAGGGGTTAATACATTTCATGAAACCCACATGGACTAAAACAGCTGATCTAATGCTCGTGCTAAGTGCTAGATTGCTTCAGTGCAAACCCGATCAGCAAATATTACTTATTGGTACTAATTAATTCATAGCCTCCAATTGCAGATTACGTCTAACTTGATTTACTGACATCATGATTATGGTCTCATTTACTATTGGCTGTGTCTAAGAAGTAAATTACAGGCTTGCTTAAATATTGTCATATGATCACGCCCCCTGAAATCTGACTTAAAAAGGCAGGGTTTACGAGTTTAGGCTTAAGGAGGTGAATGGCAGGATTGAGTCAACATGGTTAGAAGCATTTGTGGGCTTCTAACAAAATTGGGCTCAAAGACTCATAACCAGACGTGGTTCCTTTATGTTACTATCTCTTAAAGGGCAAGTTTTGTCTAAAAGTTTATTTCATATTGAAAAGCACACCTAGAGAAGATCTATGTAAATGTCATGGAATGTGCCTAGCTTATCAGTTACTCCTCCTTGTTTGTGGAGAGAATGAGCTGCCATTAGATGTTCCATTTCAGTCAGTGACACTTAGAAAGCTGTGCAGCTGCATCCATGTTTCTGTGTTCTTCAGCAGCTCACGTCAGTTAATATAAAGAGGTCTTGTAGCAGTAAAAATACAAGTGCTATGATGTTTAAACATATAATTGATCTTCTATAAGTAAACTTTCATATAAGAGCCGTTAGTTTATGAGAATAGGAAAGCATGCCTGCTGCTGTTTATGCTCGTTTAATGATTTTTAGGTTAATTATTAACAACTATGAATCCAAACTTCCTTTTTTCACTGGCCACCTAAAAATTGCTAAGAGCCTTAGCAGACCACTTAATGTTTTTTTTTTTTGGGTTGTTATTAAATATTGTATTGTGCTATGAAGCATTGGTATAGTTAATAAAATAAAACAGAACAAAAATGTGTTGCTGTTCTTAATTAATTACGTCTGTGTCTTGGCATGTTTGTACTACTTGTTTATGTATTCTTAATCAGGTTATTAATTGCAGGAAAATTCAGTTTGCAAGCCTGCTTTGTTTTGCAGAGTTCGTGAATTCCACTGCCTTTAATGTGCTGAAGTTACATTTCAGAAAGGGTATCAGAAGTAGTGGTCAGGACAAGATTTATGCCTGGGAAATACCATTGAAGCTGGAGGAAAAACCTCACATGATTGTGAAGTATGTAGCCAACTAATAGTTATATAAGCCAAAAACATAAAAGGACATTCATTGAAAACATTTTTTTCTTTGTTGCATCTGTAATGGGGTTTTTGATAATGCACCACAGTGCGTTTTATTAGTTCAAATGATGCTCTCAAAGTAGAAAGAAAATGATGTTGGGGCTTACCCATGTCAGCTAATGAGCAGTAATATAGATACATGTCATACTTGTCTGCTAATTAAATCTATAAACATACCATACTTATAATCTGTGCACTTCCGTTTAGTTTCAATGAAATTCTAAACAGATTTTACTGAAAGAACCACTTAATTCAGTGCAAATTGGAGCACACAGTTGTAAAGATCTACTAAAAGCATGCATAAATACTTTTAGAATTTTAAAATGCGTGCCTTTTTCACTGAGAAATGCTTAATTGCTTAATTACATCTCTGTTTACATGAGTCACTGACATGCTCCTTGACAGACCCACAGCAACAGCTCTGTGTAGTGAGCATAAGCAAAAAAAAAGAGTTAACCCTTCACAAATTCATCTGTGTAGAGAAAGGGAAGTTGGAAATACCTATATATGTTACTTGTGGGTTAACTAATTGCTGCTGCATTACTGAGTGCAGAGAAAAACTTATAAATCTTTGTCTTTCCAGTGCCTTCACCGAACGTTGTCGGCATATGTTATTCATCATGGAACTGTCAGTGTGTTTGTAAACAGACCTAAGATTTTTTAGCTGTTATTAGTGTAATTAAACAAAATAGATACATTTAACATACAACCTTGTGCTCTTTCACACTGTGAAGAGCACTTATAGTGAGGTAAATGGCCCTTAAATATTTTTTTCACACAAAACACAACTTTGGTAAATATAAAAGCATGCTCTTTTAAATTCATGAAAAAATAAGGATGTTCCATGTCCCCATAAAACTACTTTGAGAGAAGACCTTACGTTTTGAACACTATTTGTGCATACAAATATCCAGTTTTGTCTGACTGAGTGTAAGTTTCTATCTCCTGAAAAGTGAAGATACAGTGTAGGAGGGCAGGGAGCAAGTAATGTGTTGTCATTTCATTTTGGGGTATTTGACACCTACCCATTCTCAAGCATATGCTCAGAAGCAGGTGGCTTGCACCTATAACCACAAGATCAACTCCTATAAAAATATATGAATGTTTCCATGGATCGGCAGAGTCATCAAAATGTAATATTTTTATAATTTTAAAATATGTTTATGACTTTTTCTTAGTTAGACTTGTTTTCAAATATATATTTTGTATTTATACACAGATTGTATAAAGCTGAATAATGAGAAGGGGAATGAGGACAAGTGGAGAATGGGAGAAGTGGGTAGAGGGGGGAGAGAAATGTAAACTGATACGAAAAGGGGGAGAAGCAGGGGAAAAGAATGCCTTGAGGCCTATGCAAAGAGAAAATTAGAGCTAAGGGATACATGGAAGGGGAAAAGGAGGAGAACAAAAAGTATATGGAAGCAGAAAAGGAGGACAGAAAATGTTAATATGGAAGGGGAAAAGGGCAATAAAGGGCATATGGAAGGCAAAAGGAGGAGAGCCAATGGGTATATGGAATGGGGAAATGGGGGGAGCAAACAGTGTATTTAAGCAGAAAAAGAAATAGAGAAAGGTAAGAGGGAAATGTATACTAAAAAGAAAGCGGGGGGACGGGTGGAGATAGATGTGAGAGGGGAGCAGAAGCTATATAGGGATAAAGCAGTTTTTTTTTTATGGAGACATAAATATAAAATATGGGATATAGGACAGAAGGTTGTTCGAAACAAGAGAAAAGCAGAGCAAATCATAGAGGGAAAGGTAAGAAGGTGACAGAGAGGGGAAAGAGAAGAGAAATGTCAGTGTGAGAAGGTTAGGGAAGTGGTGTAAGAGGGTGTTGAGAGATTTGAAAAAGGTGGGGTAGGTTGTGAAAGGGAAATAGACCTGAAGATATGGGGGAAAGGGTAAAGAGCTGTGGGTGATAAAATGGGGAAGAAAGTAAGTAAAAACAGGGCATATTTATCACTATTGAAAAGTGGAGTTAAATATCCATATTTCCTATGTTTTCTAAAGGAGTTTTTTTTATCAAGAAGAGTTAAATTGTGGTGGGTGATGACAAAGGAAATAGAGAGAAAGTAAAGAATTAGAGACAATAGGGAAATTGAAAAGAGAGACAATGATTTGGAGAAGAGAGTGGCGAGGATCGAGAGATTGGATAATAGAAAAAAGACAAGTGCACGGTGGGATAATGTGGCAAGGAGGGAAATAAAAGGTAAGGGTTATAGCATGGCATTCCTTGATTCCTGTCATCCTAGGTTCCATCCAACATGGGCTTTAGGGGGAATTTGATTCAACTCGAATAGACACATGACTTATCTAAGTACCAAATGGAAGAAGACACATTAAAACTATTTGGCCTTATCCTGAAGGGACCTACATCTGCTTCTGCCCCTCCCCTTTCCTCTAGATTATTGGTTCCCAAACTTTTTTTTCTTCTGGTGGATCACTTAAAAGTTGACCATGGTCTTGGTGGATCTCTTGATTACTACCAAGGCCCTTTACTAATCCACCTAATGATTTGTCTACTTGCCTCCTGACTTTTCACTTGGATAGTGATGCATTTACAATCCATATATAAAGGCAGTTGATTGAATAAAGCTCATGGGCCACTGGTGATCCACAGATCCATTTTGGAACCTCTGCACTAGACGAATATTTAAAGTGTCCGAGCTTCTAAATATATTTGGCAAATCAGTTTATTATCCACTGTGAAATTGAGTTCAGTCTTTTCTGCTACCTATAGCAAATTTACCATCACCCTGGATCAATGCCCAGAAAAACAGGATCTCACTAAGGATGGACAACAAGGAAAATATTGTTGCAAGCTTTCTCAGAGGTAGTTTTAAGTTCTTCCACCTGGATGCCAACATACACAGTTATTACAATGAAATTAGACACACGCTTCAAAGCTTCTTTTGTTGGCCAAGAATCAAATATTCCAGGTTTCTCTGGGAACCAAAGCAATACACCCAATGCAATTCAATTTGTATTGGCAGAAAGCTGATTTGATAAGATAAAGAAATTATTTTTATAGCATTATATTATATTATAATTTTCCTATTAAATCACATTTAAGGAGATACAGTGGTTTATTCAAGTAATTCTGATTAATACAGAAGAATGAAAAATTGCATGAAAAATATTAAATTAATTACCTTGAGATAGGGGGAGATAGATTGTTCTCTCATGTACAATTAAGGTATTTAGAGTATTTTATTTTAATAAATTGATTTACTTTTTAAAAATGAAATTTATCTGATTGTTATGCACACTAAAAGAGACATGAGCATGCTCTGCTAGCACACGTAAAGTACAAGGAGGCAGTTACAGAGCAGGGTAAGAAAGGATTCGGAAAGTATACTTGCAGGCTGACTCTACTAAACCTAAGGTGATGGAAGGGGGAATGTATCAATGTGCTGAAATCTTATCTGAATCTACCAATCAGTTAACAAATCCCCTATCCCCAAAATTAGCAGGACACACCCAAGTCAGCTTCCAAGCCAGCAGGGAGTGTGGAAGACACAAGCATGGCATCCGCCTGGCACAAACAGTGTCTACTAAAATTTAGATTTTAACTATGCCCATACCTTGCACCAATGCTAATGGGGATAGAAAATATGAAGTTCTTCCAGGTTTACAGTGATCCTTTTATGGATAAGGAGGTGGATGTGGATGGTAACAAAGTGATTGGGTCAACAGTGGCAGCCTGGCTTGGGTCATGAATGAGGTGGACAGTGTGATTCAATCTTCATGACCATTTATAGTTCAAGTTGATCAGTAGATTATTGATGTCCAGACAGGGAATAGCTTGTGAGCTACTCTTATTTACTCCTTTATTATTAACACTGTCCTAGAGAGTTAATTTAATAAGAAGGTAAATGTATTTTCACTATATTGTAATATGAAATTCCATGTAATAGGATATCTTGGTTCTAAAGAACATAGCCTGTATTTAAATTGAAGTTAAACACTATATTTATTTATTTCTTTTTAATTTCTAAAAACATTTTTTCTATTTTTTGTAAATATAGGACTGTTGTTGTTTAGTCATCTAGTTGTATCCAACTCTCTGTGACCCTATGAACAGCAGCACATCAGGCACATCTATTGTTATATCTCTGTTTGTGCTTATCCATGTTCTTGGCAAAAGGTACTGGAGTGGGTTGCCAGTTTCTTCTCCAGTGGACCATGATTTGTCTGATCTCTCTGCTATGACCCGATCATCTTGGGTGACCCTACATGGTAGAGCTCACAGCTTCATTGAGGTGCACAAGCCCCTTCACCATGATACGGTAGTGATTAAGAAGGGGAAATATAGGATTACTACCCATGCTTTTTGGTTAACAAGAGAATGTGTAGATTAAATGGTCCTTTTTGATCTTATTCTGTTGTCATAATCTATGTTTTTATGGTTTATATTTGGGGATTTTATGGCTAAAACCTGTGTCAAGTTTTTGCAACAAGAAATGCTTTGAAGTTTTTGCTTGTATGGGGATTCTGCTTACTCTGCAGCTAAAATGTAAAAAAAACTATTGTTGCAGAAAGGAGTGCCGGCTTCTGAAATGTAAGCGGTTGCCGCAGGGATCCCCATGTGACCTACACTCTGATGTTATTGAAAGCAGCTGCGACTGATAGTGACCTCCAGCTCCCTCCTACTGCTGCCTGGAGAAGAAAGGAAAATATCCTTGTAGTGCTAGGATAGAGCAACTTCAGCCATACAGTACACTAAAGGGCTTCATTAACTAAACTGTGTTTAAAAAAGAAGCACGGTACAATGAAAAAAATATATGTCTGAAAACATTGAGTTTAAGAGCATAGAAAGGGAAAAAGAGAACCTTTTTTGTTATCTACCCAACAGTGCCACCACTCACTGCAGACTTTGTTGAATTTGTTCTTATAGTTAGGGTTTAAGTATAGGGTTAGGGTAAGGGGTTAGGATATATGGGTTTGGGTTAGGTTAGTAGTAGATAACACATAGTAAAATAGTGGTGCATGTCGCCTGCTGGCCGCTGTGATGGCTGGCAGATAATAGGAAAAATCCAAAAAGATCATTATGCTGGATTTTTATTAGAAAATTATGATATCTCTGCTGGGTTTTGGAGACATCCATGATACTTTGATGAAGATTGTATGTGTGTGAGAGTGGTGTTTACATCTTTGCAGGAGCAAAGCTTGCATTTATTGTTGCAAGTGTCCTACATCAGAGCATGTAAACAAGAAGGTGGAAGGTGTCAACTTTTAAAGGAATTATTTACCAAATCCACCTCCCGCTCCTCCCCGGTTACACCCCTCCCTCCACTGATAAACATAAGGACACTCCTCAGGCTTCAAGCAGGATGTCAGAAAGTGATAAAACACGATAAGGTGAAACCTTCTACATATAAACATAATCTTCATAAATTATGTTTTTCTTTAAAAATGTTTTTATTTTCATAGGTTTTACAACTCCTAATATTCTTAGTTAAATATTTCGGAAACATGAACTACATGAACATGAACTACATTGGTAGTGGTACTCTTTACTTTTTTATCTTTTATATGCAATTATGCTGAAATGTAATTTACTTGCTGTTGGGGTGATAGTGTCTCTTTAAAAAAAAAAGAAAATCTAAAAATATTTTTCTCATGACCACCTTTAGTTATTGGAAAGATCATATTAAAAAACTCATCACAGTGGCTTATTAGTGGTTCTAATTTAGAAGAAGCACAATAATACATTGATGTCTGAGATATTGGAGGCTCAAAGGCTGATGAACTGAGATCCATCTGAATTCCATCTGTGGTCATGTTTTCACCCTATGAGGTATGGACTAAGCCATTTTAATCCATGTTAAATAAAAGGATTATTTTTCTATTTTTATATGTATAAACACAGAGAAAGCAGCAAGTGGGTGGGGGACACAGAGATAGAAGAGATAGGGGAGACAGAGAGATGGAGGGAAGTGATATAGGTGGGAGAAAGTGTGAGGACACAGTTCGGAAGGAAAACATACATGGCAAGGAAGAAGTCTAATGAAAAATCGTCAAGGAAATATGAAAAGAAGAGAAAAGAAAGAGAGCGGTAGGTATGTGAGGGAAAGGGTTGAAGAAAGGTACAGGGGAGTTCATGAGCAATGAAGGCTGAAGAGAAAAAAAAATAGGGGGTAGTGAGAAAAAAGAGAGGGAGATGAAGAAGGTAGAGTAAATAAAGATGAAGGGTCTAAGGATGATAGAATAAAAAAGTAGATACGGCCCTGAAGGAGGATGGTAATGAAAGAATGAGAAGGGGGGCTGAAGAGGGTAGTTTGAGAATGAGCAGACGTTGTCTGGTTAAGGAATAATAAAAAAGAAGGCCAGTGGATGGTAAATATGATGGACTGTGGATGGTAGCAAAAGTGATTGGGTCGAATGAGATGGGCAGAGCCATTCAGTTTGGATGGTTATATATAGATTAGTTGATTAGAAAAGTTTTTATGTCCAGAGAGGATTCGTTTGTAATAGAGCTTGGGGTTAAAAGGTTGAAGGGTCATTTTAGTTTGGAATGATTGCAGCGGGTTATTGGAAGATTTAAACTGAGTGGGAGAGATAATTATTAAACAATCCAGCTGTGGGGTCATTGAGATGGGGGTGATTGAATCTTCAGATAGCAGTTACACACATATATATAAATATATATATATATATATATATATATATATACATACAGACATATATAATGTATAGGTTGGAAACATGATCATCCATTCATAAAACCTTCTAACCTTCTACAATAATCACATTCTAACATCTCATGCCTGCAGTGCTAAACCTCCAGGATTAACAATGACCTCATGTTTAGATTTTCGGGGAAAAGAAGCAAATTCTGTTTCCAAACAAAGGAGAAATATTTTAAGTCCCTGTTCTGTGCCAGCGGTTTCATAATCCCCCTCGTCAATACCTAACCACAGAAAGAGCACTCGGTCATATGACCAGTTTTTGATGTGTTTATGGATCGGAAAACAGTCCTGACCACAAAGCTAATTTAACTCCTTACACCTCTACAAATTCACTTCAATACTTTGGTGTAGTCAAGGGGGTTTTAACTATATTCAAAGTGGGCATCTGCACAGGATGCATTACTGGAGGTGGCAAACATGTAATGGTCACCATTGACTCTCATGTAAGATTGCTTGGGACCTGGGATCTGGGATACTGCTCAATGAGTAAAGTTAGGACTCTGCAAAGATAGGTTTGATACAAAAGCATTGTGAGGAGCTATATGGGGATTATTAAGCAAGGAAAAAGTTACAGTTTTTAATTGGAAAATATAATTTATAAAATATACTGTATGTTGATGCCCTTCGGATGTGCCCTGAAGGAATCCATATTACTTTGGTGGAAGTAGTGTGGAGAGGAAGTCTTTATCTATTGGTGCAGGCTGTAGGCTTCCTGGGTTGATGTCAGTTTTCAACGGAATCTGATTTTCTAACTAATACAAACATTATCTAACAAATACCTGATAAACATGTTAGATACATTTCAAAGCAGATAAGACAAGGCATAACATTGTACATATACATGTACAGGAGGACATGGGGGCCTTGGTCTTGTAAGAGTTCACACTCTGATATCCCTTTTAATGGCTGTTTTTACAATATATTCGTTGTTAGTGGAGCCAACGCCTTTTATGCCTAAATGAGACAGTGGTAGTTTAAAGATCCTTATCTGTGGGTGTGACAAGATGTGAATAATGGCACAATACTTGAGAGAGAACTGGAAGATGGGGGGTGGGTGCAGAATCTTTTACTGTGGGGGCTACTTAGAAGTATGTGAAGTATGCATTTTGTATGACCATTACATTGAGGAGGGTGAAATTAAAACTCGGACCATACCTTATCTCCAGGTTGAGGTCGCATTATGGACACACGACTGTATCCTTTCTGAAGCAGGACCCACAAGGCATCTAGTTTCCCCTATAAATGAATGAAAAAAAGGCATAAGTGAGTTTTTGTAGGTGGCATAGTAGACAGAGATGTAGCTACTAAGCAAATCTAAATGAACAGATTTAATATATTGCTTTAATAGCTGAAATGCAGTTATTACCAAACATTCTATATCAGGGCCCAATTTTTAGGTTATTTTGGTGGGTGTTTTAGGCAAAAAAAAATTAACTAGATTAATAAATTCATTCATTTTATCCTCCAAAATAGAATTGTGATATACAACGTAGACTTCAAATTAACAGATTCTCACCTTCTGAAGCCTCCCTCTTTGTTCCTACTCCCTCTTTGTTCCTACTCCCTCTCATGAGAACAACATCTTGCACAGCTGTGACCTAAAACCATGACCACATGGGAAGGGCTTCACTCTACAAGTGTCTTATGCTGCTCAGACACACAGTAAGTCACTGTTTGTTAGAAGCATAAGGCACTGATAGTGTGAAGCCCCTTCCCCTGTAGGCAAAGCTTTAGGTCACAGTTGTGCAAGGCATCAGATCTCACAATGGAGAAGATGAGAGAGGGGGGGGGGGGGGCTCCAGAATGTGATAATGAGTTACCCTTAAGGCCCTTTTAGATTAATTAAAGTAATCTAGCTAAAACATTTATATAAAAGGATAAAATGCGCAAAGCGTGCCTACATAAGCAGTATAAGAGTGGCTACTTGTTATTTTTCAATTCACAGTGTCTTCCAACATGGCACAGAGCGTTCTAATTGTTACAAAACAGGAAGAAAAATGTTAGGTTGTCCATGGAGACCTTCAGCAATATTCATGTGTTCTACCAAGATCCACAGGCTGTTTGTTAGTGGTCCTTAAAAAAAAGTTTAGGAACCATTGCAATAGGGTAATGGAAAGTGGGAGCAGAAGTGGGGGAGAGATAAACGTGACAGAGGAACAGAGAGAGAGAGAAATAAGGAGTAGAGTTAGGAAGGAAGAGGAGATAGATAAAGAACGGAGGCAGAGAGAGAGGGGTGAGGGAACTTAGAGGAACAGGAAGAGGGGAGAGAGTGAAGTAGAGAAGAGAGAAAAAAAGGAAGAAAAATGGATATATAAATGAGATACTTGACAAAAAGAAAGCAGGAATGAGGGTGAACTATAGATAGGAGAGAGCATGTGGTTTAGTAAATTAATAATACCATGCATTATTAAAAAAAAACAGTGATATCATAAGATCACACAATGATGTTTTAGCTAATGTCTGGTTTAAGAAAATATTTTTTAAGAAAACCATACAAAACCCTACAGAAATATCGCATGCAGAATAAATGGAATATTCTCAGTGCCAACAATATGTAGATCTTGGAGAGGTTTTGTTTTGCTTTTAAAGCCAAACTCTGCAGATCATGAACCAAAAAGCAAATATCACTATATATAATCTAGGGATCATTTAACTTAAAGGTATCTCAAGTCAAGGAAGAGAATCCATGGGACATGCTGTAAGAAGAACAGAGAAAAAGAGTTTTAATGGCAGCAAAAAGCCCATCTAGTTTGTTCATTCTATTTACCTAAGAGAATGGGTGTAGGAGCCAACGAAAATATGTGGGGGATACAGCATACAGTATAAAAATACCACACAAATGCTTCTCTACACATAAACACACACATTGAAAATCTGGGGGGTTTGTCCCCCTCGCCCCCAGTTCATCCACCCATGCCGAAGAAACTGAATTAATTAAACCTCAGGATGGTCTTTTGTTTATCTCAGAAATGCTTACATTCTTAATGGTGTTTGATGCTACCACTTCCACTGTAAACTTGTGTTTATAAACATGTGTTTACCCTTTCAGTAAAGTTGAACTTTTGTACATTACTCGTAAATCTGATACCCTTTATCTTCCAATCATGACTTTTTTTTCTTGTGTTCATCCTTTTCTAGAAGATACTTCCCTCCTGAACTATGTTAAATCCTTTACTATATTTGAAGGTTTCAGATATATATCCTCTCTCTCTTTTATACTCTAATCTATACATACTCATGTCACAAAGTCTATCCTTATAATTTTTGTCTTTTAGACACCTTTAGTCGCTTTCTTTTAAATTGTCTCTAATGTATTAATATGCTTTTTTAGATATGGTCCACAAAACTGGAAACAGTATTCTACCTGAGGTCTAATTATGGTTCTATAACTGTATCGTATGTTTCTTTTTCTGCTGCATTTTATTGGCTTTTCCACAAAGGCATAGAAGTACTCCTAAATCTTGTTTCTCTTCTGTTGCCATCATCAAATTAACAAAACAAAATCATAAGCATTCAATTTGAGAACAAATTAACCCATAAGAGGTTTGTTAATAAGTCAGTCTGGCATCACTCAATAGAGTAATACAGGCAAATCTACCCTGAACAGGAGACACAGGAAACCCAGACATATGTTTCGGCCTCTCTTGGGCGTCATCAGTGAGTTGCAGCTGTATTCCCCCAAGGCAAAGTGAGCAAGGTCTGATATACTACAGGATTTTCCGCCCTGTGAAGGGCGCAAGTGAGTTAAAAGAGGTTGCCCTCTGAGTGGGTTAGTGTGCCCATAGAGCTAACCTACTTACGACAGTTCGCTCTTGGATTGAGCACCCACATACTTACCATTGCTTGTTTTATAAAACAAAACAGACCCCAGAACTGGTGGCTGTGATACTCAGCTGGTAAAAATGATTTAATCTGACTGTATTCAGTTCACTATAACATACCTTGTTATGCAGAATCTCTCTTGCTAAAACTGGATGGCATTACATGTGGTTGGTGGATGATTACTTTTGCATTATGTTAATTTTGTTTTTGTCTTGTACTTACCCTTTTACATTATTTGTAATGCGCCAACATATTCCCTAGTGCTATAGCGCCAGGGAATATGTTGGTGCATTACAAATAATGTAATTAATAATGAATTCATTTTAGCAGAAGTAAGACAAAACCCAACCCTCTCACTCCTTCACTCCAACCTGGACAATGAAGGCTAGTAAATTAGTGTCATAACCAGGTTCAATACGGACACTATTTAACATGCTATCACATGACATAAGCAGGTCCTGTCTAGCATTATAAGGATTTAGAGATAACTCATATATATTTCTTTAACACAAGCACTACTGTATTTCTCTAATATGACTGCATTCCAGTACACATGGTAATGTAATATACAGTATTTCCCAAATGCACTTTTTAAAGGGAAAATCGTCATAGATAAAAATGACTGTCACAGTAGAAATGACTTCAACGTATATATAAATAAGTTCTTCAGATATTAAGCAGTCTTTCATTCAATCATCCACTCCACCTTAACATAAATTACTAATTTCTTCAGTAATTAAAAAAAAAAAACCTCAGAGCTATCACATAGCACAAATCAGCATATAAAACTGATTTGTGCTGTATGATAAATCTGAGGATGTCACTACAAAGCTGATGAAACCTATTGGTGCCATTTTCTAGTGTCCTTCATCTGTATGAATTAAAGACACATGAGATGCTTTTATTGGGAGTAGCTTACTTTTTATTTTGTTTAATAAAAATAGTTTGATTTACTTCACCACTGGAGTGAGTGCTCGCTCATGTGCTTTGTTACACATGATAAAATGAAGATACTTGGATGGACAATGGGCAATCTAGATATGCTTTGGGATTTGCTTCCTTCTACTACTACTTATATTAATAGTATGATGCAGCATGCCTAGTAGCTCCTTGATAGTGTATTTATTTACCAGCTCTTGAACCCTGATACATATACGACCATTTGTAGGTTTACAATAAGAGAGCTCTATTCAAGCCGATATTGGCAATGTTTTCAAGCCGATATTGCCAATTTTTTTTGACACATTTTTTTATCAGTACTTTATTTGGTCATGCATTTTACTAGGAAGCCAGTGTTTTTTTCATAGATAATACATTCTATATTCCTATTGTTGTAAATTGCTTATAGTGTTTATTATTTCTTCTGAGTGTTTAGCTAAGTGAATGCCCCATTAGTTTCCTTTGTTTAAACGTATCAGTATACTTATCAAACAGGGTAAAAAGTTAGGTTAAGATGTGTTAAATGGGTTGCACAAAAATAACGCCACTTCCTATGATTTTTATGAAGACCATTTGATGAATATGATCTATAGAAAATATAAGAAGTGGGGTATTTAAGTAAATTTTTTTATATTTGATCCCACTTTCCCCAATGTGTACCCAAAATTGTTACAGTGGGGGAAAAAAGTATTTGATCCACTGCTGATTTTGAACGTTTGTCCGCTGACAAAGAAATGAGCAGTCTATAATTTTAATGGTAGGTACAATGAGAGACAGAATAACAAAATAAAACACAAGAAAAACGCATGTCAAAAAAGTTATTAATTGATTTGCAGGTCAGTGAGGGAAATAAGTATTTGATCCCTTATTAATCAGCAATATTTCTGGCTCCCAGGTGTCATTTATAAAGGTAACGAGCAGAGATTAGGAGCTCTCGCTTAACGTTACCTGTATAAAAGACACCTGTCCACAAAAGCAATCAATCAGATTCTAAACTCTCCACCATGGCCAAGACCAAAGAGCTGTCCAAGGATGTCAGGGACAAGATTGTAGACCTACATAAGGCTGGAATGGGTTACAAGACCATCGCCAAGCAGCTTGGTTATAAGGTGACAACAGTTGGTGCAATTATTCGCAAATGGAAGAAACACAAAATAACTGCTAGTCTCCTTCGGTCTGATGCTCCATGCAAGATCTCACCTCGTGGAGTTTCAATGATCATGAGAACGGTGAGGAATCAGCCCAGAAATAGACGGGAGGATCTTGTTAATGATCTCAAGACAGCTGGGACCATAGTCACCAAGAAAACAATTGGTAACACACTACGCCATGAAGGACTGAAATCCTGCAGCGCCTGCAAGGTCCCCCTGCTCAAGAAAGCACATGTACAGGCCTGTCTGAAGCTTGCCAATGAACATCTGAATGATTCAGAGGAGAACTGGGTGAAAGTGTTGTGGTCAGATGAGACCAAAATCGAGCTCTTTGGCATCAACACAACTCGTCATGTTTGGAGGAGGAGGAATGCTGCCTATAACCCCAAGAACACCATCCCCACCGTCAAACATGGAAGATGAAACATGCTTTGGGGGTGTTTTTCTGCTAAGTTGACAGGACAACTGCAACGCATCAAAGGGGTGATTAACGGGGCCATGTACCGTCAAATCTTGGGTGAGCAAACCCTCTGGACCCCAGCTCGGTGGAACCTGCAAAAATGCTGCTTTCGCTACGTCTGACTACACAATGTGTGACAGCCTCGAAACCTAAGCAACCCCGGAGGCCTTGCCGAATAGAGGTCACACCAAACGTCTCTACGCTTCTTTCTAAACCCTCGCTGGACATTCCTAGTAATCCAGTTGTGCGTTCCTCACCCACGAAAATCTAATTTCGGATCACTTTCCCTGATATTCATCAATGACTATTTAAGACTTGCAATCCGGAGTCATTACTCTAAGCTTGCACTTCCCAGTAGGATATGCTGAACTCCTAAATACTTTTCAAGGCAACTTTGGAACTTTAGATTACTTGGTTCTCTTACCCACACCAAGTCGACTTTCGCCTGGACCAGGTTTGGTATGCCCCCTATGGTTATTGTCCCTGGGAGTCAGATCTTAAACTGTATCCACTATATGCCTGAGAAAGGGCTTTAACCCCCTTCCCATTCTCCTGTACAAGGCAACATCAAGCACATTTGGATCTTTCCATATAATTTAGGCCCCCGCCCTAGTCTCCACTCACCCCTCTGAATACTAGGATCTCTCTTATAGCTCTGTACTCCCCCGCTACCGCCCCCCATAATACTCTCATTATTAAACTCCTTGCTCATCTCAAATCAATGGATACAGCCAAAATCATTCTAGGGGGGATATCAACATAGCTCTAGACCCTAGCATGCATAGGTCCTCTAAGTCCCAGGGAGATAAATTCTCCAAAAAACTTAAGCACATCCAGAGACTGCTCGAGGAGCTTCATCTGCTGGATACTTGGAAACTGAAACATCAAAAAGAAAGGGAGTACACATTTTATTCCCCAGTGCATGGCTCATACTCCAGAATAGATACATTGCTAATGGATTCATCTTTGTCGGATGGCTTAGTTGCCTCCGAAATACGCCCCTGTCCCTGGTAAGACCACTCTGTGGTCCACATGTCCCTTGATTTTGGCAATGTATACAAACCGCCATATACATGGAAGCTTAATGACATGCGCCTCTCCAATCAAACCTTTCAGTAGCAGGTAGCCTCGGACCTCAGCCAATACTTCTTAAATAACCTGACCCCAGGCGCGGATATAGGGTGAGTTTGGGCAGCACATAAAGCCGTTATTAGGGGCTCTTGCATTAAACTATCTACTGCACACAAAAAAGAAAAAGGGAAGTTGAGATCAGAGCGTCACTTTTAGCTTTAGAAAAATCTAACCAGACCAATCCCTCAACCCAACGCCGTAAACAAATAGACCTATTACAAGCAGAATTGGATTTAATACTTTCAGCGCAAACTGAAAAAGCATTGAGATGGACAGGCCATACATTTTACACAAAAGCTAACAAACCGGATTGTCTACTTGCTAGAAAATTAAAAGGGAAGCTAGCCCACTCCAAAATTTTCAAGATCAAAAGCCCCTCTGGGAACATCACTTATAGCCCAAATGAGATTAAAGAAACCTTTACTACCTTTTTTCAAAAGCTCTATTCATCCATGCAGAAGCAACATACTAATCAAATCTCCACCTTTCTTGAGTCCTACGATCTTCCACATATATCGGCTCAAGAGAGAGAGGGTCTGAACTCTTTAATTACGGTTGAGGACGTTTTGGAGACAATTAAAAAACTGAAATTAGGTAAAGCCCCAGGTCCGGATGGATTTTCTAACTTGTACTACAAAAAGTTCACGGAAATTTTGGCTCTCCACTTGGTGACCTTATTTAAGACGGTCACAACATTCCACCTGAATTGAACCAAGCGGACATGGTCTTCTTTCCAAAGGAGGGCCGAGACCCTTTGGAGGTTAAAAATGACAGGCCTATATCGCTACTAAATGGGGATGTCAAATTACTTGCTAAATTGATGGCTGATAGAATTTCTAAATTTCTGCCCTCACTAATTCATAAGGATCAAGTGGTTTTCATCCCCTTTAGGCAAGCGGGGGATAATATTAGACGGTTTCTGGATACCATGCACTGGGCGGGTAAACACCGTACCCCCTTATGCCTTCTAGCCCTGGATATGGAGAAGGCCTTTGACTCTGTAGAATGGCCCTACTTAAGAGCAGTATTGTCAAAATTCGGCCTTACAGGACGTTTTATGAACATGATTAATAGCTATTATAAATCCCCTCAAGCAGTCCTAAAACTCCCTGGCGAAGCAAGGGCTTTATTTACTATTCAGGGGGGGACCAGACAAGGCTGCCCTCTATCCCCTTTACTCTTTGCTCTAGCCTTTGAACCCTTAGCTCAGGCTATTAGATCAAACGTAGACATTAAAGGCATAAATATAGGCCACCATCACTTTAAGTGTGCCTTATTCACAGATGATGTCCTCTGTACATTGACAGATCCCTGCACTTCAGTCCCTGCCTTCTTTTACCTACTGGGAACATTCAGTAAAGTCTCTGGGCTCCACATAAACGTGGATAAAACGGAAGTTCTAAATATTTCCTTACCCCCCTCAGACTTAACCTTTTTGGAACAGCACTTTAATTTTAACTGGCCCTCTAACCATATTAAATATCTAGGTGTGAATCTCACCCGTAACACAGCACATCTTCACAAATCCAACTATACGGCCATCTACAAAACATTCACCCAAAATCTACTGACATGGGCAAAACACCCTATCTCTTGGTTAGGATGTATCCACTCATTTAAAATGAACCTCCTTCCTCGCCTTATGTATTTATTTCACTCCCTACCGATCGCCTTGAATTACATGGATATAGACAAACAAAAACGCCAAATCTTTAAATTTATATGGCAGAATAAATCACATCGTATCTCTAAATCAACTATGTTCATCCATAAATCAAAAGTAGGTCGCTCCTGCCCCAATTTGAAATTATATTTTAAAGTGGAACAATTGGCCTTTGTTCCAATTGCGCACTCCCCTACTCACCAACCTCTTTGGATATTTATTGAGAACTTTATGATGGCCACGTATACGTGGGATTCCATTCCATGGATCCCAAACCCACTGACATGCTAGGGTAAATTGGACAGTCCGTATATAAAGCATTCCTTAAATATTTGGTCATGGGCTGTCTGCAAATTTCAGCTGATCCCGAAGTACACCACTCCTACTCCCTTAATACCCAATCCCAGATTCCCGGATACTCTCCCTGCAACCTCTTTATTATGGTGGAAATCCCATAATCTACTGACGGTGAATTCCTGGCATCGAGATAATACTACCTTAACATACAGTGGATATAAAAAGTCTACACACCCCTGTTAAAATGCCAGGTTTCTGTGCTGTAAAAAAAGGAGACAAAGATAAATCATTTCAGAACTTGTTCCACCTTTAATGTGACCTATAAACTGTACAACTCAATTGAAAAACAAACTGCAATCTTTTAGGTAGAGGGAAGAAGAGGGAAGGGAAAAAATATAAAAATAAAATAATATGGTTGCATAAGTATGCACACCCTTAAATGAATACTTTGTTGAAGCACCTTTTGATTTTATTACAGCACTTTGGGTATGAGTCTATCAGCATGACACATTTTGACTTGGCAAGATTTGCCCACTCTTCTTTACAAAAACACTCCAAATCTGTCAGATTGCGAGGGCATCTCCTGTGCACAGCCCTCTTCAGATCACCCCACAGATTTTCAATTGGATTCAGGTCTGGGCTCTGGCTGGGCCATTCCAAAATGTTATTCTTCTTTTGGTGAAGCCATTCCTTTGTTGATTTGGATGTATGCTTTGGGTCGTTGTCATGCTGAAAGATGAAGTTCCTCTTCATGTTCAGCTTTCTAGCAGAAGCCTGAACGTTTTGTGCCAATATTGACTGGTATTTGGAACTGTTCATAATTCCCTCTATCTTAACTAAGGCCCCAGTTCCAGCTGAAGAAAAACAGCCCCAAAGCATGATGCTGCCACCACCATGCTTCACTGTGGGTATGGTGTTCTTTTGGTGATGTGCAGTGTTGTTTATGCGCCAAACATATCTTTTGGAATTATGGCCAAAAAGTTAAACCTTAGTTTCATCAGACCATAACACCTTTTCCCACATGCTTTTGGGAGACTTCAGATGTGTTTTTGCAAAATGTAGCCTGGCTTGGATGTTTTTCTTTGTAAGAAAAGGCTTTTGTCTTGCCACTCTACCCCATAGCCCAGAGATATGAAGAATACGGGAGATTATTGTCACATGTACCACACAGCCAGTACTTGCCAGATATTCCTGCAGCTCCTTTAATGTTGCTGTATGCCTCTTGGTAGCCTCCCAGACCAGTTTTCTTCTCGTCTTTTCATCAATTTTGGAGGGAGCTCCAGTTCTTGGTAATGTCACTGTTGTGCCATATTTTCTCCACTTGATAATGACTGTCTTCACTGTGTTCCATGGTATATCTAATGCCTTGGAAATTATTTTGTACTCTTCTCCTGACTGATACCTTTTAACAATGAGATCCCTCTGATGCTTTGGAAGCTCTCTGTGGACCATGGCTTTTGCTGTGGGATGCACCTAAAAAAATTTCAGGAAAGACCAACTAGAGCAGCTGAACTTTATTTGGGGTTAATCAGAGGCACTTTAAATGATGGCAGGTGTATGCTGACTTCTAGTTAACATGATTTGGAATGTGATTGCTTAATTCTGAACACAGCTACATCCCCAGTTATAAGAGGGTGTGCAGACTTATGCAACCACATTATTTTATTTTTTTATTTTTCTTCCCTCCGCCTAAAAGTTTTCAGTTTGTTTTTCAATTGAGTTGTACAGTTTATAGGTCACATTAAAGGTGTCAAAAGTTCTGAAATTATTTATCTTTGTCTCATTTTTTTACAGCACAGAAACCTGACATTTTAACAGGGGTGTATAGACTTTTTATATCCACTGTACACTCAACTAAAAGAAGAATTCAATATCCCCATTCAGGAACATTATACATTTTGTAGATTTAAATACTTTCTCTCCACGTTAGAAAATACACTAGGTAAGCCGACTTCAAATTGGTTTACTAGGTTATGCCTGTCTGCTCCTCTTACAAAAGTTATTGTGGGTATCCTATATGATACTTTTAGCTCCCCTCCCGCCACCCCCCTCCCAAAATATATGCAGAGATGGGAAGAAGACTTAAATGGCAAGTGGGATATGGGGACTTGGAAGAAATCTTGGCGAACCCTTACCAAGGGATCTTTGAGCAGTAATATTCTGGAGACCTCTATTAAGGTTCTTCATAGGATATATATCACCCCAGACAAACTATTTAGATGGAAACACTTCCCTAATCCTAATTGCTTTAGAGCTTGTCAGATTTCTGGGACATTTTTCCACACTTGGTGGTCATGTCCCCTGGTTCAGTCTCTTTGGACCAAGGTTTTCCACTTAGCCTCAACCATATTTGGCATGCCTGTTACAGCTAAGGCGGACATAGGCCTGCTAGGGCACTCTGTCCCCTCACTATCAAAATATCAAAATAGACTCCTTCAGTACTTAATGCTAGCAACAAAGAGTCATATAGCCAGGCAATGGAAATCTCCCACTCTTACATTACAATCAGTCATCAATAAGATGAACTACATTGCTATAAATGAAAGGCTAACCCATTTACTGGAGGACCGTATGCCTATTTTTCTCCAGATATGGAATCCCTGGATTCATTCTCCCTATAGCCCCCCTATCACGTGAAGTCTTCTTAATTAACATTGTGCTATATTTTGCTAATTCTTACAATAAAGCTGCAGACCGGGGACAGGAGGAGGCAGGACTGGCGGTGGACCCGAGCTGGTAACCAACAGAACTTATACTTCAATACCCTACTTCAAGAGAAACATTTGTTTTCAAATTTAAATTTCATGTGTAGTCAACAATGCTTTTTATTTTTCTCTTTTATTGTACTGTTTTAGCTCAATTAGAGTTATATTGTGTCTATACAACATAGTTAGTTTTTTGTTTTTATTTTCTGTTTGTTTCTCACTTAGGCTCTGGATTTTTGCTCTGCTAGACCGAGCCTACCAAACTGTTTTATTTTAGGTAAACTTTTTCCTTAGAAAATTGGAAAAACTTAGGTAACCTGGCTACCCTTAGACCTTCCCACAAGTGGGGATAGATCTTTTTGGTTAACTTGATTTCCACTATTATATGGTATCTTCTTATGGTGTAATGTAATGTTAACCTTTTCTTCTTTCTTTTTCCCCTTAATTCGGTATGACTGTATGTTAATAATGTCAAACTGTCTCTCCACTATCTGTGGGCCTCAGTCTCTTCTCTCACTCTCTCTCTCTCTGGATCTACAATCAAACACACTGTCTGAAGCTGTGCTGGAGTCTCTCCACTATCTGTGGGCCTCAGTCTCTTCTCTCACTCTCTCTCTCTCTCTGGATCTACAATCAAACACACTGTCTGAAGCTGTGCTGGAGTCTCTCCACTATCTGTGGGCCTCAGTCTCTTCTCTCACTCTCTCTCTCTCTCTGGATCTACAATCAAACACACTGTCTGAAGCTGTGCTGGAGTCTCTCCACTATATGTGGGCCTCAGTCTCTTCTCTCACTCTCTCTCTCTCTGGATCTACAATCAAACACACTGTCTGAAGCTGTGCTGGAGTCTCTCCACTATCTGTGGGCCTCAGTCTATTCTCTCACTCTCTCTCTCTCTGGATCTACAATCAAACACACTGTCTGAAGCTGTGCTGGAGTCTCTCCACTATCTGTGGGCCTCTGTCTCTTCTCTCACTCTCTCTCTCTCTGGATCTACAATCAAACACACTGCCTGAAGCTGTTCTGGAGTCTCTCCACTATCTGTGGGCCTCAGTCTCTTCTCTCACTCTCTCTCTCTCTGGAACTACAATCAAACACACTGTCTGAAGCTGTGCTGGAGTCTCTCCACTATCTGTGGGCCTCAGTCTCTTCTCTCACTCTCTCTCTCTCTGGATCTACAATCAAACACACTGTCTGAAGCTGTGCTGGAGTCTCTCCACTATCTGTGGGCCTCAGTCTCTTCTCTCACTCTCTCTCTCTGGATCTACAATCAAACACACTGTCTGAAGCTGTGCTGGAGTCTCGCCACTATCTGTGGGCCTCAGTCTCTTCTCTCACTCTCTCTCTCTCTGGATCTACAATCAAACATACTGTCTGAAGCTGTGCTGGAGTCTCTCCACTATCTGTGGGCCTCAGTCTCTTCTCTACCTCTCTCTCTCTCTGGATCTACAATCAAACACACTGTCTGAAGCTGTGCTGGAGTCTCTCCACTATCTGTGGGCCTCAGTCTCTTCTCTCACTCTCTCTGGATCAACAATCAAACACACTGTCTGAAGCTGTGCTGGAGTCTCGCCACTATATGTGGGCCTCAGTCTCTTCTCTCACTCTCTCTCTCTCTCTGGATCTACAATCAAACACACTGTCTGAAGTTGTGCTGGAGTCTCTCCACTATCTGTGGGCCTCAGTCTCTTCTCTACCTCTCTCTCTCTCTGGATCTACAATCAAACACACTGTCTGAAGCTGTGCTGGAGTCTCTCCACTATCTGTGGGCCTCAGTCTCTTCTCTCACTCTCTCTCTCTCTGGATCTACAATCAAACACACTGTCTGAAGCTGTGCTGGAGGTATCTAAAGACACTTTGGAGCCATTTCAACTTGTACTATATGTAATATTATCAATATTTGTATGAATGTTTCTGTGATATAATATTTGATGAGATAGAAACTTTTACTAAGCAAATCCATACCTTTGCATTTGTCTGAAACCCCCCTTACCTTGCCTGCTCCCCCACCCCAAAGCCTGGTTTTATTGCTTCTTATCTCTGAAATAACATTTGTCCATCCTTCTCATATTCTGTTGCAGTCTCTCCACTATCTGTGGGCCTCAGTCTCTTCTCTCACTCTCTCTCTCTCTGGATCTACAATCAGACACACTGCCTGAAGCTGTGCTGGAGTCTCTCCACTATCTGTGGGCCTCAGTCTCTTCTCTCACTCTCTCTCTCTCTGGATCTACAATCAAACACACTGTATGAAGCTGTGCTGGAGTCTCTCTACTATCTGTGGGCCTCAGTCTCTTCTCTCACTCTCTCTCTCTCTGGATCTACAATCAAACACACTGTCTGAAGCTATGCTGGAGTCTCTCCACTATCTGTGGGCCTCAGTCTCTTCTCTCTCTCTCTCTCTGGATCTACAATCAAACACACTGTCTGAAGCTGTGCTGGAGTCTCTCCGCTATCTGTAAGCCTCAGTCTCTTCTCTCACTCTCTCTCTCTCTGGATCTACAATCAAACACACTGTCTGAAGCTGTGCTGGAGTCTCTCCACTATCTGTGGGCCTCAGTCTCTTCTCTCACTCTCTCTCTCTCTGGATCTACAATCAAACACACTGTCTGAAGCTCGGCTGGAGGTATCTAAAGACACTTTGGAGCCATTTCAACTTGTACTATATGTAATATTATCAATATTTGTATGAATGTTTCTGTGATATAATATTTGATGAAATAGAAACTTTTACTAAGCAAATCCATACCTTTGCATTTGTCTGAAACCCCCCTTACCTTGCCTGCTCCCCCACCCCAAAGCCTGGTTTTATTGCTTCTTATCTCTGAAATAACATTTGTCCATCCTTCTCATATTCTGTTGCAGTCTCTCCACTATCTGTGGGCCTCAGTCTCTTCTCTCACTCTCTCTCTCTCTGGATCTACAATCAAACACACTGCCTGAAGCTGTGCTGGAGTCTCTCCACTATCTGTGGGCCTCAGTCTCTTCTCTCACTCTCTCTCTCTCTGGATCTACAATCAAACACACTGTATGAAGCTGTGCTGGAGTCTCTCCACTATCTGTGGGCCTCAGTCTCTTCTCTCACTCTCTCTCTCTCTGGATCTACAATCAAACACACTGTCTGAAGCTATGCTGGAGTCTCTCCACTATCTGTGGGCCTCAGTCTCTTCTCTCACTCTCTCTCTCTCTGGATCTACAATCAAACACACTGTCTGAAGCTGTGCTGGAGTCTCTCCGCTATCTGTGGGCCTCAGTCTCTTCTCTCACTCTCTCTCTCTCTGGATCTACAATCAAACACATTGTCTGAAGCTCGGCTGGAGGTATCTAAAGACACTTTGGAGCCATTTCAACTTGTACTATATGTAATATTATCAATATTTGTATGAATGTTTCTGTGATATAATATTTGATGAAATAGAAACTTTTACTAAGCAAATCCATACCTTTGCATTTGTCTGAAACCCCCCTTACCTTGCCTGCTCCCCCACCCCAAAGCCTGGTTTTATTGCTTCTTATCTCTGAAATAACATTTGTCCATCCTTCTCATATTCTGTTGCAGTCTCTCCACTATCTGTGGGCCTCAGTCTCTTCTCTCACTCTCTCTCTCTCTGGATCTACAATCAAACACACTGCCTGAAGCTGTGCTGGAGTCTCTCCACTATCTGTGGGCCTCAGTCTCTTCTCTCACTCTCTCTCTCTCTGGATCTACAATCAAACACACTGTATGAAGCTGTGCTGGAGTCTCTCCACTATCTGTGGGCCTCAGTCTCTTCTCTCACTCTCTCTCTCTCTGGATCTACAATCAGACACACTGCCTGAAGCTGTGCTGGAGTCTCTCCACTATCTGTGGGCCTCAGTCTCTTCTCTCACTCTCTCTCTCTCTGGATCTACAATCAAACACACTGTATGAAGCTGTGCTGGAGTCTCTCTACTATCTGTGGGCCTCAGTCTCTTCTCTCACTCTCTCTCTCTCTGGATCTACAATCAAACACACTGTCTGAAGCTATGCTGGAGTCTCTCCACTATCTGTGGGCCTCAGTCTCTTCTCTCTCTCTCTCTCTGGATCTACAATCAAACACACTGTCTGAAGCTGTGCTGGAGTCTCTCCGCTATCTGTAAGCCTCAGTCTCTTCTCTCACTCTCTCTCTCTCTGGATCTACAATCAAACACACTGTCTGAAGCTGTGCTGGAGTCTCTCCGCTATCTGTGGGCCTCAGTCTCTTCTCTCACTCTCTCTCTCTCTGGATCTACAATCAAACACACTGTCTGAAGCTCGGCTGGAGGTATCTAAAGACACTTTGGAGCCATTTCAACTTGTACTATATGTAATATTATCAATATTTGTATGAATGTTTCTGTGATATAATATTTGATGAAATAGAAACTTTTACTAAGCAAATCCATACCTTTGCATTTGTCTGAAACCCCCCTTACCTTGCCTGCTCCCCCACCCCAAAGCCTGGTTTTATTGCTTCTTATCTCTGAAATAACATTTGTCCATCCTTCTCATATTCTGTTGCAGTCTCTCCACTATCTGTGGGCCTCAGTCTCTTCTCTCACTCTCTCTCTCTCTGGATCTACAATCAAACACACTGCCTGAAGCTGTGCTGGAGTCTCTCCACTATCTGTGGGCCTCAGTCTCTTCTCTCACTCTCTCTCTCTCTGGATCTACAATCAAACACACTGTATGAAGCTGTGCTGGAGTCTCTCCACTATCTGTGGGCCTCAGTCTCTTCTCTCACTCTCTCTCTCTCTGGATCTACAATCAAACACACTGTCTGAAGCTATGCTGGAGTCTCTCCACTATCTGTGGGCCTCAGTCTCTTCTCTCACTCTCTCTCTCTCTGGATCTACAATCAAACACACTGTCTGAAGCTGTGCTGGAGTCTCTCCGCTATCTGTGGGCCTCAGTCTCTTCTCTCACTCTCTCTCTCTCTGGATCTACAATCAAACACATTGTCTGAAGCTCGGCTGGAGGTATCTAAAGACACTTTGGAGCCATTTCAACTTGTACTATATGTAATATTATCAATATTTGTATGAATGTTTCTGTGATATAATATTTGATGAGATAGAAACTTTTACTAAGCAAATCCATACCTTTGCATTTGTCTGAAACCCCCCTTGCTTTGCCTGCTCCCCCACCCCAAAGCCTGGTTTTATTGCTTCTTATCTCTGAAATAACATTTGTCCATCTTTCTCATATTCTGTTGCAGTCTCTCCACTATCTGTGGGCCTCAGTCTCTTCTCTCACTCTCTCTCTCTCTGGATCTACAATCACTTCCCTCACCCACCCACCCCTTGTTTCTCTTGATTTATTGAGTCACTCAAATTTCCTACAGCTGATCAATTAGCAACATCTGCTAACTATACCTAATTAATCTTTTACACAATGTTTCCTCATGCCTTTTCCTTCCTCATTACATCCTGTTTTTTCCTCAAGCTTCTCTTCTCAACTTTGCCACATCATGTCTCCAACCTAACCATCTCACCTTACATGCTTTCCTCTACTCTTTTATGCTCCCATGAGCTACTCTTATTCCTCCATCCACCATCTCCTCCCCCTTCTAAAGCTCATAAGCAGAAACACTTCTGCAAGTCCAAATCCCACTTCCTCTCCCTCTCTTTCTTCTGCTGGCTTCTTGGGACATACCTCCTAACACAGGCCCCTCACCTCCCACTCGCAGATTATACTATCTGACCACTAGGGGCAGATAACATATTACATACTAGGATCACTTACCAAATTACTTTCTCAGTTGCTTTCCTTTTCCTTCTAACTTTGCATACACTCCTACCTAATGAAACTTCACTTTCTTCCTGACCATTGCTATTTGTTATCTGCCTCTTCCATCCCCTTTAGATTGTAAGTAGAGAGTTTTCAATCTTGTAGAGTGCTTTGGGAAAAAGCACTTTCTACAAAGATTCTAAGCTCAAAACAGGACCCTCCACTTTTTGCAGTTTGTTAAAATGTATATTTTTCCTTGTTCATTTCCTCTGTATAGCGCTACGGAATATTTTGGCGCGTTACAAATAAAAGTAATAATAATAATAATAAACTGCTACTTGGCTTTTATGTTATCCTCCGGTTTACTTGGTTACCTAATAAAAACCTTTGAAAATAAAATAAAATAAAATAAAATCTTGGGTGAGAACCTCCTTCACTAAGCCAGGGCATTGAACATGGGTCGTGGATGGGTATTCCAGCATGGCAATGACCCAAAACACACAGCCAAGGCAACAGAAGAGTAACTCAAGAAGAAGCACATTAGGTCACCGGAGTGGCCTAGACAGTCTCCAGACCTTAATCCCATAGAAAACTGTGGAGGGAGCTGAAGGTTCGAGTTGCTAAACATCAGCCTCGAAACCTTAATGACTTGGAGAGGATCTACAAAGAGGAGTGGGACAAAATCCCTCCTGAGATGTGTGCAAACCTGGTGGCCAACTACAAGAAACGTCTGACCTCTGTGATTGCCAACAAGGGTTTTGCCACCAAGTGCTAAGTCGAATGGGTCAAATACTTATTTCCCTCATTGACCTGCAAATCAAATTATACCTTTTTTGACATGCGTTTTTCTTGTGTTTTATTTTGTTCTGTCTTTCACTGTACCTACCATTAAAATGATCTGACTGATAATTTCTTTGTCAGTGGACAAACGTTCAAAATCAGCAGGGGATCAAATACTTTTTTCCCTCACTGTATATACCTATATGGCTCTAATCTTATAAACCCCATTTTGTCACACCTATTGACCATTGACACATTATGATTTCAAACCCTGATTTTATTTTAGAAGAACATTTCAACCTTGTGATTTAAAAAATAAATAAAATAATTGACAGCCTCTGATTAAGAATGTATTGTTTGGATTTAGGACAAAGATGCAAGATAATTCCTCTTCCAGTGACCCAAGGTAGGCAGAATAATAATATTTGCAACAGAGAATGTAAAGGGAAATATAATGGTAATTTCAGTTAATGAGCAATACAGTGCCCAAGAAGTAAGTTTTCTATAGCACCCACCAATTTGTGATCCATCACATAAATGACTCAATGAATGGGATTTACTAACAGTGGAAATGATATAATTTCATAAGTGACACAAAGTAAGATTGGGACTCCCTGGAGCCAGTTTTAATAAACTAAGCTTCCTTTTATATGATACTGCCAAATTATAAAGTTTACACCATTGAAGATACTTGTCAACATTAAAACTTCCTGTTTTTGGAAAATTTTATTACATTCCACAATTTCCTTTAAGGTTCACTTCCAAAAGTCCACACAACATAATGTGCTCACATTTCCAAGGAAGAGAAAACACATTTGAGGTTCACATGATCCAATGATTGCTGCCAAGCTGCCGTCTGGAGAGGAGTGCTCATGTCAACAAACTAAAACATGTGGTTCATATCAAATGGTTACATGTTGGAGGTCTGATTCATCCTCATCATGGGCATATTGCTACGTCTGTTTTCAAGATTCATCCTACAAACAAAGTCAAGCTGGTGCAGTTATCTCTTTAAAGATCTCTAAAAAGAGGCATTTGTTGCAGCTTTTCATAAAAACATTGCCTTATTTATCTGGAGAGTCTTGCCAATTAGACAGAAGCCGAACTGTAGGATATCTTACTCTATAAGAGAACATTCTACCTACCTGTAAAGAGTTTTAGTCTATGGAAGCCAAACCTACCTACTTGTAAAGAGCCTTACTTTATGGAAGGCTATCCTACCTTCACATAGTATTATTGTATGCATGGCTATCCTACCTACCTGTAATGAGTGTCACTCTATAAACCCCCTCAACCACTAAATGGTCTTACTATAAGGAAGGCTATTCTATCTTTATTTAGTCTTTCTCTATGAAAGGTTATCCTAATATTCTTTACCCATTTGTAAAGAATATTATTCTATGGAAGGCCATTCTACCTACCTGTAAAGAGTGTTATACAAGGCTATACTTCCTACCTATAAAGAGTATTACTCAGTGGAAGGTTACCCTACATACTTTACTCTATAAGACTATTCTACTTACCTGTAAGATTTTTATTCTATGGAAGGTCATGCCATCTACCCATAAAGAGTCTCACTCTATGGAAGGCCATTCTACCTACCTGTAAAGAATGTTATTCTATACAAGGCTATACTTCCTACCTATAAAGGGTATTACTTAGTGGAAGGTTATCCTAAATGCCTTACTCTATAAGCCTATTCTACTTACCTCTATGTAAGGTCATGCCATCTACCCATAAAGAGTCTCACTCTATGGAAGGCCATTCTACCTACCTGTAAAGAATGTTATTCTATACAAGGCTATACTTCCTACCTATAAAGAGTATTACTCAGTGGAAGGTTATCCTACATGCCTTACTCTATAAGCCTATTCTACTTCCCTCTATGTAAGGTCATACCATCTACTCATAAAGAGTCTTACTCTATGGAAGGCCATTCTACCTACCTATAAAACATCTTACACTTTGGAAGGCAGTGTTACACACTCAATTTAAATTAGACTCTCTACTTGAAGGAGTATTTCCTTGCGCTATGAATATCTGTCCAGTCTATTAGGATAGTGTCAGATGTTATAGAGGGTAGCCTCAATATTTTTGTAAAATAAAAAGTTCTTTATATTGCTGTAAATTACAACACATTATGGAGTGTTAAAGTGGCCCTTTAAATAATTCTGTTACCTTGTATATGATTTATTCCCTGATGCATGCCTTATAATAAAGTCTGATTGACATAGACCTTGTATGCGCAATAGCTACTGAGTTGTAACTTGATACTTGGAAAACATTGAATGTCCCGCAATGCAATGCATTCATCTGGAAGTTGATCAAACTTCTAGCAGCCATATGATTTTCTGGAGAAAAACGGGGTTGTTGTGGGCTATATTTCACTGGGGCAGTGAGATAGTCCTCAGTGAATGAAACTATAGAATACAGAGCTTTCCAGACCACATTAATGTTATATATACTGTCCACTAATATACATATTGTCATTTTCATTTAAAATAGTCCATTTAAGGCAAGGTTTAAGAGCTACATTCTTGGAGTGTAGGTCAGATCTGCACCAATCACATTTCAAAAAGCTTTAATATTTCATTTATTCAAGGGATAATATTATAAGTATAAAAAAGAATAAAGCACCAATATTGCATTTTATTTGTATTCTGTGTGTTTTCTGTGATTTAGTTTGTCATTGATAAAAAGAGGGGATTAACATAATTTAAATAAATGACATGTGCTACAATGCACCCAATTTGAGATTTTTTTCCACCATTTATGCAATTTTAAAGGTCCACTGAAGCCACCATATGTGCTCTGCACCATTACATAGAGGAAAAAAAAGTATATACTGTAGAAGTGTTTTCCTTTTTAAAAAGTCATGCTGAATTTATGCTATTATAATCAATAGAAGTCGGGGGATTTCATTGTGTTATGTGAATAATGAGCTTTATACTGTGTGGTTGTAATGAATATTAATTTTAAACACATGTAGAGTCATTGAATTAGAGTGCATATGTGTTTTTTTATTACTTTATTATGTTTTAGTTGCTATAATATCAACTAGACAAACAGCACAGCCAATGAAGCATCAACCTGAAGTGCCATGGTCACAAGTTCAAGTGCCTCAAATAGCCCTTTTTGTTGTTAAAAAAAGTAAAAATAATAATATACATATATATATATATATATATATATATATATATATATATATATATATATATACACACGCTAAGGCACAACTGGATTGTTTTCTCATCCTTTGTAATAAATAACCTGTTACAGAAAATAGAGGGGCATTATGTCTTGCGTATGGATGGACTACAACTTGTGCTTGTATTTCCAACAAATTAAATGTAAATCAGACAAGTAAAGCAGAATTAACAGGCTCACCATTTTTTTTTCACAGTTTCTATGATGACTACTTTTTTTTTATTTTTTATATGGTATTTTGAATGACAAAATGTGATAAATGTACAAGATGTCTTTAGAAAGTAAAAACATAAACACAGTCTTTATACTTTCACTCTTAAATCAAATTATTCTTTACTGTAGGCTTTCATTTTGCTTTCTTGTCTGCACCTGCCTGATTTTTGTTCAGGTGGGTGTGTCTTTGTAAACTAACAAGCTACCCTATAGTCTTGCTGGGAGCACGGGCAGTAGTTACTGCTATTTTCTCACTGTGAAGATACAAATATTCAAAGTAACCTTCCACTTCGGGAAGTTGTTCTGCCAAAGACAAAATGGTTTTACAGCAGCATCAATGCATATCACATATAATAGTTGTCAAACTGTGCGTTGTCGTCACGCTTTGCGGCCCTCGCAAAGTGAGGACTGCAACTGGCAACTCGCAGTTTGACAACTCCCCCTGCCCCACTGATGCTCGCGGTGAGCGCCATAGGCCATAGGTGCTCATCGCACCACATCAGCCCCCGCCAATACATTGCAGACCCCCCCCCCCCCCTCCATACTCCCTGCTCCATGTTCTGAAGGCCAGGGGGGTCGTACGCACGCACGAGCGGGGGCGCGAATGGGAGGTAGGGCGCACAAGCGTGTGCGCGGCTGCAGCATAAGGTAAGGGAGGAGTGGGTGAGACAAATAGGAAGGACAGCTGTGGGGAAGACAGAAAAAGGAGAGGGAGAGGAGAGGGGAAGAAAGACACAGGGGAGGAGGAAACAGGGGAGGGAGAGGAGGGGGGAAGAGAGACACAGGGGAGGAGGGAAGAGAGACACAAGGGAGAGGAGGGGGAAGAGAGACACGAGGGAGAGGAGGGGGGAAGAGAGACACGGGAGGAAGAGGAGGGGGGAAGAGAGACACGGGAGGGAGAGGAGGGGGGAAGAGAGACACAGAGGAGGGTGGAAGAGAGACACGAGGGAGAGGAGGAGGGAAGAGAGACACAGAGGAGGGTGGAAGAGAGACACGAGGGAGAGGAGGGGGGAAGAGAGACACAGGGGAGGGAATGGAGGGGGGAAGAGAGACACAGAGGAGGGTGGAAGAGAGACACGAGGGAGAGGAGGGGGGAAGAGAGACACAGGGGAGGGGGGAGAGAAATACAGGGGAGGGGGAAGAGAGACACAGGGGACGGAGAGGAGGAGGGGAAGAGACACAGGGGAGGGAGGGGAGAAGAGAGACACAGGGGAGGGGGAGAGACACAGGGGAGGGAGGAGGGTAGAGAGACACAGGGTAGGGAGAGGAGGGGAGAGGGGCCAAAGGCGCTCATCGCAAGGCCAGTAAATTAGAGGGGGGAGAGGTAAAGGGGTGGAGAGACTCGCAATGAGCGCTAAAAGGCGCTCATTGCGAGGCCTGTGATGAGTGCCGAAGTAAAGTGATGAGTGCCAGTAAAGTAGAGGGGGAGAGGCTCGCAATGTGAGGCAAATACCAAGGCCAGGCTTCAAATTTTATTGCCGTCATTTTTGACGGGCAAGTCACTAGTAAAAAATAATAGATTAATAGTTTTTTTTTTTTACATTATAAAAAATGTTGCATGTTTTTAAGTGTAGTTCTTAAAAATAGTAAATTTTTAAAAAATGGTCCTTTAAATTGATGTGATTTATTTGTCATGCAAGAAAAAAAATTGTAATGTATAAAAAAAGGCAGATCTATCCTGTTTCGGGCCGATTAACAATGGAGTGCAGCGGCCAGTAGGTGGCGCTGTGGTGGAGTGGCGAGACTTTGTTCAATTTCTTAGTGTTAGGGTAAGGGTTAGATTTAGGGATTAGGGTTAGGGCACATTGGGCCACTACTTTACTATGCAAAGCTTATCATCTGCCCTACCTAACCCTTAACCCTAACAGCCCCAATAAATTAGAAGCCCATAGCAGCAACGTGAGGCCCGCAAAGGCTGCGTGCTTGAAATTCGGCTGCATTACAGAGCTTTTAAATTCCACCATGCCGCGAGTTACGGGCCGGAGACACAAGTCCGTAAACCATTCTGGCGCCTTTGGATATGCGTCGGTGAACATGATCAATTAGTCAAACCCATAGTTACTGGTTCAGGCAGAGTCAATTGTAAATGAGATCGACATCATTACGTCACTGAAAAATGGAGGTTAGATTTCAAAGACCTTACGGGTTTTAATTACGAGCTTCGATTGGACGCGCATTCCAGAAAAAATGCAATATTAATAAATCAGTTAATATGATATTCCATTCCATGTGAGTTCCATTATATGTATTAACACATTGATTGCCGGGATCGATTAAAAACGAAAATTAAACAGAAATAAAAGTATTTTATATTGCTGATTTGCGAGCTTGAGGATTTTGTGCTATTAATTCTAATACCTAACATCACTTTCCCTTTCATTATTATTACAGTAGTGTGTATATATTTGCATTTACAGTGCTCCGGAAATTACTTTTACCCCCTTGCGGGTCCTCTCTAGTACCCGTTGGTTTCTTGGCTCCATTTGCGGGTTACAGGGTTGTATGCCAGTGGATTAGCTGCAACTTAAAAGCAATTGGGAACGTAACAGTTATAGGCTTGACAGAACAAAGGATTTGTGGCCATGGAGTTTATATTTCGACATCCCGTAGGGTTTCTTCACACCTAACTTCGCAAGTCGTTTGCGGGTACCTTTGAGAGGCCAACTTAATAGCCGTAAGTCTTGCGGGCTACATTATGGGCTACGGTTTTCAACGTTAAGGAATTTTAATAGGGCTGTAAATCTAACACGCACCCTAATAACAAATTGAACAATGTTGTGGTGAGCACCAGTGGCTGCTGGCGGGCATGAAACAGGAATGCTCTAAACAGTCCTTATACATTCATGATAGAAAGTATTTGGATTATAGTGGCCCTTTAACCAACATGTGCTCAATATTGACTGTCTACATAAATCAGGACATTGGCTGTGTGGCCAAGCCTCCATCCTCATTATCTATACTGTTTCTGGTGGGAAGTCTTTAATGGCTATACTAGCAAAAGCGGATCTATCCCTCTTTGCCTGCGCATTTCTTCTGCAGCACTTACAGCTGCAGTTACAGGTGCTATACGCCAGAGGGCGCGGTGAGTTTTCAGGCGTCATCAAGTTCCAGGGAAGGCAAAGAACTATTCTCCCCTCCATCGCTATGTTCGGCGTAGGCACTCGGCCCCCCAGGGCCTCGGATGCTCCTCTCATAGCTCAAGGCCTCTTCTGTCGGCGCGCCTTCTATGCTAAAATTGGCAGCGCCCTCTGTCGTCCAGAGGCGGAACTGCAGCTGTCACATTTTGCGATGGTGAAGAGGGAAAGGTCAGCAAAAGTTTTAATGGATATATTTTACAATGTAAGCTGACTTCATACATGATTGTCAAACCTCTATCTGATGGTGAAGTGGTTCTGTTGAAATCTATGTCTCTTTAACAACTGGCTGTACATTTGGACTTGAGATGTACACCGTTTTTTTCAGTATTCTAGTGCCAATAGTTGGCTCCAGTATACTAATTATTGAGATAGCACGGTAACTTGTTTCTTTGGTAGCAAAAATGATCCATCTCATGCAATTAGCCCCCCTCCCCTAAACTAATATCACGTCATTTGCACACTTTGTCTATAAACAATTCCAAGTAATCATCCATCATCTGCAGTAGTTGTTGTTGATTGCAAGGTTTTAACCATTTCACTGCTGCGTAGCAAGCACATGTACAGCAGATCGAACAAAATCTCCAAACATCCTTGGAAGTTGCTCAACTCCTCTCATGTAATGTTACGAAACACAAATTCCTTTATTTAATCAAGGACCTATGTCTCTACTCAAGAAAATAAGGAATATCCACATTAAACAAAGACAGGCAGCTGAAGTTTCTCAACAAATTTTCTTTTTTTTTTTCTCTCGTTTTGTTTTTCTGAATTGAGTTTCCACTGAAGGACAAATCTGGATTGTATGAGTATAATTTGTATTATAGTCAATTTTTGAAAATGGGCTCAAACATACATTTTAAAGGAAAATCGATAATAGAAAACTATTCCCATTTAATGAATGGTTCTCGTATTTTAATCTGAAATATATAAATACACATTTTTTTTCTTCTGAATAAATGTTCATACATATTTTTTTAACAAGAATAAAACTTATCTTAGTCCTCATATGATTAAAGGTATATCTAGACTAACAGATCCCGCTTATATCAGAAACACACATTACAATCACTGAGTCATTCTATACACATTATTTTATTTTTTAAAAAATGGTTTCCACACCCCAAAGCTGCTTACATAGGCTCCTGGTACTAGCCAATAGAAATACTGCATTCAAGTATGATTTTTAACCCTATATTAACTTTCATATCAACAGCAGCACAGTGACAAAAGTCAACAGCAGCAATGTCTGAGCTGCTCCTTGCAGTGCAGACAAAGACTACACATCCCATGATGCTTTGCAGAAACTGACTTCCCAGAGCTTACAACAATTGTATAATTGCCTGTGATTGGCCAAAACATATTATACATTTTATACTAATTTAGCTAGGATTTTTCAGGGGTATTCCTTACAAAATCAACTGCTATAAAAGATGAATAAATTTGCAAACGCTAGGGTAAGTTTATTAATGTTTATTTTGGGATATTTTCATGCACTACCGATTCTCCTCTATCAAATAGATTCAAAATCCATGATACTTACCGTATATACTCGAGTATAAGCCAAGTTTTTCAGCCCTTTTTTAAGGCAAAAAAGGGCCCTTTCGGCTTATACTCGAGTCACTCTGCCCCCCCCCCCCCCTCGTGTCTCTCTACTCCCCCGTGTCTCTCTAACCCCCTCGTGTTTCTAACCCCCCGTGTGTCTCTAACCCCCGTGTGTCTTTAACCCCCCCGTGTGTCTCTCAACCCCCCCATGTCTCTTTCCCTCCCCCCTCCTCAACCTAAACCCCCCTCATTCCCCCTCCTCCACCTAAACCCCCCTAAATACCCCCCCCCCTCTCCCCTCACTTACCTGCTTGTGCTCCGGCCTCCGCTCCTTGACCCAGCGCCGGCGAGCATGTGACGTCACATGCGCGCTGCGTCATTAGCATATACCGGGTGCCACCCGGTATATGCTAATGACGCAGAGCGCATGTGACGTCACATGCACGGCGGGTCAAGGAGCGGAGGCCGGAGCACAACCATGTAAGTGAGGGGAGAGGGGGAGGTATTTAGGGGGGTTTAGGTGGAGGAGGGGGGTTTAGGTTGAGGAGGGGGGTTGGGGTTGAGGGGGATTGAGGGGGGAGGTTGAGGAGGTGGGTTGGGGTTGAGGGGGGTTGAGGTTGAGGAGGGGGGTTGAGGTTGAGGAGGGAGGTTGAGGATGGGGGGGTTGAGGAGGGGGTTGAGGATGGGGGGTTGAGGAGAAAGGTTGAGGAGGGGTTGAGGATGGGGGCGTTGAGGAGGGGGGGTTGGGGTTGAGAGGGATTGAGGGGGGAGGTTGAGGGGGTTGAGGTTGAGGAGGTGGGTTGGGGTTGAGGGGGTTGAGGTTGAGGAGGGGGGTTGAGGTTGAGGAGGGAGGTTGAGGATGGGGCATTGAGGATGAAGATGGGGGGGTTGAGGAGGGGGTTTAGGATGGGGGGGTTGAGGAGGGGGGTTGAGGAGGAAGGTTGAGGATGAGGAGGGAGGATGAGGACGGAGGTTGAGGATGAGGAGGAAGGTTTGAGGAGGGGGGTTGAGGATGGGGGGTTGAGGAGAGAGGATGAGGATGGGGGGTTGAGGATGAGGAGGGAGGATGAGGAGGGAGGCTGAGGATGAGGTTGAGGAGGAGGAGGAGGGGTTGAGGAGGGGGCTGAGGAGAGAGGATGAGGATGGGGGGTTGAGGGGGGGTTGAGGATGAGGATGGGGGGTTGAGGAGGGAGGATGAGGATGGGGGGCTTGAGGAGGGGATGGAGGATGGGGGGTTGAGGAGGGAGGTTGAGGAAGGGGTTGAGGATGGGGGGGTTGAGGAGGGAGGTTGAGGATGAGGAGGGAGGTTGAGGATGAGGAGGAGGGGGTTGAGGTTGAGGAGGGGGGTTGAGGTTGAGGAGGGGGGTTGAGGATGGGGGGTTGAGGAGAGAGGATGAGGATGGGGGGTTGAGGATGGGGGGTTGAGGAGAGAGGATGAGGATGAAGGGGTTGAGGATGGGGGGTTGAGGAGGGAGGATGAGGAGGGAGGTTGAGGAGGGGGTTGAGGATGAGGAGGGAGGTTGAGGATGAGGAGGGAGGTTGAGGAGGGAGGTTGAGGATGAGGAGGGAGGTTGAGGATGAGGAGGGAGGTTGAGGAGTGGGGTTGAGGAGGGTGATAAGGGAGGGGGGAAGAGACACGGGGAAGGGAGAGGTTGGAAGAGACACAGGGAAGGGAGGGGGGAGAAGAGACACAGGGAAGGGAGAGGGGAGAAGAGACACGGAGAGAGAGGGGGACACAGAGGGCACAAGAGGGACACAGGGGGCAGCACATTTCCCACCCTCGGCTTATACTCGAGTCACTCATTTTACCCAGTATTTTGTGGTAAAATGGGTGCCTCGGCTTATACTCGGGTCGCCTTATACTCGAGTATATACAGTAAATATGACTTATGTTTGTACCATGTCTACCATTGCCATATTTGTTTCTGGTAGTGTTTGTAGTGTGGGCACCTTGGCCATATTTGCCACTGGCACAGTCATGTTGTGTGTTTTGTTGATGAAGTCAAGTTTGATCTAGATAGTTGCACCAGTGTAGTTTCTTCAAGTATCTGTGCATTGCAGCATTTACATAGGAATATACAGCTGGAGCCCAGGGTCAGTTGTTCTAAAAGGACTTTATAAGGTGATTATGTATATAAATGGTTCCATAGTGGTCCAGTGGTTAGGATTAACTGCTTTCACCACTGCAACCTGGGTTCGATTCCAGTCAGGGAACCATGAGGTCACACTACCCTGAAGCCATGCAGGGTTGGGCGTGGTCAGTACTTGTATGGGAGACCACATTGAAAGACCAGGAGCTGTGTGCTGTGTTCCACTGGAGATAAAACTGGCAACCTACTCCAGTATCTAATGACCATGGACATATGTGCCTGTTGTGTTAAGGTCCATGAGGTCACAGAGAGTCGGAAATGACTAAACAACGCAAAAAAAAACTACTTTTTTTATAGCGTCTATCATTTTATGGACCTAATTCAGTTGGAAAACTTGAAGTATGCACAACTTTTATTATTTTTAGCTGTCTGTGGTCCTTTATGGACCTGTAAACCAAGGATTTCATGAGCCTGAGCAATAAGTGGAATCTACTAACTAAGATACCACTGACCAACCATTTACAAATGGTTTAAATATGGTGGTATAGTGCAAATTACATTCACTATACTGTGCCGGGAATTGATGACGCAGCTGTATGGAAGATGCTGTACACTTGTTTGCAAATTGCTCTGGTATATTATAAAGTAATCGTAAATTGTATTTTACAATTTCACAGAGGAGGATAAAATTAATGAATGAACCTAGTTAAAACATTTATATACAACAAATTAAAATTACCTAAAGAACCCCTTTAAGTGTAGCACCTGGTTTGGGCGAACAAATGGAAACGGATTCAGTATGCAGTCACGCTGAAGAGTTTTGGTATACTGAGTTTGCATTTTAAACTGTTGCTTCATTTTAATGACAGTTTCTGTACAAATATGGTGCAGGTGAGTGACATCATAACATCATAGAAGGGCAATTATATTATGAATGGTAAGATGATATCATGGACCCAATAATGATATCATGGACGAGAAGATGCTATCAGTCACAGTGATACTAAAAGGCACTAGGTAGGAGGCTATAAGGATAATCTATAGGATTGTAGTACATAAAGTGCCTTGCAAAAGTATTTACCCCCCTTGGCATTTTTTTTGTTTTGTTGCCTCACAACCTGGAATTAACATGGATTATTTGAGGATTTGCATCATTTAATTTACAGAACATGCCCACAACTTTGAAGATGTTTTTTGTTTTTTGTTTTTATTATTGTGAAGCACACAACAAATAGGACAAAATAACAGAAAAAGTCAATGTGCATAACTATTCACCCCCTAAAGTCAATACTTTGTAGAGCCACCTTTTGCGGCAATCACAGCTCCAAGTCTCTTTGGATAAGTCTCTATGAGCTTACCACATCTTACCACTCGGATTTTTGCCAATTCCTCCTTGCAAAACTACTCCAGCTCCTTCAAGTTGGATGGTTTGCGCTTGTGAACAGCAATCTTTAAGTCTGACCAAAGATTATCTATTGGATTGAGGTCTGGGCTTTGACTAGGCCATTCCAACACATTTACATGTTCCCCCCTAAACCACTCAAGTGTTGCTTTAGCAGTGTGTTTGGGGTCATTGTCCTGCTGGAAGGTGAACCTCCATCCTAGCCTCAAATCACACACAGATTGGTACAGGTTTTTTTTGCTCAAGAATATCCCTGTATTTAGCACCATCCATCTTTCCTTCAACTCTGACCAGTTTCCCAGTCCCGGCTGCTGAAAAACATCCCCACAGCATGATGCTGCCACCACCATGTTTCACTGTGGGGATGGTGTTCTTTGGGTGATGTGATGTGTTGGGTTTGTGCCAGACATAGCGTTTTCTTTAATGGCCAAAAAGTTACATTTTAGTCTCATCAGACCAGAGCACTTTCCTCCATACATTTTGGGAATCTCCCACATGCCTTTTCACAAACTCAAAATGTTTTTTTTTTCTAAAAAGTAATGGCTTTCTTCTGGCCACTCTGCCATAAAGCCCAACTCTATGGAGTGTTTACGGCTTATTGTCGTCCTATGTACAGATACTCCAGTCTCTGCTGTGGAACTCTGCAGCTCCTCCAGGGTTACCTTAGGTCTTTGTGCTGCCTCTCTGATTAATGCCCTCCTTGCCCAGTCCATGATTTTTGGTGATTTGGTTATGATAGATTTGATGGTGCTCCTGGGGATCATCAAAGATTTGGATATTTTTTTTATAACCTAACCCTGACTTGTACTTCTCACCACATTGTCCCTTACATGTTTGGAGAGTTTCTTGGTCTTCGTGCCAGTGTTTGGTTAGTGGTGCCTCTTGCTTAGGTGTTGCAGCCTCTGGAGCCTTTCAAAAAAGGTGTGTATATGTAATGACAGATCATGTGACACTTAGATTGCACACAGGTGGACATCATTTCACTAACTATGTGACTTCTGAAGGTAATTGGTTGCACCAGAGCTTTTTATGGGCTTCATAACAAAGGGGGTGAATACATATGCACATGCCAATTTTCTGTTTTCTATTTCAAAAAAATAGTTTTATGTATATATTTTTCTCATTTCACTTCACCAACTTAGACTACTGTGTTCTGATCCATCACATAAAATTCAGAGTAACAAAACATTGAACTTAAGGCTGTAATGTAACAAAATAGGTAAAAAGTCAATGGGGTGAATACTTTTGCAAGGCACTGTAAGTGGACCAGAGACTAGAACAAATCCAGTCCAGAAGAGTAAGAAACAAATAGTGGGTGAGCCAGTAAGCAACAGTTGAGTTTGGGAAACCAGAAATCACTGAATATCGAAAGTCAAAAGCCAAGGGTCTGGTGTTAGAAATTAGAGAAACCTAAAAAGCCAAAGTCACAACTGGAGAATAATTAAGGGCATGTAACAAAGAAAATACGTAGAAGTGCTGCAAAGCCAAACCACTAAACACTTGCTCAGCTCCCAGCAATCTGCTCTATAACTGGAGCTGCTACAGCATCGCCCAAGATACAGCATGCATGTGGTCAATAACGATGCTGGCTCTGGCTGCACAACTTGCAGCTTATGACATGGCGTGAGTGCACCCAATAATGCACAGAGAAGGAGGAAAAGGTAAATGCTACTGAGTGACCAGGCACATGGTTAGGACATGGAGTGGACACGTAATTGTGCTATTAACACAATTACATGACTAGAAGCAGTGATGTATTTAATGTTTTTGCTATCCTGAGCCTATCTAGGTATGTGCCTCCTACTCCCCGTGCACCACTAACTACTCTCTCTCTATTTCATACATATACATATATTTATGTGCTAAATAGATAGACAGACAGATGGACAGATAGATAGATAGTTATTTAATTATCTTTTTGTTCTGATTTAAGCAATTCTTTATTCTGATAGGACTGTAAATAAGCCATTGTTATGAAAATCAGGAAACAAATACAATTCATTGATATCACTGATGACATCAGGTGGAGGCATGGTCACACAGTGATAGGGGTATGAGTCATAACTACTAAATAATAAACAGCTGCCAATTAATTTCAATGGCATCCCAAAACTGTTGAGTCATGTGACGGATGGGAGATGGAGACAGACCCAGTACACCAGGTAGGTAATATTAAATACCCATTTCTTGAACTCACAGTCCTATCTGGCGCTTACACTGGACCTTTAAGTTTTTACTTTTGAGGAGATAAACCTGACAAGAAAACAGTGAGCATGACACTACTTTTCTGAACTACTACAAAATGATAGTGATCTCTACATATTCCTCTTTAGGCCTAAAAGCTTACACGCATGGAACCCATTGTGTCATTGCTGAATCATAATAGACCATGGACCTCCTGATGCAGCTGTGCCACTCACATTATTATCGTGTGATGTATCCAAGAAGTACATTTATAAAACCCACCTTGATTGGGGAGTACCATTTTCTGGAGGAGATAGGTCTCCCATAGCTGTTGTTGAGAATTTTCGGTGATGGGAATTCATATTCTTGCTCTGGCATCTTCACTTTGGCATTCTTTGCTTTCTCCAGTTTAGCTCCTTCTTCCGTGGATCCCCTTTCTCCCCACCGCACCTAGAAAGAGAATACAAAACAAGGTTTTAAGAACAAAAATTCAACATGGGTTAAAAGGTATGTTTTTAACTTTTCCAGCATTTATTTTCATGCAAAAATTAAACATAATTTTGTAATGTTTAGAATGTTTTGTTTAAATGTCTTATAGATAATTGGGGATTTCCATGCACCTTTAAAAGGCTACATCAGAGGTCCCAAATGGTACAACTAAGTACAGCACTAGCCAGTTTAGCACTCCACATGCATGCAGGGGCGCTATGTGAAAAGAGCGCTAAATGGGGCATATTCCTCCATAGTGCTCAGACAGGAGAGGTCTGAGCAGGGATTGGCGCTCAAAAACACGCCATCGCTAACCAGGAATTACAGGGAAAAAGAGCGTTATAGCAAATCAGCGCTCAGATGGGTAGCATTAATCAGGGTATACCTGTACTAATAAAAAAATATAATTATTTATAACATCTGTGAATTTATTACATTTAGCTTCACTGCGATGAAGAGATCCTCTCACCATATACAAAAGGAAACCATTAAGGGGCGACTCTAATGAACTAGCAAGATAAGATAGCTATTTTAATTGTGCATTGATCATTGAAAATGTTCATGAAATAATTTCTAATAGCAATATTCAATATTAAATACATTTTTAAAGATTAAAGGATCAGCCTCCAGCTGAGTGTTGTCTCCACCCTCAATTCAAAGCTGTTTTAGAGAATGAATCACTGCAACTTCCATCATAAATCTACTGAGTTATCACGTTACATCCATAATTACCTCCTGTATAGAAGATGTCTCATCCCATCACATCTGTCTCATCATTACACCTTTTATCTATACTCTCCCTACATCTGGAACACACTGTCATGTATTATTCACCAAACACCTGTTTTCAATTTTTAAATCCATGAGAAAATTCTTATTTCCTAAAAGAAGCTTACATTATGTACATTAACAAAACATGTTCCATAAATTCATTCTATCACTGGTCTGCACGTAGTAATTATTGCTCTACTACTCATAGCATATCTGCAGAATCCCTGTAATAACACTTGATTTAACCCTCCTTTTGGGGAAGGTCTTGCATAATATTACTAGGTTAAAAGCTAATTGGTGCAGCATTCTATTATACTAATAGATTGGACCTCTCCAGCAGATGATCTCTCTCATCAGTACGTTAACAGCTCTTTGTGGATGGATTCCCATTACATTAAAAGTTCCTTACTGCGGAGTGACAACTCCTTAATAAAGGTCGCCTATTATACCAGTAGATTCACAAGGCCTATCTAACTACCACTAACAAGAAAGCTTACTAATAATACTGCACCACTAGAATATTAGCAGTTTAGGACATTGACTCTCATTTTAATGCAACATTACTAGTTTGGGGGCATGGTATTCAATTATATTTCTTGGCAATGGACTACTACTATTAGATTTTTAGCTTCTTGGCACAGGATATCCTAGTATACCATTATATTATTCACTTCTAGGCACAGGCTCATCCAATATATCAATTGTGAAGATCGGTTTGCCCTTAAATAATATGCTGTCATTTTTTAAAGGAATGTTGTAGAAAAGGACATGTAATTCCAATTATTGCCCACAAGATGTCACTGCAGGATGTTGGGGTAATTACAGGCCCTTTGCCGCTCTGATTCTCTGTGGGTGGCGCCCAGTGATCCACCCCCCCCAAGCCAAGCCCCCATATCCATCCACCCCTGATTGGCTCTAATCACCCAAGTCTGCCCATACCCCCCCCCCCCCCCCAGCTGCCGCTCTCTTACTGGGAGGGGATTTTGAATAAGTCCTCCCACCCACATGAAAAATGTGATATATAGATTGCTGTAAGAAATAAAGGTTGTTGTTGTTACTTGGAACACATTGAGGACAGTGTGTTTCATTTAACGGTAAGGCTTTTATTATTTTCCTAAACTAAAGCACATGTACATGTTCCTGATCCATTAGCTGGATACCGAGCAGCCCATTCCTTCAACGAAGATCGCCTATTTAGAGGGGAATTCCTGTGGCCAAATGCAGGGGTTGTCTGTAGCTAAATAGACCCCCTTTTTGGGATCTTCACAATTACTAGATTATTAGGTCCTTGGGATGGAATCTCCCATTATACCACTAGATTATTAGATTATTATCCTTGGGTCAGGCACTCAGATTATTCCATTATATTACTGGACAGTGTCCTCAATTACACCATTAGATCATTTGCTCCAAGGGACAGGGTATCTATAAACCATTAGATTACTAGGTCTTTGATACAGGGTCACTCAGTTAAGCAACCAATTATTTATTGGTTTATATAGGGTCTCCCATTATACCAGTAGAGTGGAAAATGTTTTCCCATTATCCCATTATTAGCTCATGGGTCACGTTCTCCTATTGTTCTACTAGATTATTTGCTACTTGGTGAATTGTAGAACTCGATAATTTGCTTCCTGGGGCAGGGTCATCTTTTATATAATTAGATTACTAGCTCCTTGGGACAGGGCCTTGCATTATTTAACTTGATTATAAACTTTTTTTGGAGAATGGTGCATTTTAGTTATCACTAGAGAGAGGAAAGCTTGCTAGGCGTTTGGATCTCAATTAATATAACTCCATCTATCTTCCCTGTACATGCCTAGAAGCAGACAGACATGCATCAACAGATGCAAGCATTGCTCTCCAGATATGTAAATGCTTCTCACAGTGACATCAAACTGTCATGGATGCAGCCAGGGTCCAGCAGAGGCATCAAAATGTATTTTTTTTAACTAACTCTAGATTTATGTTTCCATTGTAGAGTGGTGTGTTAATGGGCAATGTTTTCCTACTGAAGCCTACTCTACTATTAATTTCTATTGTCAAGTGACTGTGTAAGTGACAACATGCCTGCTGTTAATGTAAAACAAAAATAAATAAATACAGCCTTTAATTGTTCAAACTTTTATAATATGAAACTTGACTGGTCCTTTAAGTCCATTGTCTTATGCTATATTTCCTGCTGTTGCAAATAGAATAAATAGTTTGGGAGCCTGCAAATGTCACTAGATTCTAAAAGTAGCAGCATTAGATGATTTACTTTAACCACAATTAAAGTGCAATTTTATTACACAGCTGCCAAAATGCTGCAAATCCAGAAAAATGCTCACATGTTTGTTCCAATCCCCATATTTCATGCAACATCAAAAGTGTAAAGTGTCCCTAATCCCCAAGAACCTACCAACAAGAGGAAGCTTTTACTTTAGTCTTGTAATCATTTCACATCATATTAGATGTTGATTATTTCATACAATAGGACAGGATAGCAGAATCATGGAACAGTCTTAAGAGATCAAATTTAGGAGACTCATTTGTACAGTGTAGTGAATTCTTAATCATGTAGAGTACTTAAAATTAAGTAGAAAAGCTTTCTCATTTGAAGCTATTTTCCCCATTTTATAACTGTTTTTTATGAAGCAGTGTTAGCTTTTTCACCACTCGAACTGCACATCATGATTTATTGAGCTTATAGGTAAATGCTCTTTGAAGGACCATAAAGTACAACACTCTGTAGTGGCTAACGGAGTTGTATAAAATAGACAGATAGATAGATAGATAGATAGACAGACCCACAGACAGGCAGATAGATAGATAGATAGATAGATAGATAGATAGATAGATAGACAGACACACAGACAGGCAACATAGATAGGTAGGTAGATAGATAGATAGATAGATAGATTGACATAGTAAGGAATATTTGTAACAGCTTTGTTTATCAAGAATAAGATACATCACATAAACAAGGTCACATATCAGAGGTGATACAGGTGTGACAATTCCAGACTTTTATGGTAGACATTATATTTTTCTAGATTTAAAACTTGCTATCAGCTGTCACATTTGTGTCTTATTTATATATACTAGCAACTTGCCCGTCAAAAATGACGGCAATAAAATGTGAATCTTGGCAATGCTGTTTGCCACACAATGGGAGCCTCTCCCCCTCTACTTTACTGGCCTCGTGATGAGTGCTCATTGCGAGTCCCTCCCTCTGTCTACTTCCTCCCTTGTGTCTCATTTCCCCCCTCCTCTCCCTCCCTTGTGTCTCCTCCCCCCGTGTTTTTACCCCCTCTCCCCCTGTGTCTTTCCCCCTGACCCCCCGTGTCTCTTGCCCCCCCTCTCCCTCCCCTGTGTCTCTTGCCCCCCTCTCCCTTTCCTGTGTCTCTTTTTCCCCTGTGCGGGCCCGGCCCATTGCGCAATGCGCAGTTGTTAAACTGCGATTTGTCGCAAGCGTGATGACGAATCGCAGTTTGACAACTATTATATGTGATATATATATATTTACCTCCATTCTCTTGATGCCACCAACTCCTCTGCCTCCATAGTAAGAGGCATCTACTGTGGGCCATTTCTTTTTGGGCAGACCATCATCCTCTTCCTCCTGTAATGATAAGATCAGCACAAATAAGTCCCAAAGATTGCTTTCAATGGATGCTTTAATCATTATCTATAAAGTAAAAGTTTTATGAATTAAATATATGCCAGACTACAAACTTTGAGATTCCGCATTTCAATGTAAAACTCAAAAGTGTGATGAGTTAGATACTAAACAGTTGATATCCCACAAACACGTCCCTCAACATAATTCAAAAGAACACATTTTTGGAGGCATGACAGATAATTTATAATACAATATTCCTTTAAACAGCCACTGTAGTCCTACACTTTCTATGATGCATTTAAAACAACATGTCTTACACATTACCAACTTTTTGTTTTGCTAGTAAAATAAATTATATTGAAGAAAATTACCAACCAAGAATCACAGAAGCAGATAAGAAAACAATGTGTTTGATCCATATTTGTCTTACAAGTTGAGAGAAAGTATTAACAAAGTATCACGTAGAGCCTATTAGTTGTGTTTGCTTATCTGATCACATTAATTTGAATGGGATTACAGGCACAATGCAGTTCAAATCTCCATAAGATTCACTGCTCCAGGACAGAGGAGGAGAAAACATTAGGCCATATTCAATCTAAAGCCTGCAACTCGATCGCAGAAAGCCGTATGTCTGTGGGTGTGTTGCGGGCTCCCGTTCGTCTCTGATTATGATGCTATTCAATTGCTCAAGGATGCAAGTTACTGTCCCAAAACCGTAAACTATGCACTGGTTCGTAGTAGTTCAGGGCGGGAACATGAGGAATTCAGCAAGCCCGTAACCGCCCATTTCTAATCACCCAATAGAAAATGAGGCTGTCATTATTACGGCAGTAAAACATGGAGGTTAATTGTCAATCAATTAGGTTCAGGGGTCCAATATGCGATCAGACTTGCAAAACCAAAAAAATAAAGAATCATGAAAATGAATGCCAATACTGTTCTAGTCCATGAGGGTGGCCTGATATGTATTAACTCATTGATACCTGAGATTTAACACCGAAATTAAACATAAAAAATCTAAGATCATGCCGATTTGCGGGCTTGAGACTGTTGTGTAATTAATTCTAATGTCTATCATCGCTTTCCCCGTTATTTACAGTGCAGGATTGATTTTTTATTTGCATTTACAGTGCTCTGAATAGGTGTTTACCCCCTTGCGGGTCCTCTCTAGCACCCGTAGGATTTTCTACTTCACTTGCCATTTACGGGTGTGAAAACATTTGCGGGCTTGGGGAAATTGAGCAATTGAATAGCGATTTGCGATTTCAGCCTTGCGAAAGTGAACGATCAAAGGCTGTAAGTTACAAGTTTAACCATCGTCATTTTTTCAAGGCCGTAACTCGGAAGCTGACCGGAGCCCGCATAAAGACGCCAATTAACTTGGAAATTAGCTTGCAACCTCACTTATGGGCTACTGGATCCTCCGAAACCTCAATTGAATGAGGACTATTGTGTCTCAATTTAATTAAATTGTATACACTATTGAATACTTATTTTTCATAATTCAAAACAATTGATTGGGTAACTTTCAAAACACACACAAAAGCGAAAAAACGCATATAAAAAACAAATGTTATTGTTGCTTTTTAAAAAGGAAAAATATGGCGCTCCAAAGATATGGATTGAATTATGCAAAAAGTTCTAACTTATTCCCCTTTTTAATTCTCCCTTGAGTAATGGACTAAGTTTTTTGTCACCCCCTCTAATTGAGTGCAAAAAATCACCAGTTTGAATTATTTTCATTTAACTGGTATTGCCTGAAACAAGTAATGTATATATTTATATATGTGAAGCTAAGAAAGATAATAATGATGCATACAAAAATATATATTTTAATAAAAGTTAGTAATTGTAGTGCAAATAGCACCATATAATCTAGTATTTGTATTTAAGCTGTTCAAATCCTGCTCATAATTATATAGATACTAGCGAATTGCCCGTCAAAAAATGACGGCAATGAAATTGTAAGGTAGCTAATGCTGTTTGGTGTATAATAAATATGTAATACATTACTAAATGAATATACTGTACCTATTTTGAAGCATTGTGATGAAGAGCTGGCAATGTGTGTTGATGTTGCTGCAGCATTAGTGGTGTGGAGCTGCTGTGTAAGCGTGATGAATGTGTGCACTGTGTGGTATGAATATCCGTAGGTGGTTTGTGGCGTTTTGCGAGTTTCTTGTGGTGTTTTGCGAGTTTAGAGTGCTGTAGCCTCGTTTTCGTTTTGTTCGGCGGCCATTTTTTCTCTCGCTTAGATTTTTTTTTAGTCTCTAAACTCTTTTATTTGGAGTAAAATCGAGGTCTAAGTTGCATTTTTGAGGTTCTGGGTGCTCCCTCTTGGTGTAGGTAAGTTTTTATGTATGTGCTGTGTGTATGTATTGTGTTTTACATTTTGTAATGTTCGCGAGTTGCGTCCGAGTGTTGCGAGGCCGTAATGTGTGTGAACGTGTGTCGTATGTTGTTTGCGAGTGTCTTAATGTGTGTGTCGTACTGTTTGGGTTGCGACGTGAAGTTTGCGAGGGTCGCAGTTGCTGGCATGGAGCGCCTAAGGCGCTCCATGCCAGCAACTGCGGCCCTCGCTTTGCGAGGCCCTCAGGTGCTGGCATGGAGCGCCTAAGGCGCTCCATGCCAGCAACTGAGACCCTCGGGCAGTGCCCTCGCTACGCGAGGGCCGCAGCTCGCTACGCGAGCCCGCAGCGTTAGCAACAACTCGTACGCTCACAACTATATATGTGATCACATTTTCCTTTAAAAAAGGATTGTGGCCTATGTGCTCAGATATATGCTGCATTTTGCCAAGAAGCTTTATCTATCTATCTATCTATCTATCTATTTGTCTATCTATCTATCTATCTACCTATCTACCTTTCTATCTGTCTATCTATCTATCTATCAATGTTTGTTCAGATCCTATCTATACTGTTATAACTAATAAAAGGAAAACCACTAAGAGGGGGATCATTTGGATAGCGCTATCACACAAAATATATTTATAAATGCACAGAATAGAAATGTGAATGTTATGAATGTTATAAAGCAAGGGCAAAGTTATATTTCACAATACTTCTTAATTGTTATAGTCTGTTTTTAATAAAATAGGCAGATAAATAGCTAATGACAAAAGAAAATCTAGATGCTTCAGTTTCCTCCTGGGTACATTCCATTCTACTAATAAATAACCTTTTAAGCCCATTTCTGAAACAGTCTCTTGTAAAATCCCTTCTGATGGCTATTGCACAATAATCAGAGAGAAGCACTGCTTCTGAAAGCAAAATATTGTGTGTTTGCCAAAATACTATTCAAGGGAAGGCAAGGTCAGCCATTGGAGAACAATTCATTTACTCAGTACAGATGTCACTTAGTCGAGGCAAGGCACTGGAGAGAAGTCTAACTCACTGAGTTGGAGTCTCACTAGTTGGTAGGAAGTTTCACTAGTTAGATTTCAGTCTCATTAGCAGGTAGGGAGTCTAACTAGCGAGTAGCTGGATGGCAGTCTCACTAGTTGAATGGCAGTCACACTAGCTGGATGGCAGTCACACACACAGGGGGGTAGTCTTACTTGCTGGTTGACAGTATTGCTAGACAGAAAGCTCCATTGAATAAAAGTTTCCATTGTTTTCTTATCACATAGTTAGATGGCAATCATTGTTGGATGACTGTCTTACTCACTGGGAGACAGTCTCGTTCACTTCCATGTAACTCTTACTTCCTGGGAAGCAGACCCATAATTTAAGTTTGTCTAACTAGTTGCCTAGCAGTCACTTTCTTTGAAGGGAGTCTCAATCATTGGGTGAACATCTCAATCACTGTAAAGCATTCTCACTCAATGAGTGGCAGTCTCACTTACTGGATAATATTCATACTTGCTTGATAACAGTCTCATTAATTGATGATAATCTCAGTCATTGCTCCCATGAGCTCTTCTCCCTCCTCCAGTCACAATCTCGTCCCTTCCCTAACGCTCATAAGCAGAAACACTACTGTAAGTGAACTCTGGAATGCACGGTCTATCATTTATCACATACATTCACTAACAAAATGTTGCTTTTTTCACCTAAAAAACATTTCCAAAATATATCACTACCTAACACAAGAAACAAACAACATTCTAATACACTCTTTCATAATATCTAATCTCGGCTACTGCAACCCTCTCCTTGTTGGCATGCCCACCACCCATCTATCCACACTTCAATCCATACTGAATGCCTCAGCTAGACTCATCTGCCATACTCAATGCTCAGTGTCAGCAGCACCTCTCTGTCAGTCGGTCTACTGGCTTCCCGTAACCTCCAGAATAAAAATCATGACCCTAATAACTTACAAAGCAAAGCCTTCACCATTGTTGTTCAGTTGTGTCTGACTCCCGGTGACCATATGGACACAGCATGCCTGTGTTTCTGGTTGTGCACATCCATTTGGTTTTCTTGACAAAGATACTGGAATGGGTTGCCAGTTCCTTCTCCAGTGGACCATGATTTGTATGACCTCTCTGCTATGATCTGCCCATCTTGGGTGACCCTACATGATATAGCTTATAGCTTCATTGAGATATACAAGTTAGCAATCCAGAAGGGGAACCCCCTTATAACTCTGCTCTCATCACCAAATACTTCCCCACCGCCCTCTTCATTCTCCTAATGGCCTTCTTCTTTCCACCTCCCTTATGACCGTCTCTCATTCCCGGCTTCAGAACTTTTCTTGTGCCGCCCCTATTCTCTGGAACTCCTTGCATCGCTCCACTAGACTATCCTCCTGCCTCAAAATCTTCAAAACTTTACAAAAAATGCATCTGTTTAAATAAGCCTATAACCTGCCTCCTTAACATGAACAACACTTCTATCACACTCCTGTACCACAAGCAAACCCTTTGGGTTGTAAGTTTGAGAGTTTTCAATCTTTGGGGAAAGCACTATGGACGCTGATTCTAAGATCAAAGACAGGACTCTCTATCCATTGCATCCAAAACAAACAATAACAATAATAATAATAATTGAATGGTAACCACACTAATGTTCTAGTGTCTTTGTTGAAAAAAAGTCCCACTCATTAGGTGTCAGTCTCACTCACTGAATCACTACACTCTAACAGTTTCTTGGTTGAAAGGTTGTCACTCATTAGATGTCCTTATTAATTGTTGAATGGCGTCTCACTCACTGGAAGGAAGTCTGACTTTCTGCATTGCGTAGCACTCATTTGAGAGTATTCTCCTACATTGGGTGACGGTCTCACAACTACACATGGATGGCAGTCTCATTCACCAAGTAGCAGTCTGTCAGCCCCCCATTTCCAAAATAATAGTATAAATAAATAAATATATATATATTCATTCACTCATTCATTCATTCGCCTTTTTTTTGTTCTCAGTTCAACAAGATAAATCAGATGTTTAGCTGGTCATGGGGATATACATTGCATTTATTATTATTACTTAATTATCATCTATATGTTATCACATATACATTTTTAGGTCAGGGGAAAGAGATAACCCATAAATATTATTGTTATATATCATCCTCTCTCACCCCTCTCGCTCTCTACATCCCTCCCTTTCCCTATCTTTCTCTAATTCCAAACACAGACAGCTCTCCATAACAGGAAATGCCAGGGCTGAGGAAATCTTCCCCGCAAGTCTTAATGACTTCAGACTCTCGACACAGCATCTTTCTACCTGCCAATGCAGCACGTCCAGTGGTTACAAGCAAAGTCTGGATGTGTTTACACTGATTAAAGGCTAAAAAACATTTAGCAATTATTAGTAGAAAGGCACGTGCCTAGACGACTGCACTTACATAGGATCTAGGAAAAACATAATATATATTTAAAATACCCTAATAGGCACCTAAAATACTCCGTCTAACTCACTGTTTAGATGTCAGAATCCAAGGCCTGGGTTGTTTTGTTTTACACATGAACTCCTGTGATGGCTGAGAACAGTCATGGATTTAATCAATGCTGGGAAGTCTTAAAGAAAGAAATGGAGAAGCCCACTACTGTAATTGATGTTATATATTACAAGCTGTTTTAATGTTAATACTAAGTATACGGGCTAAATGTGCCTTTAAAGACACATAGCAAATGTCTCAATTACAACAAAATTAAACTTTAGCTATAAATTAATGTATTTTCAACTGGAGGTTATTTAAAAAAAATCTGAATTAATATTAGATATATTTGTAGGAAGAAATTGCTTTTCAAGGCCTTCCCTCCTGGCCATCTCTCTTACCACAATACATTATTTGAGTGAAAAAAGGGGAGGAAATCAGTGAGAAATCTAATGGAGAAAAGAAAAAAAAGTCCTAAATTGAATGTGTAAAGTATACAGATATAAATTAAATTACATTACGGTCCTGAACCAAGGTAAGCAGTATTAGAGAATATATTTGAAGAATAAGGAGAAGTACACATTTAAATCTCACCTTAGTTAACTGTCCTACATATCATCCAAAGTATATTACCACAAAAAAGAGGATCAAGTAAATGATGTAATAAAATATAACCTTTATTGAAAAATATATATAATAAATCACACTTTAAAATACAAATGATTAAGAAAAGTCAAAACAATTAACTGTCCTGCAAATTATAATAAGAGATCAATCTCGTAATCTCATATGTAGTAACTTCGTAGCTGGTTGATGATGTCATCATAGCAGGACAGTGTAGAGTCTGATCTGACACGCACGTTTCGATTCTGCTTCAGGCCTGATCTCTGGGGAAGCAGACGAGAAACGTGCGCATCAGATCAGACTTTACATCGTTGTGATGATGTCACCAACCAGCTATGGAGCTACTACACGCAAGATTGCTCATTAATCAGGACGTCCGTGACTGTCTATGAATAGTAGAGGGAAGGTAAGTGGAGCTACAGAGGAATTAGTCCCAGCTAGCTAAGTGTAGAATTTGTATGCACTAGGCAGGGATCTAATAATATATTGAAAGTATTGAGTACGAGATCCTATATAATGTATTAACTATTGATCTCTTATTATAATTTGGGGGGACAGTTGTTTTGACTTTTCTTAAACATTTGTATTTTAAAGTGTGATTTATTTTATATATTTTTCAATAAAGGTTATATTTTATTACATCATTTACTTGGTCCTCTTTTTTGTGGTAATATACTTTGGATGCTATGTAGGAGAGTTAACTAAGGCTGAGATTTAAAGGCGTACTTCTCCTTATTCTTCACAATACATTATTTAACACAATGGGAGAAGAGCATACCCAGTTTCTTAAATCACTAGCATCTCAGAGTGATTCACCCAACTGGCATGGGTTTATTTAAGCTTTATGCTGCCCTGGGCCTGTTTAGATTTTTGCACCCTCCACGTCTCAGTAACTTGTACTTCCCCAAGCCCCACGTCCAAGAGCCCCATGTAAATCAGGTGCTCTAAGTAAGGGGAGTTCCCTAAAAAGTCTTGAAGACCCCACTTGCAAAAATGTGGGGGTTTAGGGCTTGAGGCAGTTGCTTAGAGACAGTATCCAGTCTCTTTAAGGGCTTCTGCAGCACACAGCAAAGGTTTTTAAAGCCTTTACAAGGCTCCCGTAATATTTCTTCAGTCTTTTGGAGTTAGGGAAGTCCTCTAATTTGCGGGTGAGTGGAATTTTTTTATTAACATAGGGTTTGGGTGTCAGAGTCTCAGGGAGTAACTTTTAATTTACTGTCAGGGCAAAAATCAATGGAGATTTGTTCTGTGCTTTTTGGCCTCGTCGGGAAGTTCACTCGGAGCAGTGACCTGGAGCAGTTTGCTCGCAATCTTTTAGGGAAGGGAAATTAAGATAGCTAAGTAGGGTTTTCTCATTAGTTAGGGCACTCATAGGTGCTTTTTCTAAGATTAGCATGAGGCTCCAAGTTACTACAAGTCCTACCCCCTTGCAATTTCCCAAATCATAGTTTTATGTACTGTATATATTAGAAAGTGACAAGTACACTTACAGAGATTAAGTGTCACTTAAGGTATTATTCCATGGCACTCCACCTGCATCTTCAGACAGCCTGCAGCACCTTAAAAATATGTTTCTCTAGGCCTGGTCCTTGTGGGCCTAGGCCTAAACATACCACTACCAACTTGTTCATGCTGTTCCTGCCTAAAACTTCCACTTTATTAATGAATTACCAGAGAGTCAACATTCAACATCAATTAACACATTTATATATATTTTTTAAATAACAACCAATTACAAACATCCTTATTTATAGATAAAGTTTTTATTTATACAACAAATAGAGTAGTTGTTGAGCCCTTTTAATACAAATCTAATTCTATTTTCTCTACTGGTGCCATGGAGAAAGCATTGCATTTGTGCACATTATTTGTGTGTACCTAAGTATTTGTGTGTGTCTAGGCTATTTTCTGGTTTGAGTGGGAAGAACATGGAATTTAGCCAGATATGTTATGTCATTTGTTTTTATGGCCTCTGCTATTTAGTCTCCTTTATTCTCCTGTGCAGTGTTTCAGGTTTCATTGCAAGTACTTGCGGACCCAATTGTTTCATATTTGTATTGCACTATACTTGTATTTCTACTTACCTTAGAATTTGCCAATTGTACCCACTTTACTGTATTCAACTTTGTATATAGTGCTATGGAAAATGGTGGTGCTTTATAAATAAAGAGTAATAACCCCTCTATACCTCCGAGTACCTCTAATATGACCTGATTAATAGAATTCTCAACTAAAAGATATTCTCAAGATTAATTCTAGTGTATGGTTGATGCTACAGTGTTTGCTGCGCTTAGCAAACCAATAAACCTGTTTAAAATCCCTTGAAAATCCAGGAAATGCCAGGAGTATACTGTAGTATGTAGTTCTTACTGGCAGTAAAGTCTGACTCATATACCTATATAACTTCTCACTGGCTGTGGCTTCTTATGCTGCCTTTATATTTTCTCACTGGTATATGCAGCCCAATAACCATTATTTTTATTATTATTATTATTGTTTATTTGTAGCGCGCCAACATATTCCGTAGAGCTGTACATAAGTTAAGTTACAGGCAATGACAAGTTCAAGATTCACAAATTGCAATGAATGGAGGGCCCTGTCTTTGAGCTTGGAATCCGGTGTCCATAGCGCTTTCCCTAAAGCACCTTGAAACTCGCTGACTTACAATCTAAAGGATTGTTATCCCTGTGTTATGCAGATCTCAAAATACTAGTTAAGTACAGTGGACCCTCGGTACTCGACTACTTCCAAACTAAACAATTTTGTTATTCTACAAATCTAGATGAGAAAAAACATTGGTACTCAGAGTGCAACCTTGATACTCGTCGTGCATATTAAAACCAATTTTCATTACTCCTTATGGGAGTTTGGTGCTTGTCATTTTGACCACTTGTCGTGTCTTCTGTAACCAGTTAACGACAAGTACAGAGACTGTATTTAAAGTCTATGGGTGTTCATTACTGGGTAAATGACTGAACTGCAGGGAATTCCGTTGAACTGCTTAGTGATGCTATGGAAATTTTGTCAAACTGACTGATTTCTCTCTCAAATGATCACTTGTTAAATGCTAACCTTTAACCAGCTATTGATAGATTGGTCCTGCAAACATTTTTTTAAATGTAGAAATGTTGTTTTTTAAACACACCAATTAGTCTACCTGTATACAGATTACATTTCAGTTTATTATTATTCTACGATAACTCTCTATTATTGTTTATGTATAATGTTGTTATGTGACCATTTGCAAAAGCTATATTCAGAAATATATTTACACCACAATAAGGTATTACTTTTTTACAATTTTGAGTTAACCTATTAATACACACCTAGGGGAAAATTTATCTTTTGGATTGCTACCTTGTCGTGGTGAAAGGGCTTGTGTACATCAATTAAGCTGTGAATTGTACCATGAAGGGTCACCTAAGATGGGCAGGTCATAGCAAAGAGATCAGACAAATCTTGATCCAGTGGAGAAGGAACTGGCAACCCACTGCAGTATCATGCCAAGAAAACCTTGTGGATAAGCATAATCAGACATAAGTTGTGCCTGGTGTGCTGTGGTCCATAGGGTCACGGAGAGTCGGTCACAACTAAACAACTGAACAACCACAAAGCGTGAATTTGCTATGAGTTTTCTTACCTGTGATGAGGTGGGATAGACTGTGGTCTTGGTTTTCCCATAAAAAATAGTGCACAGTAAATCAAGAGATGTGAGATGCACTTGAGAAGCATAGTAAATATTCCTGTATCTGTCTATCAATCAATCAATCTATTTTCTTATACCTTATGGATTCTCTTACAATTAGTATCCAAATCCCTGCTGATTACTCACTAATATACCAAGTGATTGTAATTATCTATTTATCTACCTATCCATCCATCCATCCATCTAGTGTAGTAGACACCAAGTTATTTTTTTTTATGTATGGTCTTTGACTAACAAAATTGTTTATGTTTTTTAGAAAGTAAGAAAAAAGAATTAACACAAACTTTACATTTTTTACTTTCCTAAGCAGTTATTCTTAACTGTGGGACTCCATTTTCTCTTCCAAGCTTACTCTGTCTGCTACTTTTTCTGTACTGTGTGAACTTATAAACTAATGAGCATTCTGTTTAAAAACATCTTCAGTTTTTGCTGCCACTGTACAGATAGACGCTTCCTCTGCTTTTAAAGTCTCCTCCCAGCTCAGGAAATTGATAAGTACAGAACAAAATGGGAGATTCCAAAGCTTTTATATAAAGTAATGAATTAGAGACGGTGATCCATATTCTATTAGCTGCTCTCAAATTTGTCTGCAGGTGTTTTTTTAATATAAATGTTTAGATGTATTTTATTGACTCCAGCTCGCAATTTCCGACCTCAAGGCCGAACTCATAAACCCTGCCTTTTTAAGTCAGATGTCAGGTGACGTCATCATATGATCTGACAATATTTAGGCAAGCCTGTAATTTACTTCTTAAATACGCGCAATACTTCTTAGACAGAGCCAATTAGTGTTTAGAAGTAAATCCAGCAACGTAGAAATCAATAAAAATCATTAAAGCAACTGTTCTAGTCCATGCGGGTTCCATGACATTATTAACCCCTTAAGTCCCGGGATCCTTTTTTACACAAAAAAACATAAAAAAAAAAAAAAAAGGTATTGCATATTTGTGGGTTTGAGACTGCTCTGCAATTAATTATAATGCATTTCTATGCTTTCACACATTTTTAAAGTACAGCATTGTGTGTTTAATTGCTGTTGCAGCTCTAATAATTGATCGAAAATGCCTGTGTGAGTTCTATTTAGTACTCGTAATATTTTTGACAGAAACATGATACTTTTTTCAGTTGCAGGTTAGATTTTATTTGCGAATTAGAGATGCGAATCTAATAGAATATCGATTTTGTGTAACCTTAATTGGTTAGCACTCGTAAATCTTGAGCCGTGCTAAAACCAATGGAGTTCTAAGGCCGGTGTTGCGGATCTGGCTGGGCCGTAGGGATTGTAGGCTGGGGAACTCGTAATCTGATAGCGATAGCTGATAGAATATGTGGCAATTTTCCAAGTGGTTTTAAGTGTGTATAATTTTACGAATTGGGCAGTAGAATAGGGCCCTGCATTCTTTTTAATGTTGTAAAAACATGTTTTGGTATATATGACTACATCAGCCTTTAATACAGTACTGATTGCACTGGGCTTATGTACAAGGCTATGGTGGCACGAGACAATTACATCATAGGCACATCTAACTAACTCCATCAATGCACGTAAAGTTATTCACACAACACACCTATACATTTTTAACATTTCACTGCCAAAAAAATCCCAATGGGATGCACAGAGAAGACATAGAGATTGCTCTCACTAATATGATGCTTTTAAACACATACCAGCAGAGCTCTAATGAGTTATGAGGTTTTATATCCGCACCCTCTCTGTTCCATAAAACATTCCTCTCATCTGGTTCTAATCACTAAACCCACTCTCTATATTATCCCTGTAATAAGAAGTGGAAAATGTTTTTCTTGCTTTCTTTTTTTTCCATTGCTCCATAGTTACCAAAATCCTTAACACTGGAAAACCTACCTTTAATGCTGGGAATTCTGCTGTATGTTCTAGGGGTCAGCAGTTAAATGACCACTGTGTTGTGGTCAGATTTTTCTATATGGTATTTTAAATAACTGTGCTTGAGAATGGACATGGTTTTACATTTATATCTGTATCTTGTGTATGTGATTACATATTATGGTTCCATATTAAAGTTCCACTTTATTTTATTGGGTCATTTAAGACTAATAAGCTCTCAATTTTTTTTTTTTTTCCGGTAGTTTTTGATTCTCCATGACCTCATGGACCATAACACACCAGGCACATCTTTATGTCCATGGGCAGGGTGATCCACTTGGCTTTCATGGCAGATATACTGGAGTGGACCACAGCATACAACTCCTATTTCCAGGTGGTCTCCCATCCAAGTACAGACCAAGCCATGGATGGCTTCAGGGTGGTGTGAACTCTTGCTTCCCTGACTGGAACCCAACCCAGGTTGCAGCCGTGAAAGCACTGAATCCTAAACACTGGACCACCTGGGAACCCTAAGCTCTCCATTACTGCTATTAAGATTACTGGTAGTTGCAGCTACCAGATTCTAGAGCAGCAGGCAAGTATAAAGATAATTTAAAACTATATATAGTATCAAGTACTTTATCAACTGAATATCATTACAGTAAATGTATGTGAAGTTTATGTTTTTCCTGTAAATCAGCCTTTTGAATTCAGCCAACAAGCATAACCTGTTTTCTTTTTTCTTATGGGTTGTTATTACTAATAAGTTTTAATTACTCTGGGGAGGGGGGAGGAGGCTGCATTGTTTTCAATTTAATATCAGATGAAATTGACATGAATAAGTGTGTGCAGACCCCAAGGAAAAATTAGCCTAATCAGCCTTATTACTTCCTTTGATTTGCACATACTTACAGCCTTATTAAATTGCATTTCAGTACATTTAAAAGGGCTCTATTTAAGCACCCAGCATATTTTTTTTACAGAAGTTTTTAGTTAGTGAGTACCTTGCTTTTTGATAGAAGTTCACTAACTAAAAACTTCTGTAAAAAAATATACTATGTGCTTATATAGAGCCCTTTTAAATTTCCTAATTTGTAATTTAATAAGGCTGTTAGTCAGCTGCAGATGGAGGTGAGGGGAAAGGGAGAGGGGAGGTATTTAGAGGGGTAAAGTGAGGAGGGGGGTTTAGGATGAGGAGGGGGATGAGGAGGGGGATTAGGATGAGGATGGGGGGTTGAGGATGAGGAGGGGGGTTGAGGATGGGGGGTTGAGGATGAGGAGGGGGTTGAGGTTGAGGAGGGGGGTTTAGGATGAGGAGGGGGGTTGAGGATGGGGAGGTTGAGGATGAGGATGGGGGGCTTGAGGTTGAGGAGGGGGGCTGAGGAGAGAGGTTGAGGAAGGGGGTTGTGGAGGGAGGTTGAGGAGGGAGGTTGAGGAGGGGGGTTTAGGATGGGGGGTTGAGGTGGAGGAGGGGGGTTTAGAATGAGGAGGGGGGATTGAGGATGGGGGTTGAGGATGAGGATGGGGGGGTTGAGGATGAGGAGGGGGATTGAGGATGGGGGGGTTGAGGATGAGGATGGGGAGGTTGATGAGGGGGGTTGAGGTTGAGGATGGGGTGTTGAGGATGAGGATGGGGGGTTGAGGATGGGGGGTTGAGGTGGAGGAGGGGGGTTTAGAATGAGGAGGGGGGATTGAGGATGGGGGTTGAGGATGAGGATGGGGGGTTGAGGATGAGGAGGGGGATTGAGGATGGGGGGGTTGAGGATGAGGATGGGGAGGTTGATGAGGGGGGTTGAGGTTGAGGAGGGGGGCTGGGGAGAGAGGTTGTGGAGGGGGTTGAGGAGGGGGGTTGAGGAGGGAGGTTGAGAATGAGGAGGGGGGTTGAGGAGGGGAGTTGAGCAGGGTGATAAGGGAGGGGGAGGATAAGAGATACAGGGAAGGGAGAGGGGGGAAGAAACACAGGGAAGGGATAGGGGGGAAGAGACACAGGGAAGGGAGAGGGGGGAAGAGACACAGGGCAGGGAGAGGAGGGGAAGAGGCACAGGGGAGGGAGAGTGGGGGAGAGACACAGGAGAGGGAGAGGGGAGAAGATACACAGGGGAGAGAGTGGGGGGGCACAAGAAAGGGGCACACAAGAGGGGGACACAGAGGGCACAAGAGGGACACAGGGGGCAGCACATTTCCCACCCTCGGCTTATACTCGAGTCACTAAGTTTCCCAGTATTTTGTAGTAAAATGGGTGCCTCGGCTTATACTCGGGTCGGCTTATACTCGAGAATATACAGTATATTATATATAACTTTAGCTTTTCAAAAGACCATGCAGAAACTCAGCCACAGTGATCCTTTAAGTAGTTTAATCTTAACACTTAAAAGAACACAAACCAGACAGTTAACCAATTTATATAATGAATGGAAATGGTGGAAATCAAATAAACTTTATTGTAACTTTCAAATATAAAATACAATTGGCTATATAACCATAATCTGATCAAGCTGTGCAACAACATCCTAGTATAGCTTGCCTCCACCAATATGCCATAGCTTATGCTAGCTTTCAAGTGGCATCTTATATGGCAAGTGGCATCTTATATAACTTTTATTACAATAAAGAAACTGCGAGAAAGGGAGCACAGGATACATAAACTGGCTTCCTTTTGCTCTGTTGATACCACTTTAGTCTGGCAGCTGAGAACATTCACTGCGCCAACAGCATATGTAAAATTTTACCTGCAAACGTCCTCACTCTCTTTATTCTTATATTATCTTTATACTCACAACCACTTGGCTTTAGAAGGTTGTGCGTATTGTGGGGACTCCATAAAAATGACACAAACCGTCCTAGTATAAACAAATGTAATCTCAAGTGGTTGTTGTTATAAGAAATAATTGGAAGATTACTGAGATGGAAATTTAGGTATTGTAAGCAAAAATTATCTTTAAAAAAATTCTGTAAATTATTGTTTTTAAGACCAGTAATTAACTCTCGCAGTGCTAGGTTGATAGTGAAGAGCATGCCCGGTAGATTAAATAATAATAGTTTTAAGTGTTAAAGTGTTCGTATTATTCTTTTTATATCACTGGGCATGCTCTTCATGTGTATTAACTCCCACTGAGCCAATGGACTAAAGCAGTGCTGTTTAACTTCTTTAGTATGGGTGACCAGATTTTATCAGCCAGTGAGGTGGTAGATCGGATTTGTATTGGCTAGTGAGCTGGTGGGACGAATTTAAAATAACATATAAAAAAAATGTTGATCTAAATATATAAATTAATATTAACAAATTAATATATATTTTGAACTAAACATTTGTGTATTTTATAGAATATCCCAAGTATTTAAACTGTCCAGTTTGTGCTTTATTTTAATAATATTAAGAGGTATTAATATGCATATTGCCGATCATAGGAGATCTAAAAAGATTGAACTTGATAGACTAAAAGTATTTTTCAACCTCAATTACTATGTATGTGGAGACTTTCTATTCTATCTCAGTTTGTGGGCCACATACGGACTGTGGACCACCAGTTGAACAATACTGGTCTAAAGTAACATAAACTCAATAATCTAACATTTCTACTCAAAATAATTAATTTGTCAATATACTTAAAGGCATATCTAAGTTTTCTGGATTATGAATGCATCTGATAGAGGAGAAACAGTAGTGTATGAAAATATTTTTTTCCATGATATTGATATTCTCAATTTTTCTGGATGGATCCATAATGTTAATACCTGCTTATGAATAGCTCTCATAAGCTAATTTGTGGTGTGGTCTGCTAACTTAGTGGCACAAAGTATAATCGATTATATCTCCTCTTCTTCTACAGTAATCAAGCACACTGTTTCACATATTAATTCATTTAATTAATTACTATTTTTTGTAAACTATTTACATAGTTAATGTGATTTTATAGATACTATATAAATCACATTAACTAAGTTTAAAATACCATTGAGGAAAAACGAAGTGAAAGACAAACACAAGCATAATCACATATAATAGTTGTCAAACTGTGAGATGTGAGACGCTCATCGCTGCGAGCCTCGCAAAGCGAGGTGAGCCGTTAACACGTAGCACTTAGCCGCTGAGCGTCGGGAAAAAAAAATATGAGACACAAATAATTACGATATTAGCGGCTGACCGTCGAAAAACAAAAAACAATAAAAACACACTAAATACACCCTCAAAAAAATTACAAAAACATCACAGACAGCACGGGGCAACAGCCAGGACATCTGGGAGTGAGGTGGAACACAAATTTAACTCGATTTAGACCCGAAAATCGCCTAAGCGAGGAAAAAAATGGTTAGCCGGCAAAAATGAATACGTGCAAAACACTGCCTAGTGTGTAGCACTTTACACAGCACACTACGACCTACAAGATACACTATTACAAAAGCAGGAAAATGCTGACAAGACCTGTGCCACATTAATAACATTATGACTATACAATGCCACTTTACACAATAAACCAACGGCTTTACCTCGCGCACGCAGACTATTTAGAATGCACACTTGGAACATTCATTACACTTTATAAGCAGGGCACTAACACTCACAATGTATATTCTATGCAGACGCTAAATACAGATGGTTAGCTCTTCAGCCTATTGCTTGCTGCATATATGAATTATAAATAATTAAAGTATATTAATTTAATTAAGAAATCATTCATTATTACTTAACTACATATATATAGAAATATCTCTCTCTCTCAGAGGACCAAAAGTACACGACAGGAGAGGCTTGCAATGATAATCCACCAGGGAGGGCAGTGGGGGTAGGGGGTTGTATATCCAGCTTTTTGCAGAAAAGTCAATGCCTGAAAGGCACATATCTGATTAATCTTGAAAGATCTATAGTTTTAATCAGATTTTTGGTAAGGAGTATGATGAATGCTACATGCTAGTTTGGGAATAAAGTAGCAGACCAGGCAATATTCACAGACTCCTTCAATGACTGGTGGTAGGCCAAAGGTTGGGCCTAATCTCCTTTAGTGAAGCTCATTGATCAATGTGAATCTTTAGATTAGGCTTTTTCCCCATCCTTCTTGTGTGCCAGATCTTATAACTTCCAAAAGTTATTTACTCATGTGAAGCAAACCACCAGATACTGGTCCCATTATCCTTCAGTAATTTTTATTTTATGCTATGTAGCTATATTTGGTTCCAGACTTCGATGCAGACAAGCATGGAAACACATGTTAAATATCCTCTGGCTACCACCATATACAGGTGGTAAGGGAAAATAATCAAGGATCTTGTGTGGTTCAGTTGAAGAACTTTTACTGCTCGGCAAAGAAGCACCACCACAGACCAAGCTTTTCTATGTCAATCCTGCTGAATTTCTCCCATACCAAGTGCTACAGGTTGGATTTTACCCCCTTTGCGGGTCCTCTCTAGAACTCGTTGGCTTCTTGACTCCATTTGAGGGTTACAGGGTTGAACGCCAGTGATTTCGATGCAATTTATTAGCGTGATTGGAACGTAACAGTTATGGGCTTGAAAGAACAAAGGATTTGCGGGCTCGCAAATCGAATTCTCACAGCCCACAGGGTTTTCTCGCTCTTACCCCTGCAAGTGGTCGGCGGGCTAGTACAATAAAATGGACTCTGTTATGCAAAATCCCTAACTTTTTACTTGAAGCACCATGTGTGATAGTCATGCCTCCAACGCTCAATAGCATTTCAATGCAAGGATAGCTACAAATACTATTGATACAGTGTCCAATAAAGTTTGAGTTTAGATTAATATCTTCACTAAAGTTTCATACTCATTGGTAAAGTGTTTGTTTGTTTTTTAAAATTTTATGTATAATTATGTTTCATGCTATAAATGTAACTAAAAAAGGCAAGTAAAAAAAATCTTTAAAGAGAAACTTATATGGGAATTTTTTATTTTAAATATTTGATGTATTCTGTAATGCACGCTTTGTCCTCTGGGTATATCGTATAAATATATTGCATGGGAAAGAAAAGGGAGGCACCTTTCAAGTTAGATTCCCTTTGACAGAACATTTTAATTACCTTTAGAGATTTGGCTTAAATTGGTTCTATATTTTCCAAGCATTGCCAGAGAGATTTTGGTTTTGGACAGAACTTTTTAAATTGAATTAAAGCGTCCACATGTGGGATTTGGGTGTGTATGTGGCTCTTGCAGAAAGCCAAAAAACATCATGAAAATTATATGGCTGATAACTGTACTTGGCATTGGGTCAGCCGTTCACTGGGAATTTGACTGATGAATTCAAGGGTCTGTTGAATCATATGAAATGTATTTAATTTAATGCACAACTCATAAATGTTTTGGGCCTGGAATTAAACCGTCTTTCCTCAAATTAAACTCGCAACCTCATCAATTTGTTGGTATTGTATGTTTTAAAGGAATATAAAACAGACAATAAAGCCCACAAATGTGTACTATATATATTATTGAAAGCAACACAGCAAAGATACAAAATAGTGCAGAAATGAAAAGTACACTTATCAATAATCACAAATGGCTATAAAAAATAAGTGGAAATGTTATATAATTGAGTTGAACGTTGGGTATTTTAAGCATAAATTACATGAAAGGATACTCTCACTCTTCTAATTATTGATTTCATGTAATTAATTATCTCTAGGAGTGGTGTTGGTGCTGGTGGGAGATGAGCCAGGTAAGAATGCTATGTTATAAATCATACTAAGGATATAACTTTAACTCATAAAATATTCTGTGACTATTATTTATCCAACTAGGCATGACTGATCATCATTTTACAAATGTTACCTTTTTATCTCTTTTATCCTACTGTCTTTGTTAACAAATATGTTAGTTTTTGCCTTGAGCATTCACAGTCTGCACCAACTGAGTTATGGAGTTCTATGTAGACTCGCCACGTTTATCTGAAATGATGTTGAGGACCAAATTCCTAATGCTACATCCTGAACTGACTAGTGTTTCTGCTATAAATGTAATATAAGTAAGCATATGTGTATGTCTCACTGAAGCCCAAACATTTGGATGATCCTATTATAGGTTTTTCTATAAAGCCTTCTAGGCCAATAGAATCTAAAAATATAAAGAGAGACTCGCCCTGAGTATGCAACAAGGAACCCAACACCAAATGTTACCTCCACCCACTGCCATTTCTTCTTTATAATTAAAATACATTTTTAATTTCTATCCATTTACTGAATATTTTACTCCACTTTGATTAGTTAAAAAGAAAACATAAGAAAAAACAAACTTAATCACTAAGAATGTCTATGACCACTTAACACAAAAGTCAGTGCTGGATTTTCACTCTAATTGAGAACTATCAGAGGGTGGTGAAAATGTGGACCTGGAGTGATTATGAGAATTTGATTGTTTGACCAACCTATAGATGAGTTCAAACCTTTTTTTTCACTAATATAATAGCTCCTCTATTTTGTAGATGCATTTGTTGATGTAAAGTTGGGGAATCAGCAAGAGCAGTGGCTCTCAAAGACTGGTCCTAAGACCATTGCCAGTCCATCCCAGCTTGTCTGTTGTTCCTCAGGAAAAAAAGAGGTATGAGGAGAGTAATATATATCACTGCAATTAGATACAGTCCTAGTTAACCCAGTTAACAACCATAAAAAAACAAATAAAACCATAAATTCTTATGCCAGCTAAATAATTATAACAAATCAACACATATAATAAGGAGGGAGGGGATGAAGCAGATTGAAGAACTCAACCAGAAGAGCCCAACCAAAGACTCCTCCCTCCATTTGACCACTTCTGCTACTTCCTTCCTTTATGCAACTAAAATGTATTTTATTCAAATTAGTGCTTAACTAAATGAGAATTTAGTGTGTCATGTGTACAATCACCCTATTAAAATGTTCTGGGTCTTAAAGGACAACTGAATACCGTTTTTGGAAGAAATTGACTTGATAATGTGGAAATTGTTTTCACCAAGTTTCACATAAATAAATACAGGCTTTATATTTACTATTATACTTCATTTTGCTCTAATGATGATCAACGTTTTATTTTTGTTTTTAACACGATTCGAAACTTGGGAGCAGCTAATTTGTTATTTAACTCACAGTCATGTGAAGTTTTTACCAAACAGCAGTAGTCCCCATGAGAATTGGAATGGAGGGCTATGGATCACTCCCAGGTCACTGGGTTGGGAGGAGGAGCCCCTTAACCCAGTAGGTCTAGGGATATGGGAAGGAAGTAGCGGAAGTGGTCAGATTGATGAAGTAGTCTCTGGTTGAGCCCTTTGCTTGTCCATCCCCTTTATATGTGTTGGTTTGTTATAATTATTTAGCTGGCATAAGAATGTATAATATTATTTTTTATGGCTGTTTAACTGGGTTAAGATCATCATAGTAGGCCTGGACGCGGGTTCAGGGCGTGAAGGGACTGTCCCTGGCCGGGCTCCTCTCCTCAGTTGTCTATTTGTTGTCTATTTATCCATCACTATGTTCTTGATACTAAACACTGCAGCCTGTGTTTTAACCAATATAAGTGGTCTGTTTTAATTATCATGGTATACATACAACCTGGGACTTGGGTGGGTCAGGAAATCAGCAAGTCCCCAGTTCAAAAAATCCATTAAGCTAGATCACATGTTTGCCTGTTCAATGCAACAAAGGATTCTGGGTACTGGCATGCATTCTTAATAATCTCAGGGATGGACTCCTACAGAAATCGTGGAGTTGTTTCAATCTGGGTGTGCAGTCTGACCCAGTTCTGTTGTCTATGCACATGACTGCGCCAAGGATAATAATACAAAGATCTGGACGCACACGCCTGTGCGAGCCATGCTGGTGCTCATTCAGCACTCCCTGCTAATTAAAACAGCTACACTAATGATAAAGTCAAGATATGCCCCAAGCTATAGACAGTACGACTGTAATAAGATCAAGCAGCCACAGGTTTCTTACGAAAACAAATACAAGTACAATGTTACCATCACATCAGTGTGCAGGAATGTTTACTTAGAGGCAGGATAAACTGGAGACAACTGCTGACTGGTAAACAACTCACTTGCTGAGATAAATCCACTAAGATCTGCTGTGAACTTGGAAAATTGTTGGCAGCATCCTTCACAGCATTCAAGAAGATTGCACTGTTATAATGTCCACACTCTTTGGAATTCCCTATCTTGCTTCATCAAAATCTCCTCTAGTCTCGTTCACCTGTTCAGAGAAGCTTACCACTTACCTTCTTAACTCCATTATTAAGTTCAAACAAGGCTATTTATTCTCTCACATCTCACTCTCTCTATGCAAATACCTTGTCTCAGGGCTGTGTCTCTGCCTAAACCCATAAGCCTGAGGCCTAAGGCATCACATTTTCAGGAGACAGCAGACTGCATGAAGATTTAATGCAGTACATTAAAATATGTTTGTATAGAAATGTTTCTATGCAGTAGTATATGTGTTTGTAAGTGTATTTGGCACACATAATCTTTTGATTTAAGATATAAAAAAAACAAATGAGGACCTGAATTGTGTGGAGTGAGGGGCGCACAAATCTGAATGGCCTAGGGTAGCATACAACCCTATTAAATATTAGACTGTAAGCTCTCACAAGAGCAGGGCTCTCATCTTCTCCTGTACCCAGGTATATGTATGTCCTATTTACTCTGCCTACTAATGTATACACATTTTATCAGTAAGTTTATTGTACTTCTAGTGCTATGGAATCTGCTGGTGCTCTACAAAAAAACTATAGTGATGATAATACAATAATGAGATTTATGAAGAGCTACTAAACTCTATAACTCTTCAACTACATTCTTAATCTTTAGCTTATAGTGCTTGCAAATAAGTAGGGGCGTCACACAATGGTAATTGTACATTTATATGCGCCGAGAAAAGTATTTTATTGCAAATTAACATGTTCAGCAAATGGAGGTGAAGGGTAACATAGCAGAAATTGATAATTGTAACTGCATAGGTGGAGGAAGCAATCATTTTAATTGATAACTTTTTATTACAAATCACCACCAGAGGGATATGAATTATTTATTTTCTGCAAGAAATTATTATAAATGATTAAATATTTTGATTCTGATTAAAAATGATGAATTAGAGGCAGGTAATTCACAGCAATATTATAATTATAATAATATAATATTATAATAATTTTGAGCGACAGGAAGAATAGTTGCTCCAATCTCAGGATAGCATCATTCATTAGACAACACTCTCTTAAGTGTCCCCTTCAGAATGAGCAATGGCACAATTAAATGGCCTGAGAACCACACCAAAAAGTATACAATTTAAGTAATTGACTACCAGAAACTTTCCAGGACAAAGAAAGGGTTACGTTGCTTGAGGCACAATTAAAAAACACATCAGATAGTTTCTGCCTGCTCAGCAGGGAGATTAAAAATAACTTTAAATGCTTTGAAGACCAAACGCAAAAACAAACTCCCACAAACACATAGCCAGAGCACATGTTCAGTGGTGTCACTATCCTTAGAGAGCAATAAATGAGGATACTGAGTACCACATTATGATACTTACTGCTACTGTTCTTTATTGTACCTTTAATCATTTGGAACCCTATACATGTATGTTTACATATTTACACATAGTTGCTATTCTGCAAAAAACAGCACTATTAAACATATTTCCTCATTTATGCTTTCTTCATATGATACATTCTTGCTTGTAAGATGTTTGATACATACATTTACATATCCCCCAACTGTTCCTCATTTGGATGAAGAGACCCACATTTAAAGGCATACCCCACTGTGTAGGTCTGACTATGTCCTCTCTGTGGTTGTTTTCTTCACAAATTCATGTAAAAGACAGACTGCAAGGGTTTCTGACCTGCATTATATATGTGTACATGAAGCAGTCTGCATATTTAAAAATGACATCTCTAAGTGACTTGCCATAACAATAGTTAGTCCAACTCTACATGACACATTGTACGCGGCACACCTGGCACATCTACCTATGTCTCTGGTTCCGTTTCAAAAGGTTTTCTTGGCAAAGATACTGATGCATGTTGACAGTTCCTTTTCCAGTGAACCATGATTTGTCTGGCCTCTCTGCTATGTCCTTCTCATCTTGGGTGACCCTACATGGTTTAGCTCACAACTTCATTTAAGCACACAAGCCCCTTCACAACGACAGGGTAGTGATCCCAAAAGGGAGTAAGTAGTTGACCTATATTTAATATATCACATATTACATAGTTACATAGTTACATAGTATTTAAGGTTGAAAAAAGACTTTCAGTCCATCAAGTTCAACCTTTTAAGATCTCCTCTGATCTGCAATATGCGGATTAACTATTAATTCATTAGTTGTTAATTAATTATTAATCAAATATTTAATGTTTTTTTTTTTTTTTTTAATGATTAATTAGTCCAGAGGAAGGCAAATAGGAAAAAAAAAAAAAACACAAGCGAGACTTAGCCAATTGTCTCAAAGGGAAATGTAAAAAGATTTGGATCAATACTGCCTCTCTAATTATCCATAATAACCCTGAATACCCTTTTTAATTAGAAATAAATCCAGTCCCCTTTTAAAGTTATCTATCGAATCCGCTGTCACCACCTCCTCTGGTAGAGAATTCCACAGATTAACCACCCTTACTGTGAAGAACCCTTTTCTTTCTTTTAGGTGGAATCTTTTTACTTCTAATCCCAAGGGATGTCCTCTAGTCAGTTTAAAACCTCTTGGCACAAAAAGCTCCCCCGACAAATCTTTATACTGACCCTGGATATATTTATATAAGGTAATCATATCTCCTCTTAGACTCCTTTTTTCTAGAGAAAATAAGTTTAATTTGGTTAGTCTTTCTTCATAACTTAGCCCCTCCATTCCCCTTATTAGTTTTGTTGCCCTTCTCTGTACCTTTTCCAACATATATAGTTGTCGTAATTGTGAGTTTGTTGGTAATGCTATGTTAAACGTTATGGGCTTGCGTATGCGCAATGAGCACCTTCGGTCATCATTGGGGGCCTCGCGAAGGCACTCATTGCAAGGCCTGAACGTTACGGGTTTGAAGGGGTATGCAATGAGCGCCAAAGACGTTCATTGGGGGCTTGCAATGAGTGCCGAACGTGCTCATCGCGAGGCTCGTACATGACTGACTTGACGGGGCTGCAATGAGCACTGAAGGGGTTGCAATGAGCGCTGGAGGCGCTCATCGCAAGACCCGTAACGTAGAAGGGGGGGAGACTCCAAACGGCTTACGAGTTACAGGCTTAAAAAAAGTTACAGATTTAACGGCTGTCATTTTTTTCAAGCCTGTAACTCAAAAGCTGTTCGGGGGCCGTCAGAAAAGACATTTGATTATAAAATTAGCTGACAACCTCACACACAGCACAGGGGGAGAGGAAGGGAGCCTGTGAGTGAGGTTGCACGCTAATTTGCTATTTCATTGGCGTTTTTTGCTGGTCTCAGAAAGGCTAGGCGAGAAAAAACATGGCGTCCGTAAAGCTGTACATTTTTTTCAAGCCCGTAAATTGGAAAACCATTTTGGGCTTTGGGAAAATTATCAATTTCCCAAGCCTGCAAATTCTTTCACACCTGTTAATGGAAACAGGAGCACAGAGGAGGGAGGGGGGGGTTGGGGGGAAAGAGACACAGGGGTGAGAGATTGGGGAAAGAGACACAGGAGAGGGAGATAAGGGAAAAAAACAGTGGAGAGAGGGGGAATTAGACACAGGGGTGAGAAAGTGGGGAGAGGCTCGTAATGAGCGCCAAAGGCATTTGGCTCTCATTGCGAGACTCGAAAGTTGCGGTTTGGCCGACGCCTGGAATGAGCGGCAAAGCTGCTCATTGCTGGGCTTGCGGTGAGGCCTGTCAAGTATAGGAGGGAGAGACCTGCGATGAGCGCCAAAGGTGCTCATTGCGAGGCCCGCAAGTTAGAGAGGGGAGAGCTTTGCATTGTGTGGCAAACGGCATTGCCAGGCTTCTTTTATTGCCATAATTTTTGATGGGCATGTCGCTAGTTTATTAATATTTGTCCTATTTGGGCATCTGAATTGTTGGGGAGGTATGCATTTATGTGTGTGTAACATATCAGATCACCACTCATTAACATAAATATAATAAGAATTAATAATTAATATTGCAGTACCCTTTGTATTGGACAAAAGCCTTATTTATATTGAAGAGCTTTCAAGAGATTTGACCTCTTGCATCCGACTTGATAAAGATGCAATACTCATTATTAATCATTGGAGAAAGAACTGGCCAAGAAAACCTTATGGATAAGCACAACCAGAGATATAACGATTGTGACTGGAGTGCTGTGGTCCATGGGGTTACAAAGAGTCAGACACGACTGAATGACTAAACATATATATATATATATATATATATATATATAATCTCTGTCCTCCATGAGCATGTCAATGTGCAGTATGTAGTGCCTGGAATAATGTACTGTCCTCACAGCACCTCAGCCTCTCATACCATACAAGGTATCTGTGCTGCCATATACATGCACATGACTGCTCTCCAGATGTTGATTTTTCAGTCATCTCAGGACATGTCCTAACCCACTGCCCGCTTCATGCCACCGCTATATCCTAAAATTCATCCCCAGGCTGAGAAACCATCATCTGGATGTCTTTATACACCCCACGAAAAATACACATCAATTAGCTTATTTGCAGTCAGTAGGCCATAAGAAAACACACACAAAAAACAAATACTCAGCTTAAAAATATATTAGCATTTGAAGAAACATGTGTTTAATCATTAAACATTCTCTGCAACTGTTTTACAAAAGAAAAAATAGAAACCTAAATATATTAAGGAATAAACTCAAACAGAACTACAAGTTTAACCTGGTTAGTTACATTAGTGTTATAAAACTATACATAACATGAATGTATCTATCTATCTATCAGGTAGCTTAACTGGTATGTTTACTACAGCCTCACATTAACATTTCACCATTAAATTGTATTTATTACAGAATGGCTTATTAGCAGGGATTTATTAAGCCATTCTCCATTTTGAATTTGTTGCTAAATTATTGGGTTTTGGGGTGTTTTAGTCAGAGGTTACAGTTTCCCCATTTTAGTTACTATCTATGTAATGAGATGCCCCAACTGAGTCATTGAGACCTACTGTGGAAATATAGCTTAATGGTAGAACATTAATGTCTGGTGCTCAAATCTTGATGCCCTCTTTTTTTCTTAATAATCTTTATTGAGATGCCCGGATAAAACAGCTACAGGTATCAACTGCACGAGGTAGGCGTAAATAAACTATGGGTTCTGTTATGCATTGACAAACACCGTCATTCATCCCCCTGCTACAGTCCTTCATAGTATCACTTTCTCCACGACTTGTAAAACATTGTCAGATATCATTTATCTTCTGCTGAGCTGGCACAGGGCAAATCATACTAAACTGTATATGCTTCTCTAGCTAATGAGAGAGCCAGTGATAACTGGTTGTTGGTGTCTGCAGCTGCTTGTCACTCCTAGGAGCTTAATCAACCCACTATCATTCATTTGATTAACTAGCAGCAAGACACAGATGCTTGCCAGTAGTGCCAAGTCTCCATTATATGCAGTAGATTATGAGATGACTTCAAGGACTATACAAGCAACAACTAAACTGCTTATATAAGTCAATACTTGATTAACTGTGAGCATATAATGAGTTTCCCTCTTGAGAAGAAAAGGTAAGTCATTTGTCATCTCTGTAGCAAAACCAACTAGGTAAAAGTAGTTCTCAGAGTTCAGTCATTTATCTTGTGAGAAATGCTCATCAGCATTAATGAGCTAATGGTGACTTCTGAATAAATAATAATCATTAATAGAAAGGAACAAGCACCTGACTTTGAGTAGGAAGGTGAAACTGGTAGGTACAGACTCCATTACCCATGAGGAAATGTAACAGTAGAACACTCATTTAGAAACCAATTGGTCAGTGTGCTAATGGCACTAATGTGAAGCTGACAATATTAATACTCATACTTAATTGGTGTTTTTTTTCCTCAATATTGATGTGATCTGCCTCTTACCATCTTGAAATGCGGAACAAAACATATAAAAGGGATTTGAATGCATGGACCACAAAGCCGTGTATATGCTTCTGTAACAACTCTTAGTTTCAAACAAAATTTAGTAGATAAGGTGGTACAAACAATATTGTTACATAAAAAGAGTTTGACATGAAAGGTTTCCTACCTCACTGTCTTCTTCTGGAGGCGGGGGAGGGGCCTTGATAATCTGGAAAAAATAAAGATTATTAATTCAATTCATTCATAAAAATTGTAAACAACACATTGGTAAACATAGATTTGAGAAAAAGCTTAGCTAAATCCTCAGTACAACTTTATGCTTCTTCCAGGCTTGCCTTTAATATATTTGCCCATAGCACTACTGTTGGAAGTCAGTTCTACTTACCCACCACCCTTTCTTTATAGTATTAGCTCTTCCTCACATTTTCCAGTTCCAAATCTTGATGTTTTTTTCCCTGTATTCCTCATTTTTCTAGAAGATACTTTCCTTCTAAACTTTATCAATTCCTTTCATACTTTTGAGGGCTTCTGTCTACATAACAAGGACATGAAGATTTTCTTTAAAAGGGGACATCTAATTGGATATACTTAATTAACTGTAGCTACAAAGAATTGTCTATATACATGCTTTAAGTAGACCTATTACCCATACACAAGTTTAAAAAAACTTTAAAATTGACTATACCTAGTACTGGTATGTTCTCTACCTTACATCATTCTTGAGGTATATACTCTTGCTTCAGCATGGCAACAAATTGTTACACAATATAATTGTGTGCTAATTATTTAGCAATTAGTTAAAATGATTTCCCCTGCAGAGTCATATTTTCGTACAGAAGGATATATCTGTGGGCAACACCCAGAGCTGATTGTGGTATTTTCTGCATATGGTCTAAAAGACAAAACTTGTAAAGAAAACACTCATGACCTTAATATGTATGGCTTAGAGGATGGGAAGGAGAGTGGTGATATTATAGAAACCTTCAAATATATAAAAGAATTTAATAAAGTTTTGGGAGAAGAACGCATGAACAAGAGCTTATATTTGAAGTTGGAGAGATTTAGAAGTAATGTGTGAAATGATTCCTTACCAGAATAGTTAGTAGATAAGAGGAACAGCTGACACAAACATAAGGCTATCCTGAAGAGTTATCAATGTAAGCTTTTTAGGTAGAGAGAATATAGGACCTTTCCTGTTTGGTCTACGTCAGAAGGGGTGTGCAGTGTCGAGTAGGTGGCGCAACGTCGGTGCGCCGAGACTTTGTTCAATTTGTTCTTTGGCTTAGGGTTCGGTTTAGAGTTTGGGTTAGATCATCTGTCACTATACTAACCATGAACCCTAAACCTAATTCTAGCTCTCACTCTCTGAACAAATGAAACAACGTTTTGACGTGCCAACATTGCACCACCTACTGACTGCTGCACGCCACTGCTGGTGGGGACAAAACAGGAAATATCCAGAATAGGCAAACTTGAAAGATTTTTTTGTTTTGCTTTAACGTAAAATCTGCTTCAAAGTTTTACTAGGTCATTTAAGAAAACTGAGGTATGTCTTTGCCATTTCAGTTTGTAAATTAGATCAGATATATTAACTAAATCTTACAGAAATGTCATTTACTAACGCTAGCATCTATCAGCCTTATCAAATTGCGATTCAGCCAATTGAATAGGGCTCTATATAAGCACAGAGCATATTTTTTTACAGAAGTTTTTAGTTAGTGAAGACCTTGCTTTTGGCTAAAAGTTCACTAACTAAAAACTTCTATAAAAAAATATGCTCTGTGCTTATATAGACCCCTATTCAATTGGCCAATTAGCAATTTAATAAGGCTGTAATTGTCTAAAGGAATGGCGGGCAATGAAGCCACATACACCAATTGTGGGCAATCTATGAGACCCCAGGCTGTTCTCTTCAACAATACCCAAACCACTTTAATCCATTTTAAGTATCCTCATTATCCACCTCAATCTCCATAATGATCTTACAATTGATGGGGCAGTTGTGGTGAGAAGCATGCTTAGGGTAAGGGCATTCCTTGGTGTAAGACTTCACACATAAAAAACCCAAAAACTAACAAAATGAGACTTTACGGGAATGGACAGTTATTTCCCATTAGCACCTGCAGCAAGCCACATGCATATCCCTGCCTAAACAAATCCCTAATTTAGTGCTTTACAAAATGTCTTATATCTTTAAAGAGTGACCTGCTCTTTCACTTAGACAGAAAATCTGGGCTAATATAGCAATACCATAATTGTGTTATATAGCACTGGGCATACAGTATAGTAATATTGGTACCCGTTGCCCCTAGCGACCCAGCTCAGCCAATCAGGAGAGCAGCCAGTGACCTGAATGGGTCATTTTTCTCATCACTGCTGGAACAGAGATCCAGAGCAGGCAGCCGCCAGAACTATGAACTCTGGATCTCTGCATACTCCAGCTTTCCAAGAACTGAATATTATATCCACACCGCCAAGGGGTAATTAATTATTTGACCAGAGAAGTGCTCTATCAAATCGTATTATGAGCTCTGAATTCCTATAAAGTTTACTTTAAACTAAAATAAACTGTAAACTATTTGACTCAGGGGTTGGTGTACCTGCTAGACCACACAGACATGTAGTGGCTATATAAAAAAAGAAACACTACTTAATATTTGGTGGTATTTTCCAGTACGTCGGAAAATATGGCTGGAAACAGAAGAAGTAAATAATGATATGTATAGTAGAAAAATACATCACAATTTTGTTTAATTAAAATTTGATAATTACAATTTCTCTCATAAAGAAAATAGACAAAGCAGCCTACTTGGAAATCTAACATACTTATTAGAAAACAGGTTATAACATTATGACAAAATGGGCCTGGTGAATCAATAGAGTTATACAATAACAAAAAAAATATGAAAATGTTGATGAAATTAAGAGGATATTAGTTTATGAGTTGCAAATTACATTTTATTTTATGTTCAGTTGTTTTGATTAATAAAGAAAAATAAGTTAAGTTAAGATTGTATAAAGTAAACCTTGAATTATATGTGTTTGTATAATAGTTTGTTCTTCCAATAAAAATAAATTTACAAGAAAAAAAATAATATTAAAGAATTGTATATTCAAGGAATAACCTCTAAGTACAGATATAACTGTAATAAAATTGAAAATGTTATTAACAGACATAAATATTTTTTTTTTTGGCATGAAGTTACATATTATATTTATAGCTAGAGAAACTTGAAAGTTTTAGTAGGTCCTGCTCAAAGTGCAATGTAATAACACAGTTGACCTTGGGTTTCCAATTTGCGAATTTTAGATTTGCGTTTTTTTCTACCGCAGTTTTCCTGGGGAGCCCTGCACAGGAGGGGGTGGGGGATGCCTAGCTTGATCAATTCAGTATGGGGTTTTGCCCAGCAGAGAGCTCCTCATGAGGGCGCAGATGCAATTTTTGGACTCTGTCTCTCCAAATTCATAAATATCTCAAGAATAATTTACTGTAGTAATAAAATGCTAGTATAGTGTATAGCCATTTTTAATTTTCATATTTAAGCATTATTTTATTAACAAGTGCTGAAAAGCTTTGTTTTTATTCACACAAACAATCCAAACAGTCCCTGCAACGGTCTACACCCGGATCTTTTGTGTTGGCTGGCCATGCACAGTGGCCGCCATCAGCCACTAAGTGGCGCAGCCGAGATGACCGTGAATGCCTTGTCAGTATAAAGCTTATATTCTACCAGTACCTGAACCCAAACCATAACCCGAAAACCCCTCAACCTAATACCCCTAACCCTAAAATCCCTGACCTAACACCCCTCACCCTAAAACCCCTAACCTTAACACCGCTTACCCTAACACCTAACTCTAATACCCCTCATCCTAATCCTAACACCCCTCACTCTAACCCCAAACCCTAATTCCCCCAACCCTAACACCTAACCCTAACACTCTTCACTCTAATACCCCTCACTCTAATACCCCTCAGGTGGCTGGCCGATTGCTGCCACTGTGCTCCGTCAGCCAACAGGAAAGGTCCCCACACCGTTTAGGTCATCCATACACTATTTCTATAGTACTAGGTGTATTAGCTAATGACAGACTGTGTCTCAACAGCAATTCAGCAACAAAACTGCTGAGACACAGCCATTATTTGGCTAGTACATCTAATTCTATAGAAAGATTGTATTCATACGCTACAGTGGCTTTACAGGTACTGTTTGGAAGGTTTCCGTGAACAAAAACAGAGCTTATTAATAAAAAGATGTTTAGATATGCAAAAAACATTTAGGTATGCTATTTTAATATTAAAATAAGGGAACACTTCATGTTCGGAAGGTGTTAAACCAGAGCTTGAGTAATAGCTTATTTTAACATTACAAACATGGAACCCTCTGTATCCCTTTAAGTCCAATGCCAAATTATTGCTAAAATAATATTCATGGGTATTAATCTCCCTTTAAGTACATTTAGCATTCTTTTGTTGATTGCATAAAGGTATATGAAAGTGAGCTGGGTTATGAATGCACCTGATAGAGGGGAATTAGTAGTGTATGATTACATTTATTTGCATGCACTATGTTTTTTTCTAGCTTTGTATACACCCCCAGAATTAAAATAGGCTTCAAAAGGGTTCGATTTTGTAAAAATGAACCCTCTATGTGAGCATGCTCGACTGTGCAGCCAATCAGCAATACTGTATGCAGCTAGCTAGATAATACTGCTGCTACACGCCTTAGAACTGAAGATCCTTAAAGGACCATAAATCGACATCAAGTAAAAATGATTGAGATGTTCTTTAGACATACAACCTCTCCTTGATAAATTCTGACAAATTATAATTGTACTGAAAGCAAACATTTCAGCTTCTTCATATTTTAGGCGAATGAGCATTTATGCTTGATTTATGGTCTTGCAATGACCTGCAAGAGAGCTTGCATTCATGATCTCTGTGCATGTGTCTCTGTGTGAGTGTCTGTCTGGGGCTAGGGAAGGTCATGGGGCAATTCACTGGGGCTGGGGGAGGTGATAGGGCAATTCACTGGGGCAGGAGGAGGTCACAGGAGCAATTCACTGGGACTGGGGGAGGTCACAGGGGCAATTCACTGGGGCTGGGTGGGTTACAGTGGCAAATCACGAGGCTGGAGGAAGTTTCACCTTGAAGGTAAGTAAAACAATCAGTGAATGAAGGGACACAGACCTTGTTCCGGTTATTACAGAAATATAAAGGTGCAGCTCAATTCACAGAGCAAAAAGATACAATGTATCAACCTCTCCTTGATACATTCTGACAAATTATAATTGTACTGAAACCAAACATTTCAGCTTCTTCTTCCTATTCTAATCTGTCTTTTAGGCGAATGAGCATTTATGCTTGATTTATGGTCCAGCAATGACCTGCAAGAGAGCTTGCATTCATGGTCTATGTGCATGTGTCTCTGTGTGAGTGTTTGTTTTGGGCTGGGGCTCGGGAAGGTGATAGGGCAATTCACTGTGGCAGGGGGAGGTCACAGGAGCAATTCACTGGGATTGGGGGAGGTCACAGGGGCAATTCACTGGCGCTGGTGAAGGTCACATGGGCAATTCACTGGAGCTGAAGTAGCTAACAGGGGCAATTCAGTGGGGCTGGGGAGGTGATGGGGCAAATTCGCCGGGGCAAAGGGAGGTCGCAGGAGCAATTCACTGGGACTGGGGGAGGTCACAGGGGCAATTCAATGGGGCTGGGGGAGGTCACAGGGGCAATTCACTGGGGCTGAGGGAGCTAACAGGGGCAATTCAGTGGGGCTGGGAGGGTTACAGGTGCAAATCACTGAGGCTGGAGGAAGCTTCACCTATGATGTAGATAAAATGAAGGGACACAGACCTTGTTCTGGGTATTACAGAAATCTAAAGGAAAGCTGCAGCTCAATTCACAGACCAGAAAGATACAATATATTATGTATGCTAATTTTTGCTGGGATTTTCAGGAGGTGTCAACATTGATGGAAAACAGTTTGTAAATGCAAGAAATTCAGCAAACTTTAGGGTAACTGTTCCAATGTTTATTTTGGTATTTTTTCATACACTACTAATTCTCCTCTATCAGATGCATTCATAATCCAGCTTACTTGCATATACCTTTAAACAAAGGAAAAACATTATAACCCGCTGTCAAAAATTATCAGCTCATATAGTGGTCGTCACTTAAATAGAAATAATACTATATTTAAGGGATATTCTAGGAAGTGCGATGTGTTTTCTTGTTTATTTAGTGTGCGTCTATTTTCATCCACAGCGCACAAAATATTTACAGGAGCAACAGCAACGAAAAGCAGGATACAGTAAAACAGCTGTGGTCAAGGACATTCTACAAGCTCAATGTCGCGTGGGAATGGTTTCTGGCATAGGATCATCATGTAGCGCCAAGACTTACCACAGTGCAGCAAAGAGGCCAGAACCACCACAGCAAAGCCAGGACCAGTAAGAGGAAGAGGATGAGAAGGGCTATGGCCAGTATGGTGCCATCCGACTGCAAGAAATAAAAATAAGTCTTAAAATATGAAGAGGACCAGTATTGATGACACTTGACAGAAATATTACTGGATTTCACCTGAACAACAGTGATAGTTTAAAAGTATCAAATGTTTTCATTTGGCTTAAATTACCACTATACATTTTTTCTCAATCACTACCATATCATGGTGAAGGGGCTTGTGTACCTTAATGCAGCTTGGAGCTATACAATGTAGGGTCTCCCAAGAAGGGCAGGTCATAGTAGAGAGGTCAGACAAATTGCTGTCGAGGGAGAGGGGGGAAGAGACAAAGAGGAGGGAGAGGGGGAAGAGACACAGGGGAGGGAGAAGGGGGTAGAGACACAAGAGAGGGGGAAAGAGACACAGGGGAGGGAGATGGGGAACGAGACACAGGGGAACGGGGGGAAAGAGACAGAGGGGGAAAGGGGGAAAGAGACACAGGGGAGGAAGGAGGGGGGGGAGAGATACAGGGGAAAAGGGAAAAGAGACAGAGGGGGAAAGGGACACAGGGGAGGGAGGAGGGGGAGAGACAGAGGGGAGGAAGAGGGGAAGAGACAACGAGAAGGGAAGGGATAAGACACAGGGGAGGGAGATGGGGGAAAAGACAAAGATGAAGGAGAGTGCGGAAGAGACACAGGGGAGGGAGAAGAGGGGTCGACCCACAGGAGAGGGAGTGGGGGAAAAGAGACACAGGGGAGGGAAATGTGGAAAGAGACACAGGGGAAAGGGGGAAAGAGATACAAGGGAAAGGGGGAAAGAGACAGAGGGGGAAGGGACACAGGAGAGAGAGGAGGAGGGAAAGAGACACAGGGGAAAGAGACAGAGGGGGAAAGGGAGAAAGAGACAAAGGGGAGGGAGGAGGGGGGAAGAGACAAATGGGAAAAGAGGAAAGAGACATAGGGGGAAGGGGGAAAGAGACACAGGGGAGGGAGGAGGGGGAAAGAAGCACAGGGGAAAAGGGGAAAGAGACAGAGGGGGAAAGGGGCACAGGGGAGGGAGGAGGGGGAAAAAGACAGAGGGGAGGGATGATGGGGAAGAGACAGAGGGGAAGGAGAGGGGGGAAGAGACACAGGGGAGGGAGAAGGGGGTAGAGACACGGGAGAGCGGGAAAAGAGACACAGGGGAGGGAGATGGGGAAAGAGACACAGGGGAAAGGGGGAAAGAGACACAGGGGGAAGGGACACAGGAGAGGGAGGAGGTGGGAAAGAGACACAGGGGAAAGGGGGGAAACAGACAGAGGGGGAAAGAGACATGGGGGAGGGGGGAAAGAGAGACAGGGGAAAAGGGGAAAGAGACAGAGGGGGAAACGGACACAGGGGAGGGAGGAGGGGGAAAGAGACAGAGGGGAGGGAGAGGGGGGGAAGACACAGGGGAAATGGGGAAAGAGACACGGGAGGGAGGCAGGAGAGAGACACAGGGAAGGGGAGAGGCACATGTAATATTATACCATTCATTTATGATGGGTAAACGACTAGTATATGTATAAAATGTTGAATAGTACTATAGGCACAATTAGGAAAAATCCCCTAGTTTGTGTGTTATATTTAGGACAACAAGTTAGTTGTCAGTTAATCTCCATACTGCAGTGCCTGGTGCAGGAGCCAGCACACATGGTTATATGGACCAACAAGGAGTCCCTGGCTGTGCTGTGTGCATTACGAACTGCAATATGGATTTTCACAGCTTGCTGTCTCAAGCCTCATACCTCACACAATGAGAGTAGGGAGGAAGGCCAACATGGCAGCACTAGAGGCGAGTAGAAGTATTTCAAACATTAATAATATTCCACAACTCAGTATTATTTTGCTGATACGATATTCATTATGCTGGATGTAACAATTAAATGATCATGTCTTGTTTTACCACCAGAGTGTGCTATTAAAGGGGCATGGAATGTACAGTGCCTTGCAAAAGCATTCACCCCCCTTGACATTTTTCGTGTTTTGTTGCCTTTACAACCTGGAATTAACATGGATTGTTTGAGGATTTGCATAATTTAATTTACAGAACATGCCCACAACTTTGAAGATGTTTTTTTTTATTGTGAAGCGAACAACAAATAGCACAAAATAACAGAAAAAGTCAATGTGCATAACTATTCACCCCCCTAAAGTCAATACTTTGTAGAGCCACCTTTTGCGGCAATTACATCTCCAAGTCGCTTTGGATAAGTCTATATGAGCTTGCCACATCTTACCACTGGGGTTTTTGCCTATTCCTCCTTGCAAAACTACTCCAGCTCCTTCAAGCTGGATGGTTTGCGCTTGTCAACAGCAAACTTTAAATCCGACCACATATTTTCTATTGGGTTGAGGTCTGGGTTGTGGCTAGGCCATTCCAACACATTTACATGTTTCCCCTTAAACCACTCAAGTGTTGCTGTAGCAGTGTGTTTGGGGTCATTGTCCTGCTGGAAGGTGAACCTCTGTCCTAGCCTCAAATCATGCACAGAGTGGTACAGGTTTTGCTCAAGAATATCCCTGTATTTAGCACCATCCATCTTTCCATCAACTCTGACCAGTTTCCCAGTCCCGACTGCTGAAAAACATCCCCACAGCATGATGCTGCCACCACCATGTTTCACTGTGGGGATGGTGTTCTTTGGGTGATGTGATGTGTTGGGTTTGCGCCAGACATAGCAATTTCTTTGATGGCCGAAAAGTTAAATTTTAGTTTCATCAGACTAGAGCACTTTCCTCCATACATTTTGGGAGTCTCCCACATGCCATTTTGCAAACTCAAAACGTGGAATTTTGTTTTTTGCTGAACGTAATGGTTTTCTTCTGGCCGCTCTGCCTTAAAGCCCAACTCTATGGAGCATACGGCTTATTGTCGTCCTATGTACAGATACTCCAGTCTCTGCTGTGGAACTCTGCAGCTCCTCCAGGGTTACCTTAGGTCTCTGTGCTACCTCTCTGATTAATGCCCTACTTGCCCGGTCCGTAAGTTTTTGGCAGGTTTGCTGCTGTGTCATGTTCTTTCCATTTGGTTATGATAGAATTGATGGTGCTCCTAAAGATCATCAAAGATTTGGATATTTTTTTATAACCTAACCCTGACTTGTACTTCTCAACAACATTGTCCCTTACTTGTTTGGAGAGTTCTTTGGTCTTCATGACAGTGTTTGGTTAGTGGTGCCACTTGCTTAGGTGTATGTAATGACAGATCATGTGACACTTAGATTGCACACAGGTGGAAATCATGTCACTAATTATGTGGCTTCTGAAGGTAATTGGTTGCCCCAGAGCTTTTTATGGCTGTCATAGGGGTGAATACATACGCACATGCCAATTTTCTGTTTTCGATTTCTAAAAAATATTTTTATGTATATATTTTTCTCATTTCACTTCACCAACTTAGACTATTGTGTTCTGATCCATCACATAAAATTCAGATTAACAAAACATTGAACTTAAGGCTGTAATGTAACAAAATAGGTAAAAACTCAAGGGGGTGAATACTTTTACAAGGGACTGTATCAATACTCTTCTATCATTGAAAAACAACTGGGAACATTTTTTTTTTGAATATTTAAAATTGATGCATATATCATTGTTTTATATGAATTTTATATATATAAACCAGTTAGTCATCAAATAGCTGTGTAGAGCTTCTTAGGCTAGCTCTGAAAGGACCAAAAAGCACAAGCACACTCACATGGCAATAGACATGTCAGCTTGTAATTTATGGCCCCTTTAGGAACATGGAAGCTTTCCCCATAAACTCAATAATCCTGCTATGGAGCAGACTCTTGCTCAGACTCATGGTGAATACATAGTTTGATTAATGTAAAAGCTAACACTGTGACATTTAAAATCAGTTATAAACAAATGAAAAAAAATCAATGTTTTACACATTTTCAACTTGATTTTGACTGCTCCACATGATGACTCCACATGAGTTTAGAGACTGTTTTGCCTTTACATATAAGGATGCCATTCTGTATCGTCACCTTACTCTTTGGCGGATAGGCATGTGCCACTTAAGCAGATTTTTATTCCATAACATTCAGCTCTCTAGGCAGACGCCTGTCTCTGCTTTTATAATTCCAATATGTGCTGGAATCAGCCCAGCTTTTGTTTTGCATTATTGCCTTGGTCTCATTAAAAAATATTTTATAGGGAAGTTTGACACAAATCCTTCCTATTACATTACAATTATGAACCTTTTTGCACGGAAATTCAGAATTCCATAGAGGGCCCAAAAAGACACAAACATTTAAATTCAGTAAAATGTTTCAATGTACATGATTTTTCTAGTCTTGGTCTAACAAATATATTTTCATTTAATTTTTAAATTAACTTCAGCAAATAGAAGTCAGACATGGATATATCATTAGGCAAGTGCCTAGGGGCAGCTTCACTCAAAGGAGTGCCTGACTGAGGGATTGGATGATACACATTGGAAACTCTTTATTTGTTATTCTCTATGGTAAAAACTTGTCTTGTCTTGTCCCAGTGCAGCCTGGATTTGCACTATAAAAATCATATTCTTAACTATAAAGAATCTTAAATTTACTATTTTGCTGTTCCACTGAATATACCCACCCACCCACTGAAAGTTCTACTTAAAAATTAATTAATGTATAAGCATTTCAGCCAATCACAGATTATATACTATGATGCCTGTGCCCCCATGATTACAGCAATTGACTAAGAACTGGCTATGGCAGGAGGAAATATATATTAAGTGATTCCATACCAGACAGCTTTACAGTAAGTTTAACACATTTTTTTTATAAATTATTATATATATTATTATAGTGGATATAATAGATTGCAATAACGAAGCCTTTGTGGGCACATTTGCATGTCCCTGCCAAAGTTCCCAGAATGCAGTGTGATAACTGTATTTCTTGGAATTCTGAGCTGGAAGCAGCTTTTTTAACTTGTTTTAGACATTCAAATATGAGCACAGATGTAATATTTATTTACTGTACTAATGTACGGTGGGGGGCTTCTATCGGTCGTTTTGCCCACCATAAATTAAATGATTGTTGTGGTAAACTACCTCCCCACAACATCTACTACACAAGCTAGGAACTGGCCCCACACTGCTAAGAAGCAGTAACATTGAAATGACTGTAGATGGGTAGGATTCCTGGCTTGTGTATAATCCACCCTGAGCTTTGCAAAAAAAAGTGTAATACAGCAGGTATATGCTTAAAGGAAGCCATGTTTAAAATGGTAATGGATTGCAAGAGCAAAGACTTTTTGGGCACATTTGCATGTCCCTGCCCAGGTTCCCAGAATGCAGTGTAATAACTGTATTTCTCGGAATTCTGGGCAGGAAACTGTTTTTTTAACTTGTTTTAGACGTTCAAATGTGAACAGAAATGTACTATTTATTTACTGTACTACTGAACGGTGGAGAGCTTCTATCGCTCTTTTGCCCACAGGGAGACAGGCGACTGCGGCAGAGAGGGGAGAGAAAGAGGGAGAGGGAGACAGAGGGAAAGAGAGGTTGGGGGACAGAGAAAGAGAGAGGGATGGAGAGAGAGGAGGCAGGGAGGGAAAGAGAGAGAGAGAGGGAGACAGAGAAGGACAGAGAGAGAGAGGAAGGGAGAGTGACAGAGAGCACACAGAGCACAGAAAGAGGGAGACAGAGGGTGCACTGAGAGAGACATTATTATTTTATTTTGTATTAAACAGCGATACTTAAAGGGACATGAAATGTTTCTGGATTTCACTAGAAATATAATATACCTATGTATCTATTTACTTTGTTGTACTTTATTTTTTTTAAGAAGTGCTTGAAAGCTCTTTTGTTTCTACCTAACAGCTTACAAATAGTTCCTATCTTGTTTCTCCCATCTGCAGATCATGAAGACAGTGTACTTCTAAGTACAGTAGTTGCACTGTCTCATACTAGCCAATCAGTAACAACATGCTGCTTGAGAGAGTAGCTGCATACAGAAAGCAGACCCAAACAGGTATAAATTTAATGATTTTAGGCAAAAAGCACTTTATAATAAAATAAAATATTCCTAGTGAAATCCAGAAACCTTCTATGTCCCTTTAAGTGATATTAATTCATATAATGCTAAAGCTATTGTTTTCTTACTTATTGGAAATCCCTTTGATGCACAAACCATCATTTCACTTAAAACAATGGGGTAGCTTCACTAAGCTATTGCAGGGGCAGCCAAAGGGTTCATTGTGGGCATCTGCAATGCATTAGTTAATCTAGCCGAATGCTTGCTCAAATTTTTTCGAGCCTGACATCCTTTTATCTATCTGCCGGGATGCATGTGAGATGCAACTTGAGAAGCATATTGAATTCCCCCAAATCTATCTATCTATCTATCTATCTATCTATCTCTATCAATCTGTCCATCCATCCATCCATCTATCTATTAGTCCAATACTTATCATGAATATGGTCTGTCGTCTTAAAGAAGGCCGGTAAATGGCAGATTGTAGGGAAAACTGCTAATGGGTGTTGCAGGCTTCCCTGAGTGATGCAAATAACATAAAATGTAGCTAAGGGTTAATCTTCATAATTTCTCTAAATATTTACTGGCAGTAGTTTGCTAAATAAAGTTTGCCGTCATAGTTAAGTTGCTGCAGCTGAGGTTCAGTCCCGGATTTTGGACCCTCTGCCAGATGTGTTATAAAACTCTCCCCTTGCAGATTCTTGGTGGGAGGTATCGCTGAATGATCGTTCTTTAAAGCTCAGCAGAAAGGCTTTGGCTTTGCAAAGAGGTAAAAGGAACTAGCGCTTAAATAAAAAAAATAAAAGTGGGGCTAGTAATATTGTTATAGGAACTCTGAAGTTAAGGACATTCCTCTGTACCATTATGTAGAGCAGTCAAAATCAAGTAGAAAAGGTGTAAAAACATTGTATGCTCTTGTCACTGATTTTTTAATTGTTTGAATGCTCCAGTGTTAGCTTTCACAGCATAAAAACTATTTACTTATCTTGAGTTTTACCAAGAGGCAAGCTGCACCTCATGATTTATTGAGCTTATGGGGACAAGCTTTTAGGTACTGAACGTAGCTTAAGCTAAATGCTCATATACAGTCTTCACTGCAATAATACGTTTCACATTTTCCCTTTGAGGTTAAAATGTCTCATGAACCCAAAGGAATAAGCTAACGTTCTTAATTAGTCCTTTTTAGAGGATCGACTGGGTTGTATAAAAACTCATAATAATTATGTAGAGCAGCAATGATAAATTCAATGACACTTTAACATAACACTCTATTCTGTTTGCTTTCAAACCACCATGGCCAGATTACCTATTAGGCAAACTACGCAGCTGCCTAGGGGCACTTCCCTGTGAGGGGCGCCCAATTTTTAGCATGAAAACCCCTAAAAAGATTTTTGGGGGCTTAAAAACTAAATGCTGCAGTTCACAGACTGGCTACTAGGTGGCACCTGCCTGGAACTAGAGTGTAGAGTGCACACTGCTCCCTTCCTCAGCTTCATCCCATAATTATAGAGAAAAATCTGCACCAGTTGAACAGAGGCAGCGTAAATAAGTAATTTTTTTTTCTAAGGAAATATCGGTAGAAATTAGCTCCTCAATAGTATTTACTCTTGGTGGGAGGTTATTTAATTGATTATATACACGCACAGAAAAGGAATAAATGGGTGCGTGCACACCTTATGCATGTACTCGCAGGGGCTCCTCCACTTTACTGCCTCGGGGCTCCAAAAGAGTAGATCCGGCACTGTCTGTCACCCCAGCAGGAAGTTGATTTCATTTTAAAGAGCATAAAAATCTGTCTGTACAGTGTACTAGCCTTTTTTTTACAGTAAGTAATTTCTGAAATATTTAGAATTGATTGTGTGGCTCAGTATGCTAATGTGCAATTCAGAGTGCTTGATAAGGATGGAAGAGGGGTCTAACAGCCATATAATATTGCAGGTCTTCATTTTGGACATTACATAGACAGACACGCAGACTGTAATCCTAATTAGTACATTAAAGTAGTTAATTAATATTGTGAGATCCTCATTTGCATATAAATAGAGCAAAAACAGCACAGAATTCCCCAGGATTGGTTTACTTTAGAAAAAAAAATGAGTAACACAATATTAGGCCAGTTGTTCCTGCTCTAAAAATAACAACCTGACTTTGGGGTGACAGAGTCCCTTTAAAGCTCTGGTGTGTTGAAGTGGCTTCTAATCTAAAGGCCATCACACCAGGTTAAAGGCATCTTCTGTAAGTGTTTTTTTTTTATGGATTTGTGAATGTACATATAATAAAGCCTACTCAAATATAATTTAGATAAAGAACCACTCTAAATGATTGTTCCAAGCGTGTCTAATCAGTGACAATTTAAAGGGACCTTTCAGAAATATGTCCCACAAGAAATTAGGTGGAAGGGCAGATTTGTGTCTATTTAACGCAATTCCTAAGCAAACGGAGTCTTTTTCTGTGGAACTGAAATTTTTTGTTGAATCGAGATTAACATACAAGAAAAATTAGCAGATTACAAGTTGTTTACAGTTCAACTAGTTTAGCTAAACACTCGCTCTTCAAATGTTTTCAATATTTGTTTAAATGCAAATTGGCAGCCATTTTGAATGTTAGTTTGTTCTATTTATATCAAACTAATTTTTCAACTGTTTTGTGTCAAACATTTCTCTCTCGCCAAGAGAACTCAGACATAGTGGCTTTTTTTTTGTCTATTAGTGAGATTCATCCAAAATCCCTTTTTTGTCCTTAAATGACTTTTATTTATTTATTTAATTAGTTAATTATTTTACACATTTTTATGTAAGTGATTTTATCAATCATTCTTTAACATCTTCTTTTCAACATTTTAAAACAGTTTTTGCATGCAAATGAATGAGCTATAGTTAAATTAAATTAAAGAGAGAAACAGGGACATTGCTCCTCCTTGCATGAAAAATAAATGCTTTAAAGGCTTGACGAGTCATTGTACAAAAGCAATTTTTGAAAATGTTAGGAATTCACAGAAATTATTTATATAAGAGTGACACAGGTTTAACAAAAATCAATATGTTTCATTGCTCCGTTTTTTTGTCATAAATGATCGTTGTGATAAAACCTTTTACTTAAAGGTACAGTATTTATAAGTTTCCTGGGTTTTAAATGTCTGGTAAGAAACAGGCAGTGATTATCAGAAATATATGTGTTATATAGAAAAGTTCCCATGGTTGGGTGGGATTTGAGCTCACAGCTTAGTCAGAACACAAGGATATAGATATAGAGAGACTACATATCCCATGCTGCTTTGCAACATAGGAACCACAGAGTATGATACTAATGTATCAGCTAACCTCTGGGTTTTCCTGATTGGCCAAAATGAACAATGAACTGCATGCTAATCTTAGCAGGGATTTTCAGGGGTGTCAACTAACAAAAGCCTCAACCTGAAAACTAAAAATAAAAACCAGGCTGAGTTTGTAAATGTTTATTTTGGTATTTTTTCATGCAAAAAAATGTTTGCATACACCACTGAATCTCCTCTATCAGATGCATTTATAATCCAGGAAACTTAGATATGTCTTTAATGCTAAAAGTCGAAGTGAGTTGCAGGGGTCGAGCAAGCAGTTCATTTTGCACCTTATATTCCAATATCTGTGTTTAAATAATATATGAATACTTTTGGTACCCTACATTTCCATTGCCGTAGTTGTACTTTGTTTTCTGCACCCCATTAACAATCAGCTGCATTTTAAAATTAAATGAAAGTTGGCAAAACATATATAAACAAAATGAACTCACGCAGTGTTTGCTGGTGATAGTGACAGAACTGGAGATAAAGTTCAGACCGTCGTTCATGCTGACTTGGAGAGCGGCCTCCCTGGAAACAGAACAAAAAAAGGAAAGTGACATGAAGTAAAGGTGTTCCATGTTCCCTGTTTGTCTCTTTGGGGCCAAACAAGTAGCTGGCACAAACACACCTCCTCATCTAATGGGACCTGGTGTTTTTCTGGGCCAACTATTTCCCCCTTTCCTAATGATATATACGTACTGGCTGACAAAAACACGACCCTCAACCAGTCAACTAACCTTGTGGCAGGCTCAACCATTTCCCTTCCTATATGGGGTATACATAATGGCTCGAACAAACACAACCCATAATCAGTGTAATTAGTGTTACCTTGTGGCATTGCCCAGCTAACCCCATAATTTGGATACTTATTAAGTAGATGAAATATACTCCTCAACTAGTGGCACCCATAGCTGACCCAACCAACCACAATCACTTCCATAATGCTAAATATCTCAGTGATTCTTTTTTTATTGAGTGGACACATTTTTTGATTTTCACCCAAACGGGACACTATTGAATCAAACACCTCTTTCTCTTACTGAACCTTCCTCACCTATCTTTTGTTTCAACCACCCACCCTACTGTAAAGGGTTTTTTCTTTTGGTTGGTCAATACCTAACTGAACCTTCCGTTTTACCAATATGACCTTCTCTAATTGGAGCTACATTTTGGTCAGCTCAGACAAACCCTACTTTAATTCTGGTTTGCCACTCACCCTCCATCATTTTAGTCCAAACATGCACCCTACTCTAATGAGACACAAATTACCCCTTCACTTACTCAGACTTATACTAGAGCTGTCCAAACATTTCCATCACACTTAATGCAACCCAGCAAAAGGAGAACTAGTAATATATTTTGTGCTTACAAGATAAAAAAAACAGACAACAGTTTAGATCATAAAAATGACAGACAGTGGATTAGATCATGGAAAATCTAACCACAGATCTCAGGTTACTGGATAGGAAATGCTAGTAGGAGTTTAATGGCCAACAACTTGTCTAAAGTTTATTCTGTATAATTAAATATATAAAACATTAAATAGTTGCGTACAATGCTAGGAAGAAATATATATTTTTTTATTAAAGGTTTACTTACAGAATGCTCTTATGAAGAACAATAATACATAAAGCACAACATATTTTTACAAGCTTTACAAATGATTTAATACTGCAACAATACAAAGCTTTTCTTTATGTAATTTATACCGCAGACTGCAGGGGATTTAGGAATCCAGATTTAGGGAATTATCATGTTAGACCCTTAAAAAAATCCAGTAGATGAATTTCTCTATGCGGTATCTTATCAATCCTGTTTAAAGCTTCGCATTCGTAATTAACTGTTAATAAATAGACTCGTTAGCTTGGTTTTGTAAAGTTAATGTGACACAGTGACGTTCCAAATATTACACATAGTTTTTAAGTACTGTAAACCATAAGTATTACCGTAATTCAATCTTATTAAAAATGTCATTTTCTTGAATTTACTTAAAATGAATTTTGCTATTTTTGCATACCAACCAGCAGTTTTAATTCAGCTATCAATCAAAGTCATAGTAATAGCTGAGGGTAAAAAAATAAATTCATCAAGATCCACCTTCATTTTCTATATTACCTGCCATACTGTATATGCGTATCTCTGAGCATCATTTGTCACCAAATAAAAGCCTATTTCTATCATGAAGATATTAAAGTGCTTCAGGAATAGTAATATAAATATTCCTTAATGTTCTGAGACTCCAAGGCTTTTTGTCTTTTGCCTTCTTAGCCAAAACTTACATGCCAACTTCCTGCAGTACTGGCGCTGGGCAGAGAAGATAGGTGTCCTCTACCACCAGGGGCTTTTCACCTGGAAAATAAAAGAGCGAACAACAGTGTGAAACTAATGGCATAATATATTGTGACGTGTAATGTATTCTTATTTATAGGGATATAGAGCAGTCAAAATCTAGTGGAGAAGCTGTAAAAACATTTTGATCTCTGACCCACTCAAAACACAGAAAATAGGGGCAACACTAAGGGCCTCATTCAATTGTGATTTGGCCAATTGAATAGGGCTCTATATAAGCACATAGCATATTTTTTTACAGAAGTTTTTAGTTAGTGAACTTCTATCCAAAAGTAATGCCTTCACTAATTAAAAACTTCTGTAAAATAAAAATGCTATGTGCTTATATAGAGCCCTATTCAGTTGGCCAAATCACAATTGAACGAGGCCCCCAGAAAGGGCAAATAACTGGGCAATTTAATAAAAAATATTGCAAAACAGAGAAACATGCATTTAAGAATTAAAAACCTATTTTTTTCACGTGGTTTTCAGTGCTCTGTATGATTCAATAGCCCTTAATATGTCATACATGAGATGCACTGATTCAAAGCCACACAAGTTTATTCCAGTGTTTTCAACACTTTAAGATTAAACAGCCTTATTAAATTGCGATTCGGCCAATTGAATAGGGCTCTATATAAGCACATATTTTTTTTTTACAGAAGTTTTTAGTTAGTGAACTACTATCCAAAAGCAAGGTCTTTACTAACTAAAAACTTCTGTAAAAAAATTGCTCTGTGCTTATATAGAGCCCTATTCAATTGGCCGAATCACAATTTAACAAGGCTGTTAAGGTTTTGAAAATGTTACATAAGAAAAGGTTTTTATTGATTGTCTAAGTACCCACATTTTGTTTTCAAGCACATTAATTATCCTATAATAGAACTGGCAAGCAGGTTACTAACAGCCTTATTAAATTGCGATTTGGGCAATTGAATAGGACTCTACATAAGCACACACTAACTAAAAACTTCTGTAAAAAAATATGCTCTGTGCTTATATAGAGCCCTTTTCAATTGGCCGAATCACAATTTAATAAGGGTGTATGTGTAATAAAATAATCCCTCTTTTCACCCCTTCTCTTCCCTACTTAACTCTCTCTCCCCCTCGTATCTTTCAGCCACCGTCCCTTCTTGCAATCCCCCATATTTCCCCTCTCTCTTCTCTTTTAGCCATTTATTCACCCTCTCCAATCCCACCTCTCTGATATCCTCCTCTTCATCTGTCTTGCTTTGACCCCAGTGTCTCCTAATGCCATCATATAATTTATACAACAATTAGTTTCCATGTTGTGCAGCTGACCTGAATGGAGCATAGAAATATAGATAATACACCAGATAAAAACCAAAAAGGCCCATCAAATCTGTTTTTTTCTATCTATTTATATTGGCTTAATTAATCCTGAAGATAGCCTTATGTTTATCACAAGCATAGCTGAATTCCTCTACTGTGTTTTTCTTCGCCACATACACTGGAAGGCTTTTCCACTTATCTACCACCCTTTCTGCTAGGTGATACTTTATTATAGTAAGGAGACAAATAGTCTGCAATGGTATCAACTGTGATAACATTTATTGGGCTGTCTGGGTAAGGCTTGAATAAGGTTATCAAAATTGAAATAGTTCACTTCCTTTCAGTAGAGTTCTGAATAATGAGAGAGTTGGAGAAGTGTACAGCAGTTGCCATTAATGAGGTAAACTTTTTTATATATATATTTTCAGGCTATTGCTTTTTTTGCTGTTTATATATACATTTTTATGTTAATTAGTGATTAACTAAAACATAGGTTTAACATGAAAAGTGCTTACAATGGCCTTTTAAATAAATGACATGTTAATCTCTGCTCAAATCTCCTTTTATATGTAAACTTCCTTCCTGTGCCCATCTGAATGCCATTATGTCACAATATGTGTATCTAAAGAAAATTATGGATTCTAGATCTTGACTTTGTTTTCATAAAAATATTCAGTATTTGATGAATTTGGTAAAACATGGTTAACTAGCCCTGCTCTAAGATATCATTTACCCCAGCTACCTTTGTTTTCTTCAGGCTCATTATAATTGTTTGAAGTCTTATTATATATGAAAAAATGGAATTTGAGATTTTACAAGTAGGAAAATGACATAAGTGATTATAATCTGTGCTATTGTCTAGGGGCCTCATTCAACTGTGATTTGGCCAATTGAGAGCTCCATGTAATCACATAGCATATTTTCTACAGAAGTTTTTAGTTAGTGAAGACCTTGCTTTTGGATAAAAGTTTGCTAAATAAAAACTTCTGTAAAAAATATGCTCTGTGCTTATATAGAGCCCTATTCCGTTGGCCAAATCACAATTGAATGAGGCCCTAGGTTTCATGTAATGGTAAGTATTTATACTTTTTTGTTCCTATTGCCTGGCTCTAGAAGTTTACATTATGGCAGTGATAGAGGTTTTGTTAACTGTGAACCACTTTGGAGAAAAACTGTCAAGTATATATTTAGAGATAAGAAAGGAAATCATACTCAAGTAAGTAAAATGGTCAATTCACTGTGTTCAGTGGTATTTGTCTTACCCAAGGCTAGATTTATCAATAGACAAACTAGGCAGTTGCCTGGGGTGCTTTGTTTCTAAGGACGTCTGACTGTCTGGCTTGTCACATGTCGTAACTATTCATTTCTCTCTCTTATATCACATATTGTACATATTGTTTCCCAGCATCACCAGTGGGCACATATTTTTGTGGATGAGGACACACGTACACATTCGAATAATGACAAGTTGGAAGAAAATAAGTAGCTGGGGGACTGGTCATTGAACAACTTTTTCTTGAGGTACCACATATATAAATCCATCCATGTCTCTGTTATCAGACAACTGGATGAATTTCACTCTAAATATGACTTCATGGCTGACTCTATTCTACAATGTTATATAAAGACAAATATTTCAGCTGATGACATGTACTGTTGTGATCAAACAGGAAATTGTATTTCTTCTGAAGTAGTGGTTCCAAAACATTTTCTTTCCATGCATTCTTTAAATGCTGACCCGTGTCTTGGCAGACAACATGAATACTGCTGAGGGGTTTGTGGATAACCTAATTAATTTATAATGCACTATAATATATTTATATACTTTAGCTCTTATAAACAATAAAATGTAGCATCTAGATACAGCTTTTATGCATTTGCATTCATATTTGTATTATTTAAGTTTTTTTATATAATTCTAGTGAATTGTAATGCACCTGAATAGAGCTTATGGACCACTGGTGGTTCACAGATCAGAATCTGAGGACCTCTCTTCTATAGCAGTGTCTCTTGTCGGCAACCTTTTTTACTTTATACGACCTTTAGTTCCCAAACGGGCTTGCCCAGTATGTTTAGTAACAGAAATAAAATGTGAAACAGAGTAGACAGAGGAATATATTCAGCCTCATTCAACTGGAGATCGTAAGTCCAAAAAAGCAGGACTTACGTTTGCAGGCCTGCTGCAGGCCCGATTTAAGGTGCTATTCAATTGGCCGGGCCCGCAAGTTAGGCGCCGGATGCGAGAATCGGAAACCATGCTATTGACAGTAGCATTTGCTGGCTTGAACATGATGGCGGACCCAAGCCTGTAACTCTTGGTTCAAGCCCGTAAAATCGGAGCACTTTAAATGCAAATATAAATTCAATACAGCACTGTAAATGATGGGGAACACAATGGGTGACATTAGAATTAAAAGCACAACATTCTCAAGCTTGCACATCGCCATAATAGAATACTTTATTTTCTGTTTCATTTCCCTCCAAAGTCCTACAGGCTTGAATGACCTCCAAGCCCGTAACTCATTCAATGAAATATGGAGGTTGGATTCCAAAGTCCTACGGGCTTGGAGGTTGAAGCCTTGGAGGACTTTGGTCGGAAATTAAACATGAAATAAAGTATTATATTTTAGAGATGTGACGAGCTTGAGAATGTTGTGCTTTTAATTTTAATGTCAACCATTGTGTTCCCCATCATTTACAGAGCTGGATTTAATTTAAATTTGAGTTTAAAGTGCTCCGATTGGTCAGTAAGCCCTTTGCGAGATATCCTTGTTCCCAATTACCTGTGGTTCGATTTTTGCCATTTATGAGCCTGACGGAGTGGTTAGCGATGGAAAATTGGAGCAATTGAATAGCAATTTGCGATTTTTGCGATCGCAACTCTTGCGGACGTGAAAGATCAGAGGCTTTGAGGGAAGTAAGTTGCGATTTAACAAATCGATAGGAATCGCGGCTCATAGGCTGTAACTCGATGGGAGGCTGCAAGTCTTTGCCAATTGAATAGCAAAGTAATCTGCGACCTCAATTTGTGAGCCCGGATCCCAAAAACTGTGTAATTGAATGAGGCTGAAAGTAAGGATATCTGTTTTGTGGAGCAAATTAGAATGATAGACTCCTTGTGTGGAGAGAAAATGACTATGTAAAAGGAGTATGGTTTTCCACTAGGTCAAGATAACCAGATCTAGGTCTGAATGGAATCCTCCACGGACCACATGCATTTACCAGTTACCCACCATTGGACTATGAAAAGTCTCTTTTAGACTTGGGATGTTAAACCCCAGCCATTAAGGACCAATAATATGTCAGATCTTCTTGATCAGTTAGATTACAGGTCAATTAGTTGCTCAATCATTTTGATTCTCTCACACAAATATATCATTAAAGGGACATTTGATAATGAGTCATGGCTTACCCTCTGCCAGCGAATGAGATCTACGGACTAAAGTAAAATTCTCTTACTTAAATTACATTTTAACAGGTCTTACTTAATATTTGTAATGCAAAAAATATTCTTGTAATGGCTAAAACTTGCTCTATTTAAAGGCATGAACAAAAACAGCTATTTTCCATGTCCCTTTAAATTCACTAATATTTGTGGCTAATGAGAGCAAACCCATTTTGTCCTTAGCTCGCAAAGCTTGCAATCTAATATTTCAAGACTTTGCAATCATGTGTCAACCTTTTTTCCCAGGTAGCTGCACTATCTCTATATCTGTTGGAATCCCCCAACTTTTTTTGTTGTTTTTATACATTTATCATAAACTTATTTCTCTCATTTTTCAAAAAGAACCTCAGATTACATCAGAAAAACATTATGTCAAGGGCCACTGTAGTCCATAACCCTTATACTGAGTTTTTCAGCACATTTTTTAATGCTGAAAAAGCCCCCCTTGGCTTATACTCGAGTCACTCTGCTCTCTGCACGTCTTCCGGCTGTGTCCGCCCGGTTACATAGTTACATAGTTACATAGTAATTAAGGTTGAAAAAAGACTTTCAGTCCATCAAGTTCAACCTGTTAAGATCTCCTCTGATCTGCAATATGCGGATTAGTTATTAATTAAATTATTGATTAAATAATTATTAATAGTATAGTATTGGAGAATGAATAAAGAGTTAGTCCATCAAGTTCAACCTTTTTAGATCTCTATTGATCTTTTTAATTTGGACTATTTATTATTATTGTTAATTGTTAATTATTGTTAATTGATCCAGAGGAAGGCAAACATAAAAAAAAAAAAAAAACATTGAAACTTTGCCAATTGTCTCATAAGGGGAAAAAAAAAGCAAAATTCCTTCCTGACCCCAGAAACTGGCGATCAAATTTCTCCCTGGATCAATATTCCTTGCTAGTTATCTAGGATAGCCTTGAATGCCCTCTTTATTCAGAAATATATCTAACCCCTTTTTGAAGTTGTCTATCGAATTCGCTGTCACCACCTCCTTTGGTAGAGAATTCCACAGTTTAACCACCCTATCTGTGAAGAACCCTTTTCTTTGTTTAAGGTGAAATCTTTTTTCCTCTAACCTCAACGGATGTCCTCTTGTCAGTTGAAAATCTCTTGCTACAAAAAGTTCACTTGACAAAGCCTTATATTGACCCTGGATGTATTTATATAACGTAATCATATCTCCTCTTAGGCGCCTTTTTTTCTAGCGAAAATAAGTTTAATTTTGCTAGTCTTTCTTCATAACTTAGCCCCTCCATTCCCCTTATTAGTTTTGTAGCCCTTCTCTGTACTTTTTCCAGCTCTAAAATGTCTTTTTTGTGAGGTGGTGCCCAAAATTGTACTCCATATTCCAAATGAGGGCGTACTAGAGATGTGTATAGTGGCAGAATTATATCTTCTTCCCTGGCTTCTATACCCTTCCTAATACATGCTAATATTTTATTTGCCTTTGCAGCCGCTGCTTGGCTTTGAGCACTGTTACCTAGGTGGTTGTCCACTAGTACTCCCAAATCCCTTTCAATATCTGATACACCTAGATTTGCTCCATTAAGATTATAGATTGCTTGGCTATTGTTCCTTCCCAAATGCATAACCTTACATTTATTTGTATTAAATCTCATCTGCCATTTAGCCGCCCATTTCTCTAATTTATGCAAATCCTTTTCCGGTTATGTTTGATATTCTGAATTATAGCATTTTTATACTACCATAGCCTCTAAAAACAAGGCATAAATTGGGTAAAATATTGAATCTGAATAAAAATGTATATAAATGGACACAGAAAACTTTGCATTGAAAACTACTGGTCTGTACAAAGCACTTTAAATTTGAAATCAATTTTATAAATAAATTCTTGATGAAAATGTATTTTGAAAATGGTATTTTAGCAGCATTTAGAGATTGAACAATTTGCAAGGAGTTTGATCATGTTGGTGGCAAATAATAATAAAACCTTCCCTATTGAAAAATACATATCAACCTTTTTTATATGTAAGAGCCAACAGAATTGGTTATCTTACTGAAATCAGTCTTGTTAATCCGGAAGCTGCAGAGTACTCGATCCACATTTCGTGCAAAGCGAAAGCCGTTTCCTCGCACCACAACATGAAAAGACTCTAAGAAAAGAAAAGAGGGAAAATATATAAGGAATAATCCATTGGTGGCAACAAGCAGCGGCGGGCCATATACGGCACTTAGGCACTTCTTATGCAGCCCCCAACTTCAACAACTCCAACACACTCCATTATATCTCTCTAAAACTAGCAATCAATACTCAACTGTACCTGTAATTACTGCTCATCATCTATAACTCTGTCATAAAAAGCACTGTGAGGCCGCACTCAGGGGCCACATATGAGGCTCTTCACATGAAATAGGTTGCCCGTCACTGCCTTAGGGTGTAGGATTCTTCATGAACAAATTGAAATAGATGTATTACTTATTTTATTGTAATACATGCACTTCTATAACAGTACTTTATTTCATTTTCCTATAGTAAACTAACTTTGGAATTTGCCATATTTAACTGTCAGCCCACCTTTCAATCCACCCACAGATATGTTGTTATTAATCATTACCAATAATTACTAATTCCTCCTCGAGTCCATCGTCTTGAGTACAAGCCAACTGCAGAAAAAAAGACTGCAGATGACTTGCACTCAAGACAATGCACCCAGTGACCCAGGGGCTAGTCTGTAATATTATGGATCTATCTAACACAATATTTGAATCTCTGTTTGTTGGTGGATTAGAAACACTGACAGCTTAAAATTGCAATTTTCAATGTTCATAAGAAAATGCATAAAAAACATTTAATTGAAAAAGTACTAATTAGAACCAATACTTGTATAATATGCCATATTTGTAACCTCCACGTTGTCACTAACAGGAGGAATAAGTGGAAGCACAAGTCACATTAGAATAACTAACCCCCTCAGGCTTGGATTAAAGCGCCATTTCAGTACAAGAAAACAGACACCTATTTGTCAAGTATGTATCAGCAGCTGTGTAAGACATGAACATAAAAACATTTTTTGGGAAAATCAGAATTTTTGAACATTTTGTTTATGAGTACTAGAATCCATTTTGTTTGTTATATCACATCAGGATAGCTGGATGATGGGGAGGTGTTTTTTGTTATCAGTGGAGGGAGGGGTGGGGAATAAGGGAGCTGTCGAAAGCCCAGAGCCTTTGTTTGAAATGATAAGATTAAAAGTGACAACACACCCCTTTCCCCTCACTGACCCAGAAACAGAAACCTTGCACCAGTCAATGTAACCATATCTCTCCAGAAACCATCCCTCCCACACATGAAGGTCCTGCAGAGGAATTAAACTTATTTTTTTTCTAATAAATAACTAGTTATATGACTTTTTTCCTTATTGTGCTCTTAGTTATGCTTAAGGCTTTCAAACATATATATTTTTTGTTGTTCAGTGGTCCTTTAAGGCCCACTATAGACATCCAGTATGAAAGCCCCCCCAAACAGAAGCAGAAACATGATTCAAAAACTCTTTTCCCTAAATGATGCAAGAAAAATTCATATTTTGCCCACAGACATATTTTTATTTTATTGAAACTTGTTTCTGTGCATTAAAAATTAACCTTATTTTCTTAGTGTTACTGTGAGAACAAAGCACTTGCTACATGAGTTGAACACAAGGCGCCTCATTCAATTGCGAGTTGTACAATTGAATAGGGCTCTATATAAGCACATAACATATTTTTTATACAGAACTTTTTAGTTACTGAACTTCTATCCAAAATCAAGGTCTTGTTGTGCTTATATAGAGCCCTCTTCAATTGGCAAAATTGCGATTGAATGAGGACCAAGATATACTGTCAAAGACAAGTAATGATCTAAATATCTGCAGCCTTAAGGCCTCATTCAATTGCAATTTGGCCATTTGAATAGGGCTCTATTTAAGCACATAGTATATTTTTTTACAGAAGTTTTTAGTTAATGAAGACCTTGCTTTTGGATAGAAGTTCACTAACTAAAAACTTCTGTAAAAAAAAATATGTTCCGTGCTTATTTAGAGCCCTATTCAATTGGCCAAATAACAATTGAATGAGGCCCTTGGTTATTAGTACCCAGTCTTGCTTTAAAGCCCTGCAGAATTTATGGTAATTGTACCCCAGGCCTGGGAAGGGTTTGTCCACGATACTCAAGCTTTTAAATCTCACATGGCATAAATATAGGAACTTGAAATTTGCATAATTGTTTATCATACATTTTAAAGCACAGGAAATAAACATCACAAATATTATTACATAAAAAAACACTGAAAAGGTTAATTAATTAAACATTTAATTCACCTGAAAGGATTAGAATTAGGGTTGTCAGGGCACTGCACCGGCTGAGTTATGAAGCCCTATGAAAATATAATTTACACCTGCTAAATCAGGGGCAGTCAATTTTTATTCACACGAATCACCAAGTGGTCCTTTACCTCTTCACCATCGCAAAATCTGACAGCTGCAGTTCCGCCTCCGCCTGACAGATGGCGCTGCCGATTTTAGCAAATAAGGCGCGCCGACAGAAGAGGCCTTTAACTATGAGAGGCGCGCCTAAGGCCCTGGGGGGCCGAGTGCCCGCGCCGAACATAGCGATGGCCTCGCTGTTGATTCAGCGCCGTCGAGTTGCGCCATGTCGGAGTGGAAAATAGTTCTTTGCCTTCCCTGGAACTTGATGGTGCCCGAAAACTCACAGCACCCTCTGGCGGATGGCACCTGTAACTGCAGCTGTCAGTGCTGAAGAAGAATGCGCAGGCAAAGAGGGATAGATCCCACCAAGGTCCTAATATTTTTATGAAAATTAACTCAAGGTCTGGAATCTATAAACCTAATAATTCTTTAATATATTGGAAATCAGAAGGATGCTGGAAGGAAATTTATACTGAGATGAGGCCTTAGGAATAGAACAGTAAGCAAGTCACAACTTATCTAAGCATATGAAAGTTTCAGTTGAGGTATATGATGTATTTAACCTCTGCTTAAGACCCACCAGACAGGCCATGATTTTGGTTTACCACTGTTTGAATAGAGATCAGTCAATTAGAGTCTGTTGAATGCCACTTGCTCCTCCTGTGTTTACACAGTATTAATCTGAAACCATGGCCTGTCTGGTGGGTCTTGAGGATAGGTTTGAGAACTGCTGATCTAGCCAAGTCTTGGTCCTTCCTACCCACTAATAAAAAACATGCCTTTATAATCCAGCTCTCAGGAAGTGATGTAACAAAGACAGTGTTCAAAAATTCTTATTTTTAATAAAATATTTTTTATTCATGGTTTACAGAGCTGCTAATATTGATATTTGGCCCTATAGGTTTAACCACTTACCTCCAGCACATATACTGGAAGGTTCTGCTGCCAGAATTTCAATGCAAGACATCTTAAGGATCTAGAGGACAGAGACATATGGGAAGTGTTAAGGACATTATCAAATCATTTCCAAAAACTGCACAGTTAATTTACAAATTGTGGTAACTTCTGGTTAATTAAATTAGATTGGTTATTCAAGTTAGAGTAAAGTAATGAAGTGACATTGGCAATGTGAAGACTTCCCCTGGTGGTGTGGCCTTTGGTTATAGTTGTGTAGTATGGCACCCTACATAAGAGAGAACAAGGGACTGGGGGGAGCCGATGAGGGTGCATGAGATAGCTTGGTCTAATATAGTTCAAGTCATCTGGCAATTTGTGGAGCTGGTTGAATCTATAGATATATATATCTTGAATATATATATTTATATATATATATATATATATATATATATATATATATATATATATATATATATATATATACACACACATATTTATACTTCTGGATCGCTGCCTTGTCATGGTGAAGAAGGGGCTTGTGTACAATGATGCTGTTACATATTCCATGTATTGGTCACCCAAGGGGGCAGGTCATAGCAGAGATGCCAGACAAATCGCGATCCACTGGAGAAGGAACTGGCAACCCACTCTAGTGTCTTTACCAAGAAAACCTTATGTATAGGCACAACCAGTCACAAGTTGTGCCTGACATGCTGCAGTTAAGGAGAGTCGGACACGTTGAATGGAAGGAATAAACAACAACATATATATATATATATATATATTTATTTATAAAATACATAGACTATATATGTATATATGCATATATATATATATATATATATATATATATATATTTATATATTACATTTCTGAAGACAATTTGCATATTATAAAGTTAATTATTCTAAAGAGTATAGTGGAAAATGGTCCATCAGTAGTACTTAAAGGTATATATATGAATTTCCTGGGTTTCAAATGTTTGGTAAGAAACAGGGAGTGATTATCAGAAAAATATGTGTTATATAGATAGGGGTACTTACAAAGTTATAGGCAGGAAAGTAAAATCCACCTTTGCATACCCACAGAGAGCTTACATAACCAAGTACACAGAGGAGAGCAGCCAGGTACAGAGTTTGACCTTTAAAAGGGAGTACTTACTGCAGGATGGAATCACATAGTTGGGTGGGGATAAAAAGAGATAAGAACTACATATCTCAGGCTGCTTTGCAACACAGGAACTCCAGAGTATGACACAAATGTATCAGATAACCTCTGCTTTCTCCTGATTGGCCAAAACAAATTATGAAATGTATGTTAATCTTAGAGGGATTTTCAGGGGTGTCAACTAACAAAAGCCTCAGGTTGCAAACTAAAAAGATTTAGCAAACATCAGGGTGAGTTTGTAAATGTTTTTTTTTTGGTATTTGTTTCATGCAAAAAAAATTTTGCATACACTACTGTTTCTTTTCTATCAGATGCATTTGTAATCCATAAGAATGGAAGCATTTTTTTACAAAAAGAAAGAGGTACTAAAAAAAGGTGCCCATCTCTCAAGTGAACTTCACAAAAACTGTGATTGGCTCTTGGAATAGCTCACCAGCAGGGGTAGTAGAGGACCATATTATAATTCAATAAAAACAAACACTTTGAATAGATATAATATTGTCTTGCTCATAAAGGAAGACAAGATGAAATATGAAATTCTTTGTTAGGTAGGAACAAAGAAAGATTGGGTGTGACTAAAGAATTTTATCTGCTTTCGGATTCTATGATTAGTTAACTGTATAATCATAACAAGACATTTGCTCTCTTAATACACAATAATACTTAATCTGCTTTTCCAGAAGCAATAGGGTTAATGCCCTGTCAAATAAAATCACAGTTCTGTATGTGTTGGGACGTGTGCTGTTATTCTAAAGCACTTGGCTCGGTCACATGTTACCGGCATGTCCAGATCTGTAGGCAACCTACCTCCTCAGACAGTGAAACATGCCTGGGGGGCTCTATATGGAGGAGTAAAACTCACAAGCCAGCAAAACTCTGCAGGAGAGACACTGTTTTAATAAGTTTGAGTTTTGCTGGAATTTGTAATTTGATATTTTTAGGATAATCAATTCTAATGGAGGTTACTTACATATTTCCATATGTGTATCACAGAGAAATTGTATGAAGAGCAGTGACATGGGACAGATGTGGGTCCTATCCTGTTATGCTGGCACATGCTGGCGCAGCACAAGGCAGCAGCAGCAGCTAGATGGCGCTGCCGATATTCCGGTGCCATATCATAGAGTCATGGCTTAGGTAAACTCATAGGGTATGGGTCAGGGTTAGGGTTAGTTCAAGGGTTAGGCTAACATTATAAGCTTAGAACTTCTCTAAACATATCGCCAGTGCTGCAAAATATCGGCAGCGCCATCTAGCGGTTGGAAGCCGCACTGCAGCAGCGGACCTGTCCCGACAACATAACAAGATAGATCCCAGATGTGTGATAAAATGTGTTTAATGGGTTAACCCCTTCTAGGACCAATTTTTTTTTTTTTACAAAGAATCACATTTTGGAAACTAGATTTTGTATAATTTTTTTTTAAAAGTTTGGATAATCCTACGTTTTGAAAAATATTGCAAATTGTATATGAGAGTATACATACTTAAAGGGGCTCTGTTATCCGAACAGCAAGTTGCTTTAATCTTAAAGGGAATTAAAATCTGTCTAACTGTTTTTCTTTACAATAAATTATTCCTTAGATATTTAGCATTATCTGTGTGGCTCATTTATGCTAATGAGTGATTGACCAGGCTGGGTGAGGAGATCTAACTACATGATAATCTTAGGGGGGCATTCTTATTGACAGACAAGCAGCATGTAATCCTAATTAGCTCATCACTGAATTAATTACCGTAGTATTCATGAGTCGTGGAGAATACATCAGAAACATTCCTGTTTTTTTCTGGAAGCATTTTGTTTTTAGAAACAAATGTCTAGTAAAGTGTAGAGCTAGTTTTTCATGCCTTTTAAGAACTTGAGTTTCTTTTTAAATTTGTTGCATAATTTACAGCATTTTTATATAACTGCTGAAGAATGCTTGCCTGTTGTAGTTCGCTGTAGATTGCTTGTCTGTTGTAGATTGCTGTAGATTGCTTGCCTCTGCAAGTTCTGAAACTCACAAACTCAAAAGCTCCTTCCAAATGCCAAAACAATTGAAATGTGTTGTTGCAGTGAACAAGTACGTGCAGTTTTTCCACTTGATTATGATTGCTCTACATAATAGTTCAGAGCAGTACCCACTTTTCCATAGAACAGACCTCATTGCAGACTGATGAGATTACAGTACTTTGTGGCAAAGCCATACTTATGGGTGTTCCTTTCAGCTGGTAGATGTTAATTAACCACAGGTTGTGGCATAACTCCCCTCACTCCTGTGTCGTGAGCATGTTTGACCATGTCAACATGATGTCTTTAGTGATTTTTTTCATGATTTTCTAAACAATAAATGATTAACACGCCTACCAGATGAATGGAACACCTATCATCATGGCTTCCCCAACACAATGTGAGTCATGTACAGACAGATGAGGTAGATAAGATTATTATTATTTTTTTAAATGAAAGATGGCTTTCTTCTTGACGTTATAAATACACGTGTGTTTTTTAAATGATCAGTTTTAGTATTTCAAGTGAGCATATGGTACATATGGAGTTATTTAAAAAAATAACAGTTGGTTGATACTCACAGAACCTATGATGTCTTGCAGGGCCTCAAAACCTCCATTCACAGGAAATACATGCTCTTTGCTGTCAGCGATCCGTGCCAGCTACATATGGGAGAATAAAAAACAGGAACAGGGTGAATTTGAAATGTCGTGTTTTACTTGTATTATAGAGCTCTGGGGAACTGATGGAAAATAGAATGGGGCAAACCAGTGTTCCCTTTCTCTCTTTCAAATGATCTGGTGCTGAAACAGATTTTGTTGACTTTTTTAAACTAAATAATAATACAAGTACATTAAGGAAGTCCCCTCAGTTTTAGATTAGAGTTTTGGGATCAGAATGAGGAATTTTGGATCTATCCTGTTATGGTGTCGGGACAGGTCCGCCACTGCAGTGCGGCCTCCAACCGCTAGATGGCGCTGCCTATCTTTTGCCGCGGTGCCGATATGTGAGAGAAGTTCTAAGCTTAAAATGATAGCCTAACCCTTGAACTAACCCTCACCACAACCCTCACCCTAACCATTTACCTAAGCCTTGACTCTATGATATGGCACTGGAATATCGGCAGCGCCATCTAGCGGATGCTCACCACCATTGCTGCTGCCTTGTGCTGCGCTAGCATAACAGGATGGGACCAGAATTTCCCAAGCAGTATAGTTCACCAGCCTGTTCTTCATTATAGGAGGTACCCTATGAACAGTTGCCTAGACTCTATAATTTACCCAAAGCAGTTTATTCAGCACTGGCACCCTAATTTCATAAAGCAGAAACATACTTTAATACATTTGAAATTACTATCTTTCAAATGCAACAAAGGAGAAAATGTGTTTATTTGGGGTGTGAACATATAGTACCTGCGTCTCATTGAAATCTTTAACCCCCACACAGTATACCTGGGCTCCCAAACTTCGAGATCGATTAGCCTGCAGGAATAAAATATATGAAAATTCTGTTAAAAAACAGGGGGGAAAAAAGCTATTTTCAGTGAAAGATACAATAGTTTCATTAAATAACAGAAATAACAGTCTGAATACCAGTGGTAAGGGATGCAGTAGTACCCTTAAAAATGTTTTGTATGCGTATACAGTTGTACTATATGTAAAAATGACATGAGAAATTGAGTGTTAAAATGTAGGAAATAATAATGATACATACTGTGTTATATGCAGTCCTGTGAAAATAAATAATACTACTAGTTTTGAATATTTTCCATATTCCCCTTGTACCTCTCGTTCGGCATAATAAAAAAGATCCTCGTGTAGTTCTCCATCTGTCAAAGCTATTATAACACTCGCTGTTCGGTAACCTGAAGAGAAAAAAAATGGTTATAGTTGGGCTATAGACAGGCAGAAATACGGCGCAACGTGTATCTAAATGTGCTTACTAGAAGTCATTGATTTAACGTTTGCTTCAGTCATTTTGTGGGGATCTGGGCAGTATATAACATTAGATTCATTTAAGAAGCAATGATATAAGATGTCTCCAGCTTGAAAAAAGCCTCCAAAAATGAACTAATAATTTGGGGAGTATTTTACCACCATTTGCATATACCTCCCAACTATCACTCTTTTAAAGGGATTCTTTTTAATAAAATCATCATACATATTTATACCAAACTGTGCAAGATCCTCTTCTTTATAACCCCCAACTGTGAGAATTAATTAATGTTCCTAGAATTTTTTTATTTTTTTATCTTTTAAAAACAACCAATTACAGTTATATTTATTTATCACACGTGTAATTTAATATCTGTATTAACTGGTTTAAAATAGCCAAAAAGGAACACTTGTGTTATTTAAAAAATGTGCACTATTAGGTGGGGTTACAGCCAGTTTGTCCCATGTGTAAACTATGTTCCAACAGTGATGATAGGCATTAACCTTGAAACAGTTGTACGTAGGTAGGATTCCTGGCTTGTGTATAATCCATCCTGAGCTTTGCTCAAAGCTGTGTAAAACAGCAGCCATATGCCCTAAAGAAGCCATGTTTAAAATGGTAATGGATTACAAGAGCAAAGCCTTTGTGGGCACATTTGCATGTCCTTGCCCAGGTTCCCAGAATGCAGTGTAATAACAGTATTTCTCGGAATTCTGGGCATGAAACAAGTTTTTTTCAACTTGTTTTAGACATTCAAATGTGAACACAAATTTACTTTTTATTTACAATATATATATATATATATATATATATATATATATATATATATATATATATATATAGTTATATAATGATATATATAGATATATACCGTAAATAAAATGATCCATATTGATATCTATTATGTAGAACTGACCCTCCAGGCTTCTGTCTTTCTCTTGACTGTGAGAGAAAACAACAGGAGGAACCAGAGACAGTGGGACATGCTAATGGTCTGGAAAGCAGGGTTTTGTCCTTAAATGTGGGACTTTCCTTAAAAACATTCGGGAGGCTAAGACAGACAACAGAATTTTCCCAGAAGAGGGACAGTCAGGAGGTCTGTAACTGAGACCTTTGCTTTGCCTCTTTAAGAGGTCTGGATTCAAATAAAGAAATGGTAAAACCAATTGAGACTAAATTAATTATATCTTAAAGACCCCCGACCGAAAAACGTATGGGAAACTTGGATGATGTCAATATGTTTATGATGTCATCACCATTTGATCCACTGTAGTGTCGGACAGCACAAAGTAACTGTTGCAGCTCAGTATTAGGAGTTCTGCTTTATATAATATATATCTTTTCTTCCAACAATACTATTTTGGAGCCATCCGTTACTTCCCTTTTGCCTCTTGTCCAACATTAGTGTGCCCAATTACTTCTAACTTGTGTTTTTTCCATTATGTGGAAATTGCTTTTAATAGGTAGGAAACTTTCTAGACAACCCGTGAGGTCGCCAGTTAGTCCCAGGGATCAGAGTGCTGTGAGGCTTTAGTAAGTTAAAGAAACATCGTTTTGATGTTAGACAAGAATCAACAGGTTATTCTAGCTTGGCTTTGTATGCCTTTAAGAACATAAAACATTCTCAGGATAATATAATGCCTGTCCAAGTCATGCTTGTATTCTTTTACTGTGCTTCACCGTACCACTTCGGCTGGATGACTGTTCTAGTTCTCTACGAGCCTTGGTACAAAGTAGTACATTCACCATTGCAACTTGAAATCATGGCCTCTTTTTCTGGAAGACAATTCCCTACTGACCCTTATTAAATCCTTTGATATGTCTGAAGGCTCCTATCATATCCCCCTCTCCCTTCTATCCTTGAAACTGTAAATATATTAGGGTCATTGTATAATATTTCTCTTTTTAGATCATTGCCTATGTCAATGCAAATTTAAATGGACACTCTGAGCAGACTTTAATTAAAATGTATGCTTAGTTTTCTTTTTTCCTTATTATTTCGTGAAGTCCAAAGTAATTCATTAAAAAATAACAACAGAGCGATATTCGCTAATGTGCAAATGAATGACCTAGAGTAGAGCAAACTTACATTGAAATTAAATAGAATAACTTGTTTTCTTCTATAGACATGATAGGGTATAACATGGAATTGGGAGGAAGCCCCCAGAAGACATTTTACATACACATTGCTGTTAATGATTTTGAACACACATCTGGCCAAGCAAACACAGCTGGCTGACTTACTACTACTCAGTGAGGCACCATTAAAGGATTGTTTCATTAGGGCTTGAGTATGATCACACTTTAGCTCTTTCTGTGTTACTTACTTGTTTGTTATTATTTGCCTAAACCTATTTTTTTTTATGAAAAACACATTTTGTAGTTTTGTGGACATACTATTTTAAATGCATGATATAAATTGAGAGTTTTCTTTGTTTCTATAATCCATTATATCTTTAAAAGACCACTTTATTTGGAGTATTCTCTATTGAAAAAGTAAAAACAAATCCACCTTTTGTAACTAATATATGCAATTATGCTGTAGTTGGCGCAGCCAGTGCTTTATTTGTTAACCTCCTTTGTCATCTTGCAGGGGACCTTGGACGCAGATATTTTCAAGTAAGCGTTGTATCAAAGTAAGCGTTGTATCAAGCACTTCTAACAGTATTAAAAAAAATGTATCTGCATCCCAGCTCTTCCAGATGATGTTAATGAAGTCCCCCATACACGATAATTGCATTTAATAGTTAATAGGCTGATTATGTAATGTTGTCATTTTTAAAATGTTTGGCTATTATATTGTCTAGTGCTTCAAAAGAGAATAACAGGACATGGAGTGATATATTTATGTTACTACCCCTCTGAGCATGCCCAGTTTTTAAACATGGTTTATACTGAAGACAATGGATTAGTTTAGAAAAGGGTAGATCAGAAAAGCTGACAGGTAAAAATTGCAAACTTCACAAAACTAAGATTATTCCTCTAATAAAATGTGTGTCATTACCTATACTTTAAAATAATACATACTGGAAACTCTGTGACGCTCTAAATATACACAGTTCCTGGTGCCTTAGTTTTTCACGTCTGGCTGTATATAACCATAGTAAAAGACACAGTAATATGTAGTACATAATACCACTTCAAGCCACAATCACATCTGAATAAAACCATGTAGTTGTGCAAAAGGAACATACATTATTTCTGATAATTTAAATCTTATAAATAAACAAATATTTTGCCTCTCCTTACCTCGTAGGGATTCATGATAAATTTGTTCACTGGCCTGGAAAGAGAGGAAGAAACAGCTGGTATCATTATAACAGATGTCTCAGTTCCTTCGTTTTCCCCTCCAAATTTTAAAACCACAACATTTTTTGCTCAAATGGCGTTTGAGAATTTACAGGGAATGGGGTTTTGTTGTTTTTTTTTAACCCAAATACATGTTAATGCTATTCGATTTTTTGTACTTTTGGCAGGTAAGACACTGAGTTGACATAATGAGGATTTGTCAGAATTATAAATAAATGCAAAGGTAGAATCACTAGACATATTATGCCATTATTGTTCAGTAAATGCAAAGACTAATAAAGAAATAAGAGGTTTTGGTATTACTGCTCTGGAGAGTTTATGGTCTATAGGAATGCCTTGATCCTGAAGGTCTGTGAGCCAATTCTGTAAAGACCTCAACCTGCCAGAATGGGGTAACAGCCCCACTCCCTCTTCACAACCTTTCCTGTTAAATTACAAGAACTTCCATCCAGGCCATTTATGCTACTGATTTGAGTAGCACTTATTTTGGTATGCCAATGAGATTCTGCTCTTGAGTAGCTGTTCTATTGACATGCTAATGTGATTCACAGCTGTAGAAGCAGTTCCATTCATATGCTAAAACGGTTTCTTAGCTCTACTGCTGGACTGTGGTATTCTGAGAAACACAAACATGGTTATCCCATGCACATCCATCTATGACCTAAAAAAAGAGATAAGCTTGAGGAGGAGTAAGTCAATCTAGACAACTACAAGATCTGATTGAAGCATGAATTGAAAACTATGAATCAAAATATTGTTGCATCTATAATGTAGCTGTACTAACTGGGGAGAATGTACATTTATTTTTGCATCCAGCCCACCTCATATTGGTCTAAAATTATCTGGCACACCACAGAAAAAGGTTGACTAATGCTAGTCTATAAGAGAAGAGTGGGACAGAGAGACAGGTGAGTGAGAGAGATGAGTAAAGGACAGTGGTCTAGTCAGCAAACATGATCCACAATGTGTCATGGGGTTATCAGCTAAGTGCAAAGTTTGTCTTACTAGGGTATGTGGATAGTTTAAATTCAGGAAGTAGATGATAGGCTTCCTTAAAAAGATATTTCAGGTAAGAATGGAGGTTAAACATCAGTTATTTCCAGGACCCTTTGAGAGTTACCACAAAGCTTTTCACAGAGTCAGGGGTGTAGGAGCCAGAATAATTTGGGGGAGTGGACACAGCTCATTGTATACACAGGCAGTAAAATAGATTATATATATACATCCCCCCCTCAGTTCCTACACCCATGCACAGAGTATTACCTTTTAGAGTAATTGTCTTGTGGTTCTCTTGCTAATACAAAATTTAATCCCAGGGTTCTTTGGTCACAGCTTGGGAAAAGTAGTCTACAGATCTCCAGATATTTAATCACAGTGCGGTCACTTGTAGCATTGCTAAGGATTCTGGGTAGAACCATACTCTAAGGCCCGATGGACTGGGAGAGCATGCCCCATTTCAACAATAAATGGTCTATTATATCTCTCTAAAACTAGCAAATGATACCCAACTGTACTCCTAAAAACGTATCCTCATTATCTATATCGTAATTACCAATCCTATTAAGATTTTACCATTTTGCTTCTGAAAAGGTGTAAAACATTGTGAGGCCATTGAAAGACTCGGGGGCAACATATGAGACAATTCGAGTAAAACAGGTTTCCCATTTGGTCTAGTTTGTTTGTAGTTTCTATACTACTCATGCAAAGAAGAAGGAAGTCAGTGGGTAGAACTTGAACACGACTTCTTGGCCGCCCATCAAATTTCTAAATATGTTGCCCTTTTTAAATTAAGGTTAAATTACAAAATAGTATTAAACATTACATTTAAACAATAAAAGACTTTAAAATCTAAATTAATATATTTTTGAAAAAATAAAGCCTATAAATAAGCCTGTAAATGATATATTTTTTACCTTTTCAAATCCCTCATGCATGTACGTGTCTCCTCCAGGAAGTACTTTCCGCAGCTCCTCCAGTCCTAGTTTGATCTGTTCCCTGCAATAGAAATAAATAATGGTGATGAGTCTTAAGGTGTCATAGTCTTCCCCCTATTTATGACATTATTGGAGCCAGTATTTGTCCTGTAGCTGAACTGTGAAGTTTGGATTAGTCCTCAGTGGTTACTGTACTTCGGCAGATGTGGATGTGCACATCATTTCCCAGTTGATCTGGAGTTCTTTAAGACTCATAGCTAAGCTCAAGGAACATCAGATCCGCTGACACTAAATTTGTAAGTGGATAAATTAAACAGAGTGGTAAAACAAGTCAATGCATTTTAAAAGTATTGATATACCCCAAAGTATTTTAATATGAGTATGTTTTTTAGGTTATTATTATATAACTTGGCCAACTAGTATCTTCTTACCTGTCATCCGTTAGCCTCATTAACGTGGATCCTCTTGTTGAGAAGACGATAAAGGACATTCTAAGCTGTGGGCTAAAATAAGAAAAATGAAGAAATATCTCATATATTTTATATCCAAAAGGGGAAAGCTCCGTTTTGGAGAATTTTGTAAACATAGGAACTTCTGGCATTTAAGACACTCTTTTTAGAAATACAATTTTATGCATTTTTTACACCAAATTAACATAATGCCTTCCCCTTATGTTTGCTTCATAAAAATGACCAGTCTAGGAAAATGTATTGCCAGCAATTCACCGCCAGCAATTAATGGCTTGCAGTTTACCGCCACGTCAGTTTATCGCATAAACAATTTATAGCCTACAAATGATCGCTAGCATATTTTACCATCTAGAAGCAATGAGATGTGAAAAGTCCATTATTTAAACATTATAACAATTGGTTAATGTTAATCTAAACAACTATTAAATTACATATTGTTTAAATAATGTATTTTATGTTATAATTGTTTAAATAATGGACTTTTCACATCTCATTACTCCTAGACGGTAAAATATGCTAGCGATTATTTGTAGGCTATAAATTGTTTATTTCATAAACTGACGTGGTGGTAAACAGCTAGCAATTAATTGCTGGCGGTAAATTGCTGGCGGTGAACTGCTGGCGATACATTTTCGGGACTCCAAAAATTACATGTGTCTTTAGAGGATGATTTAAAGTGGTAGGCACTTATATACCGTATGAGAATGGTTTAAATTCTACAATAAAAAATAATAAAATACATCAATTTACCAGATTAATATCAGAAGGTGAATACTCAAACATGTAAAAGCTTATCTAGACAGGAGCAACTTCTCTAAAGATAGAGGGCCTCATTCTAATCTATCTGCGATTCCTTGCAGCCGACTTATGGCCCGCATAGCGTTATGTCTACGCTGCTATTCAGTTGGGCGGCGCCGCAAGGAGGTCCCCCTTATGGCCGATCACAAACCATGCTTGAACAGGATGGCGGGCCGCAAGGCCGTAACTCATGTTTTCAAGGCCGCAATCTTGGAGAAATGCAAATATAAATTCAAGACAGCACTGTAAATGATGGGGTACACAATGAATGACTTGAGGTATAAAGGCACAACATTCTCAAGCTGGCACATCGCCACAATACAATACTTTATTTCACTTTTAATTTCCGTCCAAAGTCTGACGTGCTTGAATAACGAGTTACGGGCGTGGAGGTTATTCAAGCCCGTCGGACTTCGGATGGAAATTAAACGTGAACTAAAGTATTGTATTGTGGTGATGTGCCAGCTTAAGAATGTTGTGCCTTTAATCTTCACGTCACCCATTCTGTACCCCATCATTTCCAGTGCTTTACAGTGCTGTCTTGAATTTATATTTGCATTTACAGTGCTCCGAGTTTGCGGCCTTGAACCACGAGTTACGGTCTTGCGGCCTTGAACCACGAGTTACGTGCTTGGAGGTCATTCAAGACTGTAGGTCTTACTTTCAAATAGTAGCACTTCATAAGCAAATAAAAACGCCATCCTGTACGTTTATTAAAAGAGAAAGTGATGTTAGGTCTTAGAATTAATAGCACAACATTCTCAAACTCGCAAATTGTCATAAATAACTACTTTATTGCATGTTAACTTTCCATCAGAAGTCAGACGGGCTTCAACCTCCGAGTCCTGAGGCTGGATTCAAACGTCCTAGGGGCTTGAATGTTGAAACCCATCCGACTTTATCACAAAGATTTATCATGAAATAAAGTATTTTTATTTGCCGATTTGAGAGTAGGGGAATGTTGTGCTATTAATTCTAAGACCTAAAATCACCTTCACTTCTAATAAAAGTACAGGGTATCTTTTTTATTTGCCTAATTAGTGTTACGTTTTGCAAGTAAGAGCGTTGCGGGTGCTCTTTGATGTAAGTAAGCTGCGGCTCGATTTTAGAGATTTATGGGCTTGATGGAATAGTGATTGTAGCAATTGAATAGCGAATTGGGATTTCTTGTGTCCGCAACTCCTGCGGCCGTGCAAGATCAGGGGCTTTGACGTAAGTAAACTGCAATTGAGCTAAACGCAAGAGATCACGCTCGACGCCCGTAAGCCGCCGGAGGCCGCAAATTGAATACCTAAGTAACTTGCGGCCTCCCCTACTTATTTCCAAAGCGTAGCATTAGAATGAGGCCCAGAGTGTATAAACCTCTACCTAGTATAATTCTAAACAGATTACTCAGGCATTAACTTTTACATTTTTGCATACTGTTGGACGATTTTCTATATTTTGCCTACTTTTAATTGTGAACATTGTCATTACCTTTATTAAATCTATTGGTGACTCTAGACTTTTTATTAAGAAAGAATTGCATCTAGGATAAAGTACTGAATAGTCTTATATTCTATTACTTTTGGGAATATTTCCTTCTTCTTTAATATAGTAGGTCTGCCCAGAAAAATAATAATACCCAGTTACACATTTTTAACGAGAAAGAGTTTCTAATCTAATTTTAGCGTTGAGGTATAATTACATGACGTATCGAACAGAAGACGAAAGCTTCACTAAATTTAGAGATACACTGATCTTTTTCTGCCTCCACTGTCCAATTCCCGGGCATCCACCTCCCATTGCTTTAGCATATAAACTTTACAAGCATAACATTCCTTGAATGTAGATCTTCTTTTTTTAGGAATATCTCATTTATGACTTTACCCCTTTCAACCCTCACTCTGCTTCCCATGTAGCCAGGATGTTGTGCAATATTTATCACCTGGTGAATCTCTGAGCCAGATGTTCAACAAAATAATAGATTTCATTCCAGTGGTGAAGGACACTGCCGGACCTATGGAGAGAAAAAAAAAGCTCATGAGATATGTCTGGTCAGGTCCATTCATCTGGTGTATAGAGAGTTTGTTCCAAACCATTTACTGCCATATGTGGCTATAATAAAAAAATACTCATTACTGTAACTCCAACATACTCTTTCATCACAATGGCATCATAATGACCCCCATCACCAATAAAAACTTGGCACATGTCACACTGGCACTTTTTATAGATACCCATCATTATTATTCCTGCCAATGCAGAACCCAACGAATACAACACCATAACCACACTGAGACCACCACTCTCTTTAATATACTCGTTACAACTTTTGCCTTTCCAGATTAACCTCTATCTCATCTGTTCCCTTATGAATCTCATTTGCCACACCACATATTTTAAATACCCCAATATTACTTCTACTATCTTCTAGAATCAAACAGTTCCTTGCTGTCTCTTTAAAAATTAGAACCACCACTATCATTTAGTAAAAAGAACATATATTCGACAGCAAATTAGAAACAAAAAGTCCCATCTGATTTGCCCATTCTAAAAGTTTTCCTTCATTAATCTTCAGGATAGCCATAAGTTTATTCCAGACATTATTAAATTCAACTGGAAGGCTGCTGTACATTTTTACTATCCTTTCTGTAGAGTAGTACTTTCTCGCATTACCCCTAAATCTTCCACTTTCAAACTTTTATTATTATTATATTTTATTTGTATCGCGCCAACATATTCCGTAGCGCTGTACAGGGGATAAGAAGAGGGGAAATACAAGTTTAACAAATTCAACAGTTGAAGGGCCCTGTTTTGTGCTTCAAATCTTAGCAGAAAGTGTTTTATCCCAAAGCACCCTACAAGACTGGAAACTCGCTACTTACAATCTAAAGGGAATTAAAGGGCAGACTTCAAATCTTGATAGTAAAAAAACAGACTGTTTCTGAAAGGACCAGTGTAGTGTGGGAAATGCTGCACATGCTTGGAAAGTATGTAACAAATAACAACATTATCAGCCGTGTAAGCCAAGAACATTAATCCATTTTAAAGTTAATCTTATACGTAACTGACTCTGCTTGCATCATGGGCACTTCCATGTTGTGCTGCTAGACGGCTTGTAGCTAGAGGCAGTGGGTAATCCAACTACTTACTCTTTCGACTTCTATTGTCAACTGTTTAAGTTAGAAGTCTTTCAACAGGATCAAATAGTAGTCTTATAAGAATCCCAAATCCCCCCCACCCCCGCTATTGCCAGGTATCTATTATGGTTAGGAACAAAGAGGCAATGTTTGCTATCACAAAAGTAAAATTCAATACAATAGTAAAATATTAAAGGCTGTATTTATTTATTTTAAAATTTACAAAATATGTTGCATATTATAAAGTTAAATTCTTAAAAAGCATACTTCAGTGGTCCATTAATCACTATACCTAGGGGACAACTATGGTAAATTGCCTAGGTGCATTGCATTGTAGGGGGTGCAATGTGCTAGCACTTAAAAATGCCTCAAAACTCTGCTAAAAGCTTCTGCTACTTATTTAATAACTATCCAAGAAGCTGTCTGTGCCTTGTGTTCATCTACACATTTCCCCTATAGGTAGGATTCTGTGAATTTCTTTGAAATCAGTTATATCAACTACAGACATAAAAAAGCTAGAAATTCACTGTAAGGCTTTTTTTTTGTTCCCCTAGATTATCCATATTTCTAGTTTAATTGGGGATATATACCTCACAGGGAAAATATTTTGAGTTCTCAAGTTCAAATAAGTGAAGTTAAATCTCCCCATTTCCTTTGTCTATTATTATTATTATTATCATTTATTTATAATGGGCAAACATATTCTTTAGATTGCAAGTTTGCAAGTTTTCAATCTTGCATGGTTCTTCTGGAAAGCACTATGGACACTGGATTCTAAGCACAAAGACAGGGCCCTCCACCCTTTGCAGCTTGTTAATATTGTAATTGTTGTTGCCTGGAACTTAACCCATGTATAGCACGTTACAAATAAACAGGTAAGTGGTTGTTCGTGGTCAAGTGAAGCATCTGTATCCAAGAACAAGTCTTATTTAAATAGTTAATATTAAGGAACAAGTTGGTAGGCTTCTACATTTTCAAATCTGCGGCAGAAAATTCAACAGTGTGGACGCAGCACAACAAAAGTATTGGAGAGATGAGGGGGTGATGATGAATAAAGAGAGATGTACACTGTGGGCAAAATGGATGGAACAGTTAGAGGAGTATCTGAGGATGAGATCTAATATGTATGAAGCAGCAGTGTTGTCGAGGGCTTTGTAGGTAAGCATCAGGATTTTGAACTTTATTCTGGCGTGTATGAGAAGCTAGTGAAAAGATTGGCAAAGTGCGACAGCAGATGACAAATTACCAGTGAGATATATGAGCCTAGCAGATGGATTGGACAGTGAAGGATATAATAAGGGGGATGCTGGTTAGGAGTTAGTTGAAGATGTCTATATAGGACAAAATAAGTGAGTGAATAAGAATTTTGGTTGTTCATGTGTATAGAGAGGTTTCACAGATGCAATCAGAAGTTTTTTTTTATTATGCAATCAGAAGGTTTGGGTAAGTGTTTGGATGGGGAGACTGAAAAAGTACTGAATCCAGAGTAATTGCAGGGCAGTGGACTTTGTTGTTCAAGTGTGATGGAGCGATTGTGAAATGTATGGGTAATGTCTAAATGTGAGAATGTAATAGAGGGTGTGCTTATTAGTCTTCATATTTAGGTTGTGGGAGAACATCCAGGAGGAGATACTGTATAGACAGGTGGTGACCTGAGAAAGTAGAGAGAGAGTCAGGAGAGGAGATGTAGATTTGGATTTAATCAGAATAGAGATGATGATGATGAATACAACATCTTCTGGACTTATTTTCTTGTTGAACCCATTGTCACACAAAATGGAATCTCATGGTTCCACGGACCAAAGTTTAGGAAACAGTGACCTAGAGAATCCTCTCCCTTGTGACCTCAGAAATGCGAACCTTTAAGGACACAAAACCCAAAGACAATGAATCCCAGGCTTGCATCCTCTATGCTGCACTGTTTATTCCAAGTCTGCCGGCCAAGTTTATAGCTGAGATACATCATGTGGATTTAATGAGTTACCATAAATATTGTGAGCTGCACACTGCTGACTGAGCAGATCCGAAACTTGCTGCTGCCAGAAAATGGCAAAAAAATACAGTAAAATCCTGAAAGGAATCTATCCCTCCAGGAAAGACTTGCATGACACGCTGACACTGCACAGATACCATGTGCCTGCTATTACTTAGGGTGTGAGTATTGTAGAGTGCGGTGGACAGGCAGAATGCCCCTGGTAGCTGTTCATTTAGGTGCAAATAATGCCAGTCAGTTTGAGTAGTATTTAAAGGTACTACTATAGTTCCAAGAATGGACTCACAAAAGGTCACAGTTTATGCAGAACTGAAATGTACACGCATAAATAAATAAATATAATTCCATTTGGTTGTTACTAAAAAAAATTATAATTGAGCTTGGAATGTATTTTAAGCATAAATGACACAAAAAAGTCCTCCCACTCTCATAATTGCTTTATCTCACATATATAATTAGTTCTCAGAGTAAGAGGAATAAATAATATAAATGTATATCACTATATGGTAATTCCTGAGTGCTTAACACTATAGTATCAATAATTAAATTATTTATTTAATTAAATTGTTTTTGTTATAATTTAATTATTTAAGAGGTAATAAACCAACTAATTCTACCAGATGCTTGAATTCAATATTTGACATCTGATAAGAACTAAAAGGCTTATGTAATATGCCCATTATATCTACCAGAAAAGCTTGACTTAATGAAACCTATTCACCTTATCTACTACCCTTTCTGCAATAGTACTTTTTAATTACTCCAAAACCTTTCGCTTCCCAAACCATTACTTGTTTATGTATTCCCCCTTTTTTCTGGAAGATGCACCCGTCTTTAATAAAGGAGCACTGAAGTCTGAAAAATGTCAGTTTAATTAATATTTCATTTTATAACACATTTCATTGTATTAATATATTATTAAAATAAAAGGGTAATACTACTTACTTACAATTTAGTCTTTCTGTTTTCCACTATGCCATTTTGTTAAATACCATCCTCCCCTGATAGCAAGGCCTCCATCTTGCTAATGATACAGTTGCAATTTAATATGCAGCACATGCCCATATGTGTGCACTCCTGAGTATTTAATTGGTTGTGTGATGCCACTGGTGACATCATGGACACCGCTGACATCTTGGGGGGATAGGGCATACATCGGACAAAGTGTGCGTGTGGCCAAATTGCATATTAAATTGTAACTGTGGCACTAGCAAGATGGAGGTCTTGCTATCAAGGGAGAAGTGTCAATAGCAAAATGGCTGCACTCATAGAGGACATTAGAAAGCCTAAAGCATGAGTAAGTAGCATTGTTCCTTTATATTAATAATATATTAAGACAATAAAATATGTTATAAAGGGTAATATTGATTGAACTGACATTTTTTGTCACATTTCAGAGTACATTGATATATCACCACTACATCCAAGTAAAGGTCATGCATTTTCTCATTAAAATATTTTAATCAACCTCTTTTTTTATAACTTGCGTACAGTTAGGGTATAGTATTATAAAGCATTTAAAGTGTTTTTAAAACTATTTGGAAAAGGGTTGGATGTAAGTGGACCACAGGATGGTCAAGCCTGTTCTCGACCTTTGTTTAAGACTAGCAGATTTAGCCATAACTCAGGTGGATGGCCGCTTGCCATGTAGAGTGAAGTCCTTTAGCTATCTCCCCTGTGTGGCCATCCAATGCAGTAGTTACGTATCTGTCTCATGTTTCTCAGTAAGTCTCCACACCAGACATTATTATTTCCCTTTCCAGTAACAAAAATAAAATCTCCCTAGGGATTATCTCAGACTCTGCTTACACAATAACTTTACTTTCTGAGGAGATGCCTTTTGGTTGAGTTCACTAGTTTGGCCTATTAATGCCTTGAGCCAAACCACTTCACTCACACAGACTATTTTTATACTGATCGTCTTCCAAGCAGATATTAGAAACATTATTCTTATGTAGTTTCACCTGAAGAAACAAATGCGGACACGCCTGGATATCTGCACATGCCTGGTCATACTGAGCGTGGAGTGAGACATGATCCAAGAATTGCATGGGTAGTGTGAGAGCATAAGTGAAAAGTAACTATCTATCTATCTATCTATCTATCTATCTATCTATCTATCTATCTATCTATTTATATATATATATATACAGTGGTACCACAGACCTCGTTATTAATTGGATCCAGAAGGCAAAATGGGACGGGATAGAACCTCACACAGGCTTTAGAAAGCATAACCAGAATCAAGCAAGTCGAGTGCTGAAGCATTTTTTCCTCATCGAAATACGTTGAATTCTCAATTTGACACATTTTGAAGCTGGAGGTAGTGCCGAGGTACTACTGTATATTGTTTTGGTCTTATGAACATTACATTTAAATATTTGTGTTTAATTCCAAACTGTTTACTTGAAATATATACTGTATATACTCGAGTATAAGCCGAGTTTTTCAGCCCCTTTTTTAAGGCTGAAAAAGCCCCCCTCCGCTTATACTCGAGTCACCCTACTTCTGCTGCTCTCTCCCTCCCCTGTGTATCTCCCCCCTCCCCTGTGACTCTTTCCCCCTCCCCTGTGCCTCTCCCCCCCTCACCCTCCCCTGTGTCTCTTCCCCCCTCCCTCCCCTGTGTCTCTTTCCCTCCCTCTCCCTCGTGTCTCTTTCCCTCCCCCTCCCTTATCATCCTCCTCATCCTCTCTCCTCATCCCCCCCTCCATCACTTCTCCCCTCTCCAATTAACCCCCCCCCCCCCTTTCCCCTCTTTTACCTTCCTTCAGCTGCTCCTCTGCGCGCCTTCTGGCTGTATTGGGAACCGGCTTATGCTAATGACGTGACATGCATGTGACATCACATCTTTAGCATATGCCGGGTCCGACTCATCCTCCATCCTCATCACTTCCCCCCTCTCCCTTTCCCCTCTCTCACCCTCCAGCAGCTGCTCCTCTGCACGTCTTCTGGCTGTATCGGGACCTGGCATATGCTAATGACGTGACGTGCATGTGACGTCACGACATTAGCATATGCCGGGTCCCGACACAGCCAAAAGATGTGCAGAGGAGCAGCTGATGGATGGTAAGAGAGAGGAAATGGGGGGGCGGGGGGTAATTGGAGAGGGGGGAAGTGATGAGGATGAGAAGGATAAGGAAGGGGGAGGGAAAGAGACACGAGGGAGAAGGAGGGAAAGAGACACAGTGGAGGGAGAGGGGGGTAAGAGACACAGGGGAGAGAGAGGGGGACACAAGAAATTGGCACAGAGGGCACATAAGAGGGGGACACAGAGGGCACAAGAGAGACAAAGAGGGCAACGCATTTCCCACCCTCGGCTTATACTCAAGTCACTACGTTTTCCCAGTGTTTTGTGGTAAAATAGGTGCCTCGGCTTATACTCGGGTCGGTTTATACTCGAGTATATACGGTAATTACATTTAGATTACATCAGGGTACCAAGAGTTCAGATGTCTAGCAATTAGGTATTAAATAATAGTATGTTTATACAACAGTATCAGTGTTCTTTAGTTAAGCAGAATAATGCTTATGACATTTTTGGAAATGTTAATCAACAACATATAGGACAGCAGTTTTATGGAGTTTTGATTCTAGGCTTGCCTTGAATTTTAGCTATGATTAGAATGGTTTTAATTATATTTATTCGTTTATCACATTTAGTTAGATATGCCAAGGCTGAAAGGTCTTGGGGAGCTCTTGAACATTTTACATTTTAGTTATCTGGCGTAATGGATCATATAGACTTTTATGGTCATACAGACTTTTATGGTCCTGCTGTTTACCATCAAATGCTTGTACTATCATTCCCTATCTATCTATCTATCTATCTATCTATCTATCTATCTATCTCTCTATCTATCTATCTATCTATCTATCTTTCTATCGCATTATGTGGACAATTACAACTCTATAGAACAAATCCTCTTGATCCATATAAACTTCTAAACTGGAAGCAGGTTTCTTAACTTGATTTAGACATTCAAATGTAAACACAGATGTACTATTTATTTACTATATATATATATATATATATATATATATATATATATATATACAAATATATATACAAATATATATATACTGTATATATAAATATAGGTAAGAAAGTGTCTAGTATACGGAAAAACAGAAATATCACTGCAGATAGACCTTTCTATGCATATACAAACATATTTTATCTTTAGGCATCCTGCTGCCCCATGAAATTGTACTGTCCTAGGCCTGGGCATTGTGCTATGTTGTTTCATTAAATGGTATTGTTTCAAGCTGTTGCAAGGTGTCATGTCAAACCTTAATACATATGAATTGTAATATTAAGGGCTCTGTGCCATGAGTTCTAATGTAGATGGACTGCAAACAGATCTGGGACAAAGGGTATCTAGAAGGCAATATAGCAGCTGATAAGAGGAGACACCCCAGCAATATGAGCCCACAAAGCAGTTAAGGGTGGGGTAGACAGGAATTTCTTTATCCCCCTTCTCTGCTGACATGTGCATAAAGTTACAGGGAAAAAAAAAAATATGCACAATTTTGATGTTATCAAACTCCACATTGCAACTAATTAGAAAAAGGCAATTCTTTTTTGGCACCTAATTGTGAACAAAATTGATGAACTGTAAAGACAGACTTATTCTTTAGAAAATTGTTTGACATTATACAACAGAAAATAGTCACCATGGATAAACAGGAAAAAATAAAAACGAATGAGAAATTATTCGGGGGTCATACATGTAATATGTTTTTCGTATAAGATATTTGGCATAAACATATATTAATAGAGGGTAGGGGAGAGAGAGTGCACCACTTCCTATTGTAGGTCACTCAAATCAGTACAGTGGACATAGGTCAAAGAAGAACTTCCCAACAAGTCCTAGGTCTCCTCTCTTTTGGTAGTCTCCAATTCTTCCAATCCAAACTTCTAACAGCATGCAGTTTCTGCGTCAGTAGTGATATTAATTTGGTGTATGTAGTTTCGTAAACAGGTAGGTCTATAAATGTAATATTGTATTAATGTATATGTATCTCTAATGGTGTCCTTATGACCTCTGGACTTATTTATTCTTATATTTTGTTAATAGCTTCAGACTGTAGTTAGACAAACAAATTTAGCAAACATTTTGTTCATTACTTTCAATAAAATATTAGTTTATTCATATAAAATGAAAATAGTGGACAAAATACTGTAAGATGCGTTTCCATGATACTTGTGCAGCTTTCGCAATCGTAGCACTTTAAATGCACATATACACACACTACTGTACATTTATTAACAGGGAAAGTGATGTTAGGTCTTATAATTAATAGCACAACATTCTCAAGCTTGCAAACCCGCCCAAAAAATATATACTAATACTACATTTCATTTTATGTTTAATTTCCGTTTTATGTAGGCAATCAATGTGTTAATACATATAATGGAACTCCCATGTAATAGAATATCATAATTACGGCTTTATCAATATTGCATCATATCTGGAATGTGGGTCCGATCGTAACTCGTAATTGAACCCTGTAAGACTTTGAAATCCAACCTCCATTTTTCTGTGACACAATGATGACGATCTATGTTTCCATTGGCTCCATCTGAACCCGTAACTACAGGTTTGACTAATTGATCACGTTCATGGCCACACATCCAACGTTCAACAAATGGTGTACGGGTTTGCATCTCAAGCCCGTAACTCTGCCAAATTTCAAGCCCGTAGCCGTTTCGGGTCTCACGTTGCACTTATGGGCTTGGAATTTAATGTGGCTTATTGTCTCTTTGAATAAAAATAAAAAGTGCATGAAAGAGAGCAGGTTTTCAAAGGGCACTCTCTCTACTAGCCTTTCAGTTTCCCTACAGTACTCTTATTTACATGACTTACAGGGACACTGTCACCCAAAAATTAAACTGTTCTTAAAAAGCCTGAAAACTGGCTACACCTTGTAACAGCCACAGTTTTATAAAGTGAACCATTTTTTTGTATTATTCAGAATTGTCTGTGTTTTAATGTGCTAATTAGTATCAGACTCTCCTATTCTGTCACTGTGCTGACCAAAACATAGCCACCAATGTTATCATGGGGCCACCAAGCCCTCTGAGACTAATTAACATCCAATGACTAATATTAGCATACAGGAACTGCACAACTTATTCTGAATAACTCAGGAATGTTTTTCTGCAGAGAAAAAATGCTTTCCTGCCACATAATATCCAGAAGTAAATAATTGTGATATGTGAGGAAAATACATCTTAATTATACACCCTGGGTGTGAAAAATATCTTGCTTTTATTTTAGTAGCTTTGATCAGACATGTGGGGTCGTGTTGGCCTTAAAACTTGCTTATTAGGCTGCAGGGCTAGCAAGATCAGGCAGTTCCAAAGGAGCACTGCAATATGCATTTTCATAGGCATATTTCCTCCTTTGTGTGGTCCCAAGTGCTTTTAAAAGAGTACACTTTAAACAAAGATCGCAAAGATATTTTGCATACAAAATGAGTGATTTATAGTTTTGAAAACTTGCGTTATTGTGAAAAAAAAACAGGCTGCAGGAGAATTCATTCTCTGGCCTTGCATGTTATACGATGATGAAAGTGAGAAGCTGTGGCTAGAAAAATCAAAACTCATTTGAATTATTCCATATTTTTTAATGCACAGTTGGTGTAACAAACAGCTAATTCACAATCACTTGAAAAACATCCCTCTCAACTTTATTTAATGTCAGGCAAGGGGAGGAGCAAAAACTTTCCTCTTCATGTTTTTTTCCCTTAGATTTAAAGGCCCACAGCATTTTAGGGAAAAAAATGACACATTTGCAAACAATGTAACAAACTGTATGTGTACGTCTGCGAGTTTCAATCCTGCAAGTGCTTTAGGGAAAGCACTATGGACACCGGATTCCAAGCACAAAGACAGGGCCCTCCATTCATTAAAGTGTGTGAATCTTGCATTTGTCATTGCCTGTAACTAAACTTATCTATTGCGCTATGGAATATGTTGGCGCATTACAAATAAACAATAATAATAATAATAGTAATAATAATAAGCGATGCAGATTTTCAGGAAAATGAAAAAAATAAAACTCTTCCCTCTAAATGAGACACACCATCACTATGTGTCCCTGAAAGAGCATAAACTTTATCTTCTAAACATAAAATAGTACATTTACATAGGGAAAACACAACTTGGGCAACTTTGGCATTTTTGTCTAGTGAAACAAAGTGTTTCAGTTGATGTCTGCTATGGCTGGTTAACTAGGCTTGACATCTCAATTAGTGCACCGGACCGCCTCATACAACTCTATGGAGCCTAAACCTGGGGTACCATGAGTTTGCACTTGCTAAGAGACTGGCTAGATCTCCGTACTGGGAGTGAACTGGGTATCGTGGTTGGCTACTGATCTCCTCTTAAAGTGATATTACCCCTATATTTATTTATGCTTCCAACCTAATTAAAACATCCACAAATACATCATATACTGTACATTAAATAGGATAAAATGGGAAGTTGGGTTTCTGTGGTCTAGCCCCTAGTGGGATATTCTTAAGAGTCTCTTATGGTGAGGGCAACCACCTTGGGTAAGGGTTATACATAAATTACCACCTCTGGGCAACCTTCCTGGGAAACCAGAAACCAGTGATTTAGTCTTTTGAGCTATATTGGATGGTTATTAGAATAACTGGGGAGAGAAAAAAAATATTTGTAGCTAAATAAGTAAACGATCTTCACACACACACATATATATATATATATATATATATATATATATATATATATATATACACTAGCGACTTGTCCGTCAAAAAATGACGGCAATAAAATTGTAAGGCAGTTAATGCTGTTTGGTTGAGACATTAATTTTGTTGGTGGTCCGAGATCCTTCGGCGCTCATTGCGGGCCTCGTGCTGGGCGCATTCGGCAGCTCATCGCGTGTCTTGCAATGAGCGCCTTTGGCGCTCATTGCGAGGCTGTTGGTTGTAGTATTTTTTTGTCTGATAGGAGCATTTGGTGTTATTGTTTGGTCAGCGGTGATCTGTTTTTTGCGCTTATTGCAAGTCTTTGTGTGCTATGAGCAGCGTTGGCGCTCGTGGTGAGTGGTGCAGTGAATGGCTTTTGTGTTTATTGTGAGAGTGTATTTTTTTTGTTTATATGTTTATTTGTATGCTAATTAAATAATTAAAAAATGTATATACTTTACCTATTTGGAAGTAATATATGCAGGAAGCATTGTGTTAAAGAGCTGACAATCGGTTTTGATGTTGCTGCAGCATATAATGTAGATTTGCACTGTTGTGGAGCTGAGATGTAAGTGTCAGCAATGTGTGCAGTGTGTAGTGTAAATAGTCTGCGTGCGCGAGGGGAAGCCATTAGTGTAGCTGTGTACTTCCGCATTGTGTAAGTTAGTGTTGTAAAATGGCGGCTAATGTGTATGTGGTACGCTGCTGTGTATGATGTAGCGTCCTGGTTAATAGTGTATCTTTTTGCTAAATCCGTATGTGCTTGGTGGTGTTTTGCGTGTTTAGGGTCCTGTAGCTTAGTTTTCGTTTTTTTCCCGGCAGCCATTAGAGGATTTTCGTGTGTCTAAACTCGGGAATTTGGACTTATATTGAGGTGTAACTTCACTTGCAGAGGTCCTGGGTGCCCCATTTTGCTGTGGGTAAACTTTTTATGTATTTGTTGTGTGTATTTATTGTGTTTTTAATGTTTTCCTGTGCGTGGGGTTCGGGCGTTAAGGTCGTTAAAACTGTAACTGAAAATGTGTGTTTTTGTGTCCCTTTAAAGGAAATGCACAGAATCGCCAGTTTCCTTATTAAATCAGAATCAAGCTTTATTGTTACCATGCAAAAACAGAACAGTTTGGGTGTACTCAATTAGAAATAACAGCGTAATCAGCAAACTATCCCTAACATGGAATAATGCTATAATAGATATAATTACGCTCTATTACATTTCATGTTTACTCTTCCATAATAGGTGAACTGTATGAAATTTATTTAGTGTACAACTTTGTAAGGGAGATTCAAGTGAGCCATCTGTTGCTGGTTTAATAGAATGGTTCAGTGACAAATGTATAGATGACATAATACATTGGATAACTAGATGAAAACAGCCTACATCCCATAATAAAGAAGCCTTCCAGGATATACCGAAAATTACAATATTTTTTTATGTTAAACACGCAGAGCCAGAATGAAACATATGGGGCTGTATGATGTCATCCTTAAAATGTAACTATAGGAGAGGCTGCATATTCCACCCTAACACCACAAGGTCAAATCATCACATCTTATGGGACCATATCTACTAAAGGGTTAAATGGTAGGAAACTCCAGGGGGAGATTCTCTAAAATCTCATGCAAAGCAAATATGGCTTATCATGAAAATGCTTTTGGAACGAGTGGGTCTTCTGTCAAAACTTTTGCAGTGCAAGATGTATTCAGTTGATGAATGAGTTTGGGAAACGCTACTTAAACGATTCTACTGAGTTTTTTTAAACTTAAAATATAAACACAAACTAAAATTACAACAAAAGAAACATAAAATTATATTCAGACCTAATTCGCCCTTGTTGTCATACTGTATTGACCATTAAGTTGGCATTTAATGCATATCTCTCCCTTAGAGCTACTTAACTAAACGTGATCAAATGCATTATACTAGACTCATGCCACTATGAAAGCATATTAGTAAGACTATGTAATTTTATATAGTGCCTCTCAGCTGAGATGCATAGTCCTTGCAAGACCCCAAGGGCCAATCTGCTATAATGTATTGGCTCGTTGCCCAAGCAGCTGTTCTGGATGCAGGGTTAATTCTTAACACACCTACAAACCTTCAATCATACTACTTCCCAGAGGCATTTACAGAACTCAACAGGAGATGCAAAAAAAAAAAAAATCTCTATGAGATTTACATGTATCTGTGGTTGGGTTACCATGGCAGTGTAATTATTCCAGTATGGTGCGATGAACAGGAAAAAAAAATAGTTTCCAGTGAAATATTCCATCGCTGTGGTCAAGACATTAGGAAATGTGCCACCCTATCACAAACACATATTTTCTAAATGTTTATATATATATATATATATATATATATATATATATATATATATAATATTATCTATCTATCTATCTATCTATCTATCTATCTATCTATCTGTCTATTGATGTAATAATTTGAAATATATGTGTATATATATATATATATATATATATGTGTATATATATATATATATATATATATATATATATATATATATATATATATATACATATATACAGTACTTATTAAGTAGCATATTCTCACACATCACTTGACAAATCCCAGGAACCAGAGACCGACAGCTCCTACAAATTTCCATTAGGTTCCAAACATTTTGGCAGTCATATGTATATGTACATTACGTACATTATAATTTCTATAGGTATTTTTTTAGCCATTGTGAAAGTAAAGTACTAGAAACAAGTAGCAAAATCAGCATAAATGTAAGCAAATGCAAATACATATGCCATTCTTAATATGGAAAAGTTTTGAATTCAACAGATATAAAAAAACTTGTAAATTACAACTATCATTGGATATTTAAAAAAAAAAAATAATCTAATGTTTTATCATTTTTCATATAATAACACCTCAAATGCACTTAAATTTTTTTAAGATGATCTAGGTTTGGATATGAAACTGCTTCTCGATTCTCCTGGGCAGATAATATTTGGATAACATTTTACAATAACTGAACATAGAGTTAAATCTTCCAGAAGTAATAGGGGACTTTGCTTAGCGAATACAGACATTCTCAGGCCTGGAAATGTTTAGTGAACCTATGCCAGATGAGGAGCTAAATTGCTGCTCCCTTGTCCATGTACATTGTAGGGTATATTTTATGGTATATTATGGTATAAATTTGTGACAGAAGATGTGTGTATTTTGTGTCCCTTTATAAGAATGATATTATACTCGTACATGATTAATATTATAACTTATTTATAAAACACAAATATATACAGCAGTGCTAAGTACTGGATATTTATTGACTACATAAGACGAAAATGAATAAAATATACCTGCAGGTACAGAAGAAGTTGAGGGTCCTGGGGTGTCTTGTGAAAGCCTACAATCTAATGGACCAATGCACTGCATCTACAAGTAAATCTCATATGTTTGTTGGGCATAGATGGTATAGATGGTATACAGTTTAAAATAAATAAAAGTTAGTATTGCCTATTGACTTGTCAGTTTTCCCTTCAAGCAGAGCTGATTATCTCCTCCTACCCATGCCAACCAGGAGCCCAGCTCTGCCTGGGTCCTGGACTAAAAAAAAGGCTGACTATTTAAACGCTGGTTCAGACTGAGCATGCTCAGTAAAGAGGGGGTGGCTATGATGGCTCATGCAATGTCACTGTATGAGACCTATGTGGCAGCTACAATCAGGTTTACAATAAAGCAGCTATATCTATGTATGGCATTAGATGGAGCCAGTGATGTCATAGCCAAGTCTGCTTCCAACCTACATGATGATAAAGCCCCCAGATATGACTGGCCGCACCCCATTGAGGTGGAGAAAGGCAGCTCTACTTGAGGCAATTAAAAAAATAAGAAAAAAATTAACTTTTATGTATTTTTATTTGCACACTGTTTTAATAGTCCATTAGCCCTATTATATTCCCTCCACATGTAAAAACGTAGCCCGGAAGGTAGCCCGCAAGACTTGCGGCTATTATATTGGCCCCGTAAAGCAACCCGCTGACGGGTTAACAGCGAGAAAACCCTACGGGACGAGAAAATATGACCTGCACACCCGCAAATCCTTTGATCTGTCAAGTCTGTAACTGTTACGTTCTAGTCTAGCGATTAAATTGCAACAAATTCACTGGAGTTCAAGCCCGTAACCTGCAAATGGAGCCAAAAGGCCAACGGGTACCAGTGAGGACCGCTAGTGGGATTAAAGCCCAATCCGTAGCACTGTAAATGCAAATATCAACACAATACTGTACTTATATTAAAGGGAAAGTGATGCTAGGTATTAAAATTAATATCATAACATTCTCAAGCTCGCAAATCTGCAATGTAAAATACTTTATTTTTAGTTTAATTTCCGTGCGTGTTATATTGATCCCGGCAATCAATGTGTTAATACATATAATGGAACTCGCATGGACTAAAATATTATATTTATGGTTTTATCAATATTGCATTATTTCTGGAATATGGGTCCGATCGAAACTCGTAATGGAAGCCTGTAAGACTTTGAAATCCCACCTCCATTTTTCAGTGACATAATGATGACAATCTCTGTTGCCATTGGCTCCATCTAAACCCGTAACTACGGGTTTGACTAATTGATCATGTTCACGGCCGCACATACAAAGTGCGACAAATGGTTTACAGGTTTGCGTCTCAATCCTGTTACTCACGCCCTGCTCGAATTTAATAGCTCTATAACTTTGCCAAATTTTAAGCCCGCAGACATTGCGGGGCTCACGTTGCACTTACAAGATTGAAATTTAACTGGGCTATAAGCCTAACAAACAATCATATAAACTTTACTTGTTCTTTAAGTAAATATTTCACTTATTCATGTGTATTTAAATTTTAAATTCATAAAATGTAGCATTTAGTTTATAAATTAGTTTATAAATCTAAATTGTATCTATAAAAATATATTAATTTTATATAAATCTGGATCCTCTTAAAGTAGCAACATATAATTGTAAACTTGCCTGGTGACAGAGAAACATAGAAAGCACGTTATTTCTTTCTTGCGTATGGAATGGCTAGGTTAAAATGTGTCAAAGTATTTTTTTTTAAACAGAAGCCCCAGTGCCGAATAATCTTCTTTGCTTGTTGGTGTGTCCTTGTCAGGACTATAAAGGACTACAGGACTAACATGTTTTAGTCTTGTTAAAAATATGTATTCAGAAGGAAAACATATATAATTAACATAAAAATATAAGAAACTTTCATTAAATAGGAAGTGTCACTAGAGTTTTTAGTACCATTCTTAATTTGTAACATTACCTTGTTCATTCCAACATGTGTTGCATACAAAATGTACACACGGCACACGTCTCTATTCCCCACTCTCAATTATCCGGAATTATCCGGCACATTAAAAAAATCCTAGTTTAGCTTTTAGTAGCTATTTAATGGGTTTTTGAGGAGTTTCGAGGGGTTTAAGGGTTGTTTAGGCCATTGTTCTTGTGACTCTGGATTATCCAGAAACTACACTTATCCGACAATAGGCAATCCCCATAGGCGCCGGATAACGGGGAGTTTACTGTATATATATCCACTATTATAGTTGTTAGAATATGAGTAACGCTTGTGTAGTGCTTTCTGCGCAGGCGCATGCAGGCATTATTACTGTGCATAGTGGGGGGTATTGCTTGAACTGGGAGGGAGAGAGGGATTTGGCTGGAGAGAGAGGGAGGGAGAGAGGGTGCACAGAGACAGAGAGGTCACACAGAGAGAGAGAGGAAGAGAGAGAAGGAGGGAGAGAGAGGGAGGGAGAGAGGGATTTGGAGGGAGAGAGAGAAAAAGTAAGGAGGGGAGGAAAGAGGGAGGGGAGTTGGAGGGAGAGAGGGTGCACAGAGACAGAGAGGACGCACAGAGAGAGAGAGGAAGAGAGAGAAGGAGGGAGAGAGAGGGAGGGAGAGAGGGATTTGGAGGGAGAGAGAGGGAGGGAGAGAAAGAGTAAGGAGGGGAGGAAAGAGGGAGGGGAGTTGGAGGGAGAGAGGGTGCACAGAGACAGAGAGGACGCACAGAGAGAGAGAGGAAGAGAGAGAAGGAGGGAGAGAGAGGGAGGGAGAGAGGGATTTGGAGGGAGAGAGAGGGAGGGAAAGAAAGAGTAAGGAGGGGAGGAAAGAGGGAGGGGAGTTGGAGGGAGAGAGGGTGCACAGAGACAGAGAGGACGCACAGAGAGAGAGAGGAAGAGAGAGAAGGAGGGAGAGAGAGGGAGGGAGAGAGGGATTTGGAGGGAGTGAGAGGGAGGGATAGAAAGAGTAAGGAGGGGAGGAAAGAGGGAGGGGAGTTGGAGGGAGAGAGTGTGCACAGAGACAGAGAGGACGCACAGAGAGAGAGGAAGAGAGAGAAGGAGGGAGAGAGAGGGAGGGAGAGAGGGAACGAGAATGAGAGAGGGAGGGGGTGTTTGAGGGAGAGAGAGAGGGCACACAGAGAGGGAGAGATCGCACAGAGAGGCAAGTAACTAGTATATGTATAAATATCAGATATTACATATAGTTGATAACAGAGTTGAGAGTGTCAGAGATCTTGGGAGAAATGTGTTAGGACTAGAATGGGGGTAAGTTGAGACAATGTAGGGCCCATGTTTGTAGGGAGTAGGTTAGATCTTGAATTAGCTGTCTGGGATGGGGGACTAGTGATGCTTAGGGTTTGTATGAAAATGAGTTAGGTTTAAATTGAGAGGAAAATGTAGGTCAAATTTATGATAGGTTGCTGAGTCTTGAGGGGTAAGTTCTAGGGAAAACTGTATATGCGGATATGCGGCTTGATCTAGATACAAAACGGGAGGGATAGCGGGGTAGAATATGTGGTGATACACATTGTGGGAGTTGTGTAGTGGCATTTAGTTTGTGTGGCAGGTGAATTAGTTCTGGAGGAGGAGTAATTGAATGGTTTAATTATATTCCATATAGGCAATGAGGTCAGGTATGTCAAGCATGAGGCTAAAGGAAGGGTTGGGTGTGTGGTTTAGATTTTCTCTATATAGGCTTTTATGCTTATGAATCATACCTGCTAATGTTGTTGTTACATTTGCACAAACATATGAAGCTTTTCCTAAATTGCAATGAGCATAACATATCTTTATGTAATTTCCTAGCAAGGTTCAGCTTTGGGATCTTACAGAAGGTGATGAATCTGATACTTTGCTGTAATTTAACACGTATAACTTATAACAATACTGTACTAACACTCAGATAATGAAAACAGAAAGGTCACAGTGGACCATGATGAGATTACATTACCATAAAATGTCAATTCTTTACAAAAATAGGAATGTAAGTGATGAAATGGTTAAGAGAACTGTTTATAATTGGCATAAAAATCCATGTAAAGTATTAAAGGGAAAAAGTAACTGGTCTTCAAAGCAAACATTTCTCGATGCACAGAAACCCCAAAATCCCATAAATTAAAACACACACATGGATGTGCTTAGTGTACATGTGAAGGAAATTTTGGATGGTTATCCTCAAGCATCTTCAGGTTTCAAAGTCAAAAGAACTTCAGAAAACAAGGTCATGCTTTGAAGCTGGAGGATAGCAGATTTTCAAGAATTGTACATATGTTACAGAACTTCTCTTGAGTGCAGATCACTGACATGAGACAACTATTGCACCCCCAAAAGTGGACCACTAAGTTGTAAAGGCCTAGTATTTTAGTGGTCAAGCATGGTAGCAAGGTTCTAGGTCATAGCAATACATTGGATGATGCAACATCTAGTTTGTGTTCAATGGAGCATTTGCTGTTTAAGATTTTATAACAACAATGTATTTCATAACAGACCAGCACCCTTTTTACAGAAGTTTTTAGTTAGTGAACTTCTATCCCAAAAATTCTGTGTGCTTAAGTAGAGCCCTTTTAAATGTAATTTAATAAGGCTGCAGATGTTTGAAGCCTCATCCATATGTGGCTTGGTGTTTGTGTTCCTTTCAGGAATGTAGAACCCTTCCTCCATACAGGCATAATAGGCAAGTACCCAGATGCACTGTGTTGTGTTATGGTAGCGCTCAGGTCACAAGTTTGGATTAACAAATGGAATTGTACTGTTTGCATGGTGCTTTATCTTTTTAACTGGGAGATGGTGTAATTTGTTTGGTGCAATTGACACCCAACCAGCCATTATAGGAAAATATCTTCAATAACAAAGAAGACTCTTTTGAAGTATGTGTCATTCACTTCACTCACTTCTCATGTCTGCTAGAATTTATTTCTGACCCATACATAGAATTCCTCAGCAATACTGAACCCTCCTATGCATCACATGTTATCTACAAATACTCCCTACACCTTCCCCTGTTTGTTTGTGATATACATCCCTATCCACCCATCATCACATCCTCACACTCTTGCTTCCAACACATTTTTTCATGCTGCTCCAAATGTTCTCTGAAAAAGCATCTATTCAGAGTAGACTATGATCTTGTTCCCTCATATCAACTATAAATCAAAACAATTAATTGTGTCCTGTGCATGGATCCTGCTGCCACACTGGAACACCAACATGCACCCCATTCCTTGTGTCTTGTTGACACCCATAGGCACAAACTCCTTAGCCCTAGTGCAAGTGCATCTCTGTTTCCAAATCACCATGTTGCTCCACCAGCAGCTGTAGGTCTAACAAATCAATTGTGCTGCACTAATTCAAATATATTATAAAAACACTTCGAAATAGATCATGTTGCTTATTAATATGGGGCTGAAATTTACATAGTTATGGTATTATTTAGGACTGTATGAAATGTATATAAAATATAATCAATATTATATATATACTGTATATATATAAAATATATAATAATATATTTATTACTATTTACATACATCACATGTACATTGCTAAATTACACTGTCCACACACATGACTGTTAACAATATTATTTAATTTATTTGTTAATCAAAGTTCTATAACTAATGGTGGTGGATAGAGTAACAAGTAGCATGGCGTTGGTACAAGTATATTTTGTTCTATGTATTATATTATTTCTTTTTTAATAGCCTTATCATTTCTTTAAAATATTTTTCTATTTAGTATTTTTATTGATTTTAACACACGTAAATAACTCTCTAAAAGTACTAAAAGTACCGTCTCTTTGAGGGAAAAGGAAATAGGGAGCTGGAAAATGGAGGATGGGGATATTTTCTTAGATACAGGCACACAAAAACAATATAAGATATAAAAAATATTTGCTTATTCAACTCACAATATAAAACATGATTTATCTTACAGGTAAGGGAAAGAGACTGTTTTTTACTTACTAACCACAAATTTTGATGTATTGTTATGCAAATGAGGCACTCCTCCCAGGGAGGTGATCCTAGGCAGCTGTTTTGTTCGTCTAGTTTTCAAATGTGACCATGTATGGACCGCAGTACACATCTGCACCCCCTGCCCCTCTGAGCTCCCTCAAGCTCATGCTCATTGCTTCAATTAGCTCATCTATTCACCTCCACCCCATGCCATCCCCTTCTTCATGTACCTTCAATCTTTCCTAGTCTTCTTCATAATATGATGGAGTTTATAAATAATATTATAATTAGAATAATAGTTTTGACCCTTATAGTACTCTCTGTCCAATTGGAAGACTTATATCTTATCTGGCCTTAATGTTACTCAACTACAGACTAGATTAACAGAAGAGAAGACAGCGAGCAGCAAACTTAGAATACAGTCTCTCTCATTAGTAGGAGTAACACTCGCTTACATAAGCAATACCAGCAATAGATGTGCTCAGGCAGAGAATTAACTATCCTTAATAGGTAGTTCTATGGATATGGTTACCCTTTCTGGTCTCACTCAGTAGTGTGATCCCCCCCCCGAAACAGCAAACCCTAGACATATGTTTCGGCCTCAATTGGGCTATGTAATTTCAGTCAATGCAAATTGACCTCTCTTCTTAGCCAAAACTCTTAACAAATCAGTCCCACCTATTATCTAAGCATTAATTTTAATAATATATTCAATGAATTAAGAATTGAACATCATCCACTCCTACTATACATCATGCCTAGTCTACAATTTGATTTCATTAAGTCATGAAAACTCCATTCCTTGCTTCTCTGTAACTTGCTCATTTGGATACATAACTATGAACAGTTAGGAACTCAAGCCAGTGTTATTCCAGTTGAACATTTTGGTTCTGGCCCATGTTCGTCAATCTCACATTCTCAGCAGTTTAGCTCAGATTGCAGAGTAAGGCTTGAGTTGTGTGATTAATCTGTATCCAGCTCCGATATACAGTACATATTGCCAGAGCTCTCGTCACTGGCCTAATTAATTACATTACAGTAAAGTTGGATCCATTTGCTCTTGTGCCTAACAAACACCCAGGGCTCTGTATTTTATTTCATCAATGTACAGTAAGTTAATCTATATTATTGGACATACAAGAACTATACATCGTCATGGTGTATATGTTGGGTGTGTTTTTTGGACCTTTTTCATACATGGATTGCAAATGCAAAAAACAAGAAATGTATTCAAACTTTGTTATATGAAACAAGCATTCCTTCAAAACCCCTCCCTATGACACCTCATCATGATCCATGTAACCACTCTCTATTTTATATCCAGTTTTCCATGTAACCACTCTAGTTAATGCCACTTCTGGGTCAATTTAATATATCCTTATGATACCTGTTCTTGATCCATATAACCACACACTTTAATACCTCCTCTTGTTCCATGTAACTACCCCCTATGACATTTCCTAATGTTCCATGTAACATATCCATATAACATCTCCTCTTGATCCATTTAACATGTCACTTGATCCATGCCAACCAATGCTTATAACAACTACTCATGATCTACATTGCATATCGCTATAAACATTTCCTCTTCCATCCATATAACCATCCATGGGTCCATATAAACACTCCCTTTAGTCTTCTCAATTCATCTAGCCACTGCATTTAATACATCTTCTGATCCATGTAATTGCTTACTGAAACACCATACAACATCCCACAAATGCTAAAACTGACACATAGCTTATCCCTATAACTTTTCATATTCGTCCAAATAGGAAACTCCCCAAGTGAGAACTCTAGTTTGGCCTCTCCCATGTCCCCTCCAATTATTCAATTTATTTTCAAAGCACCAACATATCCCTGCGTATTAAGAACAATAGATACAGTGACTACATAAAACAAACATGGCAGCAGTATACATACAGGTACAGAATGGATGCAGGCCTTCTGTAAGAGCTTACAATCTACAGGTTCCTAATATTGCTCCAAAGATCAGGTCCCAATAACTCCCAAATACTCTAAAGATCATTTCCCAATAACACCTTCTTATGCTCTTTATAATTATAATAACTCATCATGGTTATAATAACTCATCATGATTCTACATATAACTACTAACTATAACAGATCCTCTTGCTTCATATGAATGTTCTCTATAACTCTTATTGCACCATATAACCTACACTAGGATGCCTCATATGCTACATATAGCTGGATGTGCTGATAACCATCTCTACTTACTGGATGGAAACTTAATGAGAAATGTACTTAACCCAGTAACATGATGAAGGTGAAAGCTTAGCACATCTATCCTGTTTTACAAAATAATTATATATGATAGTTCATTCCATTGCTATCCATTCCCTATAAATTTCCTGCATAACCTTTCCGTATAACTATTGCTTCATATAACCACTCTCATAATCTCTGTCTTTAATTATTCCCTTTACTGAAATTATGAGATGTGCTATCTCATCGGTGCACTGCCAAACCTTATTTACCCACTTCTCCAGCTCATCAGGGGTTAACATATATATAATTTTGACCACACTTAATACAGCAAACCCCAGCTGGGAGCGGATGAGAACCGTTGAACGTCAGGAAGGGGGAGCCAGCAGCGAATGGTTTATGTCAGTGATTAGCCTGGCCATATTTCTATATTTTACTTGGCATCTTTTCAAACAATGACCTCACAGCTGAAGGGCTTTAACTATGAAACATACAATTCACTGTCAGCATCTGTAAAGAATAAATACATATGCATAGTTTCTATCTATCTATCTATCTATCTATCTATCTATCTATCTATCTATCTATCTATCTATCACATTATATGGACACTTACTGCTCTCTATAACATCTCTTGATCCATATAACTATCCCTGTATTATCTCTCCTTTCTATAACACTTTCTGTTGCTCCATATAACCTGCACTATGATGCCTCATACTCCTCTATATAACTGGGCTGTATAAAGCACACAAAGAAGGGGACAGCAGAGGCAGAAATTGATAGATGAAATTGTAACAATTAACATGAGCTTGAGGGAGCTCAGAGAGGCAGTGGCTGACACATGTGCCTGGCGTACTTCGGTCCATAGGGTCACAGAGAGTCAGGCATGACTGAACAACAAATAATGCCTCTTAATGTACCATGATAACAAATTATCTTGTTCCATAAAACTTAACCCTATAACATGCCCCGTTATTCTTTTAACTGAACTCTGCAACACAATGTAATATCCAACACTTAATTGATTGACTCATTTAACTTATCTGTGTAACTCTTCATATTACTCCAAATAATAGCTTCCTATGTGAATTCACAGTATATAAGTGCAACCATTGCACCAAATCCCATTAAGTTTCCCCCTGGGAAATTTCCACCTATATATATATATATATATATAGAGAGAGAGAGAGTATTACAGTATGTATTGATGCCTTTTTTATTGGACATATGTTTTACTTATAGAAACAAGCTTTCGAGAGGTCACTTATTATTGATTATAGTTTATTTATAACGCGCCAACATATTCCGTAGCGCTGTACATACAATGATAAATACAGATTAACATTTAGCTAGGAGTCCAATGTCCATGGTGAATTCCCAAAGTACTTAGGATAGAAACTCGCAAACTTACAATCTAAGGTATAGTGATTGGTAAAAGAGGGAGAGAGAGGTGATAAGTGTGTTAGGGTGGAAGGTGATACGCTTCTTTAAAGAGATGCGTTTTAAGTGAGGTTTTAAATAATCTGGTGGAGTGAGGCAAGGAGTTCCAGAGACTGGGGGCAGTACGAGAAAAGTCCTGGAGGTGGGAGTGAGAGGAGGTGACAAGAGTTGTAGAAAGAAGAAGGTCATTAGTCGAACAAAGAGGGCAGGTGGGGGAGTATTTGGAGATTAGAGCAGAGATGTAAGGGGGAGCATTATTATTGAGGGATTTGTAAATTACATTTTATTCTGGAGGCTAAGGGAAGCCAGTGGAGTGATTGACAGAGAGGTGATGCCGACACTGAATGTTGTGTACGGAAGATGAGTCTGGCGGAGGCATTCATAATGGATTGAAGTGGAGACAGTCGAGTGGTAGTTAGGCCAACAAGAAGCGAGTTGCAGTAGTCTAGTCGAGAAATGATGAAAGAGTGTATAAGGATTTTAGTTGTGTCTTGTGTAAGATAGTGACAAATTCTGGAGATGTTTTTTAGATGGAGAAGACAAGATTTAGTTAGTGATTGTATGTGAGGGATGAAAGACAGAGCGGGGTCCAGTAGAACCCCAAGACAATGGGCTTGGGAGGAGGGGGTGATGATGTCTTTGTTGACAGTGAGAGAGATGTGAGGAATTGACGCTGTGGGAGAGGGAGGGAAGATTAGGAGTTCAGTTTTAGACATGTTGAGTTTGAGATGGTGGGTGGTCATCCAAGAGGATATACTAGAGAGGCAGTGTACTGTGTACATATCTATAGTGTTGGGGTAACTGTATATATATCTACAGTGTGGGGGTTAACTGTGTATAAATATATAGTATGGGGAGAACTATCTGCATATACAGTTGCAAGCAAAAGTATGTGAACCCTTTGGAATGATATGGATTTCTGCACAAATTGGTCATAAAATGTGATCTGATCTTCATCTAAGTCACAACAATAGACAATCACACTCTGCTTAAACTAATAACACACAAAGAATTAAATGTTACCATGTTGTTATTGAACACACCATGTAAACATTCACAGTGCAGGTGGAAAAAGTATGTGAACCCCTAGACTAATGACATCTCCAAAAGCTAATTGGAGTGAGGTGTCAGCCAACTGGACTCCAATCAATGAGATGAGATTGGAGGTGTTGGTTACAGCTGCCCTGTCCTTTAAAAAACACACACCAGTTCTGGGTTTGCTTTTCACAAGAAGCATTGCCTGATGTAAATGATGCCTCACACAAAAGAGCTCTCAGAAGACCTACGATTAAGAATTGTTGACTTGCATAAAGCTGGAAAGGGTTATAAAAGTATCTCCAAAAGCCTTGCTGTTCATCAGTCCACGGTAAGACAAATTGTCTATAAATGGAGAAAGTTCAGCACTGCTGCTACTCTCCCTAGGAGTGGCCGTCCTGTAAAGATGACTGAAAGAGCACAGCGCAGACTGCTCAATGAGGTTAAGAAGAATCCTAGAGTGTCAGCTAAAGACTTACAAAAGTCTCTGGCATATGCTAACATCCCTGTTAGCGAATCTACGATATGTAAAACACTAAACAAGAATGGATTTCATGGGAGGATACCACAGAGGAAGCCACTGCTATCCAAGCAAAACATTGCTGCACGTTTACAGTTTGCACCAGAGCACCTGGATGTTCCACAGCAGTACTGGCAAAATATTCTGTGGACAGATGAAACTAAAGTTGAGTTGTTTGGAAGAAACACACAACACTATGTGTGGAGACAAAGAGGCACAGCACACCAACATCAAAACCTCATCCCAACTGTGAAGTACGGTGGTGGGGGCATCATGGTTTGGGGCTGCTTTTCTGCGTCAGGGCCTGGACGGATTGCTATCATCGAAGGAAAAATGAATTCCCAAGTTTATGAAGACATTTTGCAGGAGAACTTAAGGCCATCTGTCCACCAGCTGAAGCTCAACAGAAGATGGGTGTTACAACAGGACAACGACCCAAAGCATAGAAGTAAATCAACAACAGAATGGGTTAAACTGAAGAAAATACTCCTTCTGAAGTGGCCCAGTCAGAGTCCTGACCTCAACCCGATTGAGATGTTGTGGCATGACCTCAAGAAAGCGATTCACACCAGACATCCCAAGAATATTGCTGAACTGAAACAGTTCTGTAAAGAGAAATGGTCAAGAATTACTCCTGACCGTTGTGCACATCTGATCTGCAACTACAGGAAATGTTTGGTTGTAGTTATTGCTGCCAAAGGAGGTTCAACCAGTTATTAAATCCAAGGGTTCACATACTTTTTCCACCTGCACTGTGAATGTTTACATGGTGTGTTGAATAAAAACATGGCAACATTTAATACTTTATGTGTTATTTGTTTAAGCAGACTGTGATTGTCTATTGTTGTGACTTAGATGAAGATCAGATCACATTTTTTGACCAATTTGTGCAGAAATCCATATCATTCCAAAGGGTTCACATACTTTTGCTTGCAACTGTATTTATGGTGAGGGGAGGAGGAATTAGTGTTGAAGAATATGATCATCTTCATTTCAAATGTGTTTCTCTCCTGGATGTTTTAGAAATTCCCTTTGAGTATTTCATTTTAAGTTTTGGATGGAGTGATCATTTTGTGAAAAATGGTGTCCAACTGGGGTACAATAACTGTCTTCATTCCATTTTTTATAGAATGTCTGTGCAGATTCATTCTTTGGTGCAGTTTTTGGCTGGATCCCCCAAAGTAACAGGCTGTTTCAAATATAATACATTTTGTTAAACATCCCACATTTGATGAGGCTCATGAATATGACGCCCTGATGTAACAAGTCTTGTTGTTATGTGTGGCTGTGTCATCATTACAAATGTGCTGACATAATTTACAGAAACCTTTGTTACAAGGTTTAGTTCCATACATGGGTGGAAGTATAATGTATTTCCTTATATGATATTTATTTTTCCTGTATGATATTTAGAATAACCAAACCTATTATATGCAACTATCGACTTGCCTGTTGAAACTGACGGCAATAAAATTTGAAGGCTGGCAATGCTGTTTGCCATACAATGCAAGGCTCTCCCACCTCTAACTTGCAGGCCTTCAGCGATCATTGCAAGCCTCTCCCATCATCTACTTTACGGTCCTCGCAATGAGCGCCTTTGGTGCTCACTGCGCATGCGCAAGCCCGTAACATTTCACATTGCGTGACCAACATTTGTAACTTACTACAACTATTATATGTGATTATTCTTTACACTGTGATTAATGTTTCTTTTCTAAGCTGATAATTTATGCTACTTTCACACAGTGTAAAAAAGCATTTATATCACTCAAAAAGTATCAATATTGTAGGCAATTAGTAAATAAATGGTGTTTTGTGATAAATTAAAAGTTCAGAGAGCGCTAAAGAATCAGACTGGTAGAAAGTACTTACACATATGTTTGCTTAGAAGTTTCCACACTTGTTACATCCACCTAGTCGTGAACTAAAACAACGAGGAATGTAGGTCTCCTTGGACATTCCCAAATTATTAGCTTTCAATATGTCAGGACCAAAAACAAGGAAGGCCTGCAAGCTTGAACTTCCTCAGTAACCTCCAGCTTGTAAGCATGAAAACAAGAAGAATGATCTTCATGGACCCCTCTCTAGAAACCTTCAGCCAGCATATTAGCATAACTTAGTTTTGTTTATATTTGCTTACAACAGTTAATTTAGTAGACTGAGGATATATGTTTTTTTGAGTCTTGCACATGCTTAACCCTTCACCAGTAATTGTTTGTTTGTATCCAGTTTCCAGACAGCTAGTTCTATTAGCAAAGAAGTTGCTCAGTCTTATTGGGCCTCCCCTTCCCCACCTGCATAGACCAAAACTAGGCATGGTCAGATTTCTCATTTCTCATGAGATGCCCTCCACATGGAGTTTTCCTGTGAAGGTGGTCTAATTTCACACTTCAAAATGTTCCTTGTCATAAAAAAATGAAAAACTGCAGTTCACAGACTCCTCTAGGGGGGAACATCTTGAATTAGAGAGGAAGGAGGCTGCTTTGAGAACTGTCACTGCATGGAGAGAAATAGTGAGTACTAGAGGATATAAACATATACATTACATTAGTTTTATTGTCCTCATACTCTTTCCTATTGTAATTTTGTGTCTATGTCTGTTACTGTGTATGTATATTTATGTGAGACAGTAAGAGCTGTATACTTTATCAATAAATTACTGATACAGGGTCCTATGTAAATACCTAATATCGCAGTTTATACCATGTTTGAGGCCAAAGTAGATCTTGCTAGCCATGTTAATCACCCATCACAAAACATTGTGAGAGAACTGCTATGAGTAACAAATGCGCAAGCCCATATCTGCGCGACAGAAAAGATTGCGCCACCCTGCAACTCATCTGCGCGAGAGACTGCAGGTTAGAAGGCATCAACTCTGCTTCTCTGCATCCCATCCCCTGCACCCCTGGCACCCCATCTCCACACTCTGTCCCCTGCACCCATCCTCTCCCTCCCTCCCTCCTGCATCCCAACCCCTCACTCTGTCTCCTCACCCCATTTCTTCTCTCTTCTGCACCCGTCCTCTCCCTCCCTCTCTCCTGCACCCCAACCCCTCACTCTGTCTCCTCACCCCATCCCTTCTCCTTTCTGCACCCATCCTCTCCCTCCCTCTTTCCTGCACTCCAACCCCTCACTCTGTCTCCTCCCCCCATCCCCTCTCTCTTCTGCACCCATCCTCCTCCTCTCTTCTGCACCCATCCTCTACCTCTCTCCTCACCCCATCCTCTCTCTCTGTCCCCTGCACCCATCCGCACTCTCTTTCCCCTGTACTCCACTCCCTATATGCCCTTCTGCCTTCTAACCTGACACGCAGGCTCTCTGGCAGATGGGATGCAGGGCGGCTCTCTCTTTCTGGTGCGCAGATGTGGGCGCACGCATTTGTTGGCGCGCTGATGATGGCGCGCTGTTCTTCAGCGTGCAAAGGACAGGCTACCGACTGCAGCACAACAAAGCAAAAAAGCATGGCGGAAATCTCAAAAATTTTGCCCTGGGAAAAAATGTGCAGTTACTACTCCCGAAACCCAATGATAATAAGATTTTATGGATCACTCACAAACCAGAGCAGTGGCATAGCTACCAAAAGCTGAAGAAAATATTATATGTGCCAAAGACTACTCGCAAGTGGTTTTAAAACCATTGCAGAGTGCCATAGCGACAGTTAAAGTGACATTATAGCACCAGAAAAACAACAAATAAAGTAATACATTTTTTTTATATTGTATCATTATATCCTTTTCATTATACAACATCAAGGGTAACACACAAACCAGCACTCAAGGAGTTAAAACATATCAGGAAATCGCATTACCTAGGAACAAATGTTCTAAATATAATTAAATATAAACACAAAATAAACACTTTTATATATTGAAGCTATAAATACAATTGTCACGTCTTTTTAATATAAAAAATATAAATAAATAAAAAAATAATGTATTTAAAAATATATATAATGGTTCCTTGGGGCAGCAGTTATGGGACACTTGTTCTCATTATAATAATGATGAAGTTCTCATTTTCAATTGGTTCCGAGATCCATTTTTCATCTGTAAAACTTGTTCTGGCTACTCTCTACACTGAAATCTCTTGCAGATAAGGCAGGATTTACGGACGTGTGCTGAGTGTCATATTCTGTGGGCATCTAAAGATATACATCAATGTGTAACCTGGGTAAAAGAGCTCCCACAGATTATTTACACGTGTGCCGCAAATCACACCACTTGATTTACATAGGACCCATATTTTTTAATTGCTTTCCTTCTCTTACCTCCTGCCTACGCAAAGCTCCTCTGCCTCTAGGATGCGCCTGTTTGACTTTCCAGCACCTTCCTCTACAAGGTGGAAAGGGGGAGCTGGTACGGCCATCCCCTCTTGGCATATATCTCCGCACAACATCCACCCCTCTCAGAACTCACAACACACATCCCCATGTCCTTTACCCCCCCTCACAGAACATATCCCACCATGTACTTAGCTGTAATCTAGCCCTTTCACCTCTTCCCTCTTGCCACATCCCCAGCATGCTTAACTGCTCCACAGTGCCACCTCTTGGAGCTTCAGTAGAATTGCTCTTTTTTAAACAGGCATGGGGCAATTTGCGTGGCCAAAGAGGCCAGAAGGCCCCAGGAGGCCCTTGGCAGGTTGGGTCCCTGGTGCATTGTACCACCTTCACCACTGATAACTCCACCCCTGGGTGTATATATCTGTAGTATTGGGGAACGGTGTGTGTGAAAGCAGTATATGCATCTCTATAGTGTGTGATCCCTATATGTTTAACAATTTTAAAGCATGGGAGGTGCAGTGTGGGGGTAACTGTGTACATATCTATAGTGTGGAGGTAATTGTGTATATATCTATAGTGTGGTGGTAACTGTATATATATATCTATATTATAGGTAGAACTATCTCAATATATTTGTATAGAGTATGTGAACCGTGTATACTGTATATTATACATTATAGTGTGAGTAAAACTATGTTCATAAACCTAAAAATGTGAGGGAATTAGTATCTATCTGTCTTTCTATTTATCCTGCTATCATTTTTCTGTTGGTAAGCTATGTATATCCCACTATGTGCACACTCTTGGGGGATGTTGTATATGGTTGCTTGGGTCCTATCTCATTTGAAACCTCCAGCATACATGCACTAAAATAAAAAGGAATGTTGTCATGCTAACAACCTCCACTCCTCTCCTCCCACACTCTTGTTGCCTACAGTTTACCATTTCTAAAAGCAAGACGGAAGGCTGACTTGCATGGACCTGTCCCCATCCCGGGTCTATAGTCCCCCCTTTCTCTAAGACTAGGTCCTTATAACGTAAAAACTACTGTTTGGGGGATCAAAGTTTAAAGATAACTTTATCCTAATTTTTGAATCTTGCATGCTGGAATATAGTACCATGTTTATGGGAATCCAAATGGCCCAGAATTCCTCTGTGAGTTTGGACATGGTAGGCTGATGTATGTGTTTGTAGAGTTCTACATATGACAGCCTTTCCACAAATTTTCCCATTTTCAGCCAGCCAGCCATTCCCCCAAACAGTAGTTTTCACGCTATAAGGACCTAGTCTTAGAGAAAGGGAGGAATATAGACCTGGGTTAACTCAACTACTGGTAGATGATTATTAAAGCTTATGCCAATAAAGTGTGTTCAGCATCGAAGATCAACTGTGCATAAGGGTTGAATGAGTGTCCAGTGACTGTACTGATTATATGACAAAAAGACTTCAGAGGCAAGTATTATCAGCTGTAAGTGTTCCCATGTGTATACCGTAAAACACTGCTATACTCGGCTACATGGTATCTCACAGGAGGAGTAAAAAGATGAAGAATGTAAATCTGCTGACATCAAAACCAGTGCTGCACCTTTAAATAATTTGGCATTCAGTAATTGTACGCACAAAACCCTACGTAATAGGTTCCAGGATTAGGAAAAGATTAAATATCACATGTTGGATCCATTCTTCTTAGATATCCAGAATAACTTAAACCTTTAGATATGACCTTATCTGTTATCAAATTCTCTGTTTCCTGCCAATATGGGGTGAAATAAAATCACTACGTGCAGCATATGATAATAATTAATCATTATCTCATGCAGTAGGCCATTCATCCCTACACCCATAAAAAATGCTGAACATTCATTGAAAGGATTATTCACGTGAAGTGAAGACTATTTCACTCATTTTAGGAGATGTATGTCCCACTCATTAAAAGTCAGGCTCACTCAATGAAATGCACTATTGCTAATTGGATAACCATAGTGTGTAATGGATGACCATTTTAGTGATCTTATTAATGGGTCTGTAAATAATAGTTTTGCAAGGCTCAATAAGGAAAACACTGTATTAAGCTTTTACTGTGCATTTAAATAATTAGCTCAGGATCTCTCCCCATTGTGGCTGTAATGGACCCTCCCAGAGAGAAATGCCAAACTTAGAACCACTTTCTGACACACAGTGGGGCAGTATCACCACCAACTATCTTACTTCAGTTGTAGTGTGTCAATTTATTTACCCCCCCCCCACTCCAGCCACAATATTTCATTTGGGGAGGGGATCTGGAACTTACATAACCTAAGAGCATTATTGAAAAAAGCAATTAATTGTTTACATGCACAGTAAAAGCTTAAAAATGATTTTTTTTATTATCAATCCCTACCTAACTATTCTGTAGAGACCCCTTAATAAGACAATGAAAGTGGTCTTTTAACTTACTGGAACATGAGCAGTCTCATTGGAAGCTGGTCACTAAATGGTGTCGCTCATCATAAGCCAGGTTCACTCACTGAATTATAGCCTCACAAATAAGAAGGAAGGTTCACTTACAGAAAAACGTATTCATGAGACTAACTTGGGAGTGACTAACTTGGGAAGGCAGGTTCACTCATTGAAAGGCTGGAGTGCAGTCTCATTTATCCAGTACTAGTAAGGTAAGTAGTCCTACTATTCCAAAGAAAGCCTCACCAACTGGATGACAATTCCACTCATCGACATGCTGTCTCATTTTTACTGTCCCATTTTTACTGTCCACATGGAAACTGCATTCACAAGAAACTTTTCATTTTAATTGCTTTCATCATCAACATCAGAAACACGCCTACTCATTAAAACAACAACTTCTCATCCCCACATGTTTTGACACTGTCTATAAAAAATAGTGTCCTTGCAGATTTCATCTGCTGCTTAGAGTAATGAGAATACCATATTCAGACTAACACATACCATTGTAAAACACAAGCTATCCCAACAGTGCCAAGGTCTGTAACCTTTTATTGTTAAAGAGCCAATCTGTGGCAAATATCATGGCAACAGCTGAACAAATAAAAGTATGTATTATAACATTATTTATTTTATTATATATTGCTTAAAATTTGTGTTTATAAGATGCAAGTTATTTGAGCTTCAAGAAGCACACAGAATATATGAATCAATTGCTCAGTGATTGGAATTTACTGTTGTAATTTGACTTGGTGAAGGCAAAAGGGCAGTCAAGTTGGACTCTAGAGTCACATATTCATAAATTGTCTGACATGCAGTTAAAAGAGTAGTTTTTAAACATTCAATTTTTTTTATACTATTAGAAGAAAGTGTAAGTCACAGAATGTAAAGGTATATATAAGTTACCTGGGTTTCAAACAGGCAGTGATTATCAGAAAAAAAATGTCTTATAAAGAAAAGTTCAGTGTACTTACAATGTTAAATGCAGGAAAGTAAAATCCAGCTTTGAACACCCACAGTGAGCTTACATAACCAAGTACACTGAGTAAAGGCAGCCAGATACAGAGTTTGGCCTTTCTGGTACAGACCAGAAGAAGTTCTGTTCAAGGATGGAATCACATGGTTGGGTGGGATCTGAGCTCACAGCTGAATCAGAGCACAAGGAGAGAGAGACTACATATCTCAGGCTGCTTTGCAATACAGGAACCCCATAGTTTAATACAAATGTTTCAGCTAACCTCTGCTTTCTCCTGATTGGTCAAAACAAATTATAAATGTTATGCTAATCATCATGATTTTCAGGGGTGTCAACTATGAAAAGCTGCAGCTTGCAAACTGAAAAGATTTAGCAAACATCAGGGTGAGTTTGTAAGTGTTTATTTTGGTATTTTTTCATGCACTTATTCAGATGCATTCATAATCCAGGAAACTTAGATTTGCCTTTAAGCATATCATAATACATTATCAGGCACAACAAATAATATATGTTATATATGTATTTCATGAATAAATTTCAGCAATATAAGAATTACATCATTAAAAATCTTTCTTTTAGATGAAACAATATATCTTTGTTCCTTTGTATCATAATATTTATTTTAGTCATATGTAAATCCTTCTTTGGAAACTTCACTGCATTTGATAACAAATCATAATAAATCATGCCTATGAAACATTTGCTGTAATCTGCATTTGGCAGGCAAATAATAGGAAAGATTGAAAATAATAATAAATAATAAAAATCCTTGTGTGAATTACTTTTGCAACCATATAGGATCTCTTTCTGAAAAAGGCTGTTTCAAGTGCAGCCAACTATTCTAGATGAAATAATGGTTTGCTCCATAAGGCTCCATAACTCCACTGGTGCAGTGTCCTGACACCCTAAATAAAATTTAATAAAAATGCATTATGTGTAACTTCTGTGTCTCTTCATACAAAAGCTTTTGGGTTTAGTGTTAAAATATATATTCTATCCCCTATAAAAATATCCCATTATTTAATTTCACTTTTGTATGATATGATTATTAATTAAGTAGAACAAAAGAAACATTAACATTGCATGAATCCGATTTACAATAGCGTCATTCTTCTAATATCTATGATATCAAATGATAATTCAGTGTAACAAAGGAAAACCAAGCCCAGGCAGACTGTGAGACTTCCAGTCTCTCGACACTTTTACATCACTGTTAAAGCAGCCATGGGATAGAAATTTTATTAAATCCTACAAGAGCACAGCTGGCAGATCACTGAAATACTCAGCGGCAGTAACCTCGGCTAACTCTCAGCTGAAGGAGAAAAACAGCTGGCTCAGCTATTCATTTCCAAGCCTTGAGCTACGTTTCTGCTGAGTGTAATCAAAGTTAGTGTAGCGATAGATGGGAGTATCATGAGGCTTTGGTTTACTTACCATTGGGTCTTAAGAGTATTTGGTTATACTGTGAACTCAACAAAGGCAAAAAAAGAGATGGACATCTCAAAATGACTTGGCTTTATTTTGAAGTTGACTTTGTCCAGGACAAAAATCAACTTGACCTAATCAATAGAGCAGACATTGTTTAAGATGGTCCTCAGAGGCCAGGCTCAGGTCACATTTTCAGGATATCCAGGTGTCAACACAAAATCAAAATAACTGGGCCACCAGTGGATGCACCTATACTCAAAAAAGTTATCCTGAAAATTGTTATTGTTCGGCCTTCAAATGTTGGAGAAGCCTAGAGGGTAGTTTATCGACCCTGTCCATAAAACCTCATGTTAGGGTGTTTGCTTGCATGTTTCAGTCCAAACTAAACTTCATTGGAGTGGGAGAATGATTGTTCAAAGCCCAAATGACTTTGACTTTGGAACAAAGGGTCACGTGTACTAAAGCATGACATAGTAGATTACTCTTGAATATGTAAAATCCTAATACAATTACCTCATAGGGCAAAAGAGGTGGAGATTCTTCAAGAGTTATCCAAAAGTATCTGGCCCAAATAGTTTTGGGTTGTTAATTTCTTTATAATGGAGCTACAGGTTCAGAATCACATAAGATTCAGAAGTATGGAGATTATGGGCCCTATTAAATTCCAGCCTCGTAAATAAGAGGCTTCTACTTAAGCCCTACGTACTGCAAAGTTTCTCTCACTTACAATGCTATTAAATTAGCCCTGCTGCGAGCAACGTATGAGCTACGCAGCAGGGCCATACGTATCTACACTACGTAAAGGAGTGACAGCCTGCGAGATGATATCGCAGGCTCCCACTCCTCATCAAGTGCTGCGGGGGTCCTAAAAGGGACCTCCGCGGCAGTCCCCCACATAAGCCCTGCCGTGGGGGGTACTCCAAACCCCCCCCCAGGCACCTAAAATGAACCCCCCCTCAATGCGGGGGTCCCTGTCGGGACCCCCGAAGTGTCCTCACATGAACACCTTGCTGCAGGGGTCCATAGGAACCCCCGCAGCCCCCACACATTAACCCCTTGCAGCGGGGGTCCCCGATCGGCACTGATCAGGCCCCCGCTGCATTTAAAACTTTTAAATTCCCCGCCGCGGCTCCTTAAAGGGGCCGCGGCACACTATTACCCAATCCCGGCCGCGGCACTTAAAATTAACCCCCCTCTATGCTGGGGGTCCCCATCGGGACCCCCGAAGTGTCCCCACATAAACCCATTGCAGGGGGGGGGCCCCGTTCTGCATAGATCAGGCCCCCCGCTGCATTTAAAACTTTTAAATTCCCCGCCGCGGCTCCTTAAAGGGACCGCGGCACACTATTACCCAATCCCGGCCGCGGCACTTAAAATTAACCCCCCTCTATGCTGGGGGTCCCCATCGGGACCCCCGAAGTGTCCCCATATAAACCCCCTGCAGCGGGGGGGCCCCGATCGGCACCGATCGTGACCCTGCTGCAATTCAATTTTAAATTTCCCGCCTCGCGGGTCCTCAAAGGACCGTAAAGGTCCTGAAAGGACTCGCACTAAAAATATTAACCCCAGGCAACTATAATTACCCCATTAACTCATGATGGTCAATTCAGACCACCATAAGGCTCTAATTAACCCATTAACTCATGGTGGTCAATACAGACCACCATAAGGCTCTAATTAACCCATTAACTCATGGTGGTCAATACAGACCACCATAAGGCTCTAATTAACCCATTAAGGCATGGTGGTCAATACAGACCACCATAAGGCCTAAATTAACCCATTAACTCATGGTGGTCAATACAGACCACCATAAGGCTCTAATTAACCCATTAACTCATGGTGGTCAATACAGACCACCATAAGGCCTAAATTAACCCATTAACTCATGGTGGTCAATACAGACCACCATAAGGCTCTAATTAACCCATTAACTCATGGTGGTCAATACAGACCACCATAAGGCCTAAATTAACCCATTAAGGCATGGTGGTCAATACAGACCACCATAAGGCTCTAATTAACCCATTAACTCATGGTGGTCAATACAGACCACCATAAGGCTCTAATTAACCCATTAACTCATGGTGGTCAATACAGACCACCATAAGGCTCTATTTAACCCCATCAGTCCCATAAGGGTATATTATTACCATTATGGGCCTGTTACAACCCAACATTAACCACATAAGTGCCATGATGGTCCTCAAGGACCATCATGACACTAACTACAAACACTACACTATAACCCCCAATAAACCATTTAATCTAAACTAACCCCCCTCTACACTAATCTATTAACACTTACACTACCTACCTACACTACCTACCCCCTAATAAACCTCCCCAACACTCTAATTACAAAAAACAATAAACCTACAGCACAGAAAACAAAAAACCTACAGTACAAAAAACAAAAAAACCTACAGTACAGAAAAAAAAAAAATTACAACCCCACCCCCCACTACAGAAAACAAAAAAATACATTACAACCCCACCCCCCACTACAGAAAATAAAAAAATTACACACCTGAAAAGGAAAGACAGATAAACACAATACAATAATACATATAATACATTACATACATTACATACAATACATGACATTACATATAATATATTAAATATAATATATTAAATATAATATATTACATATAATACATTACATATAATACATTACATACATTACATACAATACATGACATTACATATAATATATTAAATATAATATATTAAATATAAAATATTACATATAATATATTACATATAATACATTACATACATTACATACAATACATGACATTACATACATTACATATAATGTATTACATATAATATATTACATATAGTCCTAATCAAATACCCCCTATCTATCTAACATACAATCTATTTAATTTAAAATAAATCCTAACTATATCAAATACATCCCCCTATCTATCTAATATACAAAAAATCCTAACTACATACACAGACCCTTATTCTAAAATAAAATAAAATAATTACAGTCCTAACTACATACACAGACCCTAATTCTAAGCTAAAATCAATAAATTAAGACCACTTACCTTTAAGATGTTGCTTCAGATCACTAACCTATGGGTCAAACAAAAAGAAAAATTAGTACAAAACATTAACATCAAATAAATAAACATTATATACATTCTACATATTCAACTCACCTTTACAGCATGTCCAGTCACTGTTTAGCTCTTCCGGCGCGGCCCTGTTAAAAAAAAAAAACACAATACATGAATACATGAATACAATATATAAACAATAAATAAAATACACAAATAAACATCTAAATATACATTTAACTTACCTCCCCGCGATGTCCCCGGCCTTCTCTCCTTCAGCCCCGGCTGGGCCGCGGAACCATCCGCGCTCTAAAAAAAAAAAAAAAAAAAAAAACTAACGGAGGTCTGCACTGGCAGACCTCCCCGACGCTACTGAACCTCCCGGAGTCGTTTCCGGGAGGAAATTGGCATTGTCGGCTTGTGATTGGCTGAAAAAGCTGTCAGCCAATCAAAAGTCGTCAATGTAGGAGCCAATCAGGATGCGCAGATGTCTTCTACCAATCACTCCGTGGGGGTGTATCCCATCCTGATTGGCTCACACATTGACGACTTTTGATTGGCTGAAATTGATAGACAGCTTTTTCAGCCAATCACAAGCCGCCAATGCAAATTTCCTCCCGGAAACGACTCCGGGAGGTTCAGTAGCGTCGGGGAGGTCTGCCAGTGCAGACCTCCGTTAGTTTTTTTTCTTTTTTTTTTTTTAGAGCGCGAATGGTTCCGCGGCCCAGCCGGGGCTGAAGGAGAGAAGGCCGGGGACATCGCGGGGAGGTAAGTGAAATGTATATTTAGATGTTTATTTGTGTATTTTATTTATTGTTTATATATTGTATTCATGTATTCATGTATTGTGTTTTTTTTTTAACAGGGCCGCGCCGGAAGAGCTAAACAGTGACTGGACATGCTGTAAAGGTGAGTTGAATATTTAGAATGTATAGAATGTTTATTTATTTGATGTTAATGTTTTGTACTAATTTTTATTTTTTGTTTGACCCATAGGTTAGTGATCTGAAGCAACATCTTAAAGGTAAGTGGTCTTAATTTATTGATTTTAGCTTAGAATTAGGGTCTGTGTATGTAGTTAGGACTGTAATTATTTTATTTTACTTTAGAATAATGGTCTGTGTATGTAGTTAGGATTTTCTGTATATTAGATAGATAGGGGGATGTATTTGATATAGTTAGGATTTATTTTAAATTAAATAGATTGTATGTTAGATAGATAGGGGGTATTTGATTAGGACTATATGTAATATATTATATGTAATATATTATATGTAATATATTATATTTAATATATTATATGTAATGTATGTAATGTCATGTATTGTATGTAATGTATGTCATGTATTATATGTAATATATTATATGTAATATATTATATTTAATATATTATATGTAATGTCATGTATTGTATGTAATGTATGTAATGTATTATATGTAATATATTATATGTAATGTCATGTATTGTATGTAATGTATTTTATGTATTATATGTATGTATTGTATTGTGTTTATCTGTCTTTCCTTTTCAGGTGTGTAATTTTTTTATTTTCTGTAGTGGGGGGTGGGGTTGTAATGTATTTTTTTGTTTTCTGTAGTGGGGGGTGGGGTTGTAATTGTTTTTTTTTTTCTGTCCTGTAGGTTTTTTTGTTTTTTTGTACTGTAGGTTTTTTGTTTTCTGTGCTGTAGGTTTTTTGTTTTTTGTAATTAGAGTGTTGGGGAGGTTTATTAGGGGTAGGTAGTGTAGGTAGGTAGTGTAAGTGTTAATAGATTAGTGTAGAGGGGGGTTAGTTTAGATTAAATGGTTTATTGGGGGTTATAGTGTAGTGTTTGTAGTTAGTGTCATGATGGTCCTTGAGGACCATCATGGCACTTATGTGGTTAATGTTGGGTTGTAACAGGCCCATAATGGTAATAATATACCCTTATGGGACTGATGGGGTTAAATAAAGCCTTATGCTGGTCTGTATTGACCATCATGAGTTAATGGGTTAATTTAGGCCTTATGGTGGTCTGTATTGACCACCATGAGTTAATGGGTTAAATAGAGCCTTATGGTGGTCTGTATTGACCACCATGAGTTAATGGGTTAAATAGAGCCTTATGGTGGTCTGTATTGACCATCATGAGTTAATGGGGTAATTATAGTTGCCTGGGGTTATTATTTTTAGTGCGAGTCCTTTCAGGACCTTTACGGTCCTTTGAGGACCCGCGAGGCGGGAAATTTAAAATTGAATTGCAGCAGGGTCACGATCGGTGCCGATCGGGGCCCCCCCCTGCAATGGGTTTATGTGGGGACACTTCGGGGGTCCCGATGGGGACCCCCAGCATAGAGGGGGGTTAATTTTAAGTGCCGCGGCCGGGATTGGGTAATAGTGTGCCGCGGTCCCTTTAAGGAGCCGCGGCGGGGAATTTAAAAGTTTTAAATGCTGCGGGGGGCCTGATCTATGCAGATCGGGGCCCCCCCCTGCAATGGGTTTATGTGGGGACACTTCGGGGGTCCCGATGGGGACCCCCAGCATAGAGGGGGGTTAATTTTAAGTGCCGCGGCCGGGATTGGGTAATAGTGTGCCGCGGTCCCTTTAAGGAGCCGCGGCGGGGAATTTAAAAGTTTTAAATGCTGCGGGGGGCCTGATCTATGCAGATCGGGGCCCCCCCCCTGCAATGGGTTAATGTGGGGGTGCTGCAGGGGTCCTGATAGAGACCCCTGCAGCATGGGGATGTGTATAGGGTGCAGGGGGGAGCCTCACACTGCTGTCTCGGGCTGTTCCGAGGCAGCACGTAGAGGCTTTCGGATCCCTTGCGTGGACTTTTTGTCCACGTAGGGATTCTTACGATATGCGAGACTCGTGCATAGATTTAAGGCTACGTAGCTCTCTCGGAGCCTATTCTCGGCCATTTTCTCGCAGTCATATCGTAAAGCAGGCTGCGAGAGATTCGGTTCTCGCAAACAGCAGGAAAACTGCCTTTTGCGAGCACCGAGAGAACTATGAGGGTGAATTTAATAGGGCCCTATATTTTTAGGAATTGGTGATATGCGGTAGGCAGCTTTTAAAGTATTAACCTGTCATAAGAATAATATATGAAACGACCACTGAAGTCCCATATATACAATATGCATTTTGAATAAGTAAAAATAGCTTAAAAATATACAAAAATCAATATTGCTTTAAATTTATAATCTGGTACATGCAATATAATATTCTTTATAAGAAGGCCCTTGTCATTTGTTTTTCTGTCCCATAACAAAATAGAAAAAAGTCAATTACCGTAACTATACAGATCCCATCTCAAAGTTGCATATCACAGGTAATAAATCAAAAGCTGTATTTTTTAATTTCTAAACATGTTGTGGTGATTATTAAATGTAGTTCTTTAAAAGGCCATACTATAAATATGAACATAGTAGAGTGTCTTAAAAAGGTAAAATTTTAGGTGTGAAATGCTAAAAAATGCATGCATTCCTAAATGTTTATTGGGGTATGGTAAGTGGAAAGTCATACAGATATTGCATGGGCACATTTTACATTAAATCCTTAGTATGTTGCACAGCAGATGTCTTATAATACCGCAACCACAAAAACAAATCTCTTAGAGACAAGCGCATAGTTTATGTCATCTAATATGATGTTATTGTGATAATGGTTAAAAAAAAAAGTTAAATTTCCACATAACCAGCAATTTAGCATTTAATGGATTAGTCATCATTTTTAGAACTGTCCAAAAAAAGCTTGCCCCTAAGCTACGCTTTCTAAGATTGCATGTAACAGCCTTGAGCCAATTTCTGCACAAGTAGGACAGATATCAAAGTGTTAAGTCTACTGTTTGAACCAGAATGCCATTGGGCAACAGGATATTCAGTAAGGTGAGGTGTTCCAAATACAGTCCGTTCTCATTCCTACTGAGTTTATAAAAGGTGAAGATATGGATCAGAGAGAAGGCTCTATGGAGTGAACAATAATTTAGCATAATATATACAGATCTAATAAGGAAATTAAGCTTGTTAAACTACTGCAGATGTTACTTTTGTTAATCTTTATTTACAAAACGCCAAAATTTTGTGTAGGAATAGCCGTATACAAGAGATATAGTACATTGAAAAATGTTAAGCTTGATGGACCAAACGTCTTTTGGTTTCAACCTCACTTGCTATACTACTATACTGCAAGCATATATAAAGTACATCAGACAATACATTAGAGTAAGTCATTAGACAAACTGATGCAAAGTATTCAAGGTCTCTCTTCGGGAGAGTTTATAATCTAGAGAGATGTTGGAGTGTGAGATATGAGGGTAAGACATGCAGGATGCACAATGGTCAAGTCTACAAGTTGTATCCACTGGAGGTTGTGTTATGGAGTTTGAGCCAGCTGGTTGCAGTAGAGTGTGTGGGTGTTAGTAATTATGTTCCCATGTGATAACACAGGTCTGGAGAGTTTCTCCAAGACTTTTCCAAGTGTCACAACTTAATACATCTGGTCCATTATGTATGCATTATTATTTTATGTCAAGCGTCCAAGTCAATGCCACATAGCACAGTGGACTACGTTCACTAAGCAGTGAGGTCAAAAAAAGACGCCACCAGTTCTTATTCAGTAAAGTATACATTCATCTCTCCGACTGGAAAAGAGAATGACATATGGATTGCACAGGATAACCAGTTATAGAAACTGGATACAGAAGTCAGCAAACAACAATATATTCACTAACGATGGAGGCCAAGAGACCTCACCAGTTCCAATTTATTTAAATATAAAGTGTTCTTTCCAACTTTAAACAGAAAATAACTTTTGCAGAGGAATTACAGAGCATAGCCAAGGGTCAAGGAAGTTGTAGAAACTAGATAACAGAAAACCAATATATTCACTAAGGACAGAAGACAAGAGATCTGACCAGTTAATTTGTATTAAAGTGTAAAGTTATCTTTTTAAGTTAAAAAAGAGAATAAAATTGGAATTGTAGCAGACAACGTAATGTCAAGACAGTTGTAGAAATTGGATAACATAGAAATCAGCAAAGAAAACCAATGCATTTCACTTAAATTTGCAATGTAGGTGTATTTCACAACATGATAATGTGCAAAAAGTGAAATTAACACTTACTTGTCCAGTACAAAGTACAGGTCAAATCCTCCAAAGCAAGAATGACCACCGGTCTCTGCTGTTCCACTTTGCCCATTACAAAGCAAAAAAAACATGGCAAGGAGCAAAGGTTGGAAACCCAAGCGAAATGCACATCGTCCGGTCACTGCCATGTTGAGCTTTGGAAAAGTCAACACCAGCTTCTTCTTAAAGATCCACCAGTACTAAACTCTGCAGGAAAAAAAGCCACCACACTCAACAAATATATGTGTTCTCAGATTGCCCTGGAGTCTGCTTCCTTTCTACCTCTCCTCTCCAGTTTCACTGCCTGTTTGTATTTTTGTTGCTGCAAGGAGAGGTTTGCATCACATTTGTATGCAGGTCAGAAGACTCACTGCTGTGCTGCTTTGGTGGGATGAAAAGCTCTTCCTGACAAACTTGCTTTGTCTAAAGTTTTTTTTTCAACAAAGGGATGAAAGTACAAACCCTGACATCTTGTGATGATATATCAGAATGCAGGCACTGTAACGAGAATACAGTAACCGTATTATATGTAAAGGGCCACTGTAATGCGTTTGCAAGAGGAGCAAGTTGTCTTAATTATGCATTCATCATTAATAGCATTTCTTATTTATGATCTATAATAGCAATGTTCCATATTAAATTAACTTTACATTTGTCTATCTAGGATAATTATATATTAATTATAGATGCATGTGCATGGCTGTGCATAATGCTGCTTCTGGGCTCACTCAAAGAGCCTGGAGGAATAATATGTATTAACACTCCCCCCCCTCATAATTTACACAGGAGTCTCCTAGAGTAGCACAGCAGCAAAGAAGGTCATTAAGTACTTGATCACAGATGAAAAAAATTTTCAAGAAAAAGAAGAAAAATGCAAGAAAAAGAGGGCATTATTTGAAGTTGGAATGTGAAGATTTAGAGAAGGAATAATAGGTAAGTGGAGCAAGCTTCCAGTGGAAGACAAACATAGTTAGGTAATTTAGGCATGCCTGGGATATGCACAAGGCTATCCCGAGGCTTAATTAAGTCGCACTTGTAGTTAGATAGCATGAGCAGACCAGATGGGCTCTGATTATTATCTACTGTAAAATCTTTCTGTATTTCACTACTATCTTTTACTTTGTTGAAGAAAAGATTGTTTCAGAGTTTCTCATCACACAGTTCAGGCACTCAAGGAATACCACGAAATCTCAGCGCTTCAATCAGATTTCGATTTATTATCAAGCTTGAGAGATGCACATGGAGTATAGTAGCACAAATGTCGATCTGACATAGTTATCCAGCACAGACCTTATATAACAGTCTTATTATGTCAATACCATTTTATCTTGTAAAATACATTTTCTACAGTTTGCTTTTTTCTAAGGTTATCGGGTACTTTTCTGGCGTGCCCCATGACTTAGTACATTTAGGCAAGCAAATTCCTAAGGTTATCAGCTACTTTTTTTTTCTAGTCACTACATTTTCTGTCTGCTTATCTAGCATTTGGTCTATAGTTCTGAGAAAAGGGGCCTCACAGCTTTTGTCTAACAGTGATTTATTAACCCCTTCAGTGCTGACTGTATTAATAGCAATGCATCCAGTGCTCTTTGTATAACAGCAATGTAATATATTGTATAATAGCATATTAATTACTTCAACTTTCACACCTTTTTGGTGCTTTTGTGTGAGGAGAACAATTTTTGTGTGGGCTAGCTATCAACCCTCACTCTCTACCTAATATATATATATATATATATATATATATATATATATATATACTGTATGTATATATATATATATATATATATATATATATATATATATATATATATATATATATATATATATATATATATATGCCTCCTATGGTTTGTTAAACTACCCCAATGAGAGACAGATGGGAAAAGGACTATAGTATAAGTATATGGAGGTGATGATGAGTCAAGAGAGAAGAAGGGGCAGTTAGGGGAGTACTCATATGTGAGATGTAGAAGATTGTGGTGTTGAGTTTGTAGGCGAGGGTCAGGAATTGGAATTTAATTCTAGAAGATAAAGTAAACTAGTGAAAGGATTGGAAAAGTAAAGCAACAGATGAGAAATGACTGGTGTAAACATCTTACTTTATATACTTGCTGCTACTTAGCATTTAAAGCAAAAGGTGTTTGCTCCAACCAACTCCTTCAATCTTACACCAACAAGTGGTCGGTGATACCTTACTACTTATACATATCATCACTTCATCACATGTTTGTTTTCAGAGGCAGGAGGGATTTTTCCCTAGATACTCCCAACATGGAGTACTCAACCCCTATATTCTCTTATGCAGGTAATGCAAGTGTGACATCTTATTTGACAAAAATTATGGCAAGCATCTTTGAGTCTCCTTAATTGCTGCAATTACACCAAACAGCGTTATGTGATATTCTTCAAAGATTACATATAGTTACTTACAAATAATTACCAGTTTCTTACGAAATATAGTTTATCTTTAATGCACATAGATTAAGAATCTCAGGGCCTCATTCAAATGCGATTTGGTAAATTGAATAGGGCTCTGTATAAGAGCAGAGCATATTTTTTACAGAAGATTTTAGTTAGTGAAGGTCTTTTGGATAGAATTTCACTAACTAAAAACTTATGTAAAAAATATGCTATATGCTTATATAGAGCCCTATTCAATTGGCCAAATCGCATTTGAATGAGGCCCTCAGTATTAAAAAGCACACTAAATAACAACATTTTTCTTTAAAAGGAAAACATTTTTCATTTTATATAAATGTTTACCTTGGTTAATTAATTTTATTATTCTCTATGTGATGTTCCATTTTTATTGGAAGAACATAATATTATTCAAACAAATAACTTATATAAATATACATATACACACACATTATATAAATACTAGCGACTTGCCCGTCAAAAATGACAGCAATAAGATTTGAAGGCTGGCAATGCTGTTTGCCACACAATGCAAGGCTCTCCCCCCTCTAACTTGCTGGCCTCGCGGTGAGCGCCTTCGGGCACTCATTGCGAGCCTCTCCCACTGTCCACTTTACGGACCTCGCGATGAGCGCCTTTCCGCCAACCCGACAATTTCATGCCTCGCAATGAGCACCTTCGGCATTTATTGCAAGCCCTGCAATGAGTGCCTTTGGAGCTCATTGCGGACCGCAATGAGCGACTTCATCAATCATTGCAAGCCTCTCCCCACTCTCTGACCCGTGTCTCTTTACCCCTCTACCTTCCATGTGTCTGTTTCTCCCTCTCTCCCTCCCCTGTGTTTTTTCTCCATATTTCTCTCCCCTTTGTCTCTTTCCCCCCTCTCTCTCACCCCTGTGTCTCTTTCCATTCTCTCCCCCCTCTCCCTTTCCTGTGTATTTCTCCTCCCTCTCCCTGATCAATTCTTGTGTGGTTCCTGTTGAGCGCCTATCTATCCTTTTTTCAAATCTTACGTGCCTCGCAATGGCCTAGTTTTTAAAACATTTTCAATCAATTATGGCTTTACGCCCGCCATTTTTTTCCTTGCTTAGCCAATTTTCGATCTCCTAAAACCGACTGTCAAACCTCAAATTAGCATGCAACCTCACTCACAGGCTCCCTGCCTCCCCCCCCCTGTGCTGTGTGTGAGGTTGTAAGTTAATTTTTTAAGTAATTGGCGTCTTTTGGCGGTCTACCAGCGGCTTCTGAGTTCCGGGTTTGAAAAAAATGGAGGCCATTAAAGCCATATTTTTTTCAAAGTGTTGCGTGCCTCGTGCTTATTGTGTGCCTGCAATGAGTGCCTTTTCCATTTCCATTTCATTTCCAGCCATTTTCGAAGTCTTGTGGGCCTCGCGCCGAAGGCAAACGGCTTTTCGGCGCTCATCTTGGGCCTGGCAATAAGTGCCTTTAGTGCTCATTGCCAGTCTTTTTCAAAGTCTTGAGGGCCCCACGATGAGCGCCTTCGGGGGTCATAGCGAGGCCTGCAATGAGCGCATTTGGCGCAATTACAACTATTACATGTGATAATCAATTAATATATATACATATATATATATATATATATATATGTATATATATATATATATATATATATATATTGAGATGCGCACACTAATAAAGTATATACAATATGCATACACACAGTACATATGCATACACACAGATCGTATATATATATACCAACAGTGCAAGATGTAGGATAGTTCTGTTTTATTGGTGTTTTGAGTCTTAATTATTAATTATAGATTTATGCATTTTCCTACCTTTCTGCTCATTACCAGGGGTATGATTCAGAGCACAGGGAACAGTGTTGTTTTCTGACATACACTAAGCACATACACACACACTGGCACACACTGAGCACATGGCACACAGCACAAGCTCATTGCAGTATTGTTTTCTCATACACAGCTTTCCCTGTGCCTTTGCTCTGCTTGAGGGAGAGACAGAGGCTGCACTGCTCATTGGTCACAGGGGATGATTGACAGGACTCTGATAGCCTGGATATTGCAGCTTGTGCTGGGGAAAGCTCTTTGAGTAACCCCCCCCTAGACAAGCACTAAAGCAGCATTGGCTGAGAGGCAAGCACCTTTCATTTAGATGGTAGGTGTGACCAGGAGGGGGAGGCTTACACATGTGAATAAAAAAAAAGCAAAAAACATTTTTATGTCAATAAATAAATAAAACTGAAAAAAACAGAGTTGTTAGATTAGAAACAGATTGCCCTGTCACATGCAAAAGAGCAATATAAGAGATTTAACAGGCATTTGAGGTCATGATTTTAAATAGTATTCTGGAGGCTATGGGAAGTCAGTTGAGAAATTAGCACTGAGCATTGAGTATGGTTTACCAGACTAGTAGAGGCATTCATTATGGATTGGAGTGGAGACAGATGGGTAAGATAGTGACAGATGGATGTGTGAGATAGTGATGCATTTTGAAGATTTTTTTTTTAGGTGAAAATGTCAAGACTTTTTTATTGATTGTATGTGAGAAATGAAAGAGAGGGCAGGGTCCAGTAGAACTCCAAGACAATGGACCTGAGAGGTGAAAATGAAGATGGTCTTGTCAGCAGTGAGAGATATTTGAGAAATGAAAGCTGTAGTAGTGGATGGGAAGATTAGGAGCTCAGTCTTTGACATGCTTTTGAGTTGAGAGGTAGATATCCAGGAGGATATACTTGAGAGGCAGTTGGCAACTCATGCTAGAAGGGTGTGGAATAAATCTGGTGCTTAGAGGCAGATTTGAGTGTTATCTAAATATAGATGATACTGAAATCCAAAAATGTATTAGGGTACAAGGGAGGATGTATTGATGAAAAAGAGGAGGGGGCTAGGACTGAACCTTGGGCTATGACAATAGTCATAGGGTGAGGTGAAGAAGGGGTGCCACAGAAGGAAAAACTAAATGTATAATCTTCTAGGTAGGATGTGAACCAGGAGAAAGCTGTGTCACAGATACCAAGTGAGCAGAGAGCATGGATTAGAATAAGGTCATCAATTGCAACAAAGGCAGCAGAGAGATCTAGAACAATTAGAACAGAGAAGTGACCCTTTGACTTGACTGTGAGCAAGCCCTTTTGTGAGAGCTGTTTCTGTGGAGTGTTGGGGCTGGAAGCCAGATTAGAACAAGTTAAAATGGGAGTTGAAAGAAAAAAATTGGTAAAGTTATTGTAGATGAGTTGCTCAAACAGTTTTGAAGCCTGGGAAGTAGAGAGATAGAATGATAGTTAGATGCAGAAGCAGAGTCAGATATCAGGGTTTCTTAAGGATGGGTGTAATTATGGCATGTTTTAAGATGACAAATACTTTCCAGTGTTTAGGGAAAGGGTGAAAAGATGTGTGAGAGCTGGGATAAGTGTGATGAGAGGGGAGGGATTGGCTATGATGAATTAGGATCATGTGGACAAGTTGTAAGGTAAGAGCCACAGGCGGAGCTACAGCTGGTGCAAGACACAGAGGCCCTGGCCTTTGAGAGGCCTCCTGTGCTTTGGGGGCCTCCCTGCAGGGTCCAGTGGGTCTCCAGTGGCCCTTGCAGGTGCTTAGTGGCCCCCATGAATCCCTGTGGCCCCCACAGGGACACCTGTGCCACCCGTGAGTACTTAGCACCACCCTCCCCCCATGGCCGCCATGGGTTCCCTGTGGCCCCCGTGGTCCTAAGTGACATCTGCAGCCCCCATGATTCCCTTGTGGCCCCTGGAGGTCCTTAGTGGCCCATGCAGTTCTCCTGCGGCCTCTGCCTACAGGCCGCATGTGAAACCTGTAGGTCCTCTGTGGCCTCCTCAGGCACCTTTTAGCTCCTGCTGTCCACACATGGCTCCTGTGGCCCTTCAGCCCCCATCAGTCTCCTGCGGATCCCCTGTGGTCATTGTGGCCTCCGCAACCCCTCATTGCCCACTGCAGCCTCTGTGCCCCCCCTGTGGCTCCCCGCTGCACTATGTGGACACCTTGGATCCCTGTGCCCCCCCCCCCCCCTTGTCCTCTGTGTTCCCTTAGGACTATGGCCCCCTCTGACCTTTGTGGCCCCCCTTGGCTCTCTGGCCTGCCCCCAAGAAGTGGAGTGCAGCAGGAAATCAGGTATTCTTTTATTATTTTATTAAATGTCCAATATTTACACCACCAAATAGCTTATGTCAGCCAAAGTTATACCAAATCATACACAGTTCTTTTCAATCTCTTCATCTGTAGAAAAATGGGAGCATTCGGCCCGACCGTCTATCCGAAATGCTGCAACCTCCAGGGACCCTTAAATAGTCTTTTGAAAAACTCTGTCCAATTCGCAGCTATACTGCTGCTTTCTCCCTAGGGTTACTGTACACAGTCTTTAAACTTGAAAAACACTTTCTCTGCGCCCAGCTTCCAGGCAGGAAAACAGTTTTACCTTTAAACCACTTTCCTCAACAAACTGACTTTGCTTTACTCTGCAGACCGGCTTTGCTCCTGCTGACAGCCTTGCTCTGGAAACCGACTTTGCTTTGCTCTGGAAACCAACTTTGGTTTGCTCAGCAAAACATCTTTGCCTTGCAGACCAGCTTTGCTCCTGCTGACAGCTTTGCTCTGTAAACCAACTTTGCTTTGCTCAGCAGAACATCTTTGCCTTGCAGACTAGCTTTGCTCCTCCTGATAGCTTTCCTCTGTAAACCAACTTTGCTTTGCTCTGGAAACCAACTTTGCTTTGCTCAGCAGACACGCTTTTCCTTGCAGACCAGCTTTCAAACACGCAATCTTTTTCTCACTCCAAAAGCCACACCCCTTAGTTCTGTCTGTAGCGCTTTTAAATCATCCTGATGAAGATCAGATGCACTTTACTGATTGGGCTGCAGTTCCAAATAACCCTTGCTATTTAAGACTGGATATACAGCTCTGCTCAATCTCAGGCTTATATACACTCCTTGCTTTACTCTGTTACAATATATAGAGAGATAGATAGATAGATACATTTATTTGTTATATATTTAATATATGTACTGTGTGAGTTGATGTTGGAGGGGGTTCGGGATTTTCTTTTTTCTAGCTCCACCACTCGTGAGAGTTTGATAGTAGAGTAGAGACTTCAACTTCAGAGGAGTCAATAGTGGATGTGGGATTGGGGAAGGGTAAAGAGGTGTTGTCGGTTTGTTGAGAAAAGGGTCTGTTTGAACTACGTTGAGAAGAGAGTTCGTTTTAGATGTTTTCAATGTTATTTTTGTGGCTGGCAAAGCTTTTAGCTGTGAGACAGGATGGGGCATGAGGTGGGAATGGGCAAAGGAGAGTTTAGAATGTAGTGAACAAACATTTGGGGTTGGAGGACAGATTTGATATTAAAGATGAGAAGTAGCGATTTTTGGCAAGATTGAGGGCAGAGAAGTAGGAGCACAAAATAAACTTTTAATGAAGGAATTCTGCTGATGTGCAAGAATTTCTCCATAGTTGTTCAGCAATGTGGGAGCACCTGGATGCAGCGTGTTTGTGTAGTGTGCCATGGTTATAGATGAGCGCGAAGGTGTTTGCTTGTGGTTATGGTGGCAAGAGTATCAAGGGTGGAAGTTAGACTTGTGCTGTACTGAGAGTTGTCAATGTTAGGGCAGGTGAGGGTGGTGAGGGGGATGAGAAGGGGTTGTAGAAAGTTGTCATGGGTCAAGTGCTTGCAGGTTTCAGGTCTTGGTGTCAGGGATTAAAGTAGGGCAGTCAGTGGAAGGTGTGGTGAGTTTAGAGGTTAGGAGGTGTGGATCAGCTAGATGGTATGGGAAGATGACAAGGTTGGAGATTATGCAGAGATTGTTAAATATAAGATCAAGGGAGTGTCCATCCCATGTGAGAGGCCAAGGGAAGAGTTAAAAGAAAGTAATTTTGTGGCTGTAGGAGAGGTGGGAGTGTCAGTGGCAACCACCAAGAACAAGTGAAAGTACATTGGAGGAGAGAAAATGCGGGAGCCAGTTGGCAAAATGATTCAGAAACTGAGAGGGTGGACCAGACAAGTGATCGCTCACAGCATATCGCAGAGATATGGGTGAAAAGAGGCGGATAGTGTGAGCTTCAAAAGATGAGAATTGGAGGGAGGGAACCAGGGGAATGTAGTGAAATGTGCAGTGAGAGGAAAGTAAAAACTCTCACATGTCCACATTGCTTGTTCCCCGGTCTAGCCAATAGATCTAGGGAGATGAAAATAAGTAGGTCATGGATGAAAGTGAGTTTATTGCAGATAGACATTGCATTCCAGAGGAAACAGGAAAATGTCAAAGTAGATAGTGTGTGACAGGTAATGGATATAAAATCAGCAGTATTTTGCTACCATGGGGCCTGTACATGGCTGGCAGCATTTGAAAATGAGTGAGGGCTCTGGGTTAGGGAATATATATCCAATAGCCAGTAAAAGCAGCAAAAGTGAGAGGAGGTGGAAGTGGACTTACAGAAGCATTTCTGCTTTTGAGCTTTAGAAGAGGGAGGAGCGAATGGAGGAAGGAGAGGGGCTCAGAAGCAAAGAATAGGAGAGGAGAGCAGGGAAGGTGAGATGATTATGTTATTGGAGACATGATGTGGAGAAACTGTGGAGAAGAGTCTGAGAAAGAGGCAAGAGGTTATTAGGAAGAAGAAAGTACAAGGAAACATTGTAACAAAATGTGTAAACAAAAAGCAATACAATATATTATTATAAATATAAAAATTGCTTGCCTTGATTGTTCTTGTCAGGGATGATATACAATATACAAGGCTGTTCAAAACCTGTTCAGTCCTATTTAATTGCTGTATAATTCCAATTACTACACTTTAGAAAGTTCACTTAAGTGATGTGACCCTTTGCAACAGAAGTTACATCTTGCAATGCCCACCCTTGCTATACCTTCCCTATGGTGCTTTCGCATTAAAGGACCTGATCAGTCAGTTGGGAAAAGATTGGTGTAATTTGCAGTTCACAGACTGGACAATTGACTGAATTATGGTAGGAAAGAACCTTATTAGGAAAATATGTTCAATGCAAGTACATCAAAATAATGTGCAGGGAATATTGACTGATTACATATAAGAATAAAACATAAAATATATACCAGAATAATGATATAAGAAGGCAGATTAGAGGCATATTTAAGTTTCATGGATTATGAATGCATCTGATAGAGGAGAATAGTAGTATATAAAAACATTTTTGCATGAAAAAATGCCAAAATAAACATTAACAAACACACCTTGATGTTTGCTAAATCTCTTGAGTTTGCAAGCAGTTGATTTTGTAAGAAAACACCCCTGGACATCCCTGCTAAAATTAGCATAAAATTCATAATTCATTTTGGCCAATCACAGACAGCTAATACATTGTATCAATCTGTAAAGCCAGTTTTTGCTCCAAAGAATGGGATGCCGGGTCCTTTTTTTACCCAGGAACAGGAAGTATGGAGGAGTCTGACTTTGCTCTGTGGATCTGCATTGAGCTGCTGTTGGCATGAAGGTTACTAAAGGGTTAAAAGCCATACCCAAATGCAGTGTTTCTATTGGTAGGTACACTGTGCCTATGTAATCAGCTTTGGGGTGTGGAAAACAAATTTGATGTTTAAATAAAATAAGTCTGTATGTGTATAGAATGACTCAATGTAATGTGTGTGTCTGATATAAGCAGCAAGTGTTAGATTAGAGAAAGGTAAAATAGAGAAACCTAAATATACCTTTAAGACAATGTATCAGGTACAATCAAGGGGGATATTCCAGTGAAACCAGCATAACAGAATATTGATATAAGAAGATAGGTATACATCTGCTATATCATTAGAATTAAAATAATTAATTAGTTCAGTCCTAATCTAATCTATATTTTGTAAATTAAGTAATATAATATCATTAAATCTCCAATTTCTTTGTTATTTGTTCCTAAGTTTGAATAATGGCATAGTCTGAACAAAATGCAGGAATGATAAAAAAATGTTGATATTAAAATTAAATCTATTCTTGAATAAGAATTATGTGGTTGTGAATAGAATGAAAATGTACGATGTCTAGGATGCTGTTCACTCCAAGAGTCAGCTACTGTATATTGCAATGTATTTGACATTGATTACATTTACAAGCTAATTGTTGGTTATTACCTCTATGTGAATGATCTAACATGTCATTATTATTTTTTTTATTTAGTTCTTCTAATGTAGAGCTCTTTTCAGTTGGCAGTAAATATAAAGGAACAATTGTAAAATCCTGTCCTAAGATTTGTCCCTGTATCTGCATAATGAGTTAACTAGTAAGAGACATGGATTGTTTATTAAAATCACAGTTTTCTGTGAATGATTAGAAAGATGAACCCCTTATGCACCCTGAATGCACACTTAATTTCGAGTTTTTGTGTTTCATTCCATTCTTTGTCTACTTTCCTGAAATACATAATTAAATGTAGATTATATCAGAGAACCAAGAGTTCAAATGTCTTCTAATTAAGAATTAAATAATAGTATGTTTATACAAGTCTGTCTGTTTTCTTTAGTTAAACAGAATGACACTTGTAGCACCTCATTTTCTGAGATGCTAATCAAAAAACACATTCCATCATATTTGGATGGCAGTTTTATTGAGTCTTTGAAATATTCTGGGCTTGTCTTGAATTCTAGCTATGATTAGAATGGTTTTAATTATATTTATTTGTTCATCACATTTAGCCAGAAATACCAAGGTGAGAAGTTGAGAGGTTGCGCGGAACATTTATATATATATATATATATATATATATATATATATATATATATATATATATCACATATAATAGTTGTCAAACTGTGAGACGTCGTCACGCTTTGCGAGGTGCATACGACTTAGGCGATGAGCGCTGTTTGCGAGCACTGCGAAGCAAGGCGAGCCGTTAAACCGTAGCACTTAGCCGTTGCAAGCCTCGCAAAGCGAGGCGAGACGTTACAATACGAGACACAGGAGTTAGAGAAAAAACACACGAGACGCAAAAAATTACATTCCCATGGCTTCAAATTTTATTGCCTTTTTGACAGGCAAGTCGCTAGTGTATATATATATATATATATATATATATATATATATATATATATATAGCATTTATATTTATAGCTTTTCCGAAATGGCAGCTGTACCTTTTGTGAACCACTGGAGCGGCAGCTGACAAACTAAGTACATATCATACATAAGGACTTCCATGGTTACACCTAAGTATACCATGGGGGTCCATTGAGACTCCCATGGTATAGGGGTTAATATTTGGTGACATATTCTATAAGGACCCCATGTTTATACTTTAGTTGGGGATACATGGGCTCATAGGGGAGAGTGGGTATTAAGAGGGAATCCCATTCGGTACCCGGGCTCATAGATGGTAGCTGGTATTGAGGGGGGATCTTGGGTTATCCCCAGGCTCATAGAGGGTAGTGAGAATTAAGGGGGAATCCCAAGGTTTCTTTGGATAATAGGAAATTAAAAAACAGGGGACGGAGGGAGGAGGGGGGAAAGAGACAAAGGGGAGGGAGAGGGGGGAGAGACACAAGGGAGGGGAGGGAGAGGGGAGGGAGAGGGGGGAAAGAGACATTACATATTATACCGTAATTTATGACGGGCAAATTACTAGTAATAATAATAGTAATAATAACATGTCTCCTGACCAACTAGTTTTATTGAATCACTTTGGCATTCTTTACAATGAAATTAAATAAACATTTCAATGCCCCCCTGATAAAACAAATCAATGAGGATGCTCATGATAACTCGTTTTCCCTATTTTCCTACAGTAGGCAAACCTTGATAGGTCAGAAAAAAATTAGGACAGGCAGCCTCCTGGGAAGATCCTCTACCATCCATTGGATACCTAATAAATGTTTGAGAGAAGCAGTCCTTGAAAGTTCAAATGGAACTCTACTGAATTTCCATTATGCGCTGGTTTCTCTCACACAATTATATTTATGTTATTTACTTCAAATGCAAGTTGGTTTCTTCTTAAAGGAGCCATTTTCCCTACAGTAAATAATTCCTGAACTTGTGTGAATCCATTGTGTGTGGCTCAATATGCTATTTGTTACTTAATGTGCCCAATAAATGTGAGGTAGGGGATCTAACTGTGCACAAATTAGCATATGAATGTAGCATATTACTATTGGTGAGGCATATCATAATATAAAAATGCTGCACAAACAGTGGTAAATATCTCAAGAATGATTGGAAGCTTTTTTTTAATCTACTTTAAACAAAAAAAATTTGGGTCAGAAAGGTCCTTTAGTGCATTTGCAAAAGATGTATTGCACAATTTATCCAGCTATGCAAGAAATAAGTCTTATTGTTTATTTGATAATTGCCTTTTCTTCAAAATGATCCACGAGGCTCTAATTAAATATTTTATTTTAATATATATTATTTATATAATAAATTATATTGTATTATTTATATTATTTACCTAGCTCTCCCACCTTTGATACAAGACACATTGTATGGCAGTTACCTTGTTGATCCATCCAGCAATTATGAATTATATATTAGTATGTACATAATCATGTCTGTTTTCTATGCAGGGTAACACATCATCTTGTTCTGCATGTCACATATACATGAGTTGTGAAAATGACAGGTTTTTGGAACCAGACCATGTCTTAAAGATAATACCCTTACACATCTCCAGCCAGAAATGGCCTGAAATACATCTGTTCATTCATCACATTGTGTCATTGTATAATCATCCTGTAATTATGTGGGTAGATGTAGGTATTCTGGTGCCTTAAACACAAAATAGCTGAAACAGGTCTTATTATCACAAAATATAAAGCAAGCACAATGTGTAACATTCCTGAAATAGCCATTGTATGTAAGCACACACACACCCATTATACTTTGGTAAGGGTGCGTGAGTGAAAGTGCAATTTAAACATCTGACTCCATCTAAGTCTGTGCAGGGGACGATGGTACGGCGTCTGACGAATGTGAAACCTTCCTCCCAGAGTTGTCAGTTAATTTTAGGATTTTCTATTTCATTTTGGCATGATTTAAATACAATATATTAGTTATTAATAGAAGACTCCTTTGTTTAGTGCATATTCTGTGTGTTCGGATGGTGGAAAGTGCTCAAGTGTCCATTTAGTTAGACTCTCAGGCTCGACCACAAGTAGAGAATGTTCTTGAGATTGCAGTGAGGCTCCAACACTTGGAGATATATGTTTTATTGTGTATTTCACTGTACACATAACGTGTATGTCTTTCTATAAAGAAGAGCTGAATGTGGAGATTTTTTTCAGGGAGTACTCATTGATCTTTAAAAATCAGTTAAACAATCTCAATAAATAATTGTAGTTACTGTAGCCCGTAATGTAGCCCGCAAAAGTTACTGCTATTAAATTGGCCTCTTCTAGCTAACCGCAATCTATTTGCGAGCTACAGATTGAAAATCCCTACTGGCTGTCAAAATTGAAACTCCGACCCAGCTAAGCCTTTGATCTGTCAAGCCTGCAAATGTTAAAATTGCTAAAATTGCAAATTGCCTTCAAACCCGCAAATGGCAAATGTAGCAAAATTTCTATGAGCACTAGATAGGACTCGCAAGGGGGTTAAACACCGGTTCTTAAAACTATAAAAGCCAATAAGAACACAATACTGCACTGTAAAAGACGGGAAAGTGATGAAAGACATAATTAATTGCACAACAGTCTCAAGCTCCCCCCAAAAAAATGTTATGTGTAATTTCCATGTTATATCGATACAGGCAATGGGTTAATACATATCATTAAACAACATTTCTGGATTGCACGTCCGATCGCAAATCAGACGATTTTGGCTTTCTGCTATGTTCATGCGGGCTTGAGACTATTTAATCACTCTGTAACTGTTGCAATTTTAAAGCTTGTAGACTTACAGCCTCAGGCATTGTAATTACGGGCTTGGGGCCTCATTCTATTATCGGCCGTAAATTGGCCGTAAGGCTGCGATTCCTTGCGGGGGTTCTGTTACCTCGCAATTCTATTATACGGCCCCGCAAGGATCTCCCCTTACGGCCGGCCGCATATCTTGGAACCGGCCGTAAGCTCCAAAATTTTTAAAGTCAAATATAAATTGAAGACTGCACTATAAATCTTTGTAAATGCTAGGGATCATATTGAGGTACATGAGGATTAATAGCAACCCCCTCTCAAGCTTGCACATCAGCCCAAATCCGAGTTTACATTAACTGTTTATTTTCCCGCCGCAGCGTGGCCAGGTCTGAGGTGCTCCAAGCACTCTGGACTTTTTACATGCATATTTGACATATTTAATAAAAATTTGTTTTTACGGATTTGAGTATAGGGGAATGTTGTGCTATTAATGATAACACCTACAATCTCTTTATAGTCTCCTCAAAGTGCAGGATGGCTTTATTTGGGCTATTTTATGTGCTTAATTGGTGCTAGCGGGACCTGTTTGCTGCAAGTAAGCTGCGGCTCGCTGTTAGCCTTGCAGAGAGGCTTCCCGGAGCAATAGAATAGCAACCGGGCTTTTCTTGCGGCCGAAACTCTTGCGGCCGTTTTAGATCAAAGGCTTTCCTCCGGCGAGAGTGGCCGCAAGAGATAGCAAGGCGCCGGCCGCAAGCCTGCCGGAACCCCCGGCCGGAGGGGAATAGAATAGCCGACTAGCTTGCGGCCGGTCCTTGCGGCCCCGCAGCTCCTACGGCCGATAATAGAATGAGGCCCTCGGAATTTAATGAGGCTTATATTGTCCTGTATCCTGAGGACGTTGGGGTTTGCTGACAGCTCCAATTGGCTGGTGTGAGAGGGGAAGAATAACCTTTTCAGCCCTTGTCCTACATATACATTGTTGTTGTCTAGTTATTCAGTCATATCTGACTCTCCCTGACCATATGGGCTACAGCACTCCAAGCACATCTATCGTTATGTCTATGGCTGTGCTTATCCATAAGGTTTTCTTGGTAAAGATCCTGGAGTTGGTTGCCGTTCCTTCTCCAGTGGACTGCAAATTGTCTGACATCTCTGCTAAGACTTGCCTATATTGGGTGACGCAACATGGTATAACTAACAGCTTCATTGAAGTACACAAGGTAGCGATCCAGAAGGGGTACATATACATATCAAGGTGCTAATAAATGAAAAAAACAATTTAAAAAGAAGTTGGTCTAAACTGAATATACTTATATATATATACACAGATACACTAAGATATTAATATAAAGACACCCAGGGTTTATGTGGTGAAAGGACTCACAGAAGAAACAGAAAGCATTAGTAAAATACATGGGAAATCAGCATATTTCACTGTAAGGCATGGTTATTGAATCCTAATTTGGATACGATCTCTTACCTTTTTTCCTAGACCTTCACAAATGTATTAAATTTACTGTATATCTCTCAGGATTATTCAGCAAAATTATATTCTTTTTGGGTATTTTATACACATTGTAGACTGTGTGTATATCTTTTTGAATGCCATTATATTAATATATGTGTGTGTATCCATAAAAAATATAGATTCTGGACTTTTACATCATTTTCACAAATACATTTAGATCTTGGTGAATTTTGTACAAATGTATTTATTTGCCCTGATGTAAGGTGTTAAGGTATATACTTAAAATCAAACCATGTTTTATTTATTAAAAGATAAGGTATTGGCTTCCTCTGGGGATAACATCAAGTCTGAGAGCTTTCCATCTTGATTGGTGCTGTAGGGAAAGCAGTATTTACATTAGATATTAAGCCCTCTATTCTTTTGCAATGCTTTAACCTGTGGTTGACTTGTACTTAACCCCTTTACAGTGCTACAGGCTGCCATGTTTCACTATACAAATATTTGTTGACCCAGTTGTGACGTGTGCAAAGTGAAGACTATGCAGAATAAAACATATCAGCCTTCAAATTGCTAAATTGTTGCTGATATAATGTAATTTATCAACATGATTTTAATTACCTCACTATATCACCTTGCAAATACTCCTGGCATGATGATCCCTTTAAACAATACAAGGAACCACTGTGCATTTTTCTTGAAAAGTATTTCCCAACAAAATATTTTTCAAAAAGAAACAAAAAAAACACGAGAATAAATTCATACCAATGCAGAATATTTATTAATTACATATACAGGATGAGCTTGTGGTTCATTTTAGCTATTTAATTGTCATCCATTCCTACATTAGTTGAAGTGTTATGTATTGTGAAGATAATTATAGATGTTTCAGGAAGGGAATCATCTGTCAAAATAACATTAAATATCATCAATTGTTTTAGACCCTAAGAGCCTCATTCAATTGGGATTTGGCACAGAGCATATTTTTTTCTGTACAGAAGTTTTTAGTTAGTGAAGACCTTGCTTTTGGGTAGAAGTTCACTAACTAAAAACTTCTGTAAAAAACAAAATGCTCTACACAGAGCCCTATTCAATTGGCCAAATCGCAATTGAATGAGGCCCTAAATCTCTAATTATCAATATATAAATACTAACAATGTTTATAGTCTTTAGGTATATGCAAATATAATTGATTTAAGTGTTGTTAGGTATCTGCAAAGATAATTAATTTAAGTGTTGTGATTTCCTTTATAATAAGCCTGCGGCTCGCCATTGCTGTGTCTTTACAAGGCAAATTGTCACATATGATGTTTGCATGGTGTATTACAATGACATTGCCATTACATGTTGGTAAAAGGCTGAGCTCAGCCAATGCATGTTGTTATCAAAAGCATCATAAAATGATGCACACAATTTACAACACTTAAAACAAGAATTTATACAGAAAATATCAATATTGTATTTGTTTTATGTAATAGTTAAACACTGATAATTATCAATTTATTGGCTAAGATACTAATTGTTGTTTTTTGATAAAAAGAATCCCTTTAGAGAGTCATATAGCATTAGCTGGAAAAACTAAGGTCAATTAGCATAAGTCAGGACATCTTGGTTGGCTGCAGAGAGGGTTAACAGGAGTAAAACTAAAACAATAGGCAGTATAAGTGGGCAGCCATAGAAAGATAGCACCAAAATGTTTTCATTTGAGGTTCAGGATTAGAATAGGTGGAAGCCTCCACAAAGATTGACCTGGAGGAAAAGTAATTTCGCTCCAGCGCAGCCACGTGCACCAATACCACTTGGCCTTGGACCTGCAGGGAAAGACAAGGTGAGTTCCACGCTTAATGTACAGTATAGCTCCCGCTGACTGTTAGTACAAAGCTTGAACAAAATGTTGATGCAGAAGTTGTAGTGACTATATCCTTTACATATACTCAACTATTATGAAGAATTCTTACCACTGGAAAACACATACTGGGGGGTAATTGTTGGTAGAATATTACTCTGTTGACGCAGCACTGGCATCAAATAAACACATGGTCCATTAAATCTACCTATTGTATCTACCTACATAAATATGCACAGCTGAATAATTATTCATTATATTATGTACAAGAGAAATCCAGGGTCCAGGGTATCCATAGGCAAAAGATTCCTCAAGTGCTCCCACAACCAACAGATTCAAATCATGGTATTACAATTTATGATAATTAGTTGAGAAAATAAAAAACATTTTGTTAGCACTAGTTGCTGTTTACCAGCTATAGCAACACACACACACATATATTTATATTTAGAAGAGTTATGCTCCTGGAATCTACCTTTCTTTTGCAATCTTGAAGAAATCAACAAGAAAATATAGGACATGGTCAGGCTGAAGGGATTTATACTTACATACTAACATTGGGGTCTTGAAGGGACAGTAATATTTTCTATTAAAAGAAGGTCTGTTCCTCTAAAAGAGTGTTAGGTAGAAAATATGCATGTGGCAGGTAGAAGGAAAGTATATCATGTTGGAATTGGTTTGATGCCAATTCTTTATTGTAAACTCAATGGAGCACCACATTATCTGTTGCCTTATTTTATTGTATTTGTATGTCTTTATAGATATTGTAGCCTGTAAATTGGCAGTGTTGGGAGACAAAGCTTTTAATTTCCAGTTGTGTGTTATGGCGCAGCACCTAATTTAGATGGGGGATTACATTTGTAGAACATTTAGTATACCTGGTTGTGGTTTGCAGAGCTTGAATAATGGGTTGCCTGAATAAGCTGGAAAAAGAAATATGGGTATAAGTAACTGAATGATAGCTGTGAGGTGTAAGAAATGGGTTTATGTTTTAATTTATGAGAGTAGACAATGGAAGGTGAGGAAAAAACATAAACTAATAGTAAGCAGTGAGGATTACTCTCATAACACTTACAAAATATTAGTTGCAAGAAATTTGTGAAATTGAGGTTTGAAGAAGATAAAAAAAAAATGGCATGCCCATAAAGCTGATTCAAAATGATAATCTTCAAGAGCAATCGTGTAGCAAATTCTTGAATATATACCTATCAGTCCCAACTTTCCTTCTTTTGGAGGGAAATCTCCTAATTCTTTTAGCTTTTTAAATATCACCATTTTGAACAAAAGTCTTACAATAAAGGGCAGAACCCTATTTTCCAGGCCTGACCATGTCCCATTTTTTTATTTTTTTTATTCTTCACTTTGTTTTCTCTCAGAGATCAGGAGAAATATATTTGCAGTGTTTTGAGGTATGCCAACATTCCTCTAATAGATTTATTTGAGTTTTAAGTTAATATAGTAGCATACTAACATCAAACTTGCTAACACAGCTATAAAATGCTATACATAGGCACTAAGACCTGTGACATTTTATAGACAGAGGAGGAAGAAGTGAAAATGTACACTTAAATGCTACCAGCATACAAATGGGTTCCTCTCTACAGATTGCCAACATCCATCAGCCCAAACACATCGACTCCACTCACCACTTCCAACCCCATTACTTCACTGTTCAACTTGGATTTAACTCAACTCCCCCAAACCTACCTTTTACCGATCCTTATTCTCACTAAGACATAGGCATTTTCTGAAATGCAAGTAAGGCTGGGACAAATGGCAGCAAGAAGAGCGGATACAGATATATATGAATGAAGGTCTACTTACTGGCATATTCTTGAGCCCAATAGGTGGGAACACCCCAGCAGAGCCCTTCCACAGCTCCTCCAAACTGGGAGAGATCATTCACCACCTGGTTGGTAACCTCATAGTGTTTTCTCAGTTCTTCCAGCTCCTTTCTCTTCTCCTGAGGAGGTTAAAATAGGATAATCAGCATCAAAGCAAATCTAAGCACACCATGTTCATTTTAAAGAGATTAAAATCTGCCTGGGCAGATTTATGGAAAAAAATAAGTGTTATTTATTTAAACTGTTATTATATGTAACCTAAAAGCGTGTAACTAAAGGTATATTGTGAGTATGGTGGGGTTAAACAATATTTTTCAAGCATTAAAGATTAGTTCAGTCTAAAAAGTAGATACCAAATAAATATACAAAGTAGGCATGTAAATTACACCTAATTTCATTTCTTTTATCCAATTTGATAAACATGCTTCTAAGATTCTAGGTGTATATTTTATTTGACAAAAGTTGCAAAAAATAGTGCCTATGAAATGTAGAGTTCAGCAATTTTTTAAAGAAATAATAAAATAAAAAATTCTAAAATAGAGGATGAGCTAACTAAAGAAAATAAAAAGCATTTACCCTCTTAGTGTGGATGAACTCCTCAAAACGTGGCAGGGATGGGAAAGTGGCAATATCCATGTGAGCAACAATGCAAATACCTCTGTATGGCATGTGGTAGGCAATTATATTCTGGAAAAAAAAAACAGGTAAATTATACAATAGTGCTTAAATTGTGATCCATTAAATTCACAACAGAAAAAATATATATATAGGACATTACCCCCTATGTAGCAAAATTACCTTTGTGTACATGAATATTATAGGTTTATTTGGACCTTAATTTATTTATTTTTTTCGCTATAGAATTATTATTGTTTATTTATAACGTGCCAACATATACTGTAGCGCTGATGATCAGAATGATCAGACCAGACAATAAGACCCCTATTCAATTGAGCAATTATTGTTTACTGGAGCTCTTAATGGAGCTGTAAACTAATTTGCTAATCAATTGGCGTCTTTTAGCAAGACGCAAACAATCTATGGGTTACAGGCTGAAAATCCCTGCGGTTGTTAAAATCGTAATTTACAACCCATCTTTCAAGCCCACAAAAGTTACAATCTCTAAAATCGCAAATTGCTATTTAATTGCTACAATTCCTCAAGCCTGCAAATGTTTTCACACCCGTAAATGGCAAATGTAGAAGAAAATCCTACAAGTACCAGATAGGACTCAAAAAGGGGTTTAACCCCTGTTCGTAGCACTGTGAATACAAATAAAAAATCAATACTGTACTTTAAAAGACGAGGAAAGCGATAAAAGACATTATAATTAATTGCACAAGCTTGCAAATTCATTTCAGTGTCATATCAATCTTGGGAATCAATGAGTTAATACAAATCAGGCTACCCACATGGACTGAAACAGTATTGCCATTCATTTTTATATTTTGTACATTGCCGAATTGCAAATCTGATCGCATATTGGACCTCTATACGTTATTTGATTGACGTATAACCTGCATGTTTTTACGACGTAATGATAACGGTCTCATTTACTATTGGCTGTTTCTAAATTGGTAGTTACGGCCTTGATTAATTAATCATGATCACGCACTGAAATGCTACATACGATTGCATGGTTTACGGTTTCGGCCCGTAAATTGGTGGCTTGTTCAATTGAATCGCTCTGTAATTGTTGCAAATTTCAAGCCTACGGACATGCGGCCCGTATAACGTAATCTGCAGGCTTTCAGTTGAATAAGGCCCTAAGTGTGTTATTTGTGGTAGAAACTTGTGTGTTTCGAGCAAACCAGGAGACCAGCTTTCCCACAAAATTACTCAATGAACAGTATTTCCACTGCCATTAAGGATTCTGGGTAGTGACATGCAATTTAGGATTGAAATGTATCCCATTTTGTGCCTCTAGCCCATTTAAGAGGGTATTTATTTAGGATTATGTGCTCTGCTCTGAGGCGGTCTTCAGAACATGAGGCTGGTGAAACCAGACAGTAAGTGTTTTATTGTTGTTTGAAAGATGATTGAAAAACCCTTCCATGCTGATATTCAATTGGCTACTTTTAGCTACTCACATTCCAATTGTGAGCTACAAGCTCAAAAGCACCGCGGTTTTCAAAAACGTAACTCCTTAATTCCTTAGATGTTTCAAGCCCGTAAATGTTACCAGTGCTAAAGACACAAAATTAATATTCAATTACAACAATTCAACAATCCCGCAATTGCCTTCAAACCGGTAACACTGCAAAAGTAAATAAATACACATTACTGTGCTTAAAAATACTGGGAAAGCACTGAAAGGCATTAGTATTAATTGCACAATAGTCTCAAGCTCGCAAATCTGCAATAACATTTTTTTTAAAGTTTTATTTCTGTCATACTGATAACAGGATTCAATGCGTTAATTCATAGCATGGAACCCGCATGGACTAGAACAGTTGCTTTATTGATTTGTTTTGATTTCTACATTTCTGGATTGTGAGTCGAATTGCAAACCGTACTTCTAAACACTAATTGTAGTTGAATGTAGTTTAAACTCCATGTTTTACTGATGTCATGATGACGCTCTATTTTACTATTGTCTCTGTCTAAAATGTACTTACGTGCTTGATTAATTGATCATGATCATTCCCTGAAATATTACTTACGGGTTCATGGTTTGCGTGTGGAGGATGTGAGCATTTAATTGTGGGCTTGAGGCAATTGAATACATCTAGATATGTAGAACATTTGTAACCCACAGCCAAAACGTCAGGTTCCATGTAATTATGGGCTTGGAATTAAATATGGCCCACACTATGGAAAGGAAACCCACTCGGAGTCATCTATAAGTCCCAAGCAGCACAGAAACAGATACAATTTCTCACTAACCCTAAGGAATGGGGAATGGGTTTGATATAAGTTACTAAACTCTACCATATCTCTGAAGAGTTTCCCCCAGGTAGTCTCAGCTTTTCCCAGTAAGAAACTGATAGCAAACTCACCTGGCTATAGTCAAACACCGCGTTGGAGGTTTGGCGTCCAGCATACACGTTAAACACGGCAATGTTGACATCTTTGTGAATGCTCACAGTGTTGTACACAGTCTCTCCATTGTTTCCATTATTGATGAACTGGTACGCCTATAATTGAACACATTTGGAATCAGAGATTAATTTATGTCTAGGCCAATAAAGCCTAGGCCTAGGGCAGTATGTTGTAAGTGGGCAGTAGATACCCAAGTTGTCAGTTCTGTTGTCATACAGAGCTGTCTATATGCAATATCATTGTATAGATATTTCATGTATTAATAGCTTAATAGAGTAACATTTATTTTGAAAATCGTAAAACGGATTTACGATGGGTAAAATGATGGGTTAGGAAGGCAGGGTTATACAGCAAAACAAAGTTGATGACTGGTATCCACTATGCTCTTGGTGTCCCAAAAATGGGCATGGATGCATTGAGTTTGAGAATTAATGCAAAGTGTAGTTTTTGCTGTTCTATACATTTATAAAAAAATCTCAGTCATCACTTGTAGTATTATTGTGTCAAGTCTTCTTATTATATACAGTCTAATAAGCCTCTTATGTTTCATTGGCAACGTATGATAACCATTCAATGAATTCTGTCTATTGTCATGCCAAATGAGGCCACATAGATATTATGAATTATTATAGTATAATATAAAAATACAGGGCAATATGATAGAAGTAATTACAACACAATTTAAATGGATAGTGTCACCCCAACAACAAGAGTATTAATACATATCTATACATTGTACTATCCATTTCTCTACAGTAAATAATTCCTAAAATATTCACTACTGATTGTGTGGCTTCCCTATGATAAAATGTAGCTTAGTGTGCTAATTTGCTTGGTATGGGTGTGGGGGATCTAACTACATAAACTAATTAGTATTCAGCAGCCTGCAGGAAATATTCACCTCAGAAGCAAATGGCTAGTACAAGGTACGGCTAGTTTTTCATGCTCTTTAAGAATAACTTAAAAAAAATGTATTTTAAGATAATTAATGCCTTAAAATGATTATTTGAAGTTCAGTTTTTGTTTGAAAAATATTTTATGCCCACGTACTAAATGTGCAGATAATCCCAGATACAATCACTTACCTCATCTGCAAGTAATGGGTTTATAAAAACTCCACAAAGAGCAACGAGCAGGATCTGTGAAGAAAGAAATTAACTTGTAAGGGCAAGATATTTAAGGCTACATTTACATACCTCCTAACATGTCAAGTGCCCAGAGAGGAAGGCATATTTTTGCTCACATATATACTATTTGCTAGACTTATTACCAACGCTAACACTGATACCAGTTTAAGTATTATACACAAATGTGCTTCATATGTGCACACATAAATGCAATTTTTTCTCTTGAAAGTTTGGAAAAAATAACTAGAGAGATACCAATAAATGAATGATATGGATAGGCTAGCAGTGTACCAGAGGACAAGGAAAAAACTCACCACTGAGAGATGGGCTCAGCTACTAACTAATAACAATTAGCAGGTTTTTAATTGCAGGGCATTTTGTTCAAATTGTCTCCAACATCATAATGATAAGGTAACCAGACTATTAATATGCCGCATAATCATATACACACATATATGTGTATTAATAATAACATGTAACATTAAAAATGTACATAATAATATTTTTTTCCTATCTTTAACACACACATGTATATATATATATATATATATATATATATATATATATATAAATACATTTATGCATAAATAAATACATATATAAATCTATGGTATATACCGTATATAGTAATGTATTAGAATTATCATTAATGTAAAGAATAAGAACATAAATGATCTAACAAAATGAAAAAAAAAATATAAAGGATATGAAAGAGGATTTAAATGACTTATAGATTTGGAAAATGTGAAACATGAAGAAAGTAGCAAAAAAGATATTTGTACATATTAGAGAGAGGTTTGACGCAGTATCTCCTCTACATACCATTGCACCCATTGTCACTGCCTTGGCACCAAGTGAACACTGAGGTTTCTGGGTTATAGCGTCTTTGCTCTGCCCATTTATACTTCTCAAGCACAGGTTATCAATACTAGTGATGAGATAAGGCCTGTTTGTTGTATCAGTGATACGCCAGAGTAAACCCTGCAGTGGGTGATACATGTTTGCCAACTAGGATTGGTGTAAATGGTTCCACTTCCATGACCCTTTCCCCCCAAATCTCCCAACCCTTTAGGAATAACATTAAAGAGAACTAACTGCAAATAGAAACAGGGTGGAGGACACATATATATAATTCATGTTTAATTAAAAAGAACAGGACATTAAGGAGTGTACGTGAGCAAATAATTAATTTTTGGCACCATTCTTTAATAACACAATGAGTTCAATAAATAATTGTAAGGTTTCATGGCCTTAATGAAAATAGCTTGGAGGAGAAAATGGAGATGGGTGATATGAAAGAAGCCTTCAAATATATTAAGGGATTTAATACATTTCAGGAGGGAAGTGTCTTCAAGAAAAAATGGAATGCAAGAACAAGAGATCATAATTTTAAATTTGAGGCTGGAATAATAAAGTGTGAGCTGACAAATATCTAATTTCACAGAAATGTTAGACGATGTGCAAAATAACTTTATAGATGCAGAGGTAGAAATAGCTAGGCATACTTTTGCTCACAGATATACCCTTTGCTAGTCTTATCACCAACTTTAATATTGATACTAATTTAAGTGTCCAAATATTATACACAAATGTGTTTAATATGTGCACACAGGGATGCCATTTTTCTCTTGTAAGTTTTAATCAATGGCGGATAATTATTTTTACAGAAAGATGATCTGGGCACCCTAGGTGTGATTTGAATACTTCTGTATATTTATTGTCATTTTTTGTTGAGCCCTATTACTTGTTTTTTTGGTGGTCCAGTGGTTAGGATTCTGTGCCTTCACCACTGCGACCTGGGTTTGATTACAGTCAGGGAGCCAAGAGGTCACATCACCCTTAAGATGAGCGGGGCTAGGTCTGATCAGTACTTGGATGGGAGACTACCTAAGAATACAAGGAGCTGTGTGCTGTGGCCCACTGGAGAAGGAACTGGCAACCCACTCAAGTATCTCTGCCATGAATACCAAGTGGATCATCATGGTCCATGAGGTCACATTGAATTGGACATGACTGAACAATGCATTTTTGTCACTGCATCCTATTCTGTCACCTTAATTGTGTGTTTGAAACCCGATCTTGCTGAAGTCTACTCAGAAGTCTTTCTGAGTACCTGAAATGTAAAAAAAGTGAACAGGCACTTTCAACTCCCCAAAGACTGAAAAATACCTCAGAAGATTCTCATATAGATACAGTAATACAGAAAGATTCTCAAAGATTCTCATATAGATAATGCAGAACAGGCTACAATCCAGGACTACCTTTTCAATGAAAGAAAATCTCTAAAGTCTCCCTAAAATCAAGTTTTTTTGTGGGTTATACTTAAAGAGCATGAAGAGCTGGCTCTCCATTGTATTATACATTTTTTTGTAAAGTGGGCCATTCCTGAGAAATTCACTATTACTTGTGTTTTATGGAAATGAGCTAAGTTTGTTCTAATAGAAACTTCTTCTGCATTGAAACTCGCCTCCCACCTGAGGAAGTTGCGCAAAAATTGTATTTTTGGTTCAATGCGCACTTTATGTTTCAAGGATTTTCCAATGCTCCCCAAGTCAAACATAGTTCTAAATACACAGACATATATATATATATATATATATATATATATATATATATATATATATATATATATATATATATATATATATATATATAGAATAGTTTTTAATCTGTGATTCTCTGATGTGCACCATATCACAAAAATCACATTTTATTGATGAGAATAACTAGTGGGATGGATGAGCCTGTTGTCCCCTACTCATCTTTTCAAATCTCTGAACCAAACTGTATACATGTTGATGTAAAGCCAAAATCAACTTAACTGTCGTCATATTTACAATATTTCAGCTTTTTCACACATCCGCCACTAGTTTGTGGTGCAACCCTTTATTTTCAGTCCTAATGTGCTTCAATAAAACTTGTGCATTTTGATCACTACACAATACGGAGGATTCAATCTTCAAAAAAAAAAGGACACATACACAGCATTTAACAACAATCTCCCCTTCTCTCTCTCCCTTCTCTCTGTCTCACTCCCCTTCTCTCACTCACCCTTCCTTCTCTGTCACTGCCTCTTTTCTCTCTCACTCCCCCTTCTCTCTCTCTCCTTCTCTCTCATGTTCCTTCTCTCACACTTTCACACTCTCCCTTCTCTCTATCACCCTCCCCTGTTTCTCACTCTCCCTTCTCTCTCTCACTCCTTTTCTTTCTCTCTAACCCTTCTCTCTCACACTCACCCTTCTCTCTCTCACCCTCCCATCCCTCACACTCCATCCTTCTCTATCTCCCTGCTCTCTCTCGCCCTTCTCTCTAACTCCCCCCTTCTCTCTCTTACTCCCCCTTCTCTCTGCCCCTTGCAATATCACAATTTCAGGGACTGTATCCTCATAACAGAGTCAATTTTTTTTAATATCTGATGTTCTTTATTAAATATATTCAGCTAGAATTATACTCACACTGAAGGCTTCTTTAATTTTCTTTATTTAATTCACACTAGTACTATCATTTTCTTCCAATAAAATACTTGATGGCAGTAGGCAAAAAGTCTCTCCACAGGCTGGTGTCAGTATCAGAGATCTATGAAGGATATCCTCTACCCTCAACTTGGTTACAGTTTCCTCATAGTTAGCCAGTTGCTGCCCTAATGCCTCCCCCTCAGTCCCTCTATATCTTCAAATTGGATGTGAATGAGCTGCTCCTGCGGCTGCTGCTCTCCGTCGAATTATACCATATAGATATTAATATAGTAGAGGCAGTGGCAGATTTTATTTTATTTTCCTAGGCTCCTAGGCAGATGGTAACTAATGACATGAAATTAAAAGATATTTGCTTCTGGACAGGAAAACTATGGCAAGTCTGGACAAGCTATTAAAAAGTAAAGATATTACACTATTAATAAAGGTCAGCATAGTTGTTGTTGTTTAGTCGTTCAGTTGTGTCCAACTCTCTGTGACCTTATGGACCGCAGCATACCAGGCACATCTGTCAGCACATTTTGAACGCCGTAAAGTTCGTGTTCATTGCTTCAGTGACTTCATCTATCCATCTCTGCCTCTGCCATCCCCTTCTTCAAGTGCCTTCAATCTTTCCCAGCATCAGCGTCTTCTTTAGTGATTTCTGCCGTCTCATGATATGGCCAAAATATTTGAGCTTCAGCCTCATGATCATACCGTCTAGTGAACAGTTTGTCTTGATTTCCTGAAGTACTGATTTATTAGATCTTCTTGCAGTCTAAGGGACTCTGTGTAGTTTTCACCAACAGCACAATTCAGGCATCAATTCTACCAAGCTCAGCCTTCTTTATGGTTCAGCTCTCACATCCGTATGTTACTACTGGGAATACATTACTATGCTGACCTTTGTTTATAACATAATATATTTACTTTTTACTAGCTTGTCCAAGCTTGCCATTGCTTTCCGCTCCAGAAACAAAAGTATTTTAATAAGATGGCAACAGTCATTATCTGAAGAGATCTTGGATCCCAGGAAAATAAAATCTGTCGGTGCCTTCACTAATTCTCCACCTATTTGCCAGGAAGTGAGATTGCTATTTGCCATCTTCATCTTCTTAAGTTCTTAAGTTTTTCTAATTAGCCAATCAGTGATCATCTCTCAGCAGCATGTTGCAGAGAGATGGTCACCGATTGTCTTTTATGAGACAATGCACACCTAGTACAACCGGACTGTGTCTATATGAGCTACAGAGGGCAGACCCAAGCAGGTACTACTTGAATGATTTTAGGTAGTAAAAATAGAGCATTTAAGCACTTCTTCATAAAATAAAGTACATAGAAGGAAATAGATACATAGGTATATGATATTCCTAGTGAAATTCCGAAAACTTCCACATCCCTTTAATTACATTTTCTGGTTTAATTATGCTATAGACTCAAAGTTTTCAGGCAAATATTTTTTTTATTATACAGTGGTCTTTAAGTAAACATGAGGAGTACATTGCTAATACTGATTAATATGGAGCCATACAATACTGCCCGTACCTTTACTTGTATAAGAGTGATGTGAGTGGAGGGAGTAGCGTGGGAGTAAGACCTTTAGATTTGATTTCCCATCCGTGTTTTATCATACTCTCCTTATCAAGGTGTATCCCTGCTCTATGACATGTATATCACAAATCATGGAAAAATAACAGCTCTAACATTCATATATGTGAAAGTAATTGCGGTGGAGCACACACTCAGAGGGTGTGATAATTATTGACATTTTAAATTGTAACTCCCCTCCTTGACATTTAGCAAATTTACAAGGGCCACAATATGCTGTTTAGGATTTGTCTATTACAGAATCACTGTATGAAAACATTTTTAGAAGACATACAATCTGTGTAGGCTGTATGCCAAAGAAGTGAGCATATTATTAAAAACATATATATATTAATTTTAAAATGTTGTTTTTACTCCATGTGTCTCCATTTGCAGATTGGATCAAGCACTACATGCCCCCCTCTGCTGCCGAGTCAATGTAGGAGGTTTCTATGTAAATAATAGGTTGTGTGTTAGTGTTCCAACTGGCCCAGAAGCAAAGCTGTACACTGCCATGTACCTCCCCCATAATTTACATAGAAACCTCCAAAAGTGACACAGCAATAAAGGAGGACATTACTGCTTGATCAGAGCTGCAAATGGAAGCACATTGAATGAAAATAAAACACTTTAAAAGTAAGATTAAATTCATGAAAACTCACTGATCTATTGTAAATGTTGTAAGCATGAAGCCTAGATCACGATTTTCATATTCTTGTTAATGGCCTATTTTCATCACTCCTGTAAATTCAAAAGCTATGAGCCTCATTCAATTGAGAAATTGTAAGTTACTGGACCCCGTCAACTAATTTGCTATTCAATTTGGCATCATTTGGAGAGCCACAAACGGTCTACAGGTTACAGGATTGAAATCCCTGTTGTTGTTACAACCATAACTTACGCCCCATCTAAGCCTTTGATCTTTCACATCCGCAAAAGTTACAATCACAAAAATCGCAAATCGCTATTCAATTGCTACAATTTTTCAGGTCCACAAATGTTTACACATACATAAAGGGCAAATGTAGTAGAAAATCCTACTGATACCAGATGGGACCCGCAAAGGGGTTAAAGACATGTCCGTAGCACTGTAAATGCAAATAATAAATCAATACTGCACTGTAAATAACAGGGATGAAAGACATGAAAATTAATTGCACAGCAGTCTCAAGCTTGCCAATCAACAAAATCATTTATTTTTATGTTTCATTTTGGGGTTATATTGATCTCGGGAATCAATGAGTTTACATAACAGGCCCCCCATATGGACTAGAACAGTATTAGCATTCATTTTTACTATTTTGTATTTTGCGTGTTTGCGAGTCCCATCACATATCGGACCTCTAAATGCCAATTGATTGACATGTAACCTCCATCTTAAACTGCTGTAATGATGAAGGTCTCATTTTCTATTGGCTGTTACTAAATGGGTAGTTATGGCCTTGCTTAATTTATCATGATCACACTCTGAAATGCTACATACGATTGCATGGTTTACAGTTTTGGCTTTTGGAAGAGACACAGGGAAGGGAGAGGGGGGGAAGAGACACAGGGAAGGGAGAGGGGGGAAGAGACACGGGGAAGGGAGAGAGGGGGAAGAGACACTAGGAATGGAGAGTGGGGGGGAAGAGACACAGGGAAGGGAGAGAGGGGAAGAGACACGGGAGAGAGAGGGGGACACAGAAGGCAGAAAAGGGACACAGGGGGCAGCACATTTCCCACCCTCGGCCTTTACTCGAGTCACATATTTTACCCAGTATTTTGTGGTAAAATAGGTGCCTCGGCTTATACTCAGGTCGGCTTATACTCGAGTATATACGGTATATATATATATATATATATGTATATAAATATGTAGTAAGGAAAGAAAAAAAACACTCTAAGTACACTTGTGTGTTTTGAACAAACCAGGAGACCTGCTTTCCTACAAAATTACTCAATGAACAGTTTTTCCACTGCCAATTAGGATTCTGGGTAGTGACATGAAAATAATTATTGAAATGTATACCTTTTTGTGCTTCTAGCCCACTTTAGAAGGGATTTATTTAGGATTATGTGCTCTGCTCTCAGGCAGTCTTCAGAACAGAGTTCAAGCCCGCAGACCTACGGCCTGTACACCGCGAGATGCTGCCTTGCAATTGAATGAGGCCATATGTAGACAGCACAGAATATTTATCCTGATTTTGTGTTTTGCTGTAAACAACATGTAATTGAATAAAGAAGGACATTTATATTTTCAAAATAAAATAAATAATGCATAAAATAAATAATGCCTACATATATAGTTTTATGATTAAATAAATGTTTATATATATATATATATATATATATATATATATATATATATATACATATACATACAGTATATACAGGGTCAAGTTACATTATTATTAGTATGCATCCATACAATGGAATTTCTGTACATGTATGAAGTTACACCCTGTATTGAATTCATATCACTGTGAGTAAATATATGTATACTGCACTTGTGATGTGATTCCTAAGAAATCTAGTTGAACGTTCTATCAGTAAAAAACTGGAGCTAAGTTCAAAGTGTTTCTTTGTGTATTTTCCATTTTTTGTGGGTTATTACCAATGTTTCTATTTTATGGCATTAGTTCTAGGCAGTGTTGTAACATTATCTATATCTCCGATTTCAGTGGTGGAGCTTATGAATGAGGGGAACCAGTGCTAAATAATTTGGGGTCCCCTTTGCAACTTCTCCATATATATGTACAGTATATACAGATGACCAGCCTTTAGTTATTTAGACCCCTTTCACGACAGCCTCCTTGGCAGATCCTATCCTATCCCCCAGACACCTTATAGATTGTGAAGGGAAACATATTTGATGCAATCTTAAACACTAATGTTCTAATGTAAGTTTTTACAGCTACAATGAATTTTTCCTTCAAATATTGAATTTACTGCTGATCAGTTATTAAATGCAAACCATCACTGTGCACACTTTTAAGCAAGGATTATAAACTGCATATGCAATCTCAAATGTAAATAATGGAATACTTACTGTATATAATATTGTGCAACATAAATATTAATGTACAATTAGGAATAACAGAAAGACAAAAAATAAACTTGGAACAACAGAAAATGTCTACTCCTTTTACTTATTGCTCCTAGTAATAGGACCTTGGCAAACCAGCCAAATAAAACAAAAAATAAAAAAAGAGTTCAAAGGAAAAGTAGAAAAAAGAATAAAGACAAAGAATAAAGAAAAGCAGAAAAGGTTAAAACAGATAAAGACAATATGGTGAAGTATATTTGAACTCTGGTGTGATCAGGGCTGTATCTACCTTTTTGGAGCCCCTAGGCAGTGAAGTGGAGGAGCCCCTGCAAGTGAGTATGCAAGGTATGCACGGATCCATTCTTGCCTTTTCTGTACATGTACGTTCCCTGTCCTGTTGTAACTGTCTTGTTCTAAGTGGTTACTCCTCAGTAGCCATCTATGAACTGCAACAATTCATTTTGTTTCAGCCAGGAACAATTTTTTCAAAGAAGTGGTGCCCCTCACAGGGAAGCGCCTCTGGACGGCTGCCTAGTTGGCCTAATGGATAATCCGGCCATGGGTGTGATTACACAGATTGCATTGGGGCTTATATATTCTGTAATTTCCAATCTGTAATATGATTCACTTCAAACTACAAGAAGACTAAAACCTATTTACACATTCATTCCACTCCTCTTAGATATTAACAATGGGACAATAATGCCCAGATACCCTTTTGCCCCTGGGCTCAGCCATCTAGGCATGATATCAAGACACTTGCATACCAAGCATGATATTGAACCACTTGGTTACCACCTTGTTTTGGAAAAGCAGAACCACTGTTCAAATTGCCGGCACTTAAAATCTATACTGTCACCAAATCTGCTGTTGTTGAAAGAAGATAATAAAATCCTAATACCAAACATGAGATGTCCCTACCCTGAACAATGAGGAGGCCTTCCACTGAATTATTGTAGTTTTTAAAATGTGGGGAATAAAACGCTTTTGTGTATGAAAATCCCAGTACCACCTGCATATTCTACACATTCAGCCACATTAAATTCCAAGCCTGTAAGTGCAACGGGACACCCACAATGGCTGCGGGCTTGAAATCTAGCCGAGTTACAGATCTATAAGATTTGAGCAGGGCGCGAGTTACAGGCTTGAGACGCAGGCCCATAAATCCTTTCCGTGCACGCAAACTGTTAAAGGGACAGACGAGCCACGATCACCCATAACTATCCAATTGCGGAATAACGCAGCCAATCAGAAGTGGTCTAGACGAATATGATTGACAGTGGGAGCTTATAAATTTGAGTTCCACACGTCCATGCGTTAACTGTGTTGTAAATTTCATTGGAAGTAGCACGCAGGTCCGGGAGTTTGGAGGATAGGTTTTGGTTATGAGCTTAGGAGCTAGAGGAGAGAGGTACATTGCGTTTTTTGTAAACTTATATTCTATTTCATGCAGATTTACACTTAAGCCAGGCCCTGGAGTCAGCATGAAGGAAGGGGCTTTTGACCAGGCAAGTGCTAGGCAGTGATTGGTGGATGTATATGCTGGGGTGGAGTTGGCATAAGGTAAAAGTATAGCTTCCCGCCCTTTTTTAACCACTTGTTAGGAAACTTATGTTGAGTATTTCCAACTTATTCTGATGGGCAGACTTCATTGATTAGCCAACTGCAGGACCAGACAGTTAAGCATGGTGTGGACTGGTTGCAGCAATTAATGTAGTCCATCACCCCTGGAAGAGTTCCTGATGGGGGGAGTGACACTGGACGCCCTGTCAGACAGTCCAGACCTCCTCAGAGGCTGAGCCCTGAGGTGACTCAAGGGACTAGAGGCAGTTCAATTACAGTTAGGAGAAGAGGACCCATCACAGCAGCTAATTCTATGAGGAGTGGTCGGAGGAGGGGTGGAAGAGACAATGTGACAGGAGTGGCGGTGGTATAAGGACCCTCTGGACTTACACATGGCCTCCCTGATGCAAGTGCCAGCGCTGACCTGAGACGGAGCAGGACATCGTTGGTGGACCATGGAGACACAGGACTGGAGGCCGGGACACGTGCTGCAGCAGGGAGATCAATCAGATCAGCTTTGAGGAACCCCTTCGGGGTGGAGTCGGCATCCAGCAGTGCTGCAATGGAGGAAGAGGCGGTGGTGCGACCGGGGGTCGTTTCAATGGTCGTGGACGAGGCTGGGGTGGTGGCTGCTGCTGTGGAAGACACGTTGCAAATGGAGCGAGTCCACATCGGGGTGACGAGCCCTTCCAGGACCGGAAGGTTCAGTCCATTGCCCAGCAATAGGCGTGTGGTCCACTCTCCTTTGGTGAGTAGACAGGAAGACTTCCAGCAGGACAGGGCGAGTAGGAGCAAGCATGACTCTAGAGGGCGTCAGGTGTCGTGATCCAGGTCACCTAGACGGGACGGGTGTACGCTCTGGCTGTGAGTTTCCAGTATAAGGCACAGGTCACGTTCTAGATCAGCAGTTAGCAGGACCAGGTATACTTCCCCTCACAGGGAAAGGCCAAGCAGTGGATAGGAGTATGGTGGGGAGGTCTCTCCTTCTCATTACAGGCGGGCCAGGAAGTTGCATTCCAGGGAGCGAAGCAACAATGGCAGAAGCGGTGGACGCGGCCAGCCAGGTATGACGGCAGCGGCCTCAAACCCGTCAATGGGTTTGTCAGGTGAGGGACATAATACTACACAAAATGCAGCTATCTTAACACTGATGGAGGGTTTAAAGGCAGTTATTGCTGGTTTTGAAGGTGAGAGTAGAGTGAGTGGGGTCAGCAATGCCTGGGTGGTTCCGAACACAGGTTTGCAGGAGGCTAAGGATTTGGAACCTTCCACAGCTACGAGTGGGATTGGTAGTGGAGCCAATAATCAGGAAGCAGGTAGTTCCGAAAGCGAGTTGGCCGGCACGTGGGTAGCGGCATCTTCAGCGTCAGTTCTTAAAATAGGGGACACAGCTATGAAAAAGACTTCTCTGTGATCCATTGGGCCGCATCGTGGAGCATGTGTCTCAGGACACAAAGGAGAAAATTTGGTACAGGGAGTTTATAGAATTATACTAGTTGCTTACGTTGGATAGTTTTATTGAATTTAAGCAGGACGAGAAGAAGGAGGATTCGAAGAAGGAGGAGAATGAGCGTAAAAAGTAGTACAGGAAAATACCGAAGACATTCACTAATTGATTGCAGGCGTATACCATCTTTGTGAATATAATTGGGGAGTATTGCTCTGCGCTCTTTTGCTATTTGGATGAGATCGACGGGATACACAGGACCTATGGTGGTTTGGCTTGGTGGCAATACGATGTAAATTTTCTGCAACGTTTGTCCATTCAGCTGGATATGCAGTGGGATGATCGTGATATGGGGAGCTGGCTGAAGTCTGTCATGCTGTTGCGGCTGGTGGTTTCAGGTGGAAAAAAAACAGTGGGGTCAGCGACGGGAAAAATGGGTTGTTGATTTGTGTTCAATGAGAATTTGTGCAAATGGGATGCAACATGCAAGTACAGGCACGATTGCTATAAATGCGGGTTGCATCATCCTCTTTTTCGCTGCTGCAAGAAGACAAGGCCTCAGAAGCCTGAAAGAACAGCTCCAAAAGGGGAGGACGCCAGCGTTAGTAGAAAGGATGCGGCCTTGGTTAAGAGCGTACAATAAACTGCAACCATCGGTGTCTCAGTTTTTGTTATCAGGTTTTTCAGAGGGTTTTGTCAACCCTTCTTCGGCAGATCAGTCTAGTTGCTGTCCTCCGAATTTAAAATCAGAAAAGAAAATCATTGGTGTTGGAAAAGCTACTGGGTGAGGTTGAGAAGGGCAGGATGGCCGGCCCTTTACGTGTTGCACCGATGGATAACTTAAGACTTTCACCTTTGAGTTTGATATCTAAGAAGGAACAGGGACGTTTTCGTCTGATTCATCATTTGACGTATTCGGGTTTCGTTGGTCAATGACGGTATTGACAGTACTTTAGCGGCGGTCAATTATACTTTGTTTTCGTGGGCAGTTGATCTGGTAAAGAAAGCAGGAAAAGGGGCGTTGTTGGCCAAAGTTGACATTGAATCCCCTTTTCGTTTACTGCCAGTAAAACCTTTGTCTCAAATTCTGTTAGGCTGCCATGTTGAAAAACAGTATTTCATTGAACAATGTTTACTGATGGGTTGCTCGATCTCGTGTTTGTATTTTGAGGAGTTCAGCTCTTTCATTAATTGGGTTACGATGAAGAGGTTGGGTTTAACATCCTTGGTTCACTACTTAGATGATTTTTTGTTTGTGGGGTCACATGGTTGCACTGTTTTGTTGAAAGAATTTTCAGCGGTAGCAGCAAACTTCGGTATTCCTATGGCGGCGGAAAAAATGGACGGTCCAACGCATGTTTTGACTTTTTTTTAGGTATCAAGATTGATATGCAAGCCATGATGTGTAGCCTGCCTCGGATAAAGTGTTAGATTTGAAGTAGATGGTAGAACGCATGAGTGGGGGGGGGGGGGGGGGGGGGAGTCAAGCCTGGGCCTAGCGCTCAGACTTGGCAGAATTTGCAAACGAGGTTACGCACCAAGGGATGTGAGGTCCATGAAGTACCGCTAGATGACATCAGGGCCAAGTTGAGGAGGATGATATCAAAAGAGGAGCAAGGATGCCACGTGACTATAATGAGTGGGAGAGGGTCACCAGGGACCTTCTGAGACCTTTGCCCACTGCTGGAGCTTCAGGCCTGGTGACCCAGCAGGACCCAGCCTCCATGTCAGGTGGATATGACATACACCAAGGTGCCACCACATGTGCATCACACACACTACACATGTACATGATGACCAACAAGGACACTGACATGTCAGCTCCATGAAATTAACAAGGGATAGATGGATGCATCATTAAATCCATGAAGCTGACAAATCACTGTCATTTCTGGGCACAACAACAGTAATAAAGCGACAAATAGTCCATTTATTGTTGTTCCCACTAAAGCCTATGTATTTTCAGAACACAGCTAGAAGCAAGATAGGGTTAGGAGCCAAGAACGATCCAGATCATAAACCAAAGAATAAATTATATCTAGCATATGATAGCTAATCTGAGTTGAAATTAGGAGAATCATCCAGGTTCCAGTTTAGATGTCAGATAGTCAGGAATGAAAACATAACAATGTCTTTATTCATCATACTAATGACATCTCCGTATTAATGGCTATTTGCCCATATTGCTGACTATCCAGAGACCTAGCTTATAGTTAATAATGCTTGCAGGTGGGAATTAAGTGAGTTGGTATATTGTTACAGTTACAGTATTTAGCACTGTACTGTACATGCATTTTGATTAGTTTTTTTTATCCTCCTCCGCCTTTCATATTTGACTTTTTTAGTTTTGTTCTCTTTTTGTCACCACACTGTATGTGTGAAACTGGATTGGATTTCACAGTCCAGAAGTTTAATCTTCTGTTTCATTGAGCAGATCTAGACAAGTTGTAAGTGCTATGCACATTAATGGGTTCTTCAATTAAATGGAGTTATTTCGGATGATCCTTTTTTTCATCAGATTCCAGTTGCAGTGGTGTAATGACCACATGTGACCCTGGTAGGTGCTATGCATCATGCTTATTCTAGACTATGACATTACCCACTGTAGGTATCCCCTTTTCCCCACAGGCCTCTTGCTCTCTCTGGATCCGCCCACACCACACCCATGATATTAATGCACAGTCCTGACCACTGCTGACTTTGGTCTGTGTAAAAAATAAAGCTTTGTTATACCATTCAAACTGTGTCAGTGTGTTTTCAATGGTTGGGGTTATGGGACATCCACATACATCACATGCGTGTCAGATTCCTATATATGTTAACTAATGAGCCCTAGTTAACATGCAACAGATCAATACATATCAACTGTAATAGTTGTCAAACTGCTAGTTGTTCTTATGCTTTGCGGCCCTCGCGATGAGCGCCGAAGGCCCGCATGACTTTGCTGCAATGAGCCCCGAAGGTGGTTCCGAAGCACGCAATACTTTACGGCACGAGGCCTGCGTGATCAAGAGGCACGCAATACTTTATGGCATGCAATAATTTACAACTTTAATGGTCAAGCGCCTAAGTCCAAAGAACCACAACAAACGAAAAATTGACAAAAATATATATTTATACACTCACACACAGCACAAGGGGAGAGCCAGTAAACCTTGGAGTGAGGTGGCAAGCTAATTGGAGTCATATTTGGGGTTTTTAGTTACTCAAAAATCGCTGAATAGGGAAACACCAAAGAGGGAAATGGCGGCAGAAAAAACGTAATAGGATGAAATCGAGGATAAAGGCATTAAAAAAGAGCCTCAAGATAGTAACACTTAACGCAAGTCAGTAACACTTAACCCAAGCCAGTAACATTTAATCCTAGCCAGTAACACTTAACCCAAGTCAGTAACACTCATCACGAGGCCCCTAAACTACACAGGGAATAAAGGCTCGCCATGAACGTCAAAGGGGATAATTACAAAGCAGGAAATTTGCGGATTGGAAAGGCACTCATCGCGAGGCCTGCAAAGTACACTGGGGAAAGGCCGGCGTTGTGTGGCAAACAGCATTGCCTGGCTTAAAATTTTATTGGCGGCATTTTTGACGGGCAAGTAGCTTGTAAAAATAAAAATAGTCATAATAGCATCAGATATCATATAATACTGAATATCACATTTACAAATAACAAAGGTTTAATACACATGCAGCGTCAAATTATTTCATATTGGGGAATATGAACATTCCCCTGAGGGCTTGCGAACAATATGACTGGTGATAGTGGAGTGGGTTGCCAGTTCCTTCGCTAGTGGAGTGTGATTTATCTGACTTCTCTGCTATGATGTGCCCAGCTAGAGTTTCCCTACATGGTAACGCTCACAGCTTCATTGAAGTACACAAGCCACCTCACCACCACCACTTAGCAATTTTGAAGGGGACCAGGGGGACATACACCACACTAATCTACTGTAAACCATCAGGAGGGGGCTCAAAAACACACGGAGGCTGTGTAGAGGCACGTGGATCAACAGCCAACTCACCCCCATCTGGGATAATATCCACTAGGCTAATCCTGGTAAGTCCCATGCCATGGCCGGTGGCCATGTGCCAAGATGTCCACTCATTCCCATTTTGTGAGCTCCCATTCTGTTCTGCTATTCATCAATTTACATTAGTGTGGATTGTGAAGGGGCTTGTGAAGCTGTGAGCTATACCATGTAGGGCCAGTGTAGGTGGACAGGTGATAGCAGAGAGGTTAGACAAATCCCAGTGCACTAGAGAAGGAACTGTCAACCCCCTCCAGTTTCTTTGGCACACAAACCTTGTAGAACAACACAGGCAGAGACCTAGCTAAATGTGCTGCAGTCCATAGGGTCACAGAGAGTCGGACATGACTGAATGTACTTGAAATATGCCATGTGGCAGGTGAAATATGGCCACTATTTGTGTTCCCAAATGTAGATGTGATAAGTGAGATGTATATGCAACTCTATTGATATTTTAAGGGCCACAATAGAGTCCCTGGAAAAGAGAAAGCGTTAATATAGCATGAGTTCAATGTTTTTGTGTTGCTATTTGATGAGGTAGTGTTTCTTTAATTGCTTTGTGCCTGTTGCAGCATGGCTTTTCATATTGACATGTGCATGACCATTGCAACATATGATTAAAAAAACATTTTTTTTACTGCTTTAATTTTCTTGGGGGATTATTGTGCTAGTAATTGTAATGTGTTTCCATGCTTTACCATGTTTTAAAGTGCACTGGTGTGTTTATATTGTCCTTTACAGTGTTTAAAGGTTGCATGTCCTATTTGGATCCAGTAATGTTTTGGCCTCCATTTGCGGGTTACGGACTTGGACCACATGTCGTCTTTGCAAAATCGTTGTAATTTAATAGCGGAATTGAAACGTAACAGTTACGCGCCTGAGAGAACAAAGGATTTGTGGGCTCTTTGTTGACTTTTTCTCGTCCCGTAGGCTTTTTCTGCTCCAAGACCCTCAGTTCGGCAGCGGGTTACTTTATAGGCTTAATTTAATTGCTGCAAGTCTTGCAGCCTACGATACAGGCTAAGGTTTTACGCGTTAGGCCAATTTAATGGGGCTGATTGTATAGTGATGGTGAAAAGCAATCATGACTTCTATAAGAGTTTGCCCATGGACTCAAGACCTAGATCGTTATGGAACCTAGCAATGCCCCTCTACATGTCTAAAAAAACGTACTACTGATCTCCTACATCAGCCCACCTCCAAAAGCACATCATGCAGACAACGCCAGCACCACCTCAAGATAGGTTAAAAAGTAATCATCATTAGGACAGACGAATGAGCCCTATTCTTTTAGAAGCCCACAAATGCCCCCTTATGTTTAGATGTATTCTATTGATTCAAGCCCCCAGTTTACCTTCTTAAGCCTAAACTCGTAAACCCTGCATTTTTAAGTAGGATTTCAGGGGATGTCATCACATGATCTGACAATATTTAAGCATTAAGCCATATTTAATTTACTTCTTAGACACAACCAGTAGTAAATGAGTCTGTCATCATGACGTTAGTAAAACATGAAAGTTACACGCAATCTGCAATCAGAAGCTACAAATTAATTAGTGGCAATAAGTAATATTAGCCGATCTGGCTCGCAATCTCGCAATCTATAAAATGCATTAGATCATCTGTTTTAGTCCATGTGGGTTTCATGATATATATTAACCCCCTGAGTCCCAGGAACGATATTAATAAAAAATGACATTTAAAAATAATATTTTTTAACTGCATATTTGTGGGTTTGAGACTGTTGTGCAATTAATTCCAAGGTCTTTCCATGGTGTAAAGTACACTATTGCGTGATTAATTGCTTCTACAGGTCTAATAAGTGTTTGAAAAAGCACTTGCGAGCCCTATTTAGTACTTGTAATTTTTTTGACAGAAACTTGATACTTCTTTCAGTTGTGGATCAGACTTTATTTGTGAGCTAGTGCTACGGGTCTAATAGAATATCGATTTTGTGTAACTAGTTATTTGGAGCTCATAATATTCGAGCTGTGCTTAGACCAATGGAGTTCGAAGACGTGGACCCCTTGCTCACTGTGCCTTAGGGAGTTTAGCTGCACCTCACTGACGAGGCCCACAGAGGCTGAAACGTGTCTGGGGTTTGCAGTTTCTCCTGTTCAGGGTAGAATTGCTTGGTATTTTGGGGCTGGGTGACTCTAGTGAGTGGGACCAGATTTATACTACAGGATATTTCTCCCTGTGAAGGGCACAAGTGAGCTAAAAGAGGTTGCTCTCAGAGTGGGTTGTCATGTCCATTGAATTAATCTGTTAAGGTTAGTTAGTTCTCTGATGAGCAAAATTAATGTTCTCATTGGTTATTGCTAAATATTTACAGCCTTATTAAATTGTGATTCAGTAAATTTAAAAGGGCTCTATTTAAGCACATAGCATTTTTTTACAGAAGTTTTTAGTTAGTGAAGACCTTGCTTTTAAATAGAAGTTCACTAACTAAAACTTCTGTAAAAAAAACATGCTGTGTGCTTAGATAGAGCCCTATTAAATGTACGGAATCGCAATTTAATAAGGGTGTTAGTTTCATATTGCCACCTAGTGGTCTCTTTTTAATATTACAAGATAATCAAATAATTTCTTCAATATTTCAGTTCTAAAGAGACATCATTAAAACTAGAAAAAGTTGGTAAAAACACATAGACTGAAATAAGAGTTGGCAACAATACAGAGAAGTATATCTAGTCAAATGTAAACAGAAACAAAATAGTAATAGGCAACAACTTTATCTAACAAAAAATGTGTACATTTCCTATCCCCAATGATAAAGGAGTAATAGCCTTATCTCAAAATAACTGATGTTAAAGCCATAATGACAAATAATAATGGCAAAGAATAATACATAATAATGCATTTTGTTAAAGATTTATTACAAGAAAAGTAACAAATCCCCATTACGCCATAATACACCCAAAAAACTTTTTAATAACAATTCTAGGTTTCCACCTCTACTAAACATATGTACTACAGTGGACCCTTGGTACTTGTTGTTAATTGGTACAAGATGGCATGATGAGTGGCGATAACGATGAGTACCAAGCTCCCTTAAGGAGTAATGCAAATTGGTTTTAGCAAGTGCGATGAGGAAGCTTCAAGTGACAATAATATTTTGCTCTTAAAGACGCGTTGAATGCCAAAAATCTCGAGTTTTGAGGTAGTCGAGTACTGAGGGTCCACTGTATATACATTACTTGACTCTGTTACTGATTAACACTGTGCCCCATGATAACAACATGTGAAGATGCAGGAAGCGGACATATTAGTCATAGCGCTTCAGATAAAATACTCCAAAGTGATTTTAAGAACATTACATCATGGGGGAAAAAAGGAAAAAAACAACAAATAACAGCATTTCTTTATATAAGTATTGTTTGTGCCTATATAGAGGTGAGTCCTGTGCTTATCAGTTCATCCCTCAGCTGCACCCCGTGATGGATGGGCTTTTTTAATCCATAAAATGTCCCTACTCCTGCAAACACAACAAAAAACAGCAGGTGTTTAAGGTTGTGTTCAAAAAATGACGGCAATGAAATTATAAGGTAGCTAATGCTGTTTGGTTTGTAATAATGAAATATATAATACATTAATAAATGAATATACTTTACCTATTTTGAAGCATTGTGTTGAAGAGCTGGCAATCTGTGTTGATGTTGCTGCAGCATTAGTGGTGTGGAGGTGCTGTGTAAGCGTGCTGAATGTGTGCAGTGTAATACTGTGCGGGCGCGAGACGAAACCGTTAGCGTAGTCGTGTACTTCCGCATTAGCGTAAAATGGCGGGTAATGTGTGTTATGCTTCTTAGAGGAATATCCGTAGGTCGTTTGTGGTGTTTTGAGAGTTTCTTGTGGTGTTTTGCGAGTTTCTTGTGGTGTTTTGCGTGTTTAGAGTGCTGTAGCCTCGTTTTCGTTTTGTTCGTCGGCCATTTTTTCTCTCGCTTAGCGATTTTTTTAGTGTCTAAACTCTTTTATTTTTAGTTAACTGAAGGTGTAAATTGTTTTTTTGAGGTCCTGGATGCTCCCTCTTGCTGTAGGTAAGCTTTTTATGTATGTGGTGTGTGCATTTATTGTGTTTTTAATTTTGTAATGTTCGCGAGTTGAGGACGATTTTTGCGAGGTCGTAATGTGTGGTAACGTGTCTTGTATGTTGTTTGCGTTGCGAGGTAAAGTTTGCGAGGGTCGCGGTTGTTGTGTCATGTTGTTTGCGTTTTAACGTAAATTTTGCGAGGGTCGCAGTTGCTGGCAAGGAGCGCCTTCGGTGCTCCATGCCAGCAACTGAGGCCCTCGCCCGCAGCCCTCGCTTTGTGTAGCGCGTAGCGAGCCCGCAAGCGTTAGCAGCAACTCGTACGGCCACAACAATATATGTGATTATTATTATCGTTTATTTGTAACGCGCCAACATATTCCGTAGCGCTATACATAAGTTAAGTTACAGGCAATAACAAGTTCAAGATTAACACATTGCGATGAATGGAGGGCCCTGTCTTTGAGCTTGGAATCCGGTGTCCATAGCGCTTTCCCTAAAGCACTGCGCAGGATTGAAACTCGCAGACTTACAATCTAAAGGTTGAAGTGTGTATGTGGTACAGTAGGGAGAGAGTAGTGATGAGCATGTTAGGGAGGAAGGTTATAGGCTTCTTTAAAGAGGTGCGTTTTTATTGAAGTTTTGAAGGATTTAAGGCAGGAGGATAGTCTGGTGAAGTGAGGCAAGGAGTTCCAGAGAATAGGGGCAGCACGAGAAAAGTCCTGGAGGCGGGAGTGAGAGGAGGTGACAAGAGTGGTAGAAAGAAGAAGGTTGTTAGCAGAACCAAGAGGGCGTGTGGGGGAGTATTTGGAGATAAAGGGGAATAGATCTGGTGCTGAGAGGTAGATTTGGGTGTCATCTGCATAGAGATGGTACTGGAACCCAAAAGAGTTTATTAGGGTGCCGAGTGAGGATGTGGAGATGGAGAAGAGGAGGGGACCTAGGACTGATCCTTGGGGTACGCCAATAGACAGGGGGTGATATATAATTGGCAGTTTGAAAAATTCCAGGATAATGGAAACTTTGCATGTAAAATAAGCTCTTACAATTTGTGTCTTATACATGCAAACTAAAGTTTCCAATCTGTCTTGTGTTCTTATAAAGTGGTATCTAAAGAATAGTTAGGTAGGGCTTGATAAGAAAGAAACCTTTATTATACTTTTACTGTACATTTAAACAATTACTATTTGTCAATGATCCCAGTGACAATCTGCTTCCCTCTCTTTCACCTATTTACCTGGGCAGGGTCAACCTCTACTTCTTCTCTAAATGCGCTGGTCATGAGCACTGGACTGGTCCCTGAAGTACTCTCTGCCTTCCCCATCATTGTGTGGTATTTGGGATTGGGTTGTGCGCTACCTAGATAATCTTTATTTACTAGGTCTATAATATACTTATGTATTTATTTACTTTTGTGTACTTTGTTTTATTGAGAAGAGCTTTAAAGCCATGTTTTTACAGCCTAAAATCAAATAAATAGTTCCTGCATAGGTCTGCCCTCTGCAGTGTATGCAGACACAGACTCGGTAGGGCTGCATATGCAGTGTAGGGCCACATCTCAGCAGCATGTTCAAGCATGTTTTGTGAGATATGGTCCCTGACACTACACTGCACATCCAACCCTACGGAGTCTGTATCTGCTTACAGTTCAAGGGGAAGAACCATAAAGGGACTATTTGTTTAATATTAGGCAGTAAAAAGAGAGCTTTTAGTTTCCAACTCTATCATGAGGGAGCAGATATGCCCAGGATACTGTCTTTAAAGGACCACTTTAGTCAGATATTTAAAATATGAAGATATGAATATGAACTATAATTGAAATTACACAACATGTTACCTTTTATGCTGCTCATTAGTTTGTATGGACACACCATCCTTAGAAAGTAACAGGATAATTCAGCTGCTAAAGGAGAATTACGTGCTTGCTAGTCACATCACATGATCTAACCCAGAACCCTCCCGGTGCACAGATTGGGGAAGCAACTTGGAAGGAGCAGTGTAGTACACATGTGCGGGCCGCACTAGCATAACCACTGAACACTAGTATTTTAAAGTTACCAAATGCATGTATAGGTAGGGGGTAAGGTAGGGGACAGAGCTGTTTTTGTAGGGGAAGTGGAGGTGCTCCTCTGAGGGGTCCATACTGGAAGCATTTATGTTATGTGCTGAGATTTCTGTCTCAAGAGGAGGCAGGAGCAGAGCTCCTAGAAACAGCCTGTCTAGCTCCTAAGATATTTTTGTCCAGCCCTAAGTATACTAATTTAATAAACACAGCATCATTTCATTTATGGTGGGCAAATGAGTGATGGAAGCCATATTTCATACATGGTACAGCACAAAAACAGTACATTTGTGTTCACATTTGGATGTCTACAAAATATTAAAAAAACATATTTCCTGCTCAGAATTCCAACAAATGCAGCGATTGCACTGTACTCTGGGAAACTGGGTGTGGACATGCAAATAAAATCCACAATGTTTACTCTTGATGCATTTTCACTCTTTAATCTAACAGCATTTTATATATTGCTCCTTTTAGCATTTGCCTGCTGTTATAACTTAATGAGCAACACAAATTAAGATATATCACTACTAGATGTGCAGTTTACATAAATGCTGACTATTGGAGATGGGGATAATATGTGAGCATTAGGTTGGGGCCCTTGCCCCAAGATTTCTCATGCGACCCTGGGGGATCAATAATTAAAAATGGTCTGATCGCTCAGGTGGTTGATCAGTGCATTTCTGTGTTACTTGTATTGAAGCCCCCTGTCTGCTCATAGCAGATACCTGCGTGGCGCTGCTGAGCTACACATATCTGTTACCAGCTGGCAAGCCAGGGTATTAAAGGACCACTGGAGTTCAAGATAAAAAATAATTATTTGTGAAGTAATACATTTACATTAGCAGCTGTGTAAGACATGTACATAAAAAAAACGTTATTACTACTATTTATGAACTAGCAACTTGCCCGTCAAAAATGACAGCAATAAAATGTGAATCCTGGCAATGCTGTTTGCCACACAATGGGAGCCTCTCCCCCTCTACTTTACTGGCCTCGCATTGAGCACCTTTGGTGCTCATCACAGGCCTCGCGATGAACGCAGAAGGCGATATTTGCGAGTCTCTCCCTCTGTCTACTTCCTCCCTTGTGTCTCATTTCCCCCCTCCTCTCCCACCCGTGTTTCTCCCCCCTCCTCTCATTCCTTTGTGTCTCTCCTCTTCCTCCCACTCCCCTGTGTCTCTCCCTCCTCCTCCCACTCCCCTGTGTCTCTCCCCTGTGTCTCTCCCCCCTTTGTGTCTCTCCCCCCTCTCATTCCCGTGACTCTCCCCCCTCCTCTCCCACCTCTGTGTGTCTCCACCTCCCCTGTGTCTCTTTCCCCCTTCTCTCCCTCCTCTGTGTCTCCCCCTCCTCTGTGTCTTCCCCCTCCTTCCCTGTGTGTCTCCCCTCCTCCTCCTCTCTCTCTCTCCTCCTCTGTACCTGCACGCCGCAACGCGCATGAGTGGCTTATGCTGCGCAATGTACTCGCGTGCCCCGCCAGGCACCCAAATTGTGACGATGAATCGCAGTTTGACAACTATTATATGTGATAGAGGAATCCATTGTGCTTGTTACATCACTTCCTGAGAGCTAGATCCCGAGGGTGTGTATTTTCTGTAATGTTTTTCATTTGGCTGTTCAGTTCAATTTGATAGTCCTAACTCTGTTATCAGAATTACACTCTGATTACAGAGTAAGTGCGACTTTAAGGACTTTGCTGCTCTATTCCATTTCCTTTCCTCTGCTGATTGTCCTGGTACTTTGTCAACAGGGTGTAAACTAATGAGCTTTCCATTAGTTCTATTGAAAGCACTGGCAGGCATGAATTTTGATCAGCAGAAGTACTTGTTAATAAAGTATATAAAAGTAAATAGATACATTGGTGTAATATTGTTATTGTTTAGTCATGCAGTCATGTCCAACTCTACGGACTGCAGCCCGCCATTTACAATTTACATCTGTCAGCCACTGCCCCTCTGAGCTCCCTCAAGTTCGTGTTCATTACTTCAATTACATCATCTATTCATCTCTGCCGTACCCGTCTTCATGTGTTTTCAATCTTACCCAGCATCAGAGTCTTCTCTAGGGAATCCTGTCTTCACATGATATGGCCAAAATATTGTGTGAGTCTCATATCATTAGATATTGTTTTAATATAAAAATGTTTATTTTGTGAAACCATTAAAATAATAATGGAAGAATGATTCAATGATGCTTGGGAAACCTGGTTGAAAAACAGCACTACTAGATTATGATATGATATATAAAATATATAACATAAGCAGATAAATGTTTTCTCTCATCCTTAAAGAGCTACTGTGATTCAAAATTTAAAATAGGCCCTATTTAAGAAATAATCCATGTTTTTAGAACATAAAAACACAATACTCTAGTTTATTACTTTTATTTGTAATTATGCTGCGTTGGACTGTACCATTTTAGTTTATTACATCCTGAGGTGTGAGGAGGCTTTGAATACAAACTAAGAGCCCCATGATAATCAAGTGGTGTAAGTTGGGTATACCCGTAAATCGTTTGCTGGAGATTTTTTCCCTACATTACACGTTCATGCTAATCTTATCACCCCCAAATTACGGCACTCAGCCCACATTTGTAAACCCTTGTCTCGTCCTGAACAGATATTAGAACAAAATCCGGCATTTATAAAAAAATATGAATGGGACACAGCTATAGGAACCAATAGAAATGAAGAATGTCATGCCCTGGGAATCCCTCCATTTAACTACCACCTGGAGGGAATACCTGGGGATCCCCTTCCCTGCTTAAACCCCATCCCCCTATCCTGATTACCCCATCTGCATAACTATAGGGGTCTATACAGATCCCCATGGCAACAAAAATGTTAACCCCTGCAAGGGAGGTCCTTAAAGCACTCCCCTTGCATGTAACATTAACCCCTATTCTGCTGGGGGTACATCCAGGACCCCATCTGCACCTAAAATGTACCCTTATGCTTGGGTCCTGATGCCGTGGGGGTTATTTAAACAAATACATTAAAACATTAAGTGACATGAGGGTCTACCAGGGCCCTCATGACACTCTAAGTTAAAACTAATAAAATACCCCCCCCCCAATAATCTAATAAAGAAAATTAAATCTGAATGAATAAAAATAAAACCCCATGGATGATAAGTGGTTCATTGGTATACCATAGGGTCTGTGTAGATGGGGGTTAATTACACATCCATGGGGTCTGTATAGACATCAGTGCTAGTGAATTAGTATCCTGCGGCAGGGGTTTATTAATTAGATACTGGGGGTCAATTGTTTAAATGCAGCAGGGGTCAAATCAGGACCCCCACAGCAGGGGTTAATTTCTTATATAGGGTGGGTCTTTTAAGGATCTGCACGGCAGGAAGAGGTTAATATTTAAATGCCAGTATGGTGCCAATTGGGTTAAACATTTAGGGCCTGCAGGGTTCCCGATTGAGACCCCGCAGCATATGGGTTAATGTTAGGTGCCAGCGATATCCACAGCACCCCAGTGGATAGTGGTTAATGTTAGGTACCGGAGGGGCACCTGCTTGGGACCCCAATGGATAGGGCTTAATGTTAGGTGAAAGAGAGGTCGTTTTAAAACCCCTTGTGAGTGCTCTTAAGTGCCCTTTAGTTTTTCTTTATTTTTCTCCCCTTTCTGGTCTGCCTTTTTTTGCGCGGGCTCAGTAAAGTCTTTTAGCATAGGGTTTTGGGGAAGGAATCACTCGTAATATAGCGGCAGCGCAAAAATCACTGGAAATGTTGCCTTGCCGCAGTTCTCTCGCAAGTTTTCCGGGATGGGTGATTAACATAGCTAGCAGGATTTACTTTGGCCATAAACATGTAAACTGATATAGAGGATTAACATAGGGCCCTAGATTTGTATCTGTACAATTTAAAAATGGCATATACAACTGCCAATGCATTAATTAGCTCTAATGTAAAACTCATTACTTTACATGGATACCCAACAGGGCCTTCTACACTTTCTGTACCAGTATGTTACTTTTGTAATATTTGACTTGTGTCCTTTAGGCTCTTTTTCATTGTGACAGAGTGTACAACCACTTCCCTCTAGCTGCCTCAATTTGTAAAAGATAGAGCTAGGCTGAAGATGTGAGAAAGCCAGCTGCTTTTGTTTTATAAGGTTTCTCACAAAACACTTTTTGGACCATACTCAATTGAAAAGTTGTTTATCCTGATCTTCACTACTTGAAATATATGAAGGCTGGACCAATATAGTTGTCCTGTAAATCCAATATTGTTTAAAAAATAAATAATTGTATGACTCAAGGTGAGTTACACATTAAAGTGACAAGATTCCTCACACCCTCTGAGTGTGTGCTCCACCACAATTACTTTCACATGTAGGAATGTTAGAGCTATTATTTTACAATGGTTTGTAATATAAATGTCATAGAACAGGGATACACATTGATAAGGAGGGTATGATTAAACACAACAGGTAAATCAGACAGAAATGTCTTACTCCCACACTGCTCCCTCTAGTCACACCACCATTATACAAGTAGGAGCTGTATGTGTGACTCCAGATTAATCAGTATTAGCAATGTATTCCTTTGCTTTACTTAAGACTCAAGCCGTGTACAGCGCAGGACTTAGGCTGGATGAACGCAGACGGCGCTCATCTGTGAAACCTCATGAAGCAAGGCGAGCCGTGTACGGCGCAGGACTTAGGCTGCATTGTGAGTGTCTACCATGTACCAAGCAGGACTTAGACTGTATGAGCACTGAAGGCGCTCATCTACAAAGCTTTGCGAAGCGAGGCGAGTCATGCACTGCGCTGGACATAGGCTGCATTGTGAGTGTGTATGGCCCGGCACTTAGGCTGTATGAGCGCTGAAGGCGCTCCTCTGCGAAGCCTCGCGAATCAAGGTGAGCCGTGTACGGCGCAGGACTTAGGCTGCATGAGTGCCGAAGGAGCTCCTCTGTGAAGCCTCGCGAAGCGAGTCGTGTAGGATACAGGACTTAGGATGCATTGTGAGTGTCGCAACTGCGAGCCAAGCGCGTAACTGTAAAAAAACTAAAAACAAAAAAAAATGATTTAAAAAATATAATAACACATTCACAGACAACACAGGGGGACATGCAGGAAGCTTGAGAGTGAGGTTGCATGCGATTTTGAGCCATATTTTGTGGTTTTTGTCAATTCAAAATCGGTTAAACAAGGAAAAAAATGGCAGAGGAAAACATAAAAAATTCTAAAACTGGGTGAAAACGAGGCTTAGCAACGATAGGCACGCAGGACTTAGAAAATACACGACGTCGAACACAGTAACACTTACACCAACAACGCCAGGTACGCGTAACTTAAAAAATACACGCAGACTATCCTTGCCACACATGTAACGGCATCCATTTTGTGAATCACTTCCTGAAATGGCGGAAAATCGGTAAACTGTGCATGTGCATTTTTGTCCTCATGCTGACACTCACTAAATATTGGAAACTTTCCAGAATTTTCTCGCTTTCTCCTCCGATGATGAACTGTGTGTCTGGACGATATCAGAGGACACATTTTATTAAGAGATACATCTGATGATTACTTTATTGAAAACATGTTAAATTACATCTATGTTTCTTACAAAATACATAAAATCATGAGGTAAAACTTAATATTATTTATTTTTTATCATAAAAATGTTTATAAAAATATATTTATTTTAGCCTGACGTAACAACACATTGTATGCTATACAACTTTGTATTGTTTAACATATAGTCATTAATCAAATATGATTTTAAAATTTGCAATTTCACAGTCACACAGAATTTGGATGCAGGCCCTGTTTGTGAACACACTGACACATGTTCATTAACTCACACCCAGCAACTTAGAAAGATGATTTACGTTACATTTCATTAAAGTAATTCATAACTTATTATATTACCTGAAAATATTAATAACTTTAACATCATTAACTACTTAATTTGCACACAAAAAAATAAAAAAAGGATTATGTAATTGGACAAATCGTAATGTTCCTCTTTAGCTTTTGTACAAAACACATAGAAAGATAAGAGTTAAAGTCTTATTATTAATTACTGTAGTCACTAATTTATTACAATAAAAAATATAAAAATAAACATTTACACTGCCTTACTTTAACAGTGTAAATACTCTTCTTTGATACTTTGCAGATCTCCTTTAATTTCACTGGGACACAGAAGGTTGCTGGATAGACACTTTGGTTACTACCAGGTACAGTATATTTGCACACACCATAAATTAATAACTGCAGATATTATTACTTTTAACAGCAGTAATGAAAAAATTGCACCCATCACGGCCCTCCTTCACGTCTCCCCTCTGGCTCTTGCCCGACCCTCCACTGTGTTTCTTCCCCCACCCCCTCTCCTCTCTGTGTCTTTCACCCCCTCACCCTCCTCTGTCTCTCTTGCACCCCCTTTTCCACCCCCACCCTCACACTCCCCTGTGTCTCTTCACCCCCCTCTCCCTCCCCTGTGTATCTCTCACTCCCTACCCTGTGTCAAGTCACTTCTCTGTGTCTCTTTATTCTCCTCTCCCCCACCTGTGTTTCTTTCCCCCCCCCCCCATGTCTCTCCCCTGTGTCTACTCCCCCAACAGGTAGTCCTCTACAATATACTCTCTATATTACCTTGCACTCTCTATATTACATTTGACTCTGTATATTAGATGGCCCTCACTCTCTAACACATACACTTCACTCTCCCACACACTTTGTCTATCATGCACTCTCTCTATTACACAATGCTCTCTCTCTCTCTCTGTATCACAGCTTGCACGCTCTATACTACTGTCACTCACTCAGCCGGATCACTTTGACGCACTGCCGCCACAGACCCAACACACTCATGTCATGCCCTACTACACCCTGCACAATTGCCACAATACATTAACAAACTAAAAATAAAACACTTAATCCTTTACAATTTACCATAACTTAAAATACACGATTAAACAATATTACAATGCTTGATTATCACAATCTGTAGGCTGCTAATACACATTTACATTTAACATTACAGATTGCAATAGCTGAAGAAATGGAAACCAGGAACAAAAAAATAACAAAGCATAGTAGTTGGACAGCAAGAAAGGAGTACAAGAAGAAGAGCGGAAGAGAATTTATAAAAAAAGACAAACTGCATTGAGAACAGTGGAAAAGGAAGTCCAAGAGGTAAGCTACCTTAAATGATTATTTTACCTCCAAATGTCACATTAACATACCCCCCCCATTGAAACTAAAGATTGATATTTCTAATTACAGAGTCCTATGGATGAACAGCCAGAAACCAGCAACCAATATAAGCTACGTCTGGCCAACGAACGTAAAAAAATATGGAGAAACAAACTGTTACACAAAAGTAAGATCAGAGAACAAGAGTGTGACCGAATTGCAAAAAAACGACACATCAGTGATCCAAAAAGGCAACGTAACTAAAAACTATTGTGCAACAAATAGATGCTGAATATGGTCATTATAGTAATGTAGATAGAGATTCTCATGTTGACCTGCATTTACAGGAACATCCATTATTCACAGATCTAAATGTTGAGACTCGAAATTGTGGTATTTTGAATGTGCTTTGTCAATTTTGTGGGGCTAATCATTTTATAAATGAAAGACCAAGAGATGGTAAGTTCATTAGTTGCTATCAAAAGGGAAAAGTCAAACTTCCTCCCAAACAAGAATTTCCAACATATTTGCAAAGTATAATGACTGACCCAACTTTCCTTAATTACTAAAATGCTAAGACGAATATACGATCTTACAATAGTGCCATTTATTTTGCATCTATGGGTGCTAAATTAGTTGGTAATGTTGAAGGACATGGCCCTTACTGCTTTAAAGTCCAAGGCCAAATTTACCACTGTACTTCACATTTACACCCAGACGAAGGAGAGCAAAGAAAATGTGCTCAACTGTTTGTACTAGATACAAACAAAGCTATGGAACCTCAACTTCTTTCTTATGGAATGGATAGAAACAACATATGGTGAAAGTCTCAATTCTAAGTATCCAAGGGATTACAATAGGTTGTATCAACCTTAGTTGATCCTACAGCTGATTTGCAATTGTGAGACCAATCTTCGTGCTGAGTACTTTGTTATGTATTTCCAGTGGAAGTTTTGGGTGTTAAGACTTGTTTATGATTTAGATACCACCAATAATTTTATAGGTTGAATCAACCTTTAGGTGTTCCAGAAATTCAATGAATTTGTGCAGTAAAAGGAACTTGGCAAGATATAATGATTTGTACTCTGGGAGTATAAAATGGGTCCTAGGTGAATCAAATTTTGGTTCTCTTTAGATGTTAAGTTGACTTACTGGTTGTATCAACCTTATGAGAATGCCATCTATTCATACAAAATGTGTGACAGTTCCAATGCTTATAGCATAATATAATTTAGAACAATTGCACTGAATTTTTGTTGTAGTTAAATGTTAGCCTGCCCCAAGCTCTGTAGCAATTCAGTGGAGTCTAAGTCTTTGCTATAAGTATATAGTAGAGTTAACCTGATTATATTGTGCTTAATCCTCACAGGTGTTATATGGAGATTTCTTGTTTTTTTTTTTTGATTGTAAAACAATTTAAGCTTTTGTCAATGTCCCATATCATATCCTATAATTCTTTGATCCAAATCCTCTTGCTTAAACCAATAGTTGGTATCATAAAAAAATATAAAACCGTGACAGTGTCAATCGGATACCTGTAGCTCTCTAGAGCTGATGCCGATTTCCAATAAGGAATCCTCTGTTTTCATGGAGTTGGTGTACTGTGATGCAGTTCTAGGAGTACACTTTGGCTAGTGGGAAAGGGCAATAGCCCACCTCCACTTGCTGTTTCAGGATTAGCTGAATTCCTTTGTCCCCAGACCCTTTTAGACCTTAGATTGATTGTGCTGTAGACATTAACATGGAAAAGAGTACTGATCCCTCTGGATGCCAGACTTGTCGTGCCACTGCAAAGCTGTCGGTGTCTGCCTCTCTGCTCTCGTCAGAGTTAGCTTAGCGGCTTAGGGGTATGTTCCAGGATCTAAACTTCAGCAGCTGTACTCGACATTTGCATGGGAAACCTCCATCTACCTCCGTTCTCTTTCCTACCCGAATAGGGCTCACACTGAATTCTGCAGCCAGCATCCACGCTGCATGGTCACCATCTCCTTTAGTCACTGACCACTTGCGCGGTTACCTGCACATTTCCGGTCCTTCCTACCAAGGTCCTGTCTGAATCTTTCAGACAGAAGGATTCTGATCATGTTTGGAGAGGGTGGGAGCCATACATTGAAAAAAGTTTCTATTAACTTCTTCTCCCACCTTCCTATATCTAAGAGATAAGGGTCAATTCCCAATCTTCAAAGAATCAAGAGGTACAAAGAGGGAAAAAAGATAAGAGGTTAGAGTACAAGAGAGATTGATCCTATTTCAGTCTTCCCCTATATAAATGGTTGTTTCCAATCATATGATTAGGGGTCTGAACCCCTTCACCCTTTAGTATTTCATATCCAAGTGTTAGTGAGAACCACCATTCCTATCTAACCATTTCTAGATGTGCTATACTATTTTTACATATTACAGATTTCATAAATACATTATATACTCGAGTATAAGCCGACCCGAGTATAAGCCGAGGCACCTAATTTACCACAAAATACTGGGTAAAATGAGTGACTCGAGTATAAGCCGAGGGTGGGAAATATGCTGCCCCCTGTGTCCCTCTTGTGCCCTCTGTTTCCCCCCTCTCTTTCCTGTGTCTCTTCTCCCCTATCCCTTCCCTGTGTCTCTTCTCCCCTCTCCCTTCCCTGTGTCTCTTCTCCCCTCTCCCTTCCCAGTGTCTCTTCCCCCCTCTCCCTTCCCTGTGTCTCTTCCCCCTTCCCTTATCACCCTCCTCAACCCCCCTCCTCATTCTCAACCTCCCTCCTCAACCCCACTCCTCATCCTCAACCTCCCTCCTCAACCTCCCTCCTCATCCTCAACCTCCGTCCTCATCCTCAACCTCCATCCTCAACCCCCTCCTCAACCCCCCTCCTCAACCCCCCCTCAACCTCCCTCCTCAACCCCACCATCCTCAACCCCCCCCATCCTCAACCTCCCGCCTCATCCTCCCTCCTCATCCCCAACCTCCCTCCACAACCCCCTCCTTTACCCCCTCCTCAACCGCATCCTCAACCCTCTCCTCAACCCCCCTCCTCAACCCCCCCCTCAACCTCCCTCCTCAACCCCCCATCCTCAACCCCCTCCTCAACCCCCCCATCCTCAACCACCTCCTCAACCCCCCACCTCATCCTCAACCCCCCCTCCTCAACCTCCCTCCTCATCCTCAACCTCCCTCCTCATCCTCAACCCCCTCCTCAACTCCCCCATCCTCATCCTCAACCCCCCCATCCTCAGCCCCCTCCTCAACCCCCTCCTCAACCTCCCTCCTCAACCTCAACCTCATCCCCCCTCCTCAACCTCCCTCCTCATCCTCAACCTCCCTCCTCATCCTCAACCCCCTCCTCAACCTCAACCCCCCATCCTCATCCTCAACGCCCCCATCCTCAACCCCCTCCTCAACCTCCCTCCTCAACCTCATTAGCATATACCAGGTGCTGACGCAGGAAGGAGCAGAGGCCGGAGGAGAAACTGCAGATGAAGGTAAGTGAGGGGAAAGGGAGAGGGGGAGGTATTTAGAGGTGTCTCTCTACCCCCCCATGTCTCTCTAACCCTTCGTGTCTCTTTAGCTCCCCCCTCTCATCCTCAACCCCCCCTCCTCATTCTAAACCCCCCTCTTCACTTTACCCCTCTAAATACCTCCCCCTCTCCCTTTCCCCTCACTTACCTTCATCTGCAGCTTCTCCTCCGGCCCCTGCTCCTTCTTGCCGTCACATGCGCGCCACGTCATTAGCATTGGCTGGTAGAGATGTCGCGGACAGTTCGCCTGCGGACAATTCGCCGCGATTTTGGCATGTTTGCGTTCGCATCGGACGGCGAACACATGCTCTTTTCGGTTCGCCTCCTATTCTTTATCATTGAGGAAACTTTGACCCTGCACCTCATAGTCAGCAGACACATTCCAGCCAATCAACAGCATACACTCCCTTCCAGGGCCTTCCATCTGAAGGACAGCATACATTTTAGAATCATTCTGAAGCTGCATTCGTTGTGAGAGGACAGAGAATGTAGCTGCTGGAGATTTAATAGGGCAATAGAAAGCCAGGCTGTGTATTTAGCTTCCACTACAGACCTGAAGGACTAAATCTAATTTCAGTTGCCTGCCTGTGTCAGGCTCACAGCTTATATTGTGCTCAGTGAAAAAAAACAACACATTTTTGACTGTAATAGATTGAATAGCAATTGCCTGCCTACAGGCGTGTGTGTGAAGCCTATTGCATCTACTCTGCCAACTTTTGCCAGTGCCCAGTGATACTTCATATCTGATGCAACCGTAGTTTACAGTGACATAAAACAACACTTTTTTGACTGTAATAGATTGAATAGCACTTGCCTGCCTACAGGCGTGTGTGTGAAGCCTATTGCATCTACTCTGCCAACTTTTGCCAGTGCACAGTGATACGTCATATCTGGTGCAACCGTAGTGTACAGTGACATAAAACAACACTTTTTTGACTGTAATAGATTGAATAGCAATTGCCTGCATACAGGCGTGTGTGTGAAGCCTATTGCATCTACTCTGCCAACTTTTGCCAGTGCACAGTGACACTCATATCTGGTGGCACCTTAGATTGCACGCGCAGTGCCCCAAATTTGAAGTAGGAGGTCCGACCAAGCATCTTTTTCTATCTCCCTGTTCCAAAAATCAATGCCATATACACGTCCCCTAATAGTGGACGTAACAGGGGTTAAACCGATAGGAATAGTACTACTTAACAGTACACACCTTATAATAACGCAGACAGAGGCAACGTAGAGAGAGGAGTCTGAAGAAGAGGAGTCAGAGGAGGAAGGTGGCTTTGAGGAGGTGGAAGACCAAACACAGCAGGAGTCCCAGGAGGCTTGTTGTCACCTTTCGGGGACCCTTGGTGGCTGGGTGGAGGAAGAGACCTTCAATAACATCAGTGAGGACAAGGAATGGGACATGGCTAGCTTGGTATCCAACCTTGTGCAAATGGGGAGTTTGTGGTTGTGCAAAGGGACTGTTTGTGGTTGTTTGCGGTGCATTAAACGGGGATATTAGTCTGTTACTGTGAAGCGGGTGTAACCATTACACTACCTGTTCGATACAACATCATACCTGATGTTTTAAAGCATGTTATTCCAAACAATTTAGGAATGTTAGGTGATTTATGCCCTTTATGGCTTAAAACCAGACTCTGCATCAACTATGTAATTTTCCGTGGGAGTTTTGCCATGGATCCCCCTCCGGCATGACACAGTCCAGGTGATAGTCCCCTTGAAACAACTTTCCTATCACTATTGAGGCCAGAAAGAGTCCCTGTGGGTTTTGAAATTCGTCTGCCCATTGAAGTCTATGGCGGTTCGCCGGGTTCGCCCGTACGCGAACATTTGCTGGAAGTTCGCGTCCGCTGTTCACGAACCTAAAATTTGATGTTTGCGACATCACTATTGGCCGGGACAAGACACCGGAAAGAGCGGAGGCCGGAGGAGAAGCTGCAGATGAAGGTAAGTGAGAGGAAAGGCAGAGGGGGAGGTATTTAGAGGGGTAAAGTGAGGAGGGGGGTTTAGAATGAGGAGGGAGGATTAGAATGAGGAGGGTGGGATGAGGATGAGGAGGGGGGAAGGAAAGAGACACGGGGGGGTTAGAGAGACACAGGGGGGTTGGAGAGACACAGGGGGGTTAGAGAGACACGGGTGGGTTAGAGAGACACAGGGGGGTTAGAGAGACACAGGGGGGTTAGAGAGACACGGGGGGGGGGTTAGAGAGACACTGGGGGAGGGAGAGTGACTCGAGTATAAGCCGAGGGGGCACTTTTTAGCCTTAAAAAAAGGGCTGAAAAACTCGGCTTATACTTGAGTATATACGGTAATTCCTAATTAATATTAGTTATTTTCAACCCTCAGAAAAACCCCTTTTATTCATGTTTAAACTAACAAAATTCGTATCTCATAAACCTTTTTAAATCTAATTGTGTAATGTCTATCTTAGTTAAACTATGAGTTCCTGAGAACCTTCATTTAGTGTTCCTTATTTTCACCATTTTACACAGTTCCTTTAAAGAACTTCCACCAACTTCTTTATGTAATAGTATACATATTAATGTCTACTATGACTTTGTGTCTACTGTGTCTACTTGTAAAGCTTGTGTCTACTTTGTGTCTACTTTGTGTCTACTTGTAAATCTGTGTATTCGTGATTTAAATTCTATAATTATCCCCATGACTTAATTTCTACTTAACCGTCTCTCTTCGTCTTCTCTTCCCTCCTCTCAATCCCCTCATCTACACCACAATTATTCATTGAATTGAGATAATTTATTTAGCAGGGCCTCACCCTTTTCCACTGATACTACTGGGAACCATTGTGAGTTTCCACAAATCATTAAACGAAAGGGAAACCGCATTTGTAACTTATCTTATCCCTTCTCAAAGCTGAAGTTATATCAATAAGTTCTTTCAGTTAAAGTAAAGTGTGAGCTGAAATATCCGATAATCTTTTTATGTCATTGTATGGAAGGTTCTACGTTCTTTTTCTCTTATTATGAGTTCTTTGTAGGGGAGGGAGTGAATTTTAACTATCACATGTCTTGGTTTTACCCCATTTATTTTTTTAGATAATGGAATTCTATAAACTGACTCTAGTTTGATATCTATTGATGTGTCTGATATCCCCAAGGAGGCCAACAACTTTATGACAAATATTTCCAACTCTATGTGTGGAATAGTTTCAGTTATACCTCTTATTCTGAGATTATTTCTCTTTGGCCTATCTTCTATATTGTTAAATCTCAACTTTAGGGTATTCAGAATATCTTCCAAATAGGACGTATAAGATATCATGGATAAGTGATCTTGTATTAATTTTCCAAACCTATTGTCTGACTCATCCAGCTTTAAATGTATATATTTAATTTTCCTAGTATTCTCCAATATCTGTTGTTTGCATGCTCTAGTCAGTTAAGAATGTAATTCTTTAAATACAACTTTTATTTTAGACATAGTAAGTGGTTCCTCTTTTTCTTTTTTCTCCTTACTTGAGGAATCAGAATTTTGCATTAATTGCAAGCTTTGGTCTAAAGAGTCTTCCAATAATGAGCATTCTATTAGAGTATTTGGGGCTTGACTTTCTTTATGTTTAGGCAAAAAAAAGGTAGATAGAGATTTAGGGTTTGATGTTTTTTTATCTTTAGATCTTGATCTAGTAGATTAATTTTTTCATCTTTCTCCTATTACTTTATTTTCCTTTTATTATGTCCTCCTTATATTAGAACAATTATAAAATAATATGACTTTCCTAGTCAATATGCAATTTTTCAACAGGAAAAAAGTCTGAAGGTCCTTTGTAAGGTCAATCTCTTAATGGAGTCTCTCACTCTCCCATCTTCTCCTTTATTATTAGTGTACTCTCTTTTATTAAGGCAATCTTATATACTCTATTTTAGGAGGTCTCCTTCTTTGAATCATATAGTCCACATGGAACATCTTTACTATCCAGCTCCTCTTCCCCCTTCCGTCCTCTTCTCTTCCCATACTCTTTTCCTTAGGGCTACTTTAATATTTTACCCAGTATATAGCCCAGTTCTCCAAAGTAGTCCCTTGTTTGTTTCCAGTTGCTTTGAATAATATATTTACTGGGGTTCTCTAACTCCCCCCATATCAATATTGGAATACACCCCTAATCACTGAAAAAATATATTGAAGATGAGATCGAATTAAACATCAAGCCAGGAAAAACAGCACTTTAAAAAATGAACTCAATCAATTCATATATGCAAACAAAAAATATCAACATATATCAAAAGAAGAGGACCAGCACTATCATTGTGAAATATAATCCTGCTTTAAGTAAACACATATATACACTGTGATTTATATTGATATTCAGTAAATCCTTACTCTCATGTAGCTGTCAATATTTAACATAAACCATAAATTAATAGGAAAACAATACAAGATATAAATATATGAATCAACCTATAAATCTGTACTAACCCATTTTTAAATATAATAAAGGATATAAATCTATACAAAAAAAAATTCCCTACACCAAAATTTTTCGTTTTAGCTTTTTTCGATCACCTTCAAATTACCATGTTACATTACTTTTCTTACATTTGCAAAGCATGTTTTTTTTCCTTGTAAGTTTAAATATACCAGGACTGTTAAGCTGAGCTAAATCATTAGTGACAAGTTGTGTAAATAGATCCACTGCCGGACAACTGGCCAAAGGAGGATTAAATGTTGATTTAACTTACAATTTTTGGGCCATTTGGCCTCAACATCGCTATCAGTCAAAAGAGCATTACTGTCTGTTTCACATCTAATATTAGCATCAGGTATGGATGTGGCCCTCCAGGACCGACTTGCCCACCTCTGCTCTAGAAGGAGCCAATATCTGAAAAAGGATTTCCACCTGAGTCATTTCACAGTCGATATTGCTGTATGATTTTTGTTACAGTTGACATTACAGTGGTGCAACTTTGTTTACAGATTCAGGTGAGTCTTCTGTTTTTCCTCAGTCTAGAAGGAACCATTAAAACCTCAGTGTAGAAGGAACCATTAAATTGCCCTGCAAAGTGTAATTGCTTTTCTAGGTTCCATTGAGTCATTATTTAATATCAGTTTAAATAGAGGCAATGTCTGGAGCATGTTTTAAAGATAAATCATTCACAGTTTGTATTTCCCTCAGTGTTGCAGCTTTGTTTAAAAGATTGAGGTAAGCTATCCGTTATAATCTGTATATACAAAACCCTTTCTTTCAAGGTGCTTGTGATAGATCTCATAGGTCAAATTCCCTTACAAAGTGTATGAGATTTTGGATGTGAATTATTTTAGAAGAAGCCAATATCTGGTGCATTTTTCCAGATGAGTTATTTTACAGCTGACATTGCTCTTACTGGTGCAGCAGTGTTAACAAATTCAGGTGACCAACTGTTTTTCATCAACATAGAAGCATTCATTTTATGGAGCTGAATGTGCAGGTTAGCTGTGTCATAGCTTAAATTGTCCTACAAGATTTAATGTATGTTAAAGTCTCAGGTGAGACATTTTCTAACATCGCCCTTGGTGGATCTGGTACTTAAAGCAGCCTGCACATGTGAGTCATTTCAGCAGCTGTCATTGCCTTACGTGGTGTAATTTTTGGGGGGATGTTTTCACATGTCAGAGATGTCATGTGTCAAATATACTTACAAACCGTAATTGATTGTACAGACTTGACTGGGTCATCATTCAGCATCACCCTAGATGGAGCCAATATCTGACGCAGGTTGGTGAGACATTTCACAGTTTAGGTAGCTCAATTTGTGTTTACAGGTTCAGGTGAGTTATCTCTTTAAGTATAGAAGGAGCCATTTTGGGAGCTACACAGCAGATTAGTAATTCCCCTTGCTCTATAAGGTTTAAAACACTTTTTAGGTTCAGGTGATTCATGCCATTACCCTTGATGGAGACAATACCTGGAGCACATTTTGCAGGTGAGTCATTTATTTAACATCAACGTCGTAGAAGTAGACATTTCTGAAGCTGCTAGAAGAGGTGAACCGTTTCAGGGTTGCCTGATTGCCTGATGAGGCATAATAGTATTTATAGATTCACATAAGTCATCTATTTAACATTATAGAAGGAGTAGCTTTTCTAGGTAATTCATCTTATAGCTAACATCACCTTCCATGTTGCAAATGAGCTTACAGTGTAGAAGTGAATAATTTGTCTTACTGTAAATTCTGTTTCCTTGAGCACACATGAGAGATATGCCATGCCCTCCAGAGGTAGGACAGAAAAATGGTAGAGCCCAGAATAAAAAATGGTCCTCCCACCCCAGTTTTCCCACAGTCTGGATAATAGTTATCACCACACAAACTTTCTCAAAATACATTTAATAACAAATATAGGAAGGGATGTCTGTTTGCAAGGAAATATAATTTACAGTAAGACAAATTCTCCATTTCCTTGAAGTCTCCTAGGCAGCACACACAAGAGAGATATATGAGAGTGAAATCATGGACCTGGCAAGAAATTGGTAAAATTGCTTCCAAAACACTACAACCAAAAATGGTATCCTGAGAACATAACACATTCAGTCAATACTATTTTACAAATGTATTCCAGTTGGACCACCATGCTGCTCTGCATATGTGCTCTGGTGAAGTATTAGCTTGCTCAGCCCATGAGGCTGCATGTGCCTGTGTTGAATAAGCCTTCAATTGTTGTGTTGGTTCTTTATTGTTTGATCTGATAACCTTGTATTGTGGCTTGATGCCATCAGATCTATTTCTGGTAGGCCCCATCTCATCACTAATAGTTGGAAAACACTGTGACTTGATGACCCCCCCCCACCCCCAAGTAGTAGTGACCTGCTGAGATAATCTGCCCTGACATTCTTCATTCTCATGAACCATAGTTAACTGATGGACATATAATTCCACCCAATGACAGATCCTTGCTTTTAATTTCTCTAATAATACATTTTGATTACCCCCTGTCTGTTTAGAAATGTCACAACTGTGGTTTTCTCTGGTTTCACCTTGACTGACTTGTTTGTAGGTAACTTTTGAAAAGCTCATAGAGCATTCTCTTCTGCTGCTGCTGCTGCAGCATATGTAAGGGCTCTTAAAGCCTTTGCAGGTCCTATTTAGAACCTGCAATATTCTGGCAAACATTTGCCAGTTGCGGGTTTGAAAGCCAGTGTATCCTTGGGGATTCGTAGCAATTTCATAGCGATTTGCGATTGTAACATTTACAGGCTTGACAGATCAAAGGCTTAGCTTCACTTCCCGTAGGATTTTTTCGTCAACCCTACCAGCCCTACCAACTTGGCTAATCTCCAATGATGCTTCCCGGTGGAAGTAGTGTTTCTGCTACCCAACACTACTTCACTCATTCAGCCTATGGATCAGGGAGTCATTGCTACCTTCAAGGCCTACTATCTTTGCCGCACATACTGCCAGTTCATTGACTAGATGGACAGCAAGGACAAACAATGAATGATGGATTTCTGGAAGAAGTACTCCATCATGCAGGCCGTCACTAACATTGATTTGTCTTGGAAGGAGGTGACACAGCAATGTCTAAAAGTTGTGTGGAGGAAGACATGGCCAACCCTACCAACCCTACCAACTTGGCTAATCTCCAATGATGCTTCCCGGTGGAAGTAGTGTTTCTGCCACCCAACACTACTTCACTCATTCAGCCTATGGATCAGGGAGTCATTGCTACCTTCAAGGCCTACTATCTTCGCCGCACATTCTGCCAGCTCATTGGCTAGATGGACAGCAAGGACAAACAATGCATGATGGATTTCTGGAAGAAGTACACCATCATGCAGTCCGTCACTAACATTGATTTGTCTTGGAAGGAGGTGACACAGCAATGTCTAAAAGTTGTGTGGAGGAAGACATGGCCAGAGCTGTGTTGAGATGTGAAACAAGAACAAACAGCACATCATATCGAAGATATAACGGACCTTGTGAATATGGCTGGACTGGAAGACGCAGATGCTTGGTATATAATTTAGGTGGGAGCCCAACCAATGAGGGCCTCCAAAAACACTCTCTCTTTCTCTCTCTTTCCAATTCTATGTGTTAAAATTAATTAAAAATATTTTCAGCTCAGAATTCCAAGAAATATAAGTATTGCACTATACTCTTGGAAATTGAATGAGGACATGTGAATGAGTCTACAATGTATTTTCACTTTTTAATCTAAAACCTTTATATATATTTTATATATTTATATACTTTATATATTTCTCCTTTTAGTATATTGAATGTCAATATAACACAACTTGCATAGGATAGGATGGATTTGAATTTGTTAGAACACCTACCCACAGGCAGTCACTGTTTTGTTCTCAATGGATCTCAGCAGTGTGGGGCAGGTACCTGACTCATGCTATAGATTTTGTGGGAAGGCTACTAACCAAAACATAATTTAACCTATGGCGGGTATATCCATATATATCTCTATATGTAACACCTATAGATGAGTTATCATAGCATAGCAGTATATAGTGATACATTTTTATTGGACAGACATTTTAGTTACAGTGACATGCTTTTGAGAATTAAACCTCTCTTTATCAATTCAACACCAGTTGAACACCATTTTACCCAAAATTATCACATTCTTTAACACTAAAGAAACAGGACTTAACGTAAATGGTAGGAACAAAAATAAAATTGAATTAATATTTGAGGACAGCAGCAACATTTAAAACCATCTTAAAATACAGATAAAAGCAAAACAATGACTCACCCTTTAAGAAGAACAACAATAACATATGATCAATTTCCTATGGTCCCTAAAGGGGCTCCTAGTGAACAGGAAGGCGCACATATAGCTGATGCCCCAAATCTGACTCAACCCTCAAAACAGCTACGGATATTCCGCCACAGCCGCATACCACACATTAGCCGCCATTTTAGAACAATAACTTACACAATGCGGAAGTACACAGCTACGCTAATGGATTTGCCTCGCGCACGCACACTATTACACTGCACACATTCATCACGCTTACACAGCAGCTCCACAGCACTAATGCTGCAGCAAACATCAACACAGATTGCAGCTCTTCAACACAATGCTTCCTGCCTATATTACTTCAAAATAGGTAAAAAAATGCCATGCTTGAAGACATAGAGGGATAGACAGGGCATAGTATAATAATGTTACAACGTTTCAGTCAGAAAACTAGGAAAAATGCAGACAGTATCTTGGTTAAGATGCTTGGGAATCGTGTGACTGTACGATATAACTATTTTGTTGTTCTGTTGTCTACCCTTTTACTAAATGCAATGTGATATTGTTACCGTGTCTTCAACAATAAAAAAGAATGAATAAAAAAATAGGTAAAGTATATTACTTTATTATTCTATTAGTTATTTTATTATTATACACCAAACAGCATTAGCTCACTTACGATTTGATTGCCGTCATTTTTTGACGGGCAATTCGCTAGTAACAATTAAAAGGTAGGATTTGCCCAAAACATACTCATGCTTAAATGATTTGCTTTAGACGGGTTTAATAATTTATTTTATCGATTCCTTAGCAAAGAACTGAATAGTACCTTATGTAATCTCTTTAATGAGATAAAACGGGAAGGAGTGATACCATCAGAACTAACGGAAATAAAAATAGTCAATATATTGAAACAAGGAAAAAACCCTGAAGAGTATAAAAATTACCGCCCAATTTCTCTAATCAACGTTGATATTAAAATTTACTCTAAAATTTTGGCAAATAGATTAAGCAAGATTATAGCTAGCTTAATAAAACCGGATCAAACAGGATTTATTCCAAACAGACAAGCGTCGGATAACACCAGACGTTTGTTGGACATCTTGACCTATGCGAAGAAAAAGAGGATCTCCTCCCTGACCCTGTCATTAGATGCAGAGAAAGCTTTTGACAGAGTCAGGTGGGACTTCTTGGAGGGCGTTCTGGAGAGATTTGGTCTGGAAAGCTTTGCATCATCAGCAGTAAAAGCCCTATATTTAAATACCATAGCACATATCTCATCCTCACAATTCAGTTCGGGCAAATTTTGAATAACTAATGGTACTCGTCAGGGCTGTCCATTATCTCCCTTGCTTTTTATTTTATTTCTCGAACCCTTACTGATAACTATCAGAGAATCATCAGAAATTAAAGGTATTGAAATAGGACAGGAAGAATATAAGATAATGGCTTATGCAGATGATATTATAATAACGATAACAAACCCTGAACACTCTTGTAGAGCTCTGCAGACTGTTCTTGAGGAATTTGGCAAATTCTCTTATTTCAAAATTAACCAACAGAAAACGGAAGTACTGACCTGTAACATACCATTAGAAGAAAAAAATAGGCTAGTGAATTCATACTCTTATTGTTGGAAATCTTTCCATATAGTACACCTGGGGGTAAGATTCCCAGGTCATACAAAAAATATCTTTAAAGATAATTATAATGAAATATTGAAAAAAATCAGAAAACTGTTGAATGACTGGAGACCTTTACAGTTATCATGGTTATCCAGGATAAATGCAGTTAATATGAGCGTAATCCCTAAAATCACTTATATAATGAGATGTCTTCCAGGTAAAATACCGGCTTATTATATAAAAATAATTCAAGAAACACTAGATGATTTTATATATCAGGGGAAAAAACCAAGGGTTAAAAAATCTATAATATATAAGAAACTTGAGAAAGGGGGATTAAGCTCCCCTTCTGTTAAGGAGCTAAATAAAAAAATTATACTTACACAAGCAGCTGGATATAACTACACACAAAACATTCCAAGATGGTTAACAATAGAGGAATCCTTATTGGGTAGATCACCCATAAAAAATATACTATGGAGCGCTATGTATAAACAGAAGTGGAGCTCAGAATTACCTCCTAACATTAAGTATATTATTAAAGCATGGCACAAAAATAAAACTGAACTTTCACTGGTTCAGTCTCCTTCTCTGGCAGCACCAATAGAGTTTCTTAATAATAACTCGAATAGATTATTTATATCCTTACTAAAATCACATAATATTAGAATAGTGGGGGATCTATACGAAAAAGGAAATCTATTGGAACTGAAAAGAATTAAAGAGAAATTTAATTTACATAATATAACGTGGTTAGAGTATGAAGGATTACAAAGGAACCTTAGTCTATTGGGATATAAGATTATGAACATGAATAAAATGTGGAAAATGGAAGAATACCTAATCAAAGGCGAATCGTTACATATAATTTCCAAATTCAGTAATATAATCGACGAAAATATTCCCTTTGATAAAAGTTTGGGAATATTAGCCTGGGAAGCTGACTTGAAAATTACATTATTAGAGGAAGACTGGACTAAAATTTTTAGTACAGTTAAGAACTCATCAATCAACTCCTCATATAATGAAATGATAGTAAAATTAATTCACAGATGGTACTATGTTCCCAACAAATTAAAAAAAATATACAGTAATTTAGATGGTCTATGTTGGAAACAATGTGGACTACCAGGTACAACCTTCCATATGTGGTGGGACTGTAAAAAAATTAAAATATTTTGGTTGAGGGTAAGCAAAGAAATATCGGCTCTTATTGGCAAACACATTTCCTGTAATCCTCTAATATTTATTTTACATTCGCAAATGGAAACTTTCCCTTTGGGGGAAATATATTTAATATCACACATATGCCTAGTTGCCAAATGGTTACTCTTGAAATATTGGAAACAACCTCAGGTCCCCTCTTGGAAAGAACTAGAGAACACCATCTCATACAACAGGGAATTGATGAGAACAAGAATGTCCGATAATGCACGAGATAATATTCCTAAGGCTACCCGTCTAATAAAATGGCAGCTCTGGGACCAACATCTGGCATTAAGCTAGAGAGTAGGTTGAGATGAAGTTCCTCTAGCAGTGTCTCTTTGAAGGTCTCCCTCTTTTTTTTTTTTTTTTTTTTTTTTCTTTCTTTCTCCTCTTTTTTTTGTTCTTTTTCGTTTTTTCTTCTTTTGCTTCTGTAGATCTTAACAATGTAACTGAAACTTGAGGGACAACAAGGAAGTTTTGATAATAAGATCTTGTTTTGTCATATCTCTGTATTGTTCGTTATTGTTTTCTTTTTATATGTTGTAAACGTATTATCTGTACAAGACATATTTATATGAAAAAAAAAATGAATAAAAAAAAAAAAAAAAAAAAAAAAATGATTTGCTTTAATCAACTAGATGAGTATAAATTATTGATATTCCTAAACACTGGTGTTTCCTTGTTGCAAAATTTTAATCAGAAAATCACATGCCTGGAAATAATCCAAAGAAAAAAATGATTTGCTTGCAGCAGTGGTATTGTTTGGTTGAACAAAATACAGTTATTATGATGCAGCAATCTTGTTAGATTAGGTCATATGCATCTGTGGTTAACCTCCCTGGTGGTTTGGCTGTGTCAGTACCCCTGAGTGTTAAAGTGGTACACTCGGGGATACTGACACGGTCAGACCAGCTTGTTCCGCCACCCTGCTCTTACAGTTACATTTTTTCAGTAGTGTAGTAGCCCCTTTCCCCCAGCCCCTGCTGCACACCATTCCCCTCTCTCCTCTCCCCTGTCCCCCTCCTTCCTCTCCCTTCCCCATCCTCTTACTGTGTAAGCTGCTCATCCTTCCCCTGCAGCATGTCTTCTGGCTGTGGCCGGGAATCACTATTGACATGATGTGCGTGTGACATCACTCGGGATTCCCATACACTGCCAGAAGACATGCTGTGGGGAAGGATGAGCAGTTTACACAGTAAGAGGATGGGGGAAGGAGGAGGAAGGAGGAAGCATGCAATCCCAAGTGTTGCTCGGGGTTGCTTCTTTAGAAACTGCAAATTAACCCAGAGCAACGCTCAGTATCACCGCTAGAGTGGTTAAAATTGCAACAAGTTAATAAGAATTATTATTTCTAGTATATTATTTCTAGTATATTATTACAATTTCTTGTGATCTTGCCACATTCTTTCTCTGGTTTTATTGTTGCTTTTCAGCCGTGGGTATTTACGCTTTTAACTTATTTACGATACAATGGACACACAGAGAGATAACACTGTCTTTCCACTTTTCTAATGTCATCGACCTTGTATATAGATCCACACAAATCACACACCAAGGGCCCAATTCTAATGCGCATTGTAATGTTACACATACTTAAAGTTGTAAGTAAAGTTGCCACATATTCTATTAGCTATTTGCATCCTAATTGCGAGTTACCCGCCCACAATCACCTCCTTTCCATTGACATTTGGACAGCTCAAACATTACGAATGCAACATACTTAAAGTTACACCAAATCCATATTCTATTAGAACTTTACATCTAGCTCGCAAACTAAGTCAGACCCACAACTAGAAAAAAGTATAACATTTCTGAAACAAATATTACGAGTAGTAAATAGGAATCACAAAGGGTTTTAAAGCCTGTTCTGATAGCTGTAGCAGCAATTAAACACACAATACTGTACTTTAAAAGCATGGAAATGTATGAAAATACATTAGAATTAATTGCACTACAGTCTCAAACTCTCACATATGCAATTAAAAAATATTATTTTTAACTGTTATTTATGTTTTATGGCCTAGATTCGAGCTATTGTTGCCCGTACACTAATTTGCTATTCAATTGGCGTCTTTTGGTGAGCCGCAAACGATCTACGGGTTACAGTCTGAAAATTCCTGCAGTTGTCAAAATCTTAACTTACAACCCATCTAAGCCTTTGATCTTGCAATCCCGCAAAAGTTACAATTGCTAAAATCGCAAATCGCTATTCAATTGCTACAATTCCTCAGGCCTGCAAATATTTTCACACTCGTAAATGGCAAATGTATTAGAACTTTAAAAGACGGTGAAAGCTATGTAAGACATTAGAATTAATTGCACAACAGTCTCAAGCTTGTAAATCTGCAATAAAAAAAATATTTTTTTTATGTGTCATTTCAATCTTGGTAATCAATGAGTGAGACCACCCACATGGACTAAAACATTTGCTTCATTCATTTTTATTATTTCGTACATTGCCAAATTGCGAGTCTGATCGCATACAGGACCGCTAATCGCTAATTGATTGACATGTAACCATGTTTAAATGACATATGATGATGGCCTCATTTTGTATTGGCTGTTTCTAAATTGGTAGTTACGGCTTTGTTTAATTGTTCATGATCATGCTTTGAAATGCTACTTATGATTGCACGGTTTACACTTTCGGCTTTTGGCCCATAAGTTGTGGGATTGTTCAATTGAATCAATCTGTAATTGTAGCAAATCTTAAGCCCACAGACTTACTGCCTGTACAACGCAGTCTGCGGGCTTGCAATTGAATAAGGCCCTATGTATATTATTATGCTCATGTTAAACCTTAATCTGACTTGATAAAGAGAGTTGTAACTCTGTTACTCTACCTAAAATGTTTGTCTAATAAAAAGTCACAACATACTGCAATACTCTGATTATTAATGTAGATTTTTGGACATTTACAGCAAGCACACTCTTTATATATGTGTATATATGTATATATACTGGAGTAATTACCAGTCATAAATTATGGTATGAGCTAATTTCATTGGGAAGTTAGCTGCACATCAAAATGTATTAATAGAAAAATAGATATTTTAATAGATAGAACATTAATTGGAATGTGAAAATATAATTCAATACAATCTTTATTTTCCTTTATTTCTTTTCTTCTTTTTTCTTTGCTACTCCTTTTTTATTTTTTATTTTTTATTCATTTAATTATTTTCTTTTATTCTTTTTTTTTCCTTGATTGGCCTAGGTTTAACTGTGTACACTTTATCGGTCCAGTTCCCGATATTTTATTTGCAGCAAGGCAGATAAAGACTCCTATCAGGATGATCTCCTGTGCAGATATTCTCCCATCCTTTGACACCTGATAGGAGGCAGAGATCATTTTTTAAAGATATATATTTATTGAAATAAAGTTATGAAACATACTGTATGAGCACTGCAGTGGAAGTGAAAGGAAGCCAATAAAAGACCCTACTCCCCCTGTCCTACCTTCCAGCTCTTTGCATTACTTGGGTGCAAGTTACTCACACCTCTCCCCCTGGTCTCCTCCAGCACTCTGTGTTATCAGGATAGCAGCTGATCTCCAAATGTTAATCTGTTTTCTAGAGGTATGCATGCTTCACTTTCATTTTCATTCTTAGGCCCTCATTCAATTGCAATGTTGCAAATTGAATAGGGGTCTAAATAAGCACATCACATATATTTTTTAAAGAAGTTTTTAGTTATTAATCATCTATCCAAAAGCACGGTTTTCACTAACTAAAAACTTCTTTAAAAAATATATATTATGTGCTTATTTAGAGCCGTATTCAATTTGCAAAATCGCAATTGAATGAGGGCCTTAGTCATTTGTTAATATATAAATCCCTGAGTATTTATAATCGTAGAGCAGACTGCGAGAAAGGCTAGTGACGGAGCAGCACTTCTGGACTGTTGCGTACTGTGATGTGATGTTTTTAGCACTGTTTCAGATGCGGTACAGACAATGGCTTTTGTAAATGTGTGTTTAAATATGTAAATATATATATATATATATATATACATACAGCCACATACTTATATGTCTATATAGATATATATTATATATATATAATATTATATCCAGTGTATATGTGTTTTTCCTTATCGCCCCCACATGTCCAACCTACTGACTCCTTTCTTCCTTTCTTTCTTTCTTTCTTGTCTATTAATAAAATTTGACTTTTTTAATGCTGACATTTTACTGTACATGAAATGAATCCAGCATTAAATTAGCTCTGCTAAAAAAAATGTATTGTTTGTTCTTTGCAGTAAATCTATGTATATTGTATTTTTACTACATCAATCTCTTAATTGTCTTACTAATAAAGAAATGCAAAAGAAAGAATAATTGTGCTTATTTCTCTCATTAGTTTCATACAGTACGGTATATAAAGGTCATGTAGTCATTCCTGAATAATATTTTTTATTTTGCTTGTTGTATAAAAAAAGACATACATGTTCCCTGAGATACTGCAAGCTATAGAAGGAGTCTGGAATGGGATGGATTTAAAGGAGAGAAGACGTGTGTCTGGCCAGGGGGTCTACAGCTTAAAAACAGAAGCTGATACCCAATATTGTGATGATGCTAGAGCTCCTGCAGAGTCCAAATCCTTCTCCAAATTCTGGAAAGACAAGAGAATATGACAAAATATAAAATAATATTTATTGATTTATTCACTAGCTTTTAGAAGTCTATTTTAATTTACATGCATCTATTTCTTTAACTCAAAAAAAACTATGATTTGGGCCACAAAAAAAATGAACCATACTGATTAAGAAACCTCTTAGAGAGATATAGGAATGATCTATAGATACAACTAGTAATATGCTATTAAAGGTTATTTTTACATAGTTTTTGCCAACTGGAACCTCTTACAAAAAATATATGAAAGTGAGCCCCACGTTTACATTTTTTTTTAAATTAGTGAGTGAGGTGTCAGCTACCCTTACGTTATATTTTCTGTTAACACTTTTTACAATATAAACCATGTTCCCAATGTCTTTCCTGACTGTTTCAGTTTATTGAACATAAACAACGACCTCCCACAGTCCATTAGTGTAGACTTCTTCCAAGGTAATATGCTTTACAAACCTGGCATCTCTAGAGCGGTGTAGGCAGGAATTCCTTTACACAGAGAGCTGATATGCTCCCCATACTCTGCAATATTAACAATAGGGGTCTGGTTGATTGTGTAGGTCACCATTTGTGTGTTAGGAGTGATCTAGAGGCAAAAGACAGAAATATTAAAATTGTTCTAGCCGGAGCACAGATGCTATTATATCATCCTCTGTGAATGTCTAGACATATAATAGTAATATTCTTTCCATTAAGATTTTGCCGACTTGACTAAAAAACACCATTGCAAATTGTATTAGTTCTACAGAATATCTATTATTAGTTCTACAGAATATATTTGTACAGGCATTTAGAAAGGATTGGAAAGATCAGAGGCTATACAGATTAGATGAGGCAAAGTTGGATAACTTTTGGAGTCAAATCTTATTCGGAATGGATAGGTTCCTCAAACTTCACTCTTTAGTATTTAAAACAATTCCATGCCGAAGTAGAGATGGGAATTCCAGCTTTATTAGAATACCACATTTATTACAATCACCGCATTTATTATAATCACCGCCCTCATTCTAAACAGGCAGAGCTATAGGCAAGACTTATTGAGAGGTTCTAGGTCCCACTAAGAAACATAAATTATATGGCAGAACAAAAATGGCCCATCTGGTCTGTTAATTCAATCCCCTGAAAATATTTGGTTTAGTTAATCCTAAGTATGGCTTTATTCTGATGCGTTGTTTGGCTCCACTACTTACTCTGGAAGGTGGTTCTACTCATCTACTACCTTTTCTGTAAAGTGTTGAAACTTAATACTAGGCAGTAGTGGGCAACTAGTACCTACTAGGGGTGCCAACAGCCCAGGATTTCATTTTCTCTTTGTAGGAGCCGGTTGGACCAAATAGAAGAGAACCCCTCTAAAGCAGATAGAACCTGAATACAGAGATATTAAAAGCCTGGACTGTTGGAGGCCATTGTTGGACCATGGTTCCCATCACTGTGCGAGGGGGTACAAAGTTCATTATGCTTTAGTCTAAATTTAAAAACAACAACAATGTTTAAATACACAGTTTAAAAGGGTGCCATTCAGTCTATCATAAGAATGCCCCAAGTGATACAAGTAGCTCTAACACAATATGCTAGAATTGCAGAGTAAAAAAAGAAAACATGTCATTTTTACATGTACATTTTCATGAAGCAAACTGTATTTAAAACAAGGACAAAATATTTTGAAAGTGTCTTTAGGATGTCACTGTCATTAATGTGTATATTTGTACTATTTGTACAAAGTGAGCTACTAAATCACCACTGAATAATACATTGTTTTATATATTTACTAAGAAAATAATTACACAGGGTAAATGTTATACAGCTAGTTTTAGTTGTAGCAAAATACATTTACATGCCTATTCTGGTCCATCTATGATACTTTAGTGAGGGTTGCATGTAAGAGGGGTGTTTACATTTCTGCAGGAGCAAGCCTTGTAGTTGTCCTTGTAGCTTTGTCTGTGGGGAACGGTGTAGGTGGAAAGACCAAAAATCTCTAATTATATAACAAATCACTTTGCACCTGCCTCTTCCCACCTTCTCCACGCCTCCTTTCCAGATGGATAGGATAAACAAAGCCTTCAAGATCCAAGTTATCAGGAAGTATTGAAACCAGACAAGATGTATCATTCATGCAAACCTCATGAGACACAACGCAAACAGGTCTTCAAAAATTAAAAAAATTTCTGAAATTGTCTTTATGCTCATGGCTTACACAGTTGCTAGAGTTAGATGTGATTTTTGCCCTTGAACATGTGACTGTTATTAGTACATTTAGTTCCTAGAAATTACCAACCCCTTAAACATTTAATTACACATGTCGATATAATTGGCAATAGGGATCACATTCTCACCTGGTATTTGCGCTTGGAAATGGCTCTTAGCTGAACCAGGCTGGGGAACATAGCTAAGTTCATCCTGTTGATGATGCACATCTTTTTACTAAACAATCTGGTGGCGGCATATCCCTGCAGGACAAAACACAGGATTAGTAAGGTATGTGCAGTGGCAGAGCTAGTGAACAGATGGCACAAGGGCCCTCCTTGATGGTCAGATGATCCCTAAGGTGATCAACTCTCAATAAAAATAATTATATGTCTCCTCCCCTAATACATTAAAAGTCCTTCTACTGAAGGCCATTGCTAGTAGCAGATGGCTCCTACCCAGTTGTGGGCCCTTGTGATTTGCATCTGCAGCACCAGGACTAATTCGGCCATTGGCAACATCTAAGGTCACCTTGTTTGATCCCCAGCTTTACCCAGATATTACATACCACAAAATGGCACAATGTGACTAATTTACAACATCCATATATTGAATTACATCCATCTCTATCTCTCTTTCATAGTATGGGTGCCATATATACTACATAGTGAGGAACTTTTAGAGATGTATTAATTTTATTATCCTGTCAGCTATAGATTATGCAATCATGGAGACATTTTATTCTTGCCACTAAAATGTAACATTTAATAAATCCTTTAAGAAAATATATTTTAGCCTTGTTCGTAAGAAACAAAAAATAATATGGAGAACAAAAATCTAATTGGGTATGCAGGTACATAATACTTTAGTGCTTTCTCGCTATGATAGATAGCTAAAACACTGTACACCCAAATAATAATTAAAATATATTAAATATATTAAAAAATAAATTAAATTCTCCTATGATGTCATTGCCAGACGTGAAGCAAACCAATACACTTGTCTCTTCCTCCCCTGTACCAAGGAGGAAGAAGCAGATGTACTGATTTATATATACATTAGAAATAATTGTTGTCTCTAACTTAATAATATAACAGTATGCACCAGTACCAGCATCTACAGTTCATACTAGTTGTTTGATTTAAACAAATATATCCTCTGAATTGATGGACACTCACTCTGCCATAGTCACAGATGGAGTCCCAGGATTTACAGCCATTCAGATTGTTAATGCTGGCCACATTGTTCTGGTTGTTAATATTCACATTCTGATAAACATTTCCTCCTCTGTTTCCTGAGTTGTTGATGTTGATATTCTGAAATACAGAGAGTAAAATACAAAATACTAAGAGACAGAATTGAGAGCAAGAGAAAGCACCTGTAAGGATCGCAAGTGCATTGCGGAGTAAACTATAAATGTAATGGGTAATAATAAAACCAATCAGCAAGCAATGCATCATATAAACATAGATTCAACATCAGTAAGAAACAAAAAAGCCCATCAATTTTGCTCATTCTATCTACCTAAAGTATTGGCTCAATTATCCTCAGGATAGCTTGGTATCCATACCAGGAATTTGTAAATTCCTTAACTCCTTGACTCTTCCACTCGCCTACTCTTTTTGTAAAGTAGTACTTTCTCAGATTACTTCTGAGTCTTCCACCTTACAACTGTTAAATCATGACCTCTTGTTTTTGCATTCCTCTTTTTTTTTTTGTTCAATGCAACATTCACTGTATAATACATGCTAATGATACAATGCATTTAAATTACTCCCAGTTCTTTTTGATTACAAATTTACCAAAAGTTAACCAAAGTTTTAATGTTTTATTGCAATATAAAATCAAAAGAGTTAGATCCAAACAATTGTGTTTGCTGGTTAATATTCTAATGCATGAAATCCATCAAGTATCATATAGCCTGAGTGTCATTACATTCATTAAAATCAGAAAAAAAGCACTGTGGATGAAAACTTATTTGATTTTGTAATTATTGTAATTATTTGTAATTATAATTATTTTATAAATTTCCAATAAATAGACAGAGATGGTTTTGACAACCTATAAAAAAAATATCTGTTATAATGTGTGAAGAAGGATATTTAACTCCACTTAATATATATTTATTTATAATTTTTACTCAGTATATTTATTTACTTACGTCATTAGCTAGTGTCTGAGTCAGGAAGACTCCCAGCAAAGCTGCTACCACAATCTAAAACAGAAAAAGTACATATTAAATTAAAACCTCTAAATGTAGAGTTTTGAAGGGTTCTTAGATATATCAAATCTTTGCACACAGTCCCAAGATAACATGGGCATGAAGAGGTCCTCAATTTAGTACATCCGTCACCTCATCCCATTTACATGTCCTTCACTGTCCATGAATATGGATTAATCCACTGGTAAATTAAAGGATTATTTCTCACCAGGAATTTCATTCTTGTACAGTATCTCTCATAGGAAAGACTGAACAGGCAGTATATGTGTTACCGCAGTTTATATATTTATATATGCAGGCTATATTTACTCAAGGAACCACAAGAATAATGTAAAATTAATTGAGGTAAATTGGAATGAGCCCACAGCCATTATCTCTATTTATACCTTTCATTTAGAACAACGTTTTTCCCAGTTTTGGGCGTATTACTAATGAGAAAATAATATATTTTCCAAAAGATTACTGACAACAATCAGTAGAAATCAGTTGCAGTGTACTATCAGTTGATGGTATTTACTGAAGGTGTAACTTAGTCAATAAATGAGCTTATTTTGAGAACAATTAGTAGTCTTGTTCCTATCCCTGTGTTAACATGATTGCAGCATTCCCTGTCTGTATTACTAATAGAGGTGGTCCCCGGGTTTAAGACGAGATTCATTCCTGAGAATGTTCTTAAGTTGGATTTGTATGTAAGTCGGATCCCTGAATAATAATAATAATAATAATAATATAATGGTTATGTGTGGTAATAATAATAATACCCCTGTACTGTAATAATAAATTACAAAACTATTGTGCTCTTTCTTTCTTTTAATTCAAACAAACAGAGCATAAAAAAAACTCATAGAAAAGGGCTTGGGAGCCGGTTCTTCGGTATAAGTCATTTGTAAGTTGGGACGTTTGTAACCCAGGGAGAGCCTGTATATCTTGCATGTATTATAAAAAGCCTAATTACGTTAAAAGTCCCCATAGCATGTCACTCTATGGCAGAGGTTCTCAACCGTTCTAATGCCGCGACCCTGTGATAACATTTCCAAAGTTGTGGCGACCCCTAACAATAAAATTATTTTCGTTGCTCCTTCATCACTGTAATTTTGCTACTATTATGAACTAAGATATAAATATCTGATATGTAGGATGTATTTTCATTCTTACAAAGTAAACATAATTAAAGCGTAGTGATTAATCCCAAAAACAATATGTCATATATATTGTGAAGGTTAAAAATAGTACAGTTACGAGAATGGAAACATTTTAATCATTATGATTAAATTGTCTGCCAACCTCTATCGAATGACAATTATAGTAAGAAAGTACTACCGGTAACTACCTGTGGAAAATATTGCACAATTACAAGTTTTACAGATTAGAATAGACAAAAACTTACTTTTGGATGGATTTAGGTGACCCCTGGCAAATCGTCATTCGACCCCCAAGGGGGTTCTGACCCACAGGTTGAGAACCACTGCTCTATGGGATCATAGCTTGAGCATAAATCTTGAAAAACGTAGGACATCCTTAAAAGACTCTGTAGGATTTTGGCATAATGATGTCAGCACTCAAGTCCAAATTAATGGATGTGGTTCAGATTAATTGGTCTGGATTTGATTCTGAAAACATGGCTATCTGAACTGACAATCAACAAAATGGAAGATATTATGCAGACAGAATACAGTGGTTAAAGGGCCAGTTAACTGAGTACAACTTGGAGCACACCACTGTAAAGTACTCCTATAAACATGTTGAAATACTTTTTGAATTTTTGAAATAGGTACCTTTTTTACATAAAAAATCGTAAATGAAGTGTCTGTTTACATGAGACTCTGGCAAGTCCCCTAGGCAGAATGACAGCAAGAGAGCAGAGAGCAGAAGCAGAAAGAGGGTTAACCCTTCCCAAGTTAATCTGTAGAGAAAAATTACCGTTAGAAACTAGAAATATGTAACTTGTAGATTATTTGATGGCTAATTACATTCCTGAATGGAGAGAAAAATCATAAATCTTGTGTTCACTGAGTTTGCACCAGCCAGTGTCAGTAGATGTAGTTAATCATTTAACAGTCAGGAGTATGTTTGTAAACAGACCTAATACTGTAGATTTTAACTGTTATTAGTGCAATAAAAAAAAACAATAGATCATTTTAACATAGAATTGTGTGCTCTTTCCATATGTTAGCTGATTCTGTCTGTTACTTTTTCAGAAAGATGTGTACTTGTAAACAAATTTGCTTTTCATTAAGGCTACTGAAAGCTCTGTCACTTGTAGATGCCACATTGTATATTGTATAAATAGGCATTCCCATGTCAGGAAGGGGATCTCCAGAAATTAAAATGGTAGATCTTGCTGCAGGATAATTGCAAATAAAATGTAAAATATTGAGAATGGTTCTATTTTGTTTTCCATGCTAAAAACAGATGACATATTTTCAAACCATATATATGTATATATATATATATATATATATATATATATATATATATTTATATATCACATATTATAATTGTCTAACTACGATTCGTCGTCACGCTGCGTTGCGTAGTGCGTACGACTTAGCGATGAGCGTAGCAGACGCTCATTGCCCGGCGAGCCTCGCGCATCGATGCGAGCCGTTAAACCGCTCTGTTGCGTAGTGCGTCCGACTTAGTGATGAGCACTTTGGCAATGAGTGCCGCAGGCGCTCATTTCAGGCGAGCCTCGCGTAGCGAGGCGTGCCGTTAAACCGTAGCACTTCAAAAAAAAATACGAGATGAAAAAAATTACGAGATAAGCGGCGGAACCAAAACACAAAAAAAACACTAAATACACACTAAAAAATAAAATAAAGGTCACTTACAGCATGGGGAACCAGGCAGGACGTCTGGAAGTGAGTTGGAAATCCAATTTACAGCGATTTAGCCAAGTTACAAGAATCGAAAATCGGCTAAGCGAGAAAAAAATTTCCGCGGAAAAAATTGAAAATGAGGCTATACTACTACGAACTGCGTAAAACACAGCCACAGACGTATGTGATGGAAAAACAACGAGATAAAGGATGCGGATTAACCGCGCAATGAGTAAAAAGACAGTAGCGAGTACATTTTACAATTACAGATTTACGCATTAACACAGATTTAACGCCTTTGTCTCGCGCAACATCGGATTTCCCGCCTAAACCAACGCATTTGATGAAATATAAGTTGCAAGTTATAAAAAATAAAAATGTCAAAAAAAAATTTTATTATTATTTTAAGGAAAAAAAAAAGGAACAAATGTAGCGCCATGTTGTGTGGCAAACAAATTTCCCAACATTTAATTTTTATTGACTGTCATTTGACCGTTTTACCATATTTACTGTTAAACCGTAGTACTTTAGCGGGCTTAGCGATGAGCGCCGCAGGCGATCATCGCCCGGCGAGCCTCGCGCAGCGAGGCAAGCCGTTAAACCGTAGTACTTTGCAATGAGCGCCGCAGAAAAAATGCCGGACGAACAAAACGAAAACGCGGCTACAGAACTATAACCACGGAAAACATGTACCGATAATCCGCTAAAATGCATACCACACATTATCCGCCATTTTAGGATAATGCGGAAGTACACAGCTACGTTAACAGTTTCGGCTCGCGCACGCACACTATTACACTGAACACATTCACCACGCTTACACAGCACCTCCACACCACTAATGCTGCAGCAACATCAACAACACAGATTGCCAGCTCTTCAACACAATGCATAAAAATACGTAAATTAATTTATTAATTTTACTTCTATATTTCAGTAGTACACAGGAAACAACATTAGCTACCTTAAAATTCCATATGTATATTAATAACTAAACAACTTTTAAAACATACACATCTGATTGCCGTCATTTTTTGACGGGCAATACGCTAGTATAGTTATAAAGAGTGAAGTAGCCATGAGTGTCCATTAATCTAGGTGAATAATCGGAGTATTGCAGTATATAGTGATACCTTTTTTATTGGACAAACATTCATAATTATTATGACTAGCTTTCGAGAGATAACCTCTCCTTTTGAAGTCTGAAGCAATGCAGCAAGATTTTTTTTTTTTTTTCCAGAGATTAGAATGGGACACGGATAAGCACCATAAATAATGTCCTGTGACTCTGTACATCAGGTTTAGATAAGAACATAGAGTCATAATTAAGGGCCATAAATGACCCCTCAATTTAAGGATTAGAAAAACACCAATTGAACATGTGGAGAGATGTGGAATGTTTTTAAGTCATAAAACATTTTGGTAATGAGACAAAAATCCTAAATCAATATTAAGCCCAGCATGTAATCATTTTTAATTCAAAAGTTTTCTGCTTCTGGATAGTTTTGAAATTTCTTTGATTTTCAGGTTTTGGATGGAGTTGTTATTCTCTGTGAAATGGGGTCCGACTGAGGTACAGTAACTATTTTCATTTTGATTTTTGATGGAAAGTCTATGCAGATTCATCCTCAGGTGTAATTTTTTCACTAATATAACCGCCCTCTCACATACAGTGCATTGTATTATGTAAGCTACATTGGAGGATGTGCATGAATATGACCCTCCAATGTTATAGCTATTTTGTTATGTGTGGCTGTGTCGTCCCTACAGATATGTTGACATAATATACTGCAAATTCTATTGGAACATGGTTGTAGGAACTGACGGTTGGGGTGGTGTGGGGACTAATCCCCCTCCCACCCCAGATTTTTCTATGTTTTCATGTATTTATATATAAGCTATTTTACGACCTGTGTATTCCTGTGTATACAATGATTTGTATCCCCTTTATAATTATTCTGGCTCCTACACCCTATTGCAAGGTTTGGTACCCTTTTCTCTGTTATGCTGTTCATTGCCCAATCTTGTATTCACCAATATTAGTCTCAGATTTAATTATGGCTCTACTATATTCATATATAAACCTGATCTACAGACTCACAGGACATAATTTATGGTACTTGTCTGTGTCCCATCCTAATCTCTGAGCAGATATTTTTTTTCTTTTTCTTGGTGCATACCTATTTTGCTTCGGACTTAATAAAGAGAGGTTATCTTTAGAAAGCTTGTCATAATAATTATGAATGTTTGTCCAATAAGAAAAGGTATCAGTATGTAGTAATACTATATATTGCAATACTCTGATTATATATATGTAAATTTTTATAGTGGATATATATATATATATATATATATATATATATATATACATACCATATCTCACAAAAGTGAGTACACCCCTCACATTTTTGTAAATATGTTATTACTAGCGACTTGCCCATCAGAAATGACTGGGCAATACAATTTGAAGCCATGGCAATTCTGTTTGCCACTAGTGATGTCGCAAACATAAAATTTAACCGGCGAACCCGGCAAACCGCCATAGACTTCAATGGGCAGGCGGGTTTTAAAACCCACAGGGACTCTTTCTGGCCACAATTGTTTCAACGGGACTAACACCTGCACTGTGGCATGCCGGAGGGGGATACATGGCAAAACTCCCACGAAAAATGACATAGTTGATGCAGAGTCTGGTTTTTAGCCATAAAGGGCATAAATTACCTAACCTTCCTAAATTGTTTAGAAAAACGTGCTTAAAACATCAGGTATGATGTTGTATCGATCAGGTAGTGTAAGGGTTAGGCCCGCTTCACAGTGACAGACCAAACTCCCCGTTTAACGCACCGCAAACAACCGCAAACAGTCCATTTGCACAACCGCAAACTCCCCATTTGCACAAGGTTGGATACCAAGCTAGCCATGTCCCGTTCCTTGTCCTCACTGATGTCATTGAAGGTCTCTTCCTCCACCCAGCCACCAAGGGTTCCCAAAAGGTGACAACAAGCCCCCTGGGACGCCTGCTGTGTTTGGTCTTCCACCTCCTCAAAGCCACCTTCCTCCTCTGACTCCTCTTCTTCAGACTACTCTCACTGCGTTGCCTCTCTCTGCATTATTATAAGGTGTGTTAAGTAGTACTACTCTTATCAGTTTAATACCTGTTACAGCACATATCAGGGGTCATGTGTAAGGCCTGGATTTTTAGAACCAGGAGATGGAAAAAGATGCTTTGTTGGTCGTATCACTTCAATTTTGGGGCACGGCACGTGCAATCAAAGGTGCCACCAGATAGGAGTGGCGTGTTTGTAAGTACTACTCTTATCAGTTTAATACCTGTTACAGCACAAATCAGGGGGCGTGTATAAGGCCTGGATTTTTGGAACCGGGAGATGGAAAAAGATACTTGGTTGGTCGTATCACTTCAAATTTGGGGCACGGCACGTGCAATCTAAGGTGCCACCAGATAGGAGTGGCGTGTTTGTAAGTACTACTCTTATCAGTTTAATACCTGTTACGTCACTTATCAGGGGGCGTGTATAAGGTCTGGATTTTTGGAACCGGGAGATGGAAAAAGATGCTCGGTTGGTCGTATCACTTCAATTTTGGGGCACGGCGCGTGCAATTTAAGGTGCCACCAGATAGGAGTGGCGTGTTTGTAAGTACTACTCTTATCAGTTTAATACCTGTTACAGCACAAATCAGGGGGCGTGTATAAGGCCTGGATTTTTGGAACCGGGAGATGGAAAAAGATACTTGGTTGGTTGTATCACTTCAAATTTGGGGCACGGCGCGTGCAATCTAAGGTGCCACCAGATAGGAGTGGCGTGTTTGTAAGTACTACTCTTATCAGTTTAATACCTGTTACGTCACTTATCAGGGGGCGTGTATAAGGTCTGGATTTTTGGAACCGGGAGATGGAAAAAGATGCTCGGTTGGTCGTATCACTTCAATTTTGGGGCAAGGCACGTGCAATCAAAGGTGCCACCAGATAGGAGTGGCGTGTTTGTAAGTACTACTCTTATCAGTTTAATACCTGTTACAGCACAAATCAGGGGGCGTGTATATGGCCAGGATTTTTGGAACCGCGAGATGGAAAAAGATGCTCGGTTGGTCGTATCACTTCAATTTTGGGGCACAGCGCGTGCAATTTAAGGTGCCACCAGATAGGAGTGGCGTGTTTGTAAGTACTACTCTTATCAGTTTAATACCTGTTACAGCACAAATCAGGGGGCGTGTATAAGGCCTGGATTTTTGGAACCGGGAGATGGAAAAAGATACTTGGTTGGTTGTATCACTTCAAATTTGGGGCACGGCGCGTGCAATCTAAGGTGCCACCAGATAGGAGTGGCGTGTTTGTAAGTACTACTCTTATCAGTTTAATACCTGTTACGTCACCTATCAGGGGGCGTGTATGAGGCCTGGATTTTTGGAACCGGGAGATGGAAAAAGATGCTCGGTTGGTCGTGTCACTTCAATTTTGGGGCACGGCGTGTGCAATCTAAGGTGCCACCAGATAGGAGTGGCGTGTTTGTAAGTACTACTCTTATCAGTTTAATACCTGTTACGTCACCTATCAGGGGGCGTGTATAAGGCCTGGATTTTTGGAACCTGGGAGATGGAAAAAGATGCTGGGTCGGTCCTCCTACTGTCACAGGGCCGGGGGGGGCGCTCCCTTGTCGGGCTACCTGGTTGATTCTGCCTCAAAGATTAAGCCATGCACGTTTAAATACACACAGCCGGTACAGTGAAACTGCAAATTGCTCATTTAATCAGTTATAGACTGGTTCCTTTGATCGCTCCATCTTTTACTTTGATAACTGTCGGAATTAGAGAGCTGATACATGCCGACGAGCGCTGACTCCCCGGGATGCGTGCACTTATCATAGGTATTGTTGCAGCCGCTGCTGTTGCAGCGACCAGAAACATTTACGTTTGTTTCCCAGGCAGAAACTGCCCTAAAGCATTGAACCCTAGTTGGTGGCGGATAAGTCACGCAAGTCATGCGGCATTCAAAGATAAAATACTGCAGCTTGTGGACCATTTTTAGCTCAAGGCAGCTCATCTCATCAGCCCTTTTTTAGTCTAATGTATCGCCCAGTGTCAGTTCGTTCGGGATCCATCCCTCATTCATCTTTATAAAGGTGAGGGAATCTAGACTTTTTTGACCTAGGCGACTTCTCTTTTCAGTGACAATACCTCCTGCTGCACTGAAGGTCCTTTCTGACAGGACACTGGAAGCGGAGCAGGCCAGAAGTTCTATGGCAAATTGGGATAGCTCAGGCCACAGGTCAAGCCTGCACACCCAGTAGTCAAGGGGTTCATCGCTCCTCAGTGTGTCGATATCTGCAGTTAAAGCGAGGTAGTCTGCCACCTGTCGGTCGAGTCGTTCTCTGAGGGTGGATCCCGAAGGGCTGTGGCGATGCGTAGGGCTGAAAAAGCTCTGCATGTCCTCCATCAACAACACGTCTTTTAAACGTCCTGTCCTTGCCGGCGTGGTCGTGGGAGGAGGAGGATTACTTTCACCTCTTCCCCTGTTAGATTCCCGTTGTGCTGTGACATCACCCTTATACGCAGTGTAAAGCATACTTTTTAATTTCATTTGGAACTGCTGCATCCTTTCTGCCTTGCAGTAATTCGGTAACATTTCAGGTACTTTCTGCTTATACCGGGGGTCTAGTAACGTGGACACCCAGTACAGGTCGTTCTCCTTCAGCCTTTTTATACGAGGGTCCCGCGACAGGCACGACAGCATGAAAGACCCCATTTGCACAAGGTTGGATGCCGAGCTACCCATGTCTCGTTCCTCGTCCTCAGTGATCTCACTGAAGGTATGTTCTTCCCCCCAGCCAAGTACAACACCACGGGTACCAGATAGGTGACAACGAGCACCCTGGGAGGGCTGTTGTGATTGGTCTTCCTCCTCCCCCTCAAAGCCACATTCCTCCTCTGAATCCTCTTCCTCACAATCCTCCTCCAGCGTTGCCGCAGGTCCAGCAAGCGATGCTGATAAGGCTGTTTCTGGTGGTGATGGTGACCACAACTCTTCCACTTCTTCATCACGCTCATCTATGGCCTGATCCAACACTCTTCGCAGGGCACGCTCCAGGAAGAAAACAAATGGTATGATGTCGCTGATGGTGCCTTCTGTGCGACTGACAAGGTTTGTCACCTCCTCAAAAGGACGCATGAGCCTACAGGCATTGTGCATGAGCGTTCAGTAATGTGGGAAAAAAATTCCCAGCTCCGCAGAGGCTGTCCTAGCACCCCGGTCATACAAATACTCATTAACGGCTTTCTCTTGTTGGAGCAGGCGGTCGAACATTAGGAGTGTTGAATTCCAAAGTGTGGGGCTGTCACAAATCAAGCGCCTCACTGGCATGTTGTTTCGCCGCTGGATATCTGAAAAGTGCGCCATGGCCGTGTAGGAATGCCTGAAATGGCCACACACCTTTTTGGCCTGCTTCAGGACGTCCTGTAAGCCTGGGTACTTGTGCACAAAGCATTGTACGATCAGATTAAACACATGTGCCATGCACGGCACATGTGTCAACTTGCCCAAATTCAATGCCGCCAACAAATTTCTTCCGTTGTCACAAACCACTTTGCCAATCTTCAGTTGGTGCGGAGTCAGCAATTGATCCACCTGTGCGTTCAGGGCAGACAGGAGTGCTGGCCCGGTGTGACTCTCTGCTTTAAGGCAAGTCAACGCCAAGACGGCTTGACACTGCCGTATCCGGGATGTGGAATAGTATCTGGGGAGCTGGGGGGGGGGGGGGGGGGTTGTTGATGTGCAGCAAGACGCAGCAGCAGAAGAGGACTCAGCTGAGGAGGTTATGGAAGAGGGTGGAGTAGGAGGTGTAGAGGAGTTGGCAGCAGGCCTGTGTGCAAGTCGTGGCGGTGTCACCAACTCCTCTGCAGAGCTACGCATTCCATGCTTGGCAGGCGTCAGCAGGTTTACCCAATGTGCAGTGTAGGTGATATACCTGCTCTGACCATGCTTTGCAGACCAGGTATCAGTTGTCAGATGGACCCTTGCTCCAACACTGTGTGCCAGACATGCCATTACTTCCTTTTGCACAATCGAGTACAGGTTGGGGATTGCCTTTTGTGAAAAGAAATTTCGGCCAGGTACCTTCCACTGCGGTGTCCCAATAGCTACAAATTTTTTGAACCCTCAGACTCCACCAGCTTGTATGGTAAAAGCTGGCGGGCTAAGAGTTCAGACAAGCCAGCTGTCAGATGCCGGGCAAGGGGATGACTTTGTGAAATTGGCTTCTTACGCTCAAACATGCCCTTGACAGACACCTGACTGTGGGGAGATGAGCAGGAACAGCTAGAGGCGAGAAACGGAGTGGCGGATGGTTGAGAGGGGGCAAGGAGGACAGCAGTGGTTGACGTGGATGAAGATGCTGGACCAGGAGGAGGATGGCGGCTTTGAGTTTGTGTGCTGCTTGTACTCAGGTGTTGATCCCATTGGCGTTTGTGATGTGACATGATGTGCCTTCGCAAAGCAGTTGTACCTAGGTGGGTGTTGGACTTCCCACGACTCAGTTTCTTTTGGCACAGGTTGCAAATGGCATTGCTGTTGTCACAGGCAGACACACAAAAAAAGTGCCACACTGCTGAGCTCTGCAGTGACGGCGTTCTGGTGGTGGCAACAGCATGCATTGATTGGCGTGCTGTCTGGCTGACCCCAGGTGCCGATGCATGCTGTCTGACTGGGCCACTAGCTCCTTGCGATGACCTCCCTCTGCTTCCTCTCTGTCTCCCCATCTGAACTTTCCCCCTGTTTTTTTTCTCTTCTAGCGGCCACCAACGTGACATCCATGGTCGCATCGCCATCATCATCACCCGCTTCACTTGTATCTGACAACTCAACAAAGGAAGCAGCAGCGGTTACATCATCATCATCATCATCATCACACCGTACATACATGTGTGTAATGCTGCCTGACTGAGACATATCCCTGATATCTACATCCTCTGACAATAATGGTTGCGCATCACTCATTTCTTCAAACTGATGTGTAAATAACTCTTCTGACTGATCAATTGAAGCGGCTGTGGTACAAGTGTTGGTGGTGGCGGCAGGCGGGCGAGTGGTAACTTGAGAGGTGCCCGAAGCTAAGCTGGAGTAGGATGGTGCGTCAATGTTCCGAGCGGAAGCTGTAGAAGATTGGGTGTCCTGTGTTAGCCAGTCAACTGTGTCCTCAGAAGTTTTTGAGTTCTGGGTAACTGGCCTCTGAACACTGGGCATTATTGTAGTGCCAAAGGGAATCACAGCACCATGACCACGACGGCTCCTGCGGATTGGCCTGCCTCTGCCTGTCATGTTTCTTGCGATTAGCGGTACTATGTGTGAAAGCTACTGTGACAACAGATATGAGTGGCACTGTGCACTTGCAGAAGTTGGCAGAGTAGACTCTGTAGGCCTGACACACACGCTTGCAGACAAGTAACTGCTATTCAATGTATTACAGTCAAAATTGTATTCTTTGTTTAAATGTGGACTACTGACTGTAACACCAAATATGAGTGGTGGCACTGACTGGGCAAGTGGGCACAGTATATGCTGTGAGCCTAAGACACACACGCTGGCAGGCAGGCAAATGAAATTAGAAAAAAGTGTTGCTTTTTAGTAAATGTAGACTGCTGGTACACCACCAGATTGGATTGGTTGCACTGCGCACAGTATAAGTTGTGAGCCTGAGAGACACACACAGACTAGCGGTCAGGCAAATGAACTTAGATTTAACAAAATACAATTTTGGGTTTTTTAAATGTCGACTGCTGGTACACCACCTGATTGGATTGGTTGCACTGGGCCCAGTATCAGTTGTGAGCCTGACACACACACTGGCTAGTAGGCAGGCAAATGAACTTAGATTAGACAAAATAAAAGTTTTGGTTTTTAAAAGTAGACTGCTGGTACACCACCAGATTGGATTGATTGCACTGAGCACAGTATCAGTTGTAACACTGAGACACACACAGACTAGCGGTCAGGCAAATGGACTTCAATTTAACAAAATACAATTTGGGTTTTTTTAAAGGTAGACTGCTGGTACACCACCTGATTGGATTGGTTGCACTGGGCACAGTATCAGTTGTGAGCCTGACACACACACTGGCTAGTAGGCAGGCATATGAACTTAGATTAGACAAAATAAAAGTTTTGGTTTTTAAAAGTAGACTGCTGGTACACCACCAGATTGGATTGATTGCACTGGGCACAGTATCAGTTGTGAGCCTGAGACACACACAGACTAGCAGTCAGGCAAATGAACTTAGATTTAACAAAATACAATTTGGGTTTTTTTAAAAGTAGACTGCTGGTACACAACCTGATTGGATTGGTTGCACTGGGCACAGTATCAGTTGTGAGCCTGACACACACACTGGCTAGTAGGCAGGCAAATGAACTTAGATTAGAGAAAATAAAAGTTTTGGTTTTTAAAAGTAGACTGCTGGTACACCACCAGATTGGATTGATTGCACTGGGCACAGTATCAGTTGTGAGCCTGAGAAACACACAGAATAGCGGTCAGGCAAATGAACTTAGATTTAACAAAATACAATTTGTTTTTTTTTAAATGTACACTGCTGGTACACCACCTGATTGGATTGGTTGCACTGGGCACAGTATCAGTTGTGAGCCTGACACACACACTGGCTAGTAGGCAGGCAAATGAACTTAGATTAGACAAAATAAAAGTTTTGGTTTTTAAAAGTAAACTGCTGGTACACCACCTGATTGGATTGATTGCACTGGGCACAGTATAAATTGTGAACCTGATACACACACTGGCTAGTAGGCAGGCAAATGAACTTAGATTAGAGAAAATAAAAGTTTTGGTTTTTAAAAGTAGACTGCTGGTACACCACCAGATTGGATTGGTTGCACTGGGCACAGTATCAGTTGTGAGCCTGAGACACTCACAGACTAGCTGTCAGGAAAATGAACTTAGATTTAACAAAATACAATTTTGTTTTTTTTAAAGGTATACTGCTGGTTCACCACCTGATTGTATTGGTTGCACTGGGCACAGTATCAGTTGTGAGCCTGACACACACACTTACTAGTAGGCAGGCAAATGAACTTAGATTAGACAAAATAAAAGTTTTGGTTTTTAAAAGTAAACTGCTGGTACACCACCAGATTGGATTGGTTGCACTGGGCACAGTATAAGTTGTGAGCCTGACACACACACTGGCTAGTAGGCAGGCGAATGAACTTAGATTAGTCAGAAAAAAACAAAAAAAACAGGCTGATGTTATAGCCCTAAAATGGGCTTTTTGGGGTACTGTCCTTGCAGCAGAGATCAAAAGAGTCCTTCAGGACTGTATTGGACACTGTGTACAGTAGCCTAGCTATGGTTTTCCCTATTGAATTAGTATCACCTACACTCAGCCTCCTCTCAGTAAAACTGCAAGTTAGTTATGATTCCAAAATGGCTGCTGTCCATGAGGTTGAAGGGTCTGGAAGGCAGGGTATGATGCTGATTGGCGGGAATGTGTCTGCTGACTGTGAGGTGCAGGGTCAAAGTTTGTTTAATGATAAAGTATAGGGGGCGGATCGAACATTGCATATGTTCGCAGTTTGCCGCGAACGCGAACATGCTATGTTCGCCGGGAACAGTCCGCCGGCGAACTATTCGCGACATCTCTATTCCCAATATGTTTTTATTTTGTATAATAAAATATTAATTTTAATTATTTTATTGCATCTTATATGAGTTCACAATTATCAAGGTTTAATGATGGAGTGTCTTTTCTCTTTATGTATGCTATTACACTAATTATTTTTCTAACTCCCCTTATTGAGATATTATAAATAGAGGAAGTTACCTTGTTAGGTGGTGTATTCAAACCCTTGTTTTGTTAATGGGTGCATATTTCCATCATATTTCCATTTCTGAATATTATTCATTTGTCATTTATATTTAATTTAATTCTGTTCACCCATTGTTTTCATGTATACCTTCTATGAATTTGTTTATTATATCATGTGTGCTTTCTGTACAAATGTATTGTTGGATAATTTGCTTTTACTTATGCCCCACACATTTCCTTAATGCTGCCTATATTTTTATACGTTTTGTTCCATTTCTTTACCCATCCTATCTTTGCAAACCCACATTTGGTCATGTGTAGTGTGCTATTGTGTTATTTTCGTACTGCAGATTGCCTTTTAAAATCCCCCGCTCCATCTTGGTATGACCCAGGGAAGGGGATTGTCCCGCCCCTCTCCTTCAGTGCTGTGCATGACAGGCGGTAACACAGTGCAGAGAGGCTGCAGAGCTCCCGGGTGCACGTGTGATCCCATGCTGGCGAGAGGTTTATATGGGGTGTGTGACAGAGCAGCAGCTGGGAGGTAGCTGCTAATACATCTGCAAAGTAGGGAGGGAGACAGAGCAATGAGAGGGGGAGAAAATATAGTGAGAGCAAAAAGTGACAGAATTAGAAGGGTGCACAGAAACAGCAGGGGAGGAAGCACAGGGAGAACAGGAGGAGATAGAAGAACAGGAAGAGATAGAAGAACAGGAGGAGATAGAAGAACAGGGTAGAAAACCATCAGGAGGAGAGGATATTCAGCAGGAAGACAGAGAGGAGACAGATGAAGAGTGTGTGGTGTGTGTGTTGTGGGTGTGTGTGTTTGTAGTTGGTATGTGTGTGTGTAGTAAGTTGGTGTGTGTGTATATATATTTATATATATATATATATATATATATATATATATATATATATATATATATATATGTATATGTGTGGTGTGTATGTATATGGGTGTGAGGGTGCATGTGTATGTGTGTATGTTGGGAATAAGGGGAAAACATAAGGTGAAAAGTAACAGAGAATGATAAGTGAGTCGGAGAGAAAATTAGGGTGGATATTCAAAGCTGGAGGAGAGAAGTCTGTGAAAAATAGATAAGTATAATATGTACGGTAAGTTAGATACATTTATAAGATATAATAATTTATTTCAGTCCAGGCTTAGTGCTGGTAGTAAGGGGTAGTGTGCATTATATAACTAGGTGTGTAAAGAAGAAGGTACTCACTCTCCCCTCAGCCCTCCAAATTCTTGCACAGACAAACATAGGCTAAGGAGACAAGGCAACGCCATGGAGGCAAGGTAAATTACCTCTTGATTCCTGTCCTGACTCTAAAATTCATTAAATCATATAATATGTGAGTGTGGTATGTGTAAATATTTCAGGAAATCAGAATGTATGTCTGCATAGCATGTAGTCACTGCCCTCCATACACACACTAAACAATTATTATGGTAATTCATAGTGTATGTTGGTAAACTGTGCTCAGAAGAACATGCATTTAATTTTCAGTTTATCTTACACACAGATGTCAGCCTTTCAGATCCTTATGACAAGCACTCTGTTATCTCAATCTTATAGGTGAGTATTGTTAGTATTTGCTAATTATTGCTTTGGGGGCTGTATTGTTTTTAGTCTAAAGTTATATGACATTGAGAAGAATGTATGTGACCAGATACAAGAGAGTAATTAGATCAGCTTTGGTACTCCCTAGGCTTTATACATGCACATTCTTCTCAACAACATATACATTTAGATGGCAATCAATAAAAACAGATTCACAGTGGGTAATTAGCAGATACTGGCAATAATCAGCCATAAGAATGAGATAACAGACTATGCTTGGTGGGTGAATCAGAAAGACTGGCTGACAGGTAAAAATAAAACTTTAACTTACTGAAAGAAAATGTAATTGTTTTAGAATAGCGATAATTTAATTCATGAGGTACTTGGCATTAAATACATTTTTAAATTATACAATATTGGAACCTATCTTTTATCTCGATGGCATGCTCCATTATTACAAATGGTGCGGGCCATAAATTATATTAATATAAAGAGTCTTTCCTACCTTTTAGGATATGTATTATGCACTTTTGTTTGTGCATAAGTACAGCCAGTTTGAATCTGTATATTGTTCTCATTTGTTTGGGGCCTTTGGGGTTATTTATTATTATTTATTATGTTTGTCCATTTTCATATTATTGGCAACTGACAAGTTGTTATGTTCCTTCAAAAGGACACCTTAGGTTTTACCCCCCAGGGGCACCAAATTTGTAAATCCATTCCTGAGTACATTTTACCCTAGTAGATGCTAAGCATCATTATTATTATTATTCAGCGTTACCTTTTTAACTCCTTGTTGGGGCTTCCTGATACTTAGTTGGCGGCTTGAACCACAGGCCTCAGTCAGAATTCTGAGGAGCAGTACTGGAAGTAACGCACACACAATGGTTCTCAGTACACATCTTGTTTATTGCTACGTCATAACATAGGTTATATACTTGCTAAAGAAGGCGGATATTAGAGGCAAGTTACACTATAGACGTTAGTCGGTACAAGGACAGATAATCATGTGTTTTCTGTTTCTTAGAATAACAAAGAAGAAATGTCTGTGTTTTAGTATCCCAAGGACAAGAATATGTTATTGTGGTTAGCCTATATCTCATGTGAATATGTCAGCAGAATATGTTAACCCCTTCATCAGCAGAATATGTTAACCCCTTTATCAGCAGAATATGTTAACCCCTTCATCAGCAGAATATGTTAACCCCTTCATTCCCCTCTTAGATCACAACGTGATCTTTATTTGGGATGTAAGCAGTGGTGTATATATATGATAGGAAGCGGACTGAGACACCGGAAGGCTATAGACCCTCAAGGGTATCAGTGCATGAGATATACCTGTGACCAGGTGGGGTTAAGTCACAGAATTGAGCTGAAAATTCTTAGGAATAAAGCCTTGCAGCATGTAATAAAAACACAAAGGAATACAAAGGAAGCAATGACACAGAGACAAGCAATCAGGATCTTCTGACCTAAGGAGCCGAGCCAGGAAAACATATCTTCCCAGACGCTCCCTTGAAACAGTTTGAGACGGTCAGCAATGTCCCTTGTTTGCTCTATGTCATTAGTAATAATAGCAGAATTATCATCAATATAAGAACAACATTCTTTACCTATTAAAGCACATACACCGCCTTTGGAAGCTAAAACATAATCTAAAGCCATTCTATTTTGCAAAGCTACCATTCTAATGTGCACTTGCTCCTGGTTTAATGTCTCAATTGCTTCAGCAGAGCTACTCAAGGCCTTCTCTACTAGTAGAGAAAGGATGGATAGTTCTTCCTGTAGTCTCCCTACGCCTACATTTGGGAAGGTTTGTAATAGAGAAAATAAATAGGGACAGCCGGGACCACTACAGTTCCAAGGTGAACAACTCTTGTACAGGTCGGAAAGAGAGGAACCAGAGGAGGTCCTATTAAAAATAATAGGTTTCTCTTTTTCCCAATGCAGCCTCTTGTCCTTCGGGGATCCACCCACACCACACCCATGATATTAAGGCACATTTGGATACATTTATGAATGTGCTCTGTGTATATAATAAAGTTTTGTTATACTGGTATCACTGTTTCTGTGTTTGTGATGGCTAATGTTTTGTGTCCTCAACATACATAACATTTATGTAACTGTCATATATTTGTACTTAGATCATCGTCCTGTACCCCCATCTCTTCATGTGTTTGACACCTGTAATCATATGTTTGCATGTCACTAAATGTAAGCTAATTGGAATGTGATGTTGTCATGGCCAAGTCTATGTTAAAAGTGATGTTAATATCATAATTGTTAACATCATTTCACATACTGGTGCCCATAACACCTAAATGCTGCATGGTTTGCCATCCTTCTGAAATATTGATCCCTATTTGCTGTCTAATACATTGTTATGTGAACATCCCAGCCCATTACAGTGACACAGGTGTGGTTTCCAAATAGTCACATGTATTAATATTTAAAAAATGCATTCAAGCATTATTTCACGTGTTATCAACAAATTTTGTTTGTGAGTTAATACTCATGAAAAGTACACAATGATGCACTGTTCAGTATCAGCATTTCCATGAAAGGTTATTAACCAAATTAAAGGTATTATTAATTATTATTTAATATAATAACGCTTGCTATAATTTCATAAAATTATTATTGGTATACATCTTGCCACATGCACAAAAGCAATGGTGTGGGCATTTACAGTTTGCTGCTACTTCATGTGCCTCTCCACAGCCCCCATGTGTGTCTGGTGGCCTCCTGAAGAGCTTGAACACATTATTATAACCCCCTTGTCATGATTATTCCTTGAATCCTCATGTCCCTGTGCCTCTAACATTGTGTTCCTTGGACAAGATCCCTGGGACAACGCAGTGCCTGGCCTGTACTATCTAGTGATATACCCATGTAGCCAGCATCAATGTCACCCTCTCCTCTCTTTTTAAGGTCCGAGGCTGCCACTGCTGACATTTATCACACCCCAGTTTCTAAGAGCTAAGGTTTTGTTGTAGATGACATTCCTTCCCATAGCTGTGGGTAGATGATCTGTGTCAGTATTGTGCTGTGGTGATGATCAATAATGTTGCTGAGTATTATTTGGGATGTGTCTATCCCCTTAATAGTCAGTGCATAAGATCACCTGTTGTGGTCCCGGTGTGTTTTCAGATTGGTATTAACCTCTTGCTTACTGTGGTGTATGTTCCTCTGGTAAATTATATATGTCATGTGGAGGTGCAATGTTGCCAATAGTTTTTGTTCCAATGAATATATGATAATCATTTAGTAGAGGATATTTGGAGAGCTTTACTCTTTAATTATCAATGATGGATCTATGGTGCGTATCAATCTATATTTATAATTGGAGATAATTGAATATAATATTAAAGATTGTATCTTTTTGAGAATAATTAGATACAGTTTATCTAATGACTGTAAAGTATTTAAGAGATAGGGTATTACACCAAACATTATGATTGCTTCGTAAGTTATGGATATTTAGATGCAAATAGATATGACTATACATTTGTTTTAATCTGTGATACTTAATAATTGAATTGAATACTATAATAAATTGATCTTTATGTTATTCTTATTTTTTTACTATTTAACTGGTAAATACTTACATTGATTGGATTCAATGTTGTAACCGATATATGAAAATCATTTTTGATACATTTTCGTGGTCATTAGTGATGTCGCGAACATAACATTTTCGGTTTGCGAACCGCGGACGCAAATTTCCATCAAATGTTCGCGAACTCGGCGAACCGCTATAGACTTCAATGGGCAGGCAAATTTCAAAGCCCACAGGGACTCTTTCTGGCCACAATAGTGATGGTAAAGTTGTTTCAAGGGGACTAACACCTGTACTGTGGCATGCCAGAGGGGGATCCATGGCAAAACTCAGAGTCTGGTTTTAAGCCATAAAGGGCATAAATCACCTAACATTCCTAAATTGTTTGGAATAACATGCTTTAAAACATGAGGTATAATGTTGTATCGATCAGGTAGTGTAAGGGTTACACACGCTTCACAGTAACAGACCAATCTCCCCGTTTAATGCACCGCAAACAACCGCAAACAGTCCCTTTGCACAACTGCAAACTCCCCATTTGCACAAGGTTGGATACCAAGCTAGCAATGTCCCGTTCCTTGTCCTCACTGATGTCATTGAAGGTATCTTCCTCCACCCAGCCACCAAGGGTCCCCGAAAGGTGACAACAAGCCCCCTGGGACGCCTGCTGTGTTTGGTCTTCCACCTCCTCAAAGCCACCTTCCTCCTCTGACTCCTCTTCTTCAGACTCCTCTCTCTGCGTTGCCTCTGTCTGCGTTATTATAAGGTGTGTACTGTTAAGTAGTACTATTCCTATCGGTTTAATCCATGTTATGTCCACTATTAGGGGATGTGTATATGGCATTGATTTTTGGAACAGGGAGATGGAAAAAGATGCTTGGTCGGACCTCCTACTTCGAATTTGGGGCACTGCACGTGCAATCTAAGGTGCCACCAGATAGGAGTGTCACTGTGCACTGGCAAAAGTTGGCAGAGTAGGCGCTGTAGGCCTCACACACACCTGTAGGCAGGCAACTGATATTCAATCGATTACAGTCAAAAAAGTGTCGTTTTATGTCACTGTACACTACGGTTGCACCAGATATGACGTATCACTGTGCACTGGCAAAAGTTGGCAGAGTAGATACAATAGGCTTCACACACACGCCTGTAGGCAGGCAATTGCTATTCAATCTATTACAGTCAAAAAAGTGTTGTTTTATTTCACTGAGCACAATATAAGCTGTGAGCCTGACATAGGCAGGCAACTGAAATTAGATTACAGGAAAAAAATGGTTGTTTTCAATGTATGGTACACCACCAGGTATGAGTAGTGAAAATAAGCACAATATAAGCTGTTAGGTGTTAGCCTGTCACACACACACACACTGGTAGGCAGGCATATGCAATTAGATCACACAGAAAAAGATTATAAAATAAAATAAATGATGTTCTAGCCCTAAAAAGGGCTTTTTGGGTTGCTGTCCTTGCAGCAGATATCAGATGAGTCCTTCAGGTCTGTAGTGGAAGCTAAATACACAGCCTGGCTTTCTATTTCCCTATTAAATCTCCAGCAGCTACACTATCTGTCCTCTCACAACGAATGCAGCTTCAGAATGATTCTAAAATGTATGCTGTCCTTCAGATGGAAGGCTCTGGAAGGGAGTGTATGCTGCTGATTGCCTGGAATGTGTCTGCTGACTGTGAGGTGCAGAGTCAAAGTTTCCTCAATGATAAAGAATAGGGGGCGGACCGAAAAGCGCAAGTGTTGGTCGTCCGATGCGAGCGCGAACAAGCCAAAATCGCTGCGAATAGTCCGCGGGCGAACTGTCCGCGACATCTCTAGTGGTCATTAATTTATCTCATTTTTAATCCATAAAATGTTATATGTGGAACAATTGCTAGGATATCTGATTTAATATTATAAACCGATACTTATGTTATTCTTAGTTATTACTTTTAAATTGGTAGATACTTACAAAGATTGGATTCAATCACTAATATAGTTGTCGTACTACGAGTTTTGGTCATTGTGTAGTTAGGGACGCAGTTGCAGGGGTGGGGGCCCAGGGGATTTAGCTGCAATAAGCACCAAAGGCGCTCATTGCAGTGGTGAGGTGCGCTGCAGGTGTACCGAAGGCCATTGCGAGCCCCATAGGGCGCAAAAATTCTGGACCTAGCAAAAATTGCAGACGTCGCAAAAATTACAGATTTAACGACTGAACCACGAAAATCGAACAAACAACAAAACCCCCAAATATGCCTCAAATTACCTTACACACTCACACACAGCACAGGGGTGAGTTAGGGATCCTGCGAGTGAGGTTGCAAGTTAATTTGAGGCCTATTTGGCATTTTTACATGATGGAAAATCGCCTAAGCAGGGGAAAAATGGCGTGTGAAAATACGCAACAGGATGAAAACAAAGCAGAAGGCTGTAAAAAAAGAGCTTGAAACCAGTAACATTTAACCCAAGGCAGTAACACTTAACCAAAGTCAGTAAGACTCTTTGCGATGCCCCTAAACTACACAGGGGGAGAGGTGGAGAGGCTCGCGATGAGCGCCAAAGTTGCTCAGAGGGGGCAGAGACTCACATTGTGTGGCAAACAGCATTAGGACACGGGGAGGCTTGCAATGAGCGCCAAAGGTGCTCATAGTGAGCCCCGTGATGAGCGCCAAAGGCGCTCAGCACGGGGCTCGCGATGATCGCCGAAGGTGCTCAGAGGGGCCATAGCCTTGAATTGTGTGACAAACAGCATTGCAATGGTTTAACATTTTATTGCCGTAAGTTTTTGATGGGGAAGTCGTTAGTTCATAATAGTTACATAAGAACAATCTCTGATAAATATTCATACTTTTTTCTGAATTCATAAAATATATTTAATATGTGCAGTAATCATTAGCACTATACATGTTTGTCTGGGCCAATATAACTAATATCTATAATAATTTATAATTGAAATATAAATGAAACTTATATTATATGTTTTAATATGAGAACTGAAGTATGTGCACCATAAATTCATAGCTGCAGATAATATTTCTTCTAACAACAGTAATGAATAAATTATGCACATCACAGCCTTCTACCCACCCCTGTGTCTCTTGGCCCACCCTCCCCTGTGTTTCTCCCACCACCACCCTCTCACTACTCTGTGTCTCTCGACCCCCCTTTTTCCAACCCCCACTCTCCATCCCCTGTGTCTCTTACCACCCCTCTCCCTGCCATGTTTATCTTCCACCCCCCTACTCTGTGTCTCTCCACCCCCTCTTCCTCCCCTATGTCTCTTCCCCCGCTCTTCCTCCCCTATGTCTGTTAACCGCCCCTCTGTTCTTTGTGTCTCTTTCCCCCTCCCTCTACCTTCCCTGTGTATCTTCCCACCACCTCTCCCTCCACTGTGCCTCTTTCCCCCCTCTCTCCCTCCCCTGTATTTCTTCAACATTCCCTCCCCTGTATCTCTTCCCCCTTCTACTTCCCCCTCTCCCTCCTCTGTATCACTTCCACACACACAGCATTGTCCCACACACTCTCTCTATGATGCACTCTTTTTTAACACAAACTCTGCAGTATCTGTCTCTATCACACACTGATCTGTCTCTTTATCACACCTTGCACACTAAGGGCCTCATTCTATTATCGTCCGTAAATCGTCCGTAAGGCTGCGATTCCTTGCAGGGGTTCTGTTAACTCGCACTTCAATTATACGGCCCGCAAGGATCTCCTCTAACGGCCAGCCGCATATCTTGAAACCGGCCGTAAGCTCTGAAATCTACAAACTCAAAAATAAATTCAAGCCTGCACTGTACAGCTCTGTAAATGTTAGGGATCATATTGGGGGACATGAGGATTAAAAGTAACCCACTCTCAAGCTTGCACATCAGCCCAAACCCGAGCTCAAATTAACTGTTTATTTTCCGGCTGCGGCGTGGGCGTATCTGAGGTGCTCCAAGCACTCTGGACTTTTTACATGGATATTTTACGTATATTAAAAAAAAAGTATTTTACGGATTTGAGTATAGGGTAATTATGTGCTATTTTTGCTAACACCGAATATCACTTTATAGACTCTGCAAAGTGCAGGATGGCTTTATTTGAGCTATTTTATGTGCTTAATTGGTGCTAGCGGGACCTGTTTGCTGCAAGTAAGCTGCGGCTCGTTTTTAGCCTTGCAGACAGGGTTCCCGGAGCAATAGAATAGCAACCAGGCTTTTCTTACGTCCGATTTCCTTGCGGCCGTTTTAGATCAAAGGCTTTCCTCCGGCGCGATCGGCCGCAAGAGATAGCAAGGCACCGACCGCAAGCCTGCCGGAATCCCCGGCCGGAGGGGAATAGAATAGCCGGAAAGCTTGCGGCCGGTCCTTGCGGCCCCGCAGCGGCTGCGGCCGATAATAGAATGAGGGCCTGTGTGTTCATCCCAGTTACTCAGCTGGCTCACTTTGCCACACAGCCGCAACAGAACTGCACAACTCATGTCATGCCCCACTACACCGCGTACCATTGTAATAAAACATTCACTAACTTATAAAAATAACTGTAATGTCCTAATTCATTACAACTTCAGCTAATTTTAACTAAATGATTCCAGAAAATTAAAATGGTTCATTAGCATAATATGTAGTTTACAAAAACTGATTTACCTGTTACATTATAGGATAAAATGAGTTTAAAGACTGAAACCAGGAAGGAGGTCAAACAGGGAGCAAAATCAAAGATGGCGAGAAAATCAGTCGGAGGACACCAAGAAAAAGGTTCTAGAAGAAGAGTGCAAGAGAATTTATAAAAAAAAAAGACACACTACATAACAGTGGAAAAGCCAGTTGAAGAGGTAAGCTACATTGAACGATTATTTACGATGTAAATGGCTCATTGACATAATTGGTACGTTTCAAGTAAACATTATAATTTATAATTACAGACTACTATGGATGAGAAGCCAGAAACCAGCAACCAATATAAATAACGTCTGGCCAACGAACAAAAGAAAATATGGAGACAGAAACAATCTGAGGAGAGTAAGAAAAAGCTACGAAAACAAGACCGTCAATGAATGTTCAAGAAATGACACATGGTTGCTCCTCAAAGTCCATGTAAGAGAGATAGGAAACTAAAACCTATTGAACAACAAACATGTGAAGAATATGGCAATGTTACTAATGTAGATATGGATTCTTTTTTTTTTAAATAATTTTTATTGTTTTTACAAAAATATAACAATGAATCATTCAGTATGATATATAAAGAAAAAAGAGAACGAAACATTAACATGACACAACATCTAAAAAATATTCAGTCTACATGCATACATATTAATTTGTTGCACCCCTAGTACTGGATATCAAGTAGACAAAAATGATTAAAAAGAAAATCAAGAAGAGAAAGAAAGGAAAAAAGTAATTTAAAAAGAAACCAAACCGGAAACAGCAAAATTTCCATTAGGCAAGAAAAAAGAAAAAAAAAAAAAAAGCAAAAGAAAAAGGCAAGAAAAAATAATAATTTTAGCAGCACCATCGTGGACAGAATCTGAAATTTTCCACTTCAAGCTGTTGTTGCGAGAAATGCTGCTACCTTCAAAGTTAGTTTGTAAGTCTCTTACTGGATCATTAGTAAGATTTCATTCCAGGTAGCAATATTTTTAGATTTCCAACGAGTGATGATTGATCTTTTTATTGACATACAAATTAAAATAATGAAAGATTTCTTATCTATATTTATCACGTTTGGGAAGATATGCAACAAACTGCACTGTGGTAAAAAGGGAAGTTTGAAATCTATAGAGCGCTCAATAAACTCAAAACTTTCAGACCATAGGGGTTTAATTAATGGGCATTCCCAGAATGTATGGAGAAAATCACTGTGCATTCCACATTGCCTCCAACACATATTGTCTTGAAGATTGTGTGAAAACTGTTAAATTTGAGAAGGCACCATGTACCACCTATTTACTAGCTTGATATGGAGCTCTCTATCAGAAGGATGCTTAACAAATCTATTTGTCCCATACAGTGAGGATTCCCATGTCTCCCAAGAAAAGGAGATACAAAGATTCCTTTCCCAGATTTTCATGCCAGATGTTTTATTGAGGACTAAGGGTTTCCCTAAAATATTATAACATTTGGTTAATAGATGGCTATAATTGTGAGATTTAATAAGTTTTTCCAAAGATGTTAAACAACCCTCAACATTGCTTGATGGATAATATGCAGACAAAAGCATTGAGAGTTGTTTAACTCTTAACCAGCAATTCAAAGGAAGCCCATAGGTGGAAAATAATTGATCTAAAGAGAGAGCAAGCAGCCCTCATAGTAGAGATCTTTTATGTGTAATACCACTAGCTCTGTCTCAGAACTCAAACAGGGCTTATGAAAAGTAAAAACTGGGAGATTTTGAATTAAGACCCTAGATGTTGGGATAAGTTAATATTTGTTATTTATTAGTCTCCACATATTATAAATGTTCTTAACTAACTGCGAGCCAACTACGAAATCTTTAGATATCCTGTTACTCATAAAAAATAGGAGTTTGAGATCCATACAAGGCACCAAGCCTTTCTCGATTTGGGACCAAACATAGGACCCACTTGAATTCAGCCATTTTAGTGCATGTGTCAACATATTAGCATCATGGTACAGTTGCAACATAGGATAAGATAATCCTCCCTGAGGTCCCGCTTGGCATGGAGCGCCAGCAACTGCGACCCTCGCAAACTTTACATCGCAACGCAAACAACACGACACACCAACTACGACCCTTGCAAACTTTACCTCTCAACGCAAACAACATACGAGACACGTTAACACACATTACGACCTCGCAACACTCGGACGCAAGTCGCAAACATTACAAAATTCAAAACACAATAAATACACACAGCACATACATAAAAAGCTTACCTACAGCAAGAGGGAGCATCCAGGACCTCAAAAAACCAACTTACACCTTGATTTCACTCAAAATAAAAGAGTTCACACACTAAAAAATTTGCTAAGCGACTGAAAAAATGGCCGCCGAACAAAACGAAAATGAAGGCTACACACGCTAACACCATACGAGACACGTTAGCATACATTAGGATCTCGCAAAAATCGTCTGCAACCCGCGAACATAAAAACATTTAAAACACAAGAAATACACACAACACATACATAAAAACCTTACCTACAGCAAGAGGGACCATCCAGGACCTCAAAAAAGCAACTTACACCTTCATTTAAATCAAAATAAAAGAGTTTAGACACTAAAAAAATCGCTAAGCGACAGAAAAAATGGCTGCCGAACAAAACGAAAACGAGGCTACAGCACTCTAAACACGCAAAACACCACAAGAAACTCGCAAAACACCACAACAAACTCGCAAAAGAACTACGGATATTCCGCTAACACGCATACCACACATTACCCGCCATTTTACGACAATGCAGAAGTACATGAGTACGCTAACGGTTTGGTCTCGCGCACGCACAGTATTACACTGCACACATTCATCACGCTTACACAGCAGCTCCACACCACTAATGCTGCAGCAACATCAAAACACATTGCCAGCTCTTCAACACAATGCTTCACAATAGGTAAAGTATATTCATTTATTAATGTATTATATCTTTCATTATTACACACCAAACACCATTAGCTAACTTACAATTTCATTGCCGTCATTTTTTGACGGGCAATTCTCTAGTTATGATATAAAAGCCAAGAATCTATGGAAGAGATGGCACCAGCACAGGCAACCAGCACGGACAACCAGCACAGGAACCCAGATAGCCTCCATGCAGTCCAGAGGGAAGAGTGGCAGATGAGCCAAGCTGAGCAGAGCCTGGTCCTGACCAGAGAAAGCTGATGGAGGGTGAACTTCCAAAACTGACCACAACTGGTGTTCTGTATCTTTAATTTTGTATAGTAAATGAATAGTACATTTGTGTTCACATTTGAATGTCTAATAGTTATTACACTTCACTCTGGGAACCTTGGCAAGGACATGTAAATGTGCTTACAAAGGCACATTTTGTATACATGCTGTATATTGTGTATACATTAAAAATATATACTCAATTAACATGAAGAACCTCATGTTACAGTAGAGATGTTTTATAGTGTATAAGAGGTTAAGATGTCCATTGTGACCCTTGCTTTATATAACTTTTATAAATCTTTATAATCAAAAATGCCCCTAGGTGATGGCAGACTTATAGTACTGATTTGGGGTGTAGGTGAAAGTTAACGTATTTTTATAGCTTATAAATGATTGGTATTTTGGGTAAGCTGTTTTTAGTTAACCCTTTCACCCACACACCCCATTGCACGATAATACTTTGCCACATTAATTATGCCAACCCAACCCAATATTTTACATTTAGATGTTGATTTTCCTTCATGTTCTCTGTTGTCCAACACTTTTCAATCATAATACAACCTTTAGCCAAATGTATATTTAGTACATATTGATAATGTTTTCAATACAATAGAGTAACATGTCCGTCATGTCTCCATCCTACTTTAGATAAGGAATCTGATGATTACCTTATTCTGAAAAAAACTATTGTGTTTAAATCATATTAAATGTATCTACTAGACAGGTTTCCATTGTTAAAGTATGACTTATTCAATGTATAAGATGACTAATGTGTAAATCTTTTTGTAACCATCTAATAGTTATGTAAATAGGTGTAATAACTTATATAACATTTGTTTTAACGGAAATGGCAAACCCAGGAGATAATGTCCTGGTTCAGGATTATTGTTCATTAGAAGGTTTGTAATACATTCTATGAAGATATTTTAATGATGTCTCTGTCAGAGATGTATTTCTTTGCCCTTATATGTTACATCAAAAATATCTGACCTCTTATCAGCATCCAACCCAACTTCTAGGTCCCTTTTCCAAGATTCTATGAATTGCATCTTGATATATGAGTGTATTTGTGTGCTAATGAAATAAATGAATTAAATTATTCCTTTTGTACATAGACACCTAGGGCATAGTCTTTCATAATGTGTTAATGGCAATTATAATTCTGGATGTTGTGTAGAACTCCAAGAATCTTTAGTTATAAATACCAAAATATTTCACTCTTTGTCATATTGTGACTAATTTGTAGATCTGTACTTTCCAATATTTTATCTACTTTTGTGTTGCATATTTTTATGTGTAATTCTGCAAAACATCTATAACATCTTCCCACAGTGTTCCTTTAAATGTATAATGTCTGTAAGATTTTGTGGAGCAGTCATGAAAACTCTACATCACAGAAGTTGTATTTGCCAATTTCATATTCTGTCACTTTATTGAGACTGATCTCTGGACAGAATCCTTATGGATGTATAAGGACAAAATTACATTTAATTTTAAATAATATATATGTATCTGTAGCAGCAGAACTGCCTACTTGGCATATAAATAAATCTGTGAAACATAGGGCCCGATTAAATTTGCCAAATTGTAGTTAATGAAGCCCTTAAAGGAGCCCGCAAAAGTTATGGCTGTTAAATTGGCCTCTTTTAGCTACCTGCAAACAAACTGCAAGTTATAAGCTGAAAAACAACTGTGGCTGCTAAAATCCTAACACCAACCCAGCTAAGCCTTTAATCTTTCAAGCCCGTAAATGTTACAATAGCAAATTGCTATTAAATTGCTACAATTCCTCAAGCCCGCAATTGTTGTCACACCCGTAAATGGCAAATGTAGCCAAAAATCATACGGGTACTAGAGAGGACCCGTAAGGGGGTTAAACTCCTGTCCATAGCACTGTAAAAGCAAATATAAACACACTACTGTATTTTAAATTATAGCGAAAGCGGTGAAAAGTATTAAAATTACTATCACAACATTCTTAAGCGTGGAAATCTGCAATAAAAAATATATTTTTTTAAGTTTATTTTCCATGTTATATTGATCCTGGTAATCATTGTGTTAATACATAAAATAAACTTGAATATTATATTTATGGATCTTTTTCATATTGCATTATTTCTGTAATGCGGACCTGATCACAACTTGTATTTCAAAACCCTAAGAGATTGCAATTTAACCTTCATGTTTTAGTGACATATTGATGATGGTCTCTTTTACTATTGGCTCCATCTAAACCCATACCTATGGGTTTGAATAATTTATCATGTACACATCTGGAAATGCTACTTGCTGAAGCATGTTTACGGATTAGGATTTCGGCCATGTCGTTGCTGCCTTTTCTAATTTAATCGCTCTGTAACTCCTGCAAATTTCAATAATTGGAAATGGAATTTCATAGGGCTTGATATGTAGTACTTATGGGCCTGATCTTGATCAATTACGCAAGACCCGTGACTTACTGCTTAGACAGAGCCAAACCCTTAAGTTACAGCTTAGACAGAGCCAATAGTAAATGAGACCGTCATCATGATGTCAGTAAAACATGGAGTTTCAACTACAAATTTACAATTTACAATCTGACTCACAATACAGAAATGTTAAAATGTACATTTGCTATTAACGGGTTTGAAAATAGTTACAGGCTTGGTATATTGTAGCAATTTAATATGGATTTGCGATTTTAGCACTTGTAACATTTGTGGGCTTGAAAGATCAAAGGCTTAGCTGAGTCGCAGTTATGATTTTGGCAGCCTGTAACTCGCAAATAGATTGCAAGTAGCTAAAAGTGGCTAATTTAATATCAGTAACTTTTGCAGGCTATATTACGGGCTACAATTTGAACAATTTAATGAGGCCCTTAGTGTATTGAATTGGAGTTTAGACTAAGATGTATTTTGAAGATGCCATAGCTCACTCAACAGTTGTGATGTCACTACACCTGCAGCTGACATCACAGAAGCTTGAAGATAAATAATTCCATGGTTGTCGCAGAGACTGAGTAACACAGCTGCTCTGTCTGACCTGAGCCGGCAGTTACCAGAAGACAGTGAGTGGCTGGTTGCTTTCCAGTTGTGACATACTCTCTTTAGGTTGAAGACCAGTGTTGGAGAACATCTAGTCACACCAGAAGACACTGTATGCTGTAAGGTTTTACTCTACAGACGTCTCAACGAAAGTACACTGTCACCATGGCTGATCTGCCGGGACCTGAAAAGGTCAATGAGTTGCATTTAAAGTTTGAAAATTTAACACCAGAAGAGACAATATCAGGAGAGGATGATGACTATGACACTAAGATAAAGGCCTTCTGTAGGTCACATAAGTGTCTTCATGCAATCCTAAATGAAGAAGATGACCCAGAACTGTGCTTCTGGTCAAGAGTGTTTTTTCCTATAAGGGATTCTTCAGAAGACAACTCTGAAGAAAGTAGTGATGATGAAGTTTTGCCCTTAGAGACACCAACAACAGAAATAAAAGATGAACATTTGGAGCAAAGTTCCAGTGACGAATATTCATCAGAAGACGTTATCGCTCGTACTATTAGAGAGGTGTTTGGCTCAGAGGAGGATGATGACGAACTTGTAGTAATCTCTCCTACTAATGCCGCAAACCCTGAGGAAGACTCGAAAGTTAGTATTGGTATTATTGATGGTAATGCCAGAAAAAGGAAAAGAAGTCTTATAACCATTACTCCAGAGGAAGACTCAGCAAAACTGAAAAAACAATCTGAGAAGTCTCCAAATTCCACTCCTAAGAATGCACTAACAGTCGCACAAAAATATGCAGTGGTGCCTTTCAAAAAGAGGAAGATTCACCCTGAGTGGCTATAGACTTATGAATGCAACACCAGTAATATAGAATGGTCAATGTACCAATTATTTATATATTATGTTAAACATTTTATATTATTCACATATTTAAGTATATATTTTTATAATAAATAAGTTATTTAAATTAATTGTCTTGCAGCTATTCTTTATATTTGTATATTTATGTATTGGCTACATTTCTTAAATTGATCCTTGTGTGGATGAGTGGAGTGGGAGGATGAGTGGAGGGGGAGGATGAGGATGAGAGGAGGGAGGAGGCGGTTGATGGGTCATGAGACTCCTGCTGCTGTCCATCGGGTCTTTGGGACCCGGCATATGCTAATGACGTTACGCGCATGTGACGTCACGTCATTAGCATATACCGGTTCCCGACACAGAAGACACGATGGACAGCAGCAGGAGCAGCGCAATACAGGTAAGTGAGGGGAGGGGGGTAATTGGAGAGGGGGAAAGGGAGGATGAGGGGATGGAGGGTGGAGGGGAGGGAGAGACGAGCCTGCAGCAACTGCGGCCCGCAGCGTTAGCAACGGCTTTTGGCAAGCCGCACTGCTGACAACTATATATGTGATATATATATATATATATATATATCTATATATAGATAATATACACACAACAAAACCTTCCTCCTCTAAATTGTAGGAGATATAGGTAACTTTTCCCTGGTGTCTAGCAGCAGGAGGAGAGAGATCATTAGCGCATTAGCTCGCTACAATCTGTTCCTCTTCCTCCTCTTACCTCCTGCTCCAGATTGCTCTGATCGGCAGCTCTCACAAGATCATGTGACATCATCTTGAGACCTGGCTATCAGCAGAAGAACCACAACAACTGAAAAGACCCTCACAGTCAATGCCATTACTCTATGATCAGTCACTCAGAACATCCTTAATCACATGTGACAAGTAGCTAAATGATGCTCTGAGCTCCTTGTCACATGTGCCATTGGATAGTCCTTGGATCTCCCAAAATAAGTTATTTACATAAATGGATTGTCCTTTAAACTCATCTCTGCCAGTGCAAACAACATAGCTGTCAAGAACAGCTGAAATGCAGACACTACTGGAAACTAAAGGGTTAATATATGGAATTATTAAACACTCTTCTTCAACTAATATATATTTGTAGTGCCTTATTGCCCATTTACTTTAGATGTACTTTTTACAAATTATTGTTACTATAAAAACTATGCAGTCACTACCTCTTATTTTAGCATCATATCTATAAATAAACAGAATATTCTGGTAAATAATATGACGCTTTATACTGGTATTACCCTAAATACCCAACAAATAACATGCAGAAATCTGAACTAAGTAACAGTCATTATGGGTCCAAAACCAGAATCCATAACACCATATCTGTAGATACTAAACTCAGTAGGAACAAAAGGAGAAAGAACACCTTATTTGTACTAGAAAATAATAACTCCCAAGGGTTATAATGTGTACATCACTTGTATTGAATATAGATAAACAAGCATACATCTGTAGCAATAAATCTTATCTCCAGTTTAGACACATGATAAGAAATTTGTTGCCCAATAATAATTAAAAAACAACAATTAAAATAGTAAATATACACAAAACAAATCTGCTTCCTAATATCGGATACTGACATCACATGAAGTCGCTTGGTATTATGTGAGTGCTCTCAACAAACATCACTTAGGAATTATGGTACCTCTTAGAATATCCAAAGAGAACGTACAGTGGGGGGAAAAAGTATTTGATCCCCTGCTGATTTTTGTCCACTGACAAATAAATGATCAGTCTATAATTTTAATGGTAGTTGTATTTTAACAGTGAGAAAAAAAAACAAAAATACAAGGAAAACGCATGTCAAAAAAGTTATAAATTGATTTGCAGGTCAGTGAGGGAAATAAGTATTTGATCCCCTATCAATCAGCAAGATATCTGGCTTCCCTCAGCCAGGGTATTGAAAATGGGTCGTGGATGGGTATTCCAGCATGACAATGACCCAAAACACACAGCCAAGGCAACAAAGGAGTGTCTCAAGAAGAAGCAGATTAAGATCCTGGGGTGGCCTAGCCAACCTCCAGACCTAAATCCCATAGAAAATCTGTGGAGGGAGCTGAAGGTTCAAGTTGCCAAATATCAGCCTTGAAGCCTTAATGACTTGGAGAGGATTGTTACAATACACCTACCATTAACATTATAGACTGATCATTTCTTTGTCAGTTCAGAAATGTTCAAAATCAGCAGGGGATCAAATACCCCCCCCCCCCCCCCCCCCACTGTACGTAAATAATTAGTAATCAGGTCTATATATATATGTAAAATCAAAAACCCATATGTTTTACCACAATTATTTAGCTTAAAAACTGTAAACAAACTGCAAAGTATCAAAGTTGGCATAAGGATTGTTGTTGTTTAGTCATTCAGTTGTGTCCAACTCTCCATGACCCCATGGACTGCAGCACATCATGGCTCTAGTTGTGTCTCTTAAAAAGGTTTTCTTGGTAAAAATACTGAAGTGAATTGCCAGTTCCTTCTCCATTCTCAATTTAGTTTTATGAGACTAAAAAGGAAATGTATGCACAATAATAGGACACTGATTATTGGGTTTAAATAATATGGCAGCCCAAATGTTGTAATAGCCACTTATCCTGCAGCTTAATACAAGAATATCCACTTTTTTGCTTTATTTCCAGTGTTTTCCCTACTTTCCAACCTGTCCCTGATTTGTCTCCACAATTTACCGTTATCTAAAACTATATATCTGGTAACTCTGCAGCTTGCAGAAAAAATATAAATGCTCTGAACATGGAATAAGAAGAGAACAAGCCCAGATACTCTCAGTTGTGTAGTATGTAAAACAACACCATTTACTCACAATGCCATGTTTGTGTGTTCCACACATCTGAATGGTTGTGTTCTGCTAATTATTATTATTTATTTAAGAATCGAAGGAGGAGGGTGGGAGGCTGGTTGACTGATTGGTGGATACAGATAAGATGTCAGAATTGGACACCTTCCTCGTCCCTCCTACTGGTTCATTAGAGGCAGATTGCTTGCCCTGCTCTGTAAGTGTCCCCCTTCCTTGGAAAGGAAACATGACAATAATGACAGCTTCTATACACCAGCAGAGTCTACTAAAATAAAGATTTTCTCTGAGAATCATGTTATACCCATGGATTACAGAGCTGCCAACTGGGCATAGGAACAGGGGGTGAAGGGGACAAATCCCCCCATACTTCATAATGAACAGGACTGGGTTCCCGTTCTTCTCCCCCCTTCCACGTGCACATATTCTGATAATACTTGACAAAAATCATAAATTGAATACTGCAGAGAAAGTGGATTCAGTAATTACTGCTGAACTACCACATCCACAAAGACATGCCTCACTATATGAGATTGTAACACATTGTATGATTCATGGCCCATGTGGAGAGCTAAATACATAATCACCATGTATGGAAAATAAAAAATGCACAAAAGATTTTCCAAAAGAATTTAGAGATCAAACTTTTGCTAATTGTGATGGATATCTATTGTATAGACAAAGAAAAGGTACAAATGCAATAATTCAGGGAAAAAAGGTAGATAACACGTATGTGGTGACATCAAATCCACAACTGTTAATGAAGTATAATGCACACATAAATGTGGAAGCTTGCTCTTCTATTAAATCAATTGATTATGTCTACAAGTATATTTATAAAGTATATAATGTTGAAACTGTCGTGGTAAAAAGTGGGACAAATAAGAAAGACAATGACTACATGATGAACTTGCTTCGCATCTAGATGCTCACTATGGGCCTCATTCAATTGCGATGTGGGCAATTGAATAGGGCCCTAAAGAAGCACATAGCATATTTTTATTAAAGAAGTTTTTAGTTAGTGAAAACCGTTCTTTTGGATAGATGCTTGCTAACTAAAAACTGCTTTAAAAAATATATGTTATGTGCTTATTTAGGGCCCTATTCAATTAGGCAAATTGCAATTGAATGAGGGCCTATGTGAGCACGCCAGAAGCGATGTGGCAGCTTCTAAAACTTGAAATGCATGATCGATCACATGCAGTATATCGATCAGTTGAACATTTGCCACAAAGACAATTAGTTTACTTTCATAATGGCAATGAAGAAAATGCTCTGGCACAAAATGAGCATTGACAAACCACACTTACTGCTTAGTTTATCCTAAATTAAAAAAAATAGTGAGGCAAAGGAATACTTATACAATGAGATTCCATATTATTATAACAATGGCAAATGGAAACTTACACAAAAGGGTGATAATAAAACGAATACCAAATAAGAATGGATGAATGGTTGGGTGCTTTGAACATAATATATAATAATGTACTCTGTGTCCCTCTTAGAGAAACTAATTTTAAGATCTTACAGAGGTGGTACTGGGTGCCGGTGAGATTGCATGAGGTAGTTTGTAAAAGTGTTGGAGAGCTTGTGGTTCGGTAGGGACACAATCCAATATGTGACGGAATATTTTTCAAATTTATCAACGATATGTAACTTTATTATTGAACCTACACCTGAGCTAGTGCTATTTAATATGTTTCCCTCTGATGTTGACTGTACTAGTAGATCACTTATTATTAATGTTTTATTGATTGCCAAGTGGTTAATCTCCTTAAAGTGAAAAGAGGATAGAATCCCAACCTGGAAGAAGGTTCTAACAATTCTTGAAATAAACAAATCATTAGATCTTCCATGGCACAGCCGGCCCAGAAGAGGAGGAGGCCAGGGACATCGCGGGGAGGTAAGCTCACTGTATATTATTTTGATGTTACTGTATTGTGTGTGTGTATATTGTATTAATTTAATGTTTTTTTTTAACAGGGGCCACGCCAGAGAAGAAAATAAGAAGGATGGGAGGACATGCTGAACAGGTGAGTAGAATATTTACAATATTTACTACGTTTATTTATTGTATGTAAATGTGTTGTACTAATTTGCTTTTGTTTTTATTTTCCCTAGGTTGGTGATCTGAAGGGACATCTGCAAAGGTAAGTGTTCTTAATTATTTGATTTTAGCTTAGAATTAGGGTTTGTATATGGAGATAGGATTTATTGTATATTAAATAGGGGGGATGTATAGTATTTCATGTTTTTTAGATAGTGTAGTATGTGTATAGTTTAGATAGGATGTAATGTATTTTACATACTGTGGTATGTTAATACTTTAGATAGGATGTAATGTATTTATATAGTGTGGTTTGGGTATTTTTTAGGTAGGATGTAATGTATTTTAGATAGTGGGTATGTGTGATAGTATATTTACCGTATTTTTCGCCCTATAAGACGCACCGGCAGATAAGACGCACCTAGTTTTTAGAGGAGGAAAACAAGAAAAAAAAAATCTGAATCAAACACAAATACACTTTACACACAGATACACACCTACATTACACACAAATATATATATATATATATATATATATATATATATATATATATATACACATACATACATATACATACACACATAAATATACATATATATATATATATATATATAGATACACATACATACATATACATACACACATAAATATACATACACATACATACACACACATACATGCACACACATACACATACATGTACACATACACATACACACACATACACATACATACATACACACACATACATGCACACATACATGCACACATACACACACACACACATACATGCACACATACACACACACACATACACATACACACACATACATGCACATACATACATATAATGCAGCATTTGGGAGCCCTTGATCCTCCCTGACCCTGCCGATCCTCACCTTTCTTCTGATCTCTGCCATCTTGATCTCACCCCAGCGCTTCCTACCAGCACTCCTCGTGTACTGCAGCGTTGCGTGTGTGACGTCACTAGGACGCACCGGCCGACGCGATGCTGGTAGGAAGCGCTGGGGTGAGATCAAGAGGACAGAGAGGCAGTTTGAAAAGGTATATTCGCCGTATAAGACGCACCAACTTTCCTCCCCCAGTTTTGGGGAAGAAAAAGTGCGTCTTATACAGTGAAAAATACGGTAATATATTTTACATAGGAGAGTATAGTTTTTGATTTCATTTGTACTGTATTGTAATGTACTGTATGTATTGTGTATGTATTTCCATTTCAGGTGTGTAATTTTTTTTATTTTCTGTAGTGTGTGTGTGTGTGTGTGTGTGTGGGGGGGGGGTTGTAATGTAGTTTTTTTTTTTCTGTAATGTATATTTTAAATTTTTTGTAACTTAGGTTTTTTTTTATTTTCTGTAATGTAGATTTTTTTTGGTGACTTATGTTTTTTATTTTCTGTAATGTAGATTTCTTCATTTTTTCTAATGTACATTTTTTTATTTCTGTAATGTAGCTTTTTTATTTTCTGTGAATTAGGCTTTTTTATTTTATGTGACTTAGCTTTTATTATTTTTTGTGAGTTAGGTTTTATTATTTTCTGTAATTAGTAGGGTGGGGGGTTATTAGGGCGTAGGTAGGTAGTGTAGATAGGGAGTGTAGGTGTTAATAGGCTAGTGTAGAGGGGGGTTAGTTTTATGTTAGCAATGAGCGCCAAAGGTACTCAGAGGACTAACAGCCTTACATTGTGTGTCAAACAGCATTCCCAGCCTTATGATTATATTGACCGTCAGTTTTTGACGAGCAAGTCACTAGTATACTGATAATGTTCTTGCATACTTTGCAGGTGCCTGTCAATTTCACTGGTCCATGACGAAGCAGCAGCGAAACGTGCGCGTCGGCCACTGTAGACACAGCTTCATTTCCCGATTCATATTACAACAAGTGCAGGGATGCTGAACAGCCGGGCCCAGTCGTGATTCAATCCTTTGCCATCTGGACTCTGCATACATTTGATTGAGATAAGGATGCCATATATCTCTTATTTAAAGACCCTAGTATCTAAAAAATATTATAGTGGATGTAAATTATGAGTATAGGAGATATGGTATTATGTTTATAGAGAACTGTTAATCTAACTGTTTTCCAACAATGTTTATATCTGTTTTTTACTTACATATATATATAAAAACTCTGTTCCTTTTTTGGGGTTGATAAATTCAGCTAGAGATAGAATAGTTAGTTTCCAGCTAGTAGTTTTAAGGGGGTAAATTGTGGGCCCCCAGAACCACCACAGTAATAGCACTTTAATCACAAGCATAGCACAGTTAGCAGCACGTATAGCTGTGGGTAAGTGGTGGGTCCCCAGCTCCACCATAACAGACAGTCAGGGACCATCCCCATCTCTTTAATTACATTTTTCTTAATTCAATACAATTGTAGAAATTTATATAATTATCACTTATATTTACAATTATTATTTTGCACAAGCACTTTAATCTACACAGCTGTATTCTTCCTCCCAAGAAGTGACAGAGGCAACCTAATATTTATTGGGAAATTTCAAGTTAGAACTATATGTAACAAACACTAAGGTATTGAGGAAAATGACACAGCAAAGACAATTATATATAAATTGGAAACAAAATTATAAATATAAGTAGAATCAACATTATAAAAAAAATTTGGCCAACGAACGAACGAAAATATGGAGACAGAAACAATCTGAGAACAGTAAGAAAAAGCTACAAGAACAGTACCGTCAATGAATGTCCAAGAAATGACACATGGTTGCTCCTCAAAGTCCACGTAAGAGATATAGGAAACTAAAACATATTGAACAAGAAACATGTGAAGAATATGGTAATGTTACAAATGTAGATATGGTTTCTAATGTTGAGCTTGCTTCACAGAAAAGTCTATTATTTACAGATTTAAATTTGGAACCTCGCAATTGTGGTATATTGAATGTGCTTTGTCAATTTGTGGGGCTTTCATCATTTTGTAAATGAAAGACCAAGAGATGGTATGTTCATTAGTTGTTGTCAAAAGGGAAAAAGTCAAACTTCCCGAAAAAGCGGAATTCCTAACATATTTACAAAACATAATGACTGACCCAACTTTCCCAAATTACAAAAATGTTAAAGAAAATATAAGATCATATAATAGTGTCATTTCTTTTGCATCAATGGGTGCAACATTAGCAGAAAATGTTGACGGACATGGCCCTTACTACTTTAAAGTTCAAGGACAAATTTACCACTGCACATTTAAACCCTAAGGAAGGACAGCAAAGAAAGTTTGCTTGACTCTATGTCCTAGATACAAGCAAAGCTGTGGAACAACGTATGCAGCTTCCTGAAAATACAAAATGCTTATACACTGTTTTTTATGAGCTTGATAAGATTATGGAAAATAATCCATTCACTCAAGCTTGAACAAAAACAATGTATTAATGCACAAAGAGTCAATATGGTTCTTAGAAGAGATTGACATTCTGATGAAATATGTTATAACTTTCCAACCACTAATGAGGTTGCAATGGTCTTTCAAAATGTTGAGGGGAAGCCACCTTTTTAAAGAGATATTGTAATATATCCAAGAGGAGCAACCTTTCATTAACATCAATATACTAAGTACTAATTTAGATCCAATGGCCTATCCAATTTTGTATCCCAATGAGGATGCAGGTTGGCAACCAAAACGAATGCTTCCAAGTTATCCAAACACTAAACAACATGTCAGAAATATTATTTCCATGCATGAATTTAAAATGGCTCAAACTGCAATTAGGGGTGAATTTAATCCCATCTTAAGTGCTGGAAAACTGACACAACAATGGATTATTGATTCATACCTGCAAGTAGATGCCAATAATTTAAATGTTATCAAATAACAACTACATAAACTCTGTGTTGAACAGTATTGTGGCCTCGTGGATTATGTTGAGTAGCGGCTACTAACCAAAAGCTAGCAGCTGGCCGAGCCATCATTTTACCATCTTCCTTCCAAGGATCTCCTCACAATATGCGGGAAAGATACAATGATGCCATGGCTATTGTAACCAAATTTGGCAAACCAGATTTATTTATTACATTTACATATCATCCTCAATGGCCAGAAATTGTGGATAATTTAAAAATTGGTCAAAAGGCTTCTGATAAACCAGACTTAGTAGCTCGAGTCTTCAAAAATGCATTTACAGCCTTATTACATGACATAACCATCATTAACTTATTTAGAAAGTTGTGGGCTTATGTTATACCACTGAATTCCAAAAAAGAGCCCTTCCACATGCACATATTCTGATAATACTTGACAAAAATCATAAATTGAATACTGCAGAGAAAGCGGATTCAGTAATTACTGCTGAACTACCACATCCACAAAGACATGCCTCACTATATGAGATTGTAACACATTGTATGATTCATGGCCCATGTGGCGAGCTAAATACACAATCACCATGGGCCTCATTCTATTAGCGGCCGCAGCCGTTGCGGGGCCGCAAGGACCGTCCGCAAGCTATTCGGCTATTCTATTCCCTTACGGCCGGGGACTCCGGCAGGCTTGCGGCCGGTGCCTTGCTATCTCTTGCGGCCGCTCGCGCCAGAGGAAAGCCTTTGATCTAAAACGGCCGCAAGAGTTTCGGCCGTAAGAAATTCCTATTTGCAATTCAATTGCTCCGGGAACCCTCTCTGCAAGGCTAAAAACTAACCGCAGCTTACTTGCAGGAAAAAGGTCCCGCTAGCACCAATTAAGCACATAAAATAGCTCAAATAAAGCCATCCTGCACTTTGAGAAGACTATAAAGGGATTTTAGGTGTTAGAAAAAATAGCACATAATTATCCTATACTCAAATCCGTAAAATATTTTATTTTTAATATCCGTAAAATATCCATGTAAAAAGTCCATAGGGCTTGGAGCACCTCAGACCCGCCCACGCCGCAGCCGGAAAATAAACAGTTAATTTGAACTTGGGTTTGGGCTGATGTGCAAGCTTGAGAGTGGGTTCCTTTTAATCCTCATGTCCCCCAATATGATCCCTAGCATTTACAGAGCTGTACAGTGCAGGCTTGAATTTATTTTTGAGTTTTTATATTTCAGAGCTTACGGCCAGTTCCAAGATATGCGGCCGGCCGTAAAAGGAGATCCTTGCGGGGCCGTATAATAGAATCGCGAGTTAACTGAACCCCCGCAAGGAATCGCAGCCTTACGGCCGATTTACGGCCGATAATAGAATGAGGCCCCATGTATGGAAAATACAAAATGCACAAAAGATTTTCCAAAAGAATTTAGAGATCAAACCTTTGCTAATTGTGATGGATATCTATTGTATAGACAAAGAAAAGGTACAAATGCAATAATTCAGGGAAATAATGTAGATAACACGTATGTGTTGACATCCAATCCACAACTGTTAATGAAGTATAATGCACACATAAATGTGGAAGCTTGCACTTCTATTAAATCAATTGATTATGTCTACAAATATATTTTTTAAAAGTATATGATGTTGAAACTGTTGTGGTAAAAAGTGGGACAAATAAGATAGACAATGAATTACTACATGATGAACTTGCTTCGCATCTAGATGCTCACTATGTCAGTGCGCCAGAAGCAATGTGGCAGCTTCTAAAACTTGAAATTCGAGTCTAAATAGGCCCCAACCGGACCTTAAAAACCCACATTACACCAAGCGGGACCATATACAGTAGGCCCCAGCCGCTCCTTGCGCTGGTGGAGATGAGCCCCTACAACTTTCGGACCACAAATCGCTGCGAGGCGAGCCGTTAAAATACAAGACGCGGGACATCACATACAGCATGGGGCAACAGCCAGGATATCTGTCAGCGAGGTGGAACGCGAATGTAACGAGATTTAGACGATTTTTGCCACTCGAAAATCGCCTAATCGCGGAAACAAATGGTCGCCGGAAAAAATTAAAACAAAGCCTACACGACCCTGGACAGTGCAAAACAGTGCCAAATGCGTAGCACTTTACACATCACACTATGACCTACAAGATACACTATTACAAAAGAAGAAAAATGCTCACGAGACGCGTACCACATTAATAACATTACGACTATACAATGCCGCTTTACACAATAAACCAACGGCTTTACCTCGCGCACGCAGCCTATTTATAATGCACATTTCAAACATTCATTACACTTTATAAGCAGGGCACTAACACAATGTATATTCTATGCAGACACAAAATACAAACAGATTGTTAGCTCTTCAGCCTATTGCTTGCTGCATATATCAATTATAAATAATTAAAGTATATTAATTTATTGAATAAATCATTTATTATTACTTAACTTCATAAACATAGAATTATATATCTCTCTCAGAGGACCTAAATTACGCGAAAAGAGAGGAGCGCAGTGAGCGCCAAAGGTCCTCACAGTACAAAACGGTTTCAATTATGTATCAAACAGCATTCCCATGACTTCAAATTTTATTGCCCTGTCATTTAACTGGTAGATACTTACATTGATTGGATTCAATGTTGTAACAGATATGTGAAAATAATATTTGATACATTTTAGTGGTCATTAATTTATCTCATTTTCAATCCATAAAATGTTATATGTGGAGCAATTGCCACGATATCTGATTTAATATTATAAATCGATACTTATGTTATTCTTAGCTATTACTTTTTATTTGGTAGATACTTACAAAGATCAGATTCAATTCATAATAGTTACATAAGAATAATCTCTGATAAATATTCATACTTTTTTCTGAATTCATAAAATATTATATTTCATATGTGGAGTAATCATTAGCACTATATGTGTTTGTCTGGCCCAATAGAACTAATATCAATGATAATTTATAATTAAAATATTAATATATTGATATAGGTTTTAATATGAGAACTCTAAGTTATTCCTATAAATATGGCTTATGTACAGACAACTTTTACCATGACTTCAATGTGTATTTTTATAAATATAACTTATTATATACAACTCTAGTTAATAATTGGTTATGACAATTGTGTGTTTGTATCAAGACATTATACCTCAGTTTTTTTTTATTATTCCCATAAATATATATTCATTTATAACTGTATACTTGTAACCAAGTCTGTGGGAAAAGACAACAGGTGTGAGTAGCTTCGCTCAAAATAACTCAGAGAATTACAAAGATCTTATTTACACTAAAAACAGCAAGACTTAGGTGTACATTTTTAGACAGCTGAATACAAGACTCTAGATGGGTGTATATTAGTGTAGTTTTACAGCCTGTATAGACACCAACAGTCTAATTTCAACTTATTACAATGTATGACATATAGAGAGGGTGGGTCATAGGCTACAATCACATATATAGTTGTGAGCATACAAGCCGTTGCTCACGCTTGCGCGAGCCTGCAAGAACTGCGTCCCTTGCATTTGCAGAGGTGGAGGCTCAAAGGCGCCTCACAGGCGGTTAACACACACACGCACGACTTAGAAAAAAAACAACTGCGTCCCTCGCAAAAACACGCTACGACCAATTCCGAACACGCAAAAAACGGCAGAAAACGGCGAGCATGAAAACATCAGAAACACAATAAATAAACACAACGAACACATAAAAAGCTTATTTACAGCAAGGGGGGGCATCCAGCACCTCGAAAAGTGAATTTGCACATCCATTTAAGTCCAAAAAAATTAGTTTAAACTGCCGAAAATAACCTAAGCGAGAGAAAAAATGGCCGCCGAACAAAACGAAAACGAGGCTACAGACGCAACAATACTACAGTGACTCGCAAAACTGAAACAACGCTACAGTCAACTTTACGCGGTACGTAACACATACTATGCGGCACCTACCACACTGATATTAACCACCATTTTGAAAACTACTACGCATAAAATGGCGGATGGAACGCAAATTGTAAGCTGGAACGCAAATAGCGCATGCGTATTGCTTTCTAACGGTCTGAGGCACCTCAAAGTTTATAAATACTGCCTACTTTCCAGAAAATTCTACATTTCTACTCAGGTGATGAACGGAGCAACTGGATAGTTAACTTCTGCTGTGACTTCAGAAGACAATTATTTCCTAATTTCCTACTTTACACTGTGCAAATTACAACTGAGAGGTAAGCTATAATATATTACATTTTATTACCAAGACAGCAAAAAAACAAAAACAAAACAACTTTAACTATGAAAATGTGAATCATGTATAGTGACATGTGACAAGCACATTTATGTGTATAGGCCCTACAACAAACTAATGTTAACCAAAACTAATTAAACAAGTATATTTAAATGACATTAATTTACTGCAACTCGTAGCAAAAAATAATATGATACTAATACATATGGAACCTAAAGCTGAATCTTTGCCCTTTTTTTCACTCTTCAAACAGACTCTGCATCAACAGCGTCACTCAAGAATTTGCACCGTGGACTGTCAAAGAGAATTACTTTTAAAGAACACAAAGAAAGAAGAAGAGGTAAGATAAAAAAAATACATTAAATGTTGAAAAAGACCATGCTTTGCTAAATCTAAAAGAAGAAATATACAATTAACCATTTAACTTTCTTTTTCAAACAGACACTACACGAAGACTGGCGGATCAAGATTGGCAGGAGGGGACCGTCTGTCATTCGGACAAGAACAACACTTCAATCAAGGTATAGTATAACAAGTAGAAAAAAAAAAAATGAAATATATATGTTTAATGGCCGCCAATATAAAAATTAAAAGTACAAAAAATAAAAAAAATACAAATTTAATAAAGACTAAAACAATACAGTCCAACAAACAGCTATACAATTTACAAAGAAAGACAGTTTCAGAAAAAAAAAAAGAGGTTGTCACAAAACAGGATAGCATCCGAAATATTAGCAACATACATAAAACATAGAATAAAGTGAGGATTTATAATTTCCACGGGTGTTTTCCACCCTAATAGTCAGTATCCAAAATAGTTTGACTAGTATAACTGGAATCAGTATAAAAATAATTTTATTTAATTTAATGACAGCGGCGTATTTTTTAAAAACAAGGAATTACTTAAAAAAGTGACAAGGGAAAATTAAAAGAGGGCAAATGTAAGGAATAGTGAAAACCCTATGGCACTAATATTGTGCAATATATATCTCTAATGAGTGGGTATTCCTATTCACACCTACGGACGAGCCAAAATGTTATAGTGAGACTTAAATGTAGAGTAACCAAGTATTCTCATAAGTTTATATATATATATATATATATATATATATATATATATATATATATATATATATAGAAAACCCTCATGCCTATATATATCGTCCTCCAGAGGTCCAGAGGGCGGTAGCTCTTTCACATAACAATGCACTTTTATGGAAAGGTTGTATAAATCACTGCTTGCTGTACTTTAGAGCCTTTAACTCGTTTTTACAAAAGGGGGTACATTCAATGTAGTACCAATTACACATATATCTTATGGAAATAATTCCTAAAGCTTTAGAGAGCTGTGATCCCAGCTATAAGTTTAAAGCATGGGGACCAGATTGTGTATATATCAGCTTTCTTTCATCTGACTCTGGTACAACACATTGGGTGCCTGAAATATTACGTGAAAGGTAGAATCAGTGGTATATAAATCCAGGGTTATCAAGGACAATATAAGGTACTTGCAGGCTTAGTACACTATATTAGGGATGCATGGGGCATTAAACTAGGCCGTAACTGTATCAAGTTTGAGGTTCCAGCAAGGCTCGTCCGCCAGATTGTAATGCGCATGCGCACGTTTAGCGTGATGACGTACGCAGCGTCGTTGCTAGGAGCCTGACGCGTTTCGACGTACAACGTCTTTGTCAAAGGGGAATTGTATAACGCTGTCTCAAGGAACTATTTATAGGGAGCTGTCACCTTGGCAACATGGAATAAGCAATATAGAGACAAATGCAGGAGTCTATATAGAAGCAGCAATAGACCATGTATATCACCCACTGGGGACATAAAAGATAACAAAAACGGGCTACCTAATATAGACAGGGTGCAAAAAGCTCTAAGATGTGTATGTAAACATATCAACAATAGATATATAAGTAAGGCCGTGTAAAAAAACCCTATATAAAAATAATGATATACCAAAGGGTATGTTATAAGGGAAGTATAAACGCACATAAATATATATATGATGTATGCACTAAATAAGGGCCACTGGAAAGGTCAATAGTGAAGAGGTGCCTAAGGAGGCAATATTATAATTTAAAGCCTAAAAAGGGAAATAAAGTGCCATATATAATACTAAGAAGGGATTAGCCCTATTATACAACCAGAAAATGTGAACAGTGTGACATGTATGGTCTATAAAAATTATACTTTTGTAAATATAAATCACAATAATAAAGTGACATGAGTGACAGGAAAGTACTTATGGACTTAGGTATCGACCAACCAAATAAAGTCCATAAGTAAACATAGAAGTGAAAATAAATAAAAGGCCTATAATGGGTCTCCTATTCGCAATTGAGTGAATCAATATGTAAATATGAATGACAAGTGCTTATGGACTTAGGTATTGACCAACCAAAATAGAGTCCATAGGTGAACATAGAAGTGAAAATAAATATAAGGCCTATAATGGGCCTCCTGTTCACAATTAAGTGAATCAATATGTAAATATAAATAACAAGTGAATATCACTATTAGCCAAAAGTCTGCATATTGGCAGATATGATTAAAAATGTGACAAAAATAAGTTTAAGTGATGTACATATATATATATATATATATCCATCACAAAGAAAGTGAGAACTCAAGTGAGAACTAAATGAAAGGAGTGAAGGTGAACCCTTCATTTAGGCCATTTGGTACTTGGACCTTTAATTTGTATATCCAACGTGCCTCACATTGTAATAGTTTCTTCTCTAAGTCCCCCTGTCTTGGTCCTATTTGGACTTGGTCAATTGCACAAAAAGATAAGACCTCACTTTTATTGTTGTGACAGTATTTCACGTGGCGAGCAATAGGTGTATCCAGTGTATTTTTAATACTATATATATGTTCACCAATCCTATGGCGCAACTGGCGCCTCGTTTTTCCTACATAGATCTTCCTGCAAACACAGGTGGCCACTTAGATTGCCGCTGTAGAACAACAATTCAAGAAGTCCTTGATTTTGAATTTTTCTCCAGTAATGGGGTGTTCATATACTTTTATAGGTGTAATATATCTGCAGAATTTACATTTGCTACATTTGAAGCATCCTGCTAGAGGTTTTAGCCAAGTCCCAGGCTTCTGTTCTTTAAAAGAGCTATGGACCAATCTGTCTCTCAGGTTTTTGCCTCTACGATATGTAATAGAGGCCTTAGGTGTTAGAACATCTTTTAAGTCCTCATCACTCCTCAAAAGGTGCCAATGTTTTGATAAAATATCCCTGATAGCCTTAGAGTCATAACCGAAAGTCATTATGCAGCGTGAAAGTTTACTCTCCTTTTTTATAGTCTGGTGGTGCTTATTCAGGCCATTCAAAAGTTCTGATCTATTGCAGTCGGATGCATAATTAAAGGCAGATTTGAGGCACTTATTTGAGTAGCCCCTATCCCGAAATCTAGTTCTCAATTTATCTGCCTCTAGTTGGAACTCAGCATCAGAACTACAATTTCTTCTTATTCGAAGGTATTGACCTCTTGGTATCCCCCTTTTGGGGTTCAAAATGCTGGCTGTCCCAGGTCAATAGCGAATTTGTGGCCGTATCTTTCCTATAAGTAGTAGTTAATATCTTACCCTCTTCATCTTTTGTTATCAACAAGTCTAAAAATGTAATCGAGCATAGGCTTAACTCATAGGTGAATTTTAGGCCCAAACTGTTAGTATTTAGATCTAGTATGAATCGTTCAAATTCAGATTTGGTGCCTGTCCAGACTACTAGCACATCATCTATATAGCGCCGCCATATTATTGCATGCTCAGAGAGTGAGGATTCAGATTCCTGGAAGACAAATTTCTCCTCCCACCAGCCTAAGAACAAATTGGCATATCCAGGAGCACATGGTGTCCCCATGGCTGTTCCTTTTAGCTGATGATACCATTTGTTGTTATGTGTGAAATAATTATGCTTTAACACATATTCCAGTATTTCTAGTAGGAAACTATTGAATTTGGTATGAGTAGTACCTTTCATACTTAAAAAGTAAACAAGGGCCTCTATACCGTATTCATGGGGTATACTACTATATAAGGCCTCCACATCAATAGAGGCTAACCAAGATGTATTAGGTATATAGAGATCATCCAGCTGCTTTAGAATGTCATTAGTATCCTTTACATAGGATGGTAGACTCTCTACCAACTCCCTCAGGTAATAGTCAAAAAACATACTAACATTGTGAGATAGATTAATAGTGCCCGATACAATGGGCCTGTCTGGGATAGGTGATTTCTTTTTGTGTATCTTAGAGAGGGAATAAAAAATAGAGATAGTGGGAAATTTGGGGTACAGAAACCTATAAGTTTGCTCATCAATAAGGTCCTCTTTTATTGCATTATCCAAAATAACTTTCAGAAGTATTCTATACTCATTAGTTGGATTTTTTTGGATAACCTTATATGTGCTAATGTCACCCAAAATTTTATTACACATATCTCTATATTCATCATTATTCATTACTAGCGAATTGCCCGTCAAAAAATGACGGCAATGAAATTGTAAGGTAGCTAATGCTGTTTGGTGTATAATAATGAAATATGTAATACATTAATAAATGAATATACTTTACGTATTTTGAAGCATTGTGTTGAAGAGCTGCGAATCTTTTTTAATGTTGCTGCAGCATTAGTGGTGTGGAGCTGCTGTGTAAGCGTGCTGAATGTGTGCAGTGTAATACTGTGCGTGCGCGGGACCAAACCGTTAGCGTAGTTGTGTACTTCCGCATTGTCGTAAGATGGCGGGTAATGTGTGGTATGCGTCTTAGCGTAATATCCGTAGGTCTTTTGTGGTGTTTTGTGAGTTTGTTGTGGTTTTTTGCGTGTTTAGAGTGCTGTAGCCTCGTTTTCGTTTAGTTCGGCGGCCATTTTTTCTCTTGCTTAGAGAATTGTTTAGTGTCTAAACTCTTTTATTTTGAGTGAAATGAAGGTGTAAGTTGCTTTTTTGAGGTCCTGGATGCTCCCTCTTGCTGTAGGTAAGCTTTTTATGTATGTGCTGTGTGTATTTATTGTGTTTCAATTTTTTCATGTTCGCGAGTTGCGGACGTTTTTTGCGAGGTCATAATGAGTGGTAACGTGTCTCGTATGTTGTTTGCATTGCGACGTTAATTTTGCGAGGGTCGCGGTTGCTGTGTCGTGTTGTTTGCGTTTTAACGTAAATTTTGCGAGGGTCGCAGTTGCTGTCAAGAAGCGCCTTCGGCTGTGCGAGCCTGCAAGCGTTAGCAACAACTCGTTTGCTCACAACTATATATGTGATGACAATGTTACCTCCTTTATCGGCAGGTTTGCTTTGTACCTCCTTACATTGTTTAAATTCATTTAATGCTATAAATTAATTTTTAGTCAACACCGGATACACCTATTGCTTGCCACGTGAAATACTGTCACAACAATAAAAGTGAAGTCTTATCTTTTTGTGCAATTGACCAAGTCTAAATAGGACCAAGACAGGGGGACTTAGAGAAGAAAATATTACAATGTGAGGCACGTTGGATATACAAATTAAAGGCCCAAGTACCAAATGGCCTAAATGAAGGGTTCACCTTCACTCCTTTCATTTAGTTCTCACTTGAGTTCTCACTTTCTTTGTAATGGATATATATATACTAGCGACTTGCCCGTCAAAAAATGACGGCAATGTGATGTATATGTTTGTCAAGTTGTTTAGTTATTAACATATATTTTTGAAACTTGTAAGTATTTTAATATGAACGTGTATTTTTGTAAAATGTTGATGTAATGGTTTTTTAAAATGTAATTTGTATCTGAAGAATTGTTAACTTTAATATACATTGAATGAATAGGAAAGAAAAAAGTAAAAAGCCTTCTTGAAACGTTGCGAATTTTAACATGAAGTTTAAAATATATGTAAGCAATAACCTTAAAAGTATATATTTTTAAACTTTAACTTTATTTTTTATGTAAGTTTAGAAGTTGACAAAACATTTGTATAATTTTGAACATTATAAACAGGAACATAGTGAATACATTTTGTAACCGAATTTTTTATTAAAAGTATTAACATTTGAATGTAAAAACAATTGACCTTTAAATTAATCAGTATTAACATGCAATTTCTATCACAATAATTGTTAACTTGAATATACATTGAATGTAGAGGAAGGCATACAGTAAAACTCTGCTTAAAACGTACGTAATTAAAGTAATTCATTACTGAGCACATAAACTGGCGATAAACATTAATGTAGTTAGTAATCTTAAGATAACAGACAATATTTACATTGTGACTTAAAAGGTGCTTGACCTCTTAACATCCACTTTGTAATCTGTTGAATGAAATAACTTGCAAATATATTTTTTAAACTTGTAACATTAGAAACATTAACATAGTGACTTAACATTTTAACATAATTTTTACTAACAATGCAAGGCAAGTATTTTGTGAGGCGAATCATTCATAAACAGTACTTTCATTAATTATGACTGAATTAAACAACCAATTGTTATGTATTTTGCAATGCTTTTAAAAAATGTTGGCATCTTGAATTTGTATCCTGCAAAGTTATAGTACTTCATAGTAGACAATGTTTTTAGTAAAAATACGTCCATCTTCTAATAAATCACCTTGACTTTCATTGTTTTCAATGTAAACTTTAATAGCCTGTGGATTTTTGCACCGTGACAACGCAACGTACAATTGACCATGTGCAAAAACTGGTTCTTCCAAGTAAATACCCACAGATTTGAAAGTTTGACCTTGTGATTTATTAATGGTCATGGCAAATGCCATAATAATGGGAAATTGTCTTCTTTGAAGTATAAAAGGGAGACTACTTTCACTTGGTGCTAAATCTATTCTTGGTATGAAAACTCTCTCTCCTTTATGGGTCCCAGTTAAAATTTCAGCATCTATAAAATGGTCCTTTAATTGTTGAACAATTAATCTTGTGCCATTGCATAGGCCTTTTTTGGGGTTCATATTTCGCAGTAACATGATAATTGCACCTTTCTTTAGCTGCAAAATATGTGGTGGCATTCCAGAAGGAGTTAAAGAGTTAATGAATTCAGTTGAAAAGTTTGCCTGACTTTCATTGTCATCAGCAAGTACAGAATCAGCACTGTGATAATTTCTTTGTGGTGCATTAATTTTTTTTAAGATTTCATTATTGAGTATTAATGCATCTTTATTTTTACACGTCAGTATAACTTGGTTGGCAAGCTCAGAATATTCTTCGTTATTTATGCTCCCTTCAAATATAGCCGATATAATATCTTGTTGAGAAATCATATGAGGTGGGATCTCTACAGTGTCGTCAGGTAAATGTAGTATTTTTTCTGTTCTTCCTTCTCCAATTTTAATAAGCCAATCATTGAAATCAGTTTGGCCTTCTGATCTCATATTTTGTTGCAGTTGAAGATGGGTAAAATGTTTCCATACTGTACTTGACTTTATACATGTTTCAATAATGTCTGTTCGATTTCCATGTACAACGACAGGTAATGTTTGTCTAAAATCGCCACCCAACAAAATTACCTTTCCACCAAATGGAAAAATATTATCCATGACTTCACGAAGCAAACGGTCAATACATTGGAGGGCATAGCATGACATCATTGTGGCCTCATCTATTATAATTAATTTACATTTCTTCAATTTCTTTGCTTGTAAGGATGTCATGCGAATATCTGACACTGAATTTTCCAAAATAGGCACTGGCAGTTTAAATCCACTATGAACAGTTCTTCCACCTTCTAATAAAAGTGCAGCAATTCCAGTAGTGGCAAACGCCATTGCTATTTGTCCTTGTGCTCGTACTGAACTCATTAATAAATTGTACAAATATGTTTTCCCTGATCCGCCAGGTCCATCAAGATAGAAATAACGCTCTGTCACCATGTCATCATCTATAGCATTTTTAATGGCATGAAATGCTTGCAATTGTAGTGTATTTAAAGTTGCAAGTCTTTCTTCTGTTCTTTCTGCTTGTAGTTGAATGTCATAGTCTTCAAAGTTAATGTCATCTATTAGACCTGGATCAGGCAAATTAAAACTTGCACAACTTAATCCATGAGTTAAAAAGACTTCTTGAATTTCCATTAAGGCTTTTAAAGTGTGCAATGGGTTCATTGTATCGTCGCATAAAGTCTTCAGCCATATTACTTTTAAAAGTCTCCCACAAAGCTAATGCATTTGGAGCATTTGAGAAGATACAAATAAAAGCAAATTGTTCTCTCATCTGTCGTGGCATTTGACATTGTGCTGCTTCTTCTAAACATCTTTCCCACTCTGTATCATCAGCGAGTAAGTTTCTATTTCTTGCAGCTAAATGGAAGGATTCATATACAATGTCATTAACAGTTCTTAATTGTTCAAAACTTTGTGCTCCTGGAACATTTAAAAGTAATATCCGTAAGCAAAATCGTTCAACATCTCTTGGACTGACTGTGTAAATTCGTGGAATTATTTTATTGCCTCTGGTTTTTCTTGCTCTCCATAATCCATTCACAAAAACATAGTGATATGGAATTTCAATATATAAGTATTGTGTTGCTTGAGCATCAGTGGAATTTAATGCAAACCATGCAGTTAGTGTAGTGTGACGATCTTCACTTTGGGCCAATGCATTCATTTCATTTCCAGCATGGAAATAGACTAAATGTCGTTGTGGCAAATGTACTGCTAACCTATATACTGCATGTGATCTATCATGCATTTCAAATTTTAAAAGCCGCCACATAGCTTCTGGCGCACTAACATAGCGAGCATCTACATGAGATGCAAGTTCATCATGTACTAACTCACTACTTTCAGGGTTGTCTGCACTTTTGACGACTACAGTAGCTGCATCGTAACCTTTGTAAATATATTTGTAGACATATTTAATGGATTTGATGGAAGTGCAGGCTTCTACGTTGATGTGGGCGTTGTACTTCATGAGTAAATGTGGATTGTAGGGTACTACATATCTATTGTCCACTTTTTTTCCACAAATAATGGCACTATCTCCTTCTCTTCTTTTATAAAGTGGATATCCATCACAATTGGCATAGGTTTTGTCTCTATAATCTTTAGGAAAATCTTTTGAACATTTATTATTTTCCATACATGGTGATTGTGGATTAAGGTCTCCACAGGGTCCATGAATCATGCGATGAGTAACAATCTCATATAGTCTACCATATAGTTCTGGATCTGGTAGTTCAGCAACTATGACTGCATCCACTTTGTCCGAAGTATCTAATTTATCTTTCTCTTGAAGTATTATGAGAAGATGTGCATGTGGAAGGCCTCTTTTTTGAAATTCAATGGTATATACATAAGCAAGACATTTGCCAAATAACTGATTTATAGTGAAGTCACGTATTAATTCATTTAATTTTATCTTAAAAACTCTGGCTACTAAATCTGGTCGATCTGAAGCACTTTGTCCAAGAAGTAGATTTTGATTAATTTCTGGCCATTGTGGATTACATGTAAATGTCACAAATAAATCTGGTTTTCCAAATTTTGTCACAATAGCCATAGCATCATTGTATCTTTCTCTCATATTTCGAGGAGATCCTTGAAAGGAAGATGGTAAAATGATGGCTTTGCCAGCTGTCATGTCTCTGCTTGTAGCCACGTCAGCAACATAGTCCATGAGTCCACAATATTGTTCTACACGTAGTTTATCTTGTTGATATTTTATAAAGTTTAAATTATTTGCCTCAACTTGCAAATATGAATCAATAATCCATTGTTGTGTTAGTTTCCCACCACATAAAATTGGATTAAATTCATCTCTAATGGCAATTTGAGCAACTTTAAATTCAAGCATAGAAACATTATTTCGGATTCTGGCTTTAGCATTTGGGTAACTGGGAAGGGTTAATTTTGGTTGCCAACCTGCTTCTCCGTGTGGGAAAAAGATGGGATATGTCATTGGATCTAAATTTGGACTTAAGATATTAATATTAATAAATGGTTGGTCCTCATTTCTGGGATATACTCTAATGTCTCTTTGAAATGGTGGTTCTCCTTCATCATTCTGAAAGACCATTGCAACCTCATTTGATGTTGGCAAGTTATAACGACGTTTATCAGTATGTCTGTCTCTTTTAAGCACCATATTAACCTTTGGCATGGGTAATTGATGTCTTTGTGCATGAAGTAGTTGTTCATTTTCTACTTCTGCCAATTTTTTGTAAGCTTTACTGTAGGGATTGTTGTCCATAATGTTATTTAGCTCTATAAAAACACTGGGTAAGCATTTTTTATTTTCTTCCATCTGCATACGTTGGTCAACAGCTTCCATTGTATCTAGGACATATAGTTGAGCGAATTTTGTTTGCTCTCCTTCCTCTGGATGTAAATGTGAAGTCCGATGATAAATTTGTCCTTGGACTTTAAAACAGTAAGGACCATGTCCTGGTACATTAGCAGCCAATGTTGCCCCCATAGATGCAAATGATATGGCACTATTGTAGGATCTTATGTTTGTCTTAAAATTTGTGTAATTTGGAAAAGTAGGTTCAGTCATAATATTTTGTAAATAGGTTGGAAATTGTTTCCTTTGTGGAAGTTTGAACTTTCCTTTTTGACAACAACTAATAAATTGTCCATCTCGGGGTCTCTCCTGTTTAAAATAATAAGCCTCACAAAATTGACATTGAGTAGTCATGTCCCCACAACTATGAACCTCTACTGCTAAAGACTTCAGTAAAGGACAATTTGCAAAGCATATTGGATGTTGACTTTCATATTCATCAGATGAGAAGTCATGAAATGTTTCAACAACAGGTTCTAAATGTTTAGTTTTTTTCGTAGATTTTCTTGGTATATGTTGGACTTGTTTGGTTGAAATGTCCTGTAAGTTTTTAGTAAGAGTTTGTAAATGGTTTGTTTTTGTAGTTGCTTTTTTTGGTCTGTCTTGACTGGTATGTTGTAAAATGTCATCTGATGTTTTAGGAACAGTTTGTAAATGCTTTATTATTTGTTTATTTTTTTTTGGTTGTATCTTTCATTTTTGCAGCTGATATTCTTTTATTTGCAAGTCTTTTGCGTTCTTTTTCTCGTCGAATTTCTTTCTCCTCCGGTGTCTGCTGGGCGGCCCATCTCTCTTGTCTTTCTCTAGTTTGACGTCTTTTCTTCTCTTCTTTGGTCTCGTTATCAGCCATATTAATCTGTAAAGGAAAAAAAATAAATGTAATTGTGTATATTTAAATTTGTAATTCCTGTTAAAGATTCTTGTGCACAATTGGTGAAATAAAAGGCAAATCATTAATGTATCATTTATATTTAGTTAAATTTATAATTCCTGTCCTCACTGGCTAAGAATTTGGCCAATGGAATCCTGCTGTAAATAAGCATGTAACATATTTTTTTCAAATAATGGTTTTATTTATGAAAAACGTTGTTTGTGGATAGATATTTACCACTGCAAAACTTCTTTGCTAAAAAAAAAAGTGATGTGGTTATTGAGCTATGTATTGCATAGTAGCAATTTAATTAAAATAAGGGAGATAGTAAATTAATTATTTTATTTTTCTGTTGACACATATGCAACTGAAAGCAGTTTCTTTAGTTTTATACTTTAGTACTTATTATACTTTACCTTGGTTAAGGTGTGATTTAAATCCGAATGTTTGTTGGTCCTCGGTTCCAAATCGTTGTCCAATGGTGTGGTCCTCTGTTGGAAGTCCTCGTCCGATGGTGTGGTCCTGTGGCGATAGCCCTCGTCCGATGTTGTGGTCCTGTGGCGATATCCCTCGTCCGATGTTGTGGTCCGTTGGTGAAAGTCCTCGTCCGATGGTCGGGTCCTGTGTTGAAATTCCTCGTCTGCTGGTCTGGTCCTGTGTTGAAATTCCTCGTCTGCTGGTCTGGTCCAAGTCCTCGTCCGATGGTCCGGTCCTGTGGAAAAAGTCCTCGTCCGATTGTCTTCACGCAGTATCTGTTGTAATATAAAATAGAAAATGTTGTTTGAGTGAAATGTCTTTTAAATAATTTAAAAATGTATTAATTTGACTGTATTGTATGAGTTATGGTTATTTTTTTCTATCTTTGTTTTTTTTTACTTTCTGTACAATCCGACAACTTTTGTTATTCTTATTGAAGGTTCTTAGTAAGGCTTGTGGGTTGTGATATATTAAATAAGAAGTGTTTATGTTATTTTTTGTACAATCCTGTTTTGTGCACACCACTTGTGGTATACTTATTTAACCTTTATTGGGATGCTTATAGTTAGTGAAACATGAAATAATATAATTAATGTAGTTTGCTATGTGTTTGTGTTAGTTTTTGACAATCCTGTTTGGTGCGCAGCACTTGTGCAAAACTTATTTCTTCTTGATTGTACTGGTTATAGGTTGTTAAACATTAAAGAAGAATGTTAATGTAGTTTGCTATGAATTTGTGTGATTTTTTGTACAATGCTATTAGGTGCACAACACTTTTGTTATTCTTATTTTTGCTTCTTTGTAAGGCTTATAGGTTGTTAATCATTGAATAAGAAATTCTGTTTTGTGTGTAGCAGTTTGTGTCTCATTCAATTGCGATTTGGCTAATTGAATCGTGCCCTAAATAAGCACATAGCATATTTTTTTAAATAAGTTTGTAGTCATTGAAAAACTTTATTTTTGATATCTTTTTAGTAACTAAAAACTTATTTTAAAGAAATTGTTATGTTGTTATTTAGAGCCCTATTCAATTGGGCAAATTGCAATTGAATGAGGGGCTTTGTGTGTACCATATGTTGCATAGTTTGCCCCTCATTCAATTGCATTTTTTACAATGTAATAGTACTCTAAGGCCGTCATTGAATTGCAATGTAGAAATTTGAATAGGGTTGTAAATAAGCACATCACATATATTTGTTAAAAAAGAATAAGGGCCTAAAAGTGCTTATTTATGGGCCTAAAAGTGCTTATTTATAGCCATATTTAATTGTCCAAAATAGCAATTGAATGAGGGCCTTTGGTTACTGCATTTGTTATATTGTGAGCTCCTCATTCAATTGTGTTTTGGCCAATGGAATAGACCTCAATATCAGCACAGAGCATATTTTGTAACGGAATTTTGTATTTAGTGAACTTGTATCCAAAAGCAACGTGTTCACAAACGAAAAATTTCCTTTAAAAAATATGCTCTGTGCTTATATAGAGCCCTATTGAAATGGTCAAATCACATTTGAGTGAGGCCCTTGGCCATTAAAGATATATAGGTCCTCATTGAATTGCAATTTTGCCAATTGAAGAGGGCTCTATATAATCACATAACATATTTATTGAGCAAATTTTTTAGTTATTGAAAAACTTGATTGTGGTTAGAAATTCAGTAACTAAAAAGTTCTGTATAAAAAATATGTTATGTGCTTATATAGAGCCCTATTCAATTGAGGAAGTCGCAATTGAATAAGGCTCATGGTTCTTTCTTGTTTATACTTAATACTTTACCTTGATTGAAGTTTGGAATGACAGACGGTCCCCTCCTGCCAATCTTAATCCGCCGGTCTTCTTGTAGTGTCTGTTTGAAAAAGAAAGTGAAATAGTTATTTGTATATTTATAATTTTTCATCTTTTGAGCATGTAATGTCTTGTTGTATCTTACCTCTTCTTCTTTGTTGGTGTTCTTTAAAAGGGATTGTGCTTCACAGTGCACGGTGCAAATTGTTGAGAGACGCTATTGATGCAGAGTCTGTTTGAATATTCAAAGAAATAAAACGATTCAGCTTTATATGATCTATTGAATTGCAGTAAAGGAATGTAATTTAAATATAGTTGTGTAATTTTTTTAAATTAACCTTATTTTTTGTTGGGGGCTACACACATATGTCACATACATGAAGCACATTCCATAGTTTAATGTAATTATTTTGTGTACGTGTGACATATCAGTATACATGAGTCAAATTTAAATGGTTAAATTAACCTTATATTTTTTTGTTCCAACACACATAAATGTGTGTGTGTGAGATGTAACTATAGATGATATACATATATGTGCGTGTGACATATCAGTATACATGACATATAATGTCATTTAAATGTAGTTGTTTACTGATTTTGTTTTAAGCTAATTTTGTTGCATTGGCAATACACATAAATGTGCGTGTCACATGTCAATATACATTATACTCATATACGTTCGTGTCACATGTCACTATGAAGGGGCAATACACAGAAATGTGCGTGTCACATGTCAGTATACATTATACTCATATACGTGCGTGTCACATGTCACTATGAAGGGGCAATACACAGAAATGTGCGTGTGAGATGTCACTATACATTATAGACATATATGTGCGTGTCAGATGTCACTATACATTATAGACATATATGTGCGTGTCATATGTCACTATACATTATAGACATATATGTGCGTGTCACATGTCAGTATACATAAACCTCTGTTTAATATTGAATTATGTTTTTTTGTTGTTTTGTTAAATGAACCGGATTTTTTTTGGAGCCTATACACATAAATGTGCCATACATGATGACTACATAAATCCTAGTTTATTTTTTTATTTGTTTGACCTGTCCTGATAATAAAATGTAATATATTATAGCTTACCTCTCAGTTGTAATTTGCACAATGTAAAGTAGTAAATTAGTAAAGAATTGTCTTCGCAAGTAAAAGCAGCAGTTATCTCAGAAGTCACTCTGTTCATCACCTGAGGAGAAATGTATTTTTTTGTTTGAAATAGGCAGTATTTATAAACTTGTAGAAAGTTCTGGAAAGTGAGACCGTTAGAACGCAATACGCATGCGCTATTTGCGTTCCAGCTTACAATTTGCGTTCCATCCGCCATTTTCTGCGTATTACTGTTCAAAATGGTGTTTAATATGATTGTGATACGTTCCGCATAGTATGTGTTTCATTATTGCGAGTAAGTGTAGTATAGTTACGTCTGAAGCCTCGTTTTCGTTTTGTTCGTCGGCCATTTTTTCTCTCGCTTAGCGATGGTATTAGTGTCTAAAGTGTTTTATTTTGATTTAAATGTAGGTGTAACTTGTTTTTTTGAGGTGCTGGCTGGTTCCTCTTGCTGTAGGTAAGCTTTTTATGTGTTTGTTGTGTGTCTTTGTTAAGTTTTAAATGTTTGTATGTCGGCGTGTTGCGTCCGATGTTTGCGAAGTCGTAATGTGTGGTAACGTGTCTCGTATGGTGTTTGCGTGTGTAGCCTCGTTTTCGCTTTATTCGTCGGCCATTTTTTGTGTCGCTTAACAAACTATTTATTGTCTAAACTCTTTTATTTTGAGTGCAATTAAGTTGTAAGTTGCATTTTTGAGGTCCTGGGTGCTTCCTGTTTGTGTAGGTAAGGTTTTTATGTATGTGCTGTGTGTATGTATTGTGTTTGTAATTTTGTAATGTTCGCGAGTTGCGTCCGAGTGTTGCGAGGCCGTAATGTGTGTGAACGTGTGTCGTATGTTGTTTGCGAGTGTCGTAATGTGTGTGAACGTGTGTCGTATGTTGTTTGCGAGTGTCGTAATGTGTGTGAACGTGTGTCGTATGTTGTTTGCGAGTGTCGTAATGTGTTGCGACGTAAACTTTTTTTTGCAAGGGTCGCAGTTGCTGCAACTGAAGACCTCGCTTTGCGAGGTCCTCAGGTGCTGGCATGGAGCGCCTGCGGCGCTCCATGCCAGCAACTGAGAACCAGGCACAGTGCCCTCGCTTCGCGAGGGCCGCGGGCTCGCTACGCGAGCCCGCAGCGTTAGCAACAACTCGTACACTCACAACTATATATGTGATATATATATATACATCACTTAAACTTATTTTTGTCACATTTTTAGTCATAGCTGCCAATATGCAGACTTTTGGCTAATAGTGATATTCAATTGTTATTTATATTTACATATTGATTCACTCAATTGCGAATAGGAGGCCCATTATAGGCCTTTTATTTATTTTCACTTCTATGTTTACTTATGGACTTTATTTGGTTGGTCGATACCTAAGTCCATAAGTACTTTCCTATCACTCATGTCACTTTATTTTTGTGATTTATATTCACAATAGTATAATTTTTATAGACCATACATGTCACACTGTTCACATTTTCTGGTTGAAAAATATGGCGATTCCCTTCTTACTATTATATATGGCATTTTTTTTCTCTTTTTAGGCTTTAAATTATAATATTGCCTCCTTAGGCACCTCTTTACCCTTGACCTTTCCAGTGGCCCTTTTTTAGTGCATACATCATATATATATTTATGTGCGTTTATACTTCCCTTATAACATAACCTTTGCGTACGTCATCACGCTAGACGTGCGCATGCGCATTGCAATCCGGCTGATGAGCCTTGCTGGAACCGCGAACTTGATACAGTTACGGCCTAGTTTAATGCCCCATGCATCCCTAATATAGTGTACTAAGCCTGCAAGTACCTTATATTGTCCTTGATAACCCTGGTTATATATAATACTGATTCTACCTTTCACGTAATATTTCAGGCACCCAATGTGTTGTACCTGAGTCAGATGAAAGAAAGCTGATATATACACATCCTGGTTCCCATGCTGTAAACTGATAGCTGGGATCACGGTTCTTTAAAGCTATAGGAATTATTTCCATAAGATATATGTGTAATCGGTACTACATTGAATGTACCCCCTTTTGTAAAAACGAGTTAAAGGCTCTAAAGTACAGCAAGCATTGATTTATACAACCTTTCCATAAAAGTGCATTGTTATGTGAAAGAGCTACCGCCCTCTGGACCTCTGGAGGACGATATATATAGGCATGAGGGTTTTCGATATATATATATATATATATATATAAACTTATGAGAATACTTGGTTACTCTACCTTTAAGTCTCACTATAACATTTTGGCTCGTCCGTAGGTGTGAATAGGAATACCCACTAATTAGAGATATATATTGCACAATATTAGTGCCATAGGGTTTTCACTATTCCTTACATTTGCCCTCTTTTAATTTTCCCTTGTCACTTTTTTAAGTAATTCCTTGTTTTTAAAAAATACGCTGCTGTCATTAAATTAAATTTTTTTATTTTTATACTGATTCCAGTTATACTAGTCCCACTATTTTGTATACCAACATACATAAAACAAAAGTATTCCTCCTCTTTACTGTAAAATAAACTCCAACCATCACCCACAAGCCAAATGCAGCAACCAAAAAGTGGTGAACACAAAACAGGATAAAACAAAAAAGCCTACCATGATATAGAAAAGGCAATTAACATTAATTTTTACTGTCCAACATCATTTAATACTCATAAAGAAGACTAATTAAGCAAATAAAGTATGCAAAATATGGTGGACACAATACAGGATTGTACCAAAAATCACAGAAACAGATAGAAAAGTTAAACAATATTCTTCTTTACTGTTTAACCTATAAGCCTTACAAAGAAGCCTAAATAAGCATACCAAAAGTGGTGGACACAAAACAGGATAATGCTAAAAACATTGTGAGCATATCCAAAATACAAGACTAATTAAGGAAATAAAGTATGCAAAATATGGTGGACACAAAACTAGATTGTACCAAAAATCACAGAGACAGATAAAAAAGTTAATGGATATTCTTCTTTATGGTTTAAGAACCTAGAAGCCTTACAAAGAAGCCTAAATAAGCATACCAAAAGTGGTGGACACAAAACAGGATAATGCTAAAAACATTGTGATCAGATCCAAAATAGAAGACTAATTAAGCAAATAAAGTATGCAAAATATGGTGGACACAAAACAGGATAATGCTAAAAACATTGTGATCAGATCCAAAATAGTAAAAACATTAATAATTACAGGAAAAAAAAAGGATAACTGTAATATACAAATACAATTAAAGTATTTTAAAAGGTTGCACAAAAAAACAGCATAGCAGTAAAATTCACCATAACAGTTACAATAGACCAAAACAATGAAATATGCTATTCATTACAAATACATTAAAATAAAATAACATTTTACTTTTTCTTTTACAACAGACACTGCGTGAAGAGCATCGGACGAGGAGTTTGAACAGCGGACCAACAAAGATTCTGCTTGAAATCACACTTCAACCAAGGTACAGTATAACAAGTAAAAAAAGAGAAAACAAAATAAACATGTTTGCTCTGCATCGTTGTCAACAGAAAAAAAACCCAATAACAACCACTAACTATAACTTTTACCAAAATATAACTGACACATTTCTCATTTACCTCTTATTTGTCTTTTACGGACAATAATGTTTAACAGTAAATCCAAACTTCAATCTAGCCCCCCCCCCCCAAAAAAAAACAGAAAACAGCATAGTCTACAAAAGTCTCAAAACACAGACTAAATATAATTTGTCATTCTAAATTACCAGTCCTAATGTACAATATTAAGCATAAAACCTAACCACACACATAAAATACAATACTACAACAAATAGTACTAACACCCAAAAAACAACAATAGAAACATTTTCACAGCCCCAACATATAAGCCTTTAAATAAAATATAAAAATACTATTATAACAAACCCCTGTACGATAAATTACAAAGACTAATTTCTGCCCTCTGCTATGCCTATAAGCTAAAAGTACAACAAAAAAATAAATTAACAAACCCAAAAAATTATCGATTTCAATTAACACTATACACCTACTACATCTAGAAGCAGCTATAGTGTAATTACCTTGAGTGTGCTATGCATGTAAGGCAAAAATTACAACCTACGACAGAAAGTTAAAGCAAAAAAATAAAAAACACTTATTTAACAATACAAAGAAAGTTCCGCTACAATGAACTACAATCACATAGAAACAAACTGTTGATAATAAAAAAATTAAAAAACAAACTTAACATCTCAAAATAAACTGATACATTTTTTTTTACAGATTAACATGGCTGATAACGAGAGCAAACAAGAAAAGATAAGACGGCAAGCTAGAGAACTACAACAGAGATTGGCCAGCCAGCAGACACCGGAGTAGAAGGAAATTCGACGAGAAAAAGAACGCAAAAGAATTGCAAGCAAAAGACTATCACCTTCTAAAATTAAAGATACACTAAAAAAAGCTACTAACCATACAAAGCATTTAGAACCTGTTCCTGAAACATCAGATGACATTTTACCTGAAAAAGTCAAAGATATACCAAAAAAAGCCACCAAAAAAACAAAGAATTTAGAACCTGTTCCTGAAACATCACATGACATTTCACCTGATGAATTTGAAAATGAAACTGATATATGCTTTGCAAATTGTCCTTTACTCAAGTCTTTAGCAGTAGAGGTTCATAATTGTGGGGACATGTATACTCAATGTCAGTTTTGTGAGGCTTATCATTTTAAACAGGAGAGACCCAGAGATGGCCAATTTATTAGTTGCTGTCAAAAAGGCAAGTTCAAACTTCCAGAAAGAAAATAATTTCCAATCTATTTACAAAACATTATGACTGAACCTACTTTTCCAAACTACAAAAATGTTAAGACAAACATAAGATCCTACAATAGTGCCATATCCTTTGCATCTATGGGGGCATCATTAGCTGCTAATGTACCAGGACATGGTCCTTATTGTTTTAAAGTCCAAGGCCAAATTTACCATCAGACTTCACATTTATATCCAGAGGAAGGAGAGCAAAGAAAATTTGCTCAACTATATGACCTAGATAAAATGGAAGCTGTTGACCAACGTATGCAGCTGAAAGAAAATAAAAATGCTTACCCAGTGTTTTTCTAGAGCTAGATAACATTATGGCCAATAACCCCTACACTAAAGCTTATAAAAAATTGGCAGAAGTAGAAAATGAACAACAACTTCATGCACAAAGATATCAATTACCAATCCCAAAGGTCAATATGGTGCTTAAAAGAGATAGACATACTGATAAACGTAGTTATAACTTGCCAACATCAAATGAGAGTTCAATGGTGTTTCAAAATGATGAAGGAGAACCACCATTTCAAAGAGACATTAGAATATATCCCAGAAATGAGGAGCAACCATTCATTAATATCAGTATCTTAAGTCCAAATTTAGATCCAATGACATATCCCATTTTTTTCACACACAGAGAAGCAGGTTGGCAACCAAAATTAACATTTCACAGTTACCCAAATGCTAAAGCCAGAATCCGAAGTAATGTTTCTATGCTTGAATTTAAAGTAGCTCTAATTGCCATTCGAAATACAATTAATGCAATTTTATGTGGTGGAAAACTAACACAACAATGGATTATTGATTCCTATTTGCAAGTTGAGGCCAATAATTTAAACTTTATAAAATATCAACAAGATAAACTACGTGTAGAACAATATTGTATACTAATGGACTATGTTGCTGAGGTGGCTACAAGCAGAGACATGACAGCTGGCAAAGCCATCATTTTACCATCTTCCATTCAAGGATCTCCTCGAAATATGAGAGAAAGATACAATGATGCTATGGCTATTGTCACCAAATTTGGCAAATCCGATTTATTTCTTACATTTACATGCAATCACCAATGGCCAGAAATTACACAAAATTTACTTCTTGGCCAAAGTCCTTCCGATAGACAAGATTTAGTAGCCAGAGTTTTTAAGATTAAATGAATTAATACGTGACATCACTATAAGTCACTTATTTGGCAAATGTCTTGCTTATGTATATACCATTGAATTTAAAAAAAGAGGCCTTCCACATGCACATCTTCTTATAATACTTCAAGAAAAAGATAAATTAGATACTGCTGACAAAGTGGATGCAGTCATTGTTGCTGAACTACCAGATCCAGAACTATATGGTAGACTATATGAGATTGCTACTCATCGCATGATTCATGGACCCTGTGGCGCGCTTAATCCACAATCACCATGTATGGAAAATAATAAATGTTCCAAAGATTTTCCAAAAGATTATAGAGACAAAACCTATGCCAATTGTGATGGCTATCCACTTTATAAAAGAAGAGAAGGAGATAGTGCCATTATTTGTGGCAAAAAAGTTGACAATAGATATGTAGTACCCTACAATCCACATTTACTCATGAAGTATAACGCACACATTAATGTAGAAGCCTGCACTTCCATCAAATCCATTAAATATGTGTACAAATATATTTACAAAGGCTATGATGCAGCTACTGTAGTCGTCAAAAGTGCAGACAACCCTGAAAGCACTGAGTTAGTACATGATGAACTTGCATCTCATGAAGATGCTCGCTATGTAAGTGCGCCGGAAGCTATGTGGCGCCTTTTAAAATTTGAAATGCATGATAGATCACATGCAGTATATAGATTAGCAGTACATTTGCCACAAAGATATTTAGTGTATTTCCATGCTGGAAATTAAAGTAATGCATTGGCCCAAAGTGAACATCGTCACACTACACTAACTGCATGGTTTTAATTAAATTCCACAGCAACACAATTCTTATATATTGAAATTCCGTATCACTATGTTTTTGTGAATGGATTATGGAGACCTAGAAAAAGCAGAGGAAATAAAATAATCCCAAGAATTTACACAGTCAGTCCAATGAGATCTTGAACGTCTTTGCTTACGAATATTACTTTTTAATGTTCCTGGAGCACAAAGTTTTGAACGCTTAAGAACTGTTAATGACATAGTATATGAATCCTTCCATTTAGTTGCAAGACATAGAAACTTACTAGCTGATGATACAGAATGGGAAAGATGTTTAGAAGAAGCAGCACGATGTCAAATGCCACGGCAGATGAGAGAACAATTCGCATTTATTTGTATCTTCTCAAATGCTCCAAATGCATTAGCTTTGTGCGACACATTTAAAAGTAATATGGCTGAAGAATTTATGCAACAATACAATGAACCTATTGCACACTTAAAAGCGTTAATGGAAATCCAAGAAGTATTTTTAACTCATGGATTAAGTTGTGCAAGTTTTAATTTGCCTGATCCAGGTCTTATAGATGACATAAACTTTGAAGACTATGACATTCAACTACAAGTAGAAAGAACAGAAGAAAGACTTGCAATTTTAAATACGTTGCAATTGCAAGCATTTAATGCCATTAAAAATGCAATAGATGATGACACGGTCACAGAGCGTTATTTCTATCTTGATGGACCTGGCGGATCAGGAAAAACTTATCTATATAATTTATTAATGAGTTTTGTACGAGCACAAGGTCAAATAGCACTGCCGTTTGCCACTACTGGAATTGCTGCACTTTTGTTAGAAGGTGGAAGAACTGTACATAGTGACTTTAAACTGCCAGTGCCTATTTTAGAAACCTCTGTGTCAGATATTCGCATGACATCATTACAAGCAAAAAAAAAATGAAAAAAAGTAAATTAATTATAATAGATGAGGCCACAATGATGTCATGCTATGCCCTCCAATGTATTGACCGTTTGCTTTGTGAAGTCATGGATAATACTTTTTCATTTGGTGGAAAGGTAATGTTGTTAGGTGGAGATTTTAGACAAACATTACCTGTCGTTGTACATGGAAATCGAACTGACATTATCGAAACCTGTATAAAGTGAAGCACACTGTGGAAACATTTTACCCATCTTCAACTGCAACAAAACATGAGATCAGAAGGCCAAACTGATTTCAATGATTGCCTTATTAAAATTGGAGAAGGCAGAACAGAAAAAATACCAAATTTACCTGACGACACTGTGCAGATCCCACCTCATATGATTTGTCACCAAGATATTATATCGGCTATATTTGAAGGTAGCATAAATAACCAGGAATATTCAGAGCTTGCCAACCAAGTCATACTAACATGTAAAAATAAGGATGCATTAATCCTCAATAATGAAATCTTAAAAAAAATGAATGCACCACAAAGAAATTATCACAGTGCTGATTCTGTACTTGCTGAGGACAATGAAAGTGAGGCAAACTTTTCCGCTGAATTCATAAACTCACTAACTCCTTCTGGAATGCCACCACATATTTTGCAGCTGAAGAAAGGTGCAATTGTCATGTTACTGCGAAATATGAACCCCAAAAAAGGCCTATGCAATGGGACAAGATTAATTGTTCAACGATTAAAGGACCATTTCATAGATGCTGAAATTTTAACTGGTACCTGTCATGAATCAGCCAGGGGCCATCTTGGATTGGAACTGTTATCTGCCACATGTTATTGAACAGAAGGTTTTTGGCTCCCAGAGCCACTGTTATAATGTTATATATTCAGGGCAGAGTCCCACTGTTATTGTTATGCATTCAGAGAAGAGGCAGTTTACCACGTCATCACTAATAAAGTCGTCATAACACATTAAGTGGACTGACGTGGGAAGTACTGCCTCAACTCATAACATGTGGGTTATAAAATGTTGTATTGGTAATATCTGTAAATATATTGTATTGCAATGTGGGAGCCATGTTGTGTGCAGTCATCCATATTGGGTCTGATACAGATAGTAACCTGAGTAGATCACCCATCTGCCTTCCAGCTATCACCTAAAGTAAACACTTGAAGTGATAGCAAGGCCAGAACAATGGGGTCTGTACAGACATTGAGGCACCTTAACCCCATGGGGTCTTCAGCCCAATATCAGGGTCATAGTACGGGAGCACATAGATGTTTCTCCCTTGAGATCCAGAGACCAAGTAAATTAGGTATCCACACCTAATGGGCGGCCCATGGGAGGGGTCTGGAAGTTTCCAGAGCTTACCTCTAGTCCATTGGCCAGAGGTAATCAAGTTACTCTGGAGATTACCCCATTGGCCAAGAGGAAGATGAGGGTTGGACAAGGGGGCAGCCACTCCCTGTACTGGTTTTGTGAGCTGTTTAAATACTGGGTGTTTCTAAAATAAAGTTGTTCTTAATTTTCATACTTTCACTAAGCATGTATTATTTACCCAGAGGCATATGTTTGTAGAGGAGCTCATTCTGACTCCCTACCAAGGTACTCCCAGGTACACTACCAAAGCAAGCTGGGACTTATGCCTTTGTACCGACAAAGACTGTCCATAGGTCTAGAGTCACCCAAACTTAGGTCTAAACCTACTGGGAATAAGAGTACTAGGATACTCTAGATCGCATCATCATAGTAGGTTGTGACAGTACCCATAAAGGAGAGAGAGTTTTGATACCAAGAATAGATTTAGCACCAAGTGAAAGTAGTCTCCCTTTTACACGTCAAAGAAGACAATTTCCCATCATTATGGCATTTGCCATGACCATTAATAAATCACAAGGACAAACGTTCAAATCTGTGGGTATTTTCTTAGAACAACCAGTATTTGCACATGGCCAATTGTACGTTGCTTTATCACGGTGCAAAAATCCGCAGGCTATTAAAGTTTACATTAAAAAGAATGAAAGTCAAGGTGATTTATTAGAAGATGGACGTATTTTTACTCAAAACATTGTCTACTATGAAGTACTTTAACTTCTCATTAAAGAAACAAAAGCCAGGAAAAACAAATTTAAAAGCAAATGCAAAAATATAAAAAACCACAATATAACCACCAAATTTTTACAACAAATAGACATAAATGTCCGGTCCCTTCAAAAGGTCATAATTACGCAACATAAATTACATTTACAAAAACAATATTTTACTGTTAAACTACATTAAATTCTCAAACACATACAGAACAGTGCTTACACAGCGTGCAACAAGTTTAAGTTCTTGTGTTCTCTTTTTATAGAACCACTTTTCCACAGACCAAACTATATGTGTGATTTAAAACAATTACTACAGCAACAAACAAAGGTCAACCATTGAAAAATACAAATCAATAAACAATTCAGTCATAATTAATGGAAGTACTGTTTATATATCATTAGCCTCACAAAACACTTGCCCTGCATTATTTTCACAAATGATGTTAAAATGTTAATTAACTATGTCACTGTTTCAAATGTTACAAGTTTGAATTTTCTTTTTCAAGTTCCTTACACATATAAGAAAGTTCAAGTTTCAAAAAATATACTTTCAAGTTTCTTACTTAGACATATTACAAAGTTCATGTTAAGAGGTCAACCACATTTTAAATCACAGCAACAAACAAAGGTCAACCATTGAAAAATACAAATTAATAAACAATTCAGTCATACTTAATGGAAGTACTGTTTATGGATGATTAGCCTCACAAAACACTTGCCTTGCATTATTTTCACAAATTATGTTAAAATGTTAATTAACTATTTTACTGTTTCTAATGTTACACGTTTGAAAAAAATATTTCCAAGTTCCTTACTTACACAGATAAGAAAGTTCAAGTTTCAAAAAATATACTTTCCAGTTCCTTACTTAGACATATTACAAAGTTCATGTTAAGAGCTCAACCACGTTTTAAGTCACAATGTAAATGTTCTCTTTTATGTTAAACATTAATCCAGAGAGTAATCTGATCGCCAGTTAATGGGGTCAGGAAGGAATTAATTTTTTCCCCTCTCTGATACAATTGGCTACGTTTCAAGAAGGGTTTTTACTGTTTGCCTTCCTCTGGATTCAATGTATATTTAAGTTAACAATTCTTGAGATAGAACTTGCTACATAGAGTTTGTGGGCTCAGTTTGGCTCAACTTCCGGATTTGCTACGCGCATGCGCACGCCTTGCGTAATGACGTGTGCAGCGCCGTTGTTAGGAGCCTGACGCGTTTTGATGTATGATGTCTTTCTCAAAGGGGAGTTGAATAGCGCTGTCTTAGGGAACTATTTATAAGGGACTGTTGCCCTAGCAACACGCAATAGGCAACACAAAATGGAAGTCCATGGATATGTGTGCTCACTATATATACAGAAGTCCTACAGGCATTTTAGGACATGTATAAGTACAAGGAAAAAATATCCTAACGGAACAGAATATAAAGTGTGTAGAACTAGATCAAAAATACCAAATATATATTATGATGATATCTAGGTCAACACTGTCTAAGTGCAATAAGGTACTGCTATCCTGACAACACCCTTAACACAATAGAAGGCCACAGGATAGTATGTAAGTAGGTAAATAGGTCCTCCAACTACTGAGGACAGATGTTATTATAAAAGAGAAAGTCTCCTTCAAGGAGAAATAGAGAAAAGATGTTTAAAGTAAATGGTCATTTTATGTATACAAGTATATAAACTGTATACATATATAAAGCATAAATGCTACCTATTTAAGACAATGAGTGGTATAGAACGGTCTTATAGATTGGCTCAAAAAGAAGGAGGTATACATGAAAAAATATAGAAAGTGTATATAAATTGGAAGTGCGGTCTATTTGACCTTCAATTTCTAAACATGTGTCATCCATGTGTGAAGAGGTACTAGTGAAGGATTACAGTACTATTTCCATGTGAGGACTATTAAATTGTGCACTGGATGTGGACTACGAATATTACAATTACGATAAAAATATTGCTATGTAAATGTGGGTGAAAAAACAAAAGTTAACAAAGTCATATAACATAGGGCAGAAGGCCTGAAGGCCTATCTGTCTATTGTAATAAACACCATCATATAAGTGTATGCCATAAATCAATCTTTTGTATAACAAAATATATCAAGAATGTGTAATTCAAGGATAATAAAATATCCATGTATAACTCCTGAGAACCTCAATCTAAATAAAGGGAGTAAAAGTAAATCCCTCATTGAGACCATTGGGCACTTGGGCCTTCAACTTATAGATCCAACGTGCCTCACATTGTAATACTTTATTCTCTAGATCTCCTTGTCTTGGTCCTATCTGCACTGGATCAATTGCACAGAAGGATAGAACTTCACTTTGGTTGTTGTGGCAGTATTTCACATGACGGGCAATGGGTGTATCAAGTGTATTTTTTATACTATATATATGTTCACACACCCTACGGCGTAGTTGGCGCCTTGTTTTGCCTACATAGATCTTCCTGCAAACATAGGTGGCCACATAAATTACCGCTGTAGAGCAGCATTTCCAGAAGTTTTTGATTTTTAATTTTTCCCCAGTAATGCGATGTTCTTACACTTTAGTAGGTGTAATATATCTGCAGAACTTGCATTTACTGCACTTGGAGCATCCTGCTAAAGGTTTCAGCCAGGTTCCAGGTTTCTGCTCTTTAAATGAGCTGTGGACTAATCTGTCCTTCAGGTTTTTGCCTCTGCTATAAGTAATAGAGGCCTTAGATGTTATAATGTCTTTTGAATCCTCATCACTCCTTAAGAGGTGCCAGTGTCTCGATAAAATGTCCCTGATTAGTCATAACCAAAAGTCATTATACAACATGATAGTTTATTCTCCTCTTCCGTGATTTGGTGGCGCTTGTTAAGGCCTTTCAGAAGTTCTGATCTATTGCAGTTTGATGCATATTTGAAAGAAGACTTGAGGCATTTATTTGAATATCCTCAATTCCAAAATCTGGTTCTCAATTTATCTGCTTCCAGCTTAAACTCAGCATCAGAACTGCAATTCCTTCCTATTCTAAGATATTGGCCTATTGGGATCCCCCTTTTTAGGGGTTCAAAATGTTGACTATCCCATGTTAGTATAGAGTTGGTAGCCGTGTCCTTCCTATAAGTAGTTGTTGAAAGTTTTCCCTCTTTATCCTTTGTTATCAATAGATCTAAAAATGTGATGGAGGATGGGTTAATTTCATAGGTAAACTTTAGGCCCAAACTGTTGGTGTTTAGATCAATCATGAATCTTTCAAACTCTGGTTTAGTGCCTGTCCAGACTACCAATACATCATCTATAAAGCGCCGCCATATTATTGCATGGTCTGAGAGTGAGGATTTTTACTCATGGAAGACAAATTTCTCCTCCCACCATCCTAGAAACAAATTGGCATATCCTGGGGCACATGGTGTGCCCATGGCGGTAACCTTTTGTTGATAGTACCATTTGTTGTTATATGTGAAGTAGTTGTGCTTTAACATAAATTCCGAAAGTTCTAGTAGGAGGTTGTTAAATTTTGTATGAATGGTACCCCTCATGCTTAGAAAATAACTGAGTGCCACTATCCCGTATTCATGAGGAATACTACTATATAAAGCCTCTACATCAATAGAATCTAACCAAGCTGTATTTGATATGTGAAGATCCTCCAACTGTTTCAGAATGTCATTAGTATCCTTCACATAAGATGGTAGACTTTCTACCATCTCCCTCAGATAGTGATCAATGAATATACTAGCATTATGGGAGAGGTTGTTGGTACTAGATACTATGGGCCTGCCTGGAATAGGTGATTTATTGTTATGTATCTTTGGGAGGGAGTAAAAAATAGAGATGGCTGGAAATTTGGGGTATAGAAACCTATAGGTCTGTTCGTCAATGAGATCCTCTTTCTTTGCTTTATCCAAGATAGCTTTTAAGAGTATTTTATACTCACTAGTTGGGATTTTTTTTGATCACTTTATATGTATTAGCATCCCCTAGAATTTTATTACACATATCTCTATATTCATTATTATTCATTATAACAATGTTCCCTCCTTTATCAGCAGGTTTAATTTGTACTTACTTAAATTGTTCCAACTCATTTAGTGCTGTAAATCAATTTTTAGTCAAATTAAATTCCCTTTTCAACTTTTGATAGTCCATATTCTCAATTTCCATGGTGGTTTGTTGCAAAAAGACCCATATATTCGCATATTCTTTAAGTGCTGGTGTAAATGTACTTTTATTTTTCTAAATTTTGGATTTCACCATGCTTATTGGTTCAAATGGGTCATTCTCTTGTAACAAAGACAAAAGAGATTGTAAAGTCTCAATGTCTTCCTTTCCCACACCCATATTCATATATTCCCTTTCCTCCTTCAACTTGTAGAATTTGTGTAGTGCAAGTTTACGAGCAAAGAGGTTTAGGTCCTTTATATGAGTAAAGGTATCTGATCTGACAAATTGACTATTTGTGAATTGGTGTTATTAGGATTCCTGAGATTCACTTTTAGGGATTCTTGTTCCCTTTGGACCTGAGGGTCCTCTCTGATCCTTTCAGGGGAATTCTGCCTCTCTCTAAAAAATGGTTCTGTTCATTAGGCATAGTAGCCTCTAGCCTGCTCTCTGTCCATAATTTTCTCTTCTTTGAGGATAATTTGCTCGTCTAGTCCTTGTATTGAACGAATGGAAATCATCATTATCAGAGTTTTCAAACTCCGATGAACTGATATCAGAGTTTCTTTGTTTATCATTTATTTTTGGGAACTTTCTGCCAGTTTTGAAATCAGTTTGGTCTCTCCAAAATTTCTTTTGTTTTTGGTCTTTAATTTCTTTCTTAAACCTGTCTATATTTTCATTTAACCTTGTGCAGAAGGTATTATAATAAGGTGTTTCCCTAAATTCTTGTTGATATAATGCCAACTTTGGTTTGATGGCTTCCAAGTTTTGTTGTTCAGTCTCAATTATAAGTGACATAAGCTGAGATGAACATTTTAGCAATATTTCTTTCCATTTTTTGTAAATAATTCATTAGACAGATTATTTGCTGGACTTATATTTATTCTTAATCCTCTAGGGACAATCTGATTCGTAAGATAATTTGGTAGACTACTGATTTCCCATATTTATCTTAGTTGTTTCTTTGCAGTTTTCATTAGTTCACCAAACTGATCTTTAATATTTTTATCTTCGATTATAGTGATATGAGCTATAATAATAGTCTGCCATATATCTACATACGTACTATTGATAATTAACTGGAATCATACTAAAGGTTTTTCCTCTGGGATTGTTATGAAGTTCTAAGTTCAATTTGTCAATATATGTAGTCTTAAGCATGGGATACTATCTGATTTAAAGAAGTATTACCCTCTAAAGATCTTGTTGGGGGATATATATATGCATGAAGGCACTTTATAAATATAAATATAAGTATATTCACATAATTTGAAGTTCTAATAATATATCTGGCTCAACAGAAGGAAGGAACAAGAATACCCACTCACTAAGAGTCATATATTGCACTATTTAAGTGTCACTGAGAGTATTCTTCTCCATACATTTGCCCTTTTTTTAATTTCCATGTATCCTATTTTAATTCCCCTTTTTAACTCGTCGCTGTCATGAAATAATATCACAATAGCACTTATTTAATCATAACTAAAACCTTACAAGTGTCAAATACGTATATTAATAACTAAACAGCTTTCCAAACATACACATCTCATTGCCGTCATTTTTTGACGGGCAAGTCGCTAGTATGATATAAAAGCCAAGAATCTGTGGAAGAGATGGCAACAGCACGGACAAAAAGCAAAGGCACTTTTATAAATCTTTATAATCAAAAATGCCCCTAGGTGATGGCAGCTTTATAGTACTGATTTGGGGTGTAGGTGACTGTCAACATATTTTTATAGCTTGTAAATGATTGGTAGTTTGTGTAAGGTGTTTTTAGTTAACCCTTTCACCCACACACCCCATTGCAAGATAATACTTTGCCACAATAATTATGTCAACCCAACCCAATATTTTACATTTAGATGTTGTTTTTTCTTCATGTTCTCTGTTGTCCAACAATTTTCAACAATAATACAACCTTTAGCCAAATGTATATGTAGTACATATTGATACTGTTTTCAATTCAATAGAGTAACATTTCCGTCATGTCCCCATCCTAATTTAGATAATGAATCTGAAGATTAAATTATTCTGAACAAAACCATTGTGTTTGAATCATATTAAATGTATCTACTAGACAGGTTTCCATTGTTAAAGTATGACTTATTCAATGTTTATGATGACATATGTAAATCTTTTTGTAACCATCTAATAGTTATGTAAAGAGGTGTAGTAACTTATATAACATTTGTTTAAACGGAAGTGGCAAACCCAGGAGATAATGTCCTGGTTCAGGATTATTGTTCATTAGAAGGTTTTTAATACGTTCTATGAAGATATTTTAATGATGTCTCTGTCAGAGATGTATTTCTTTGCCCTTATATGTTGCCTCAAAAATATCTGACCTCTTATCAGCATCCAACCCAACTTCTAGGTCCCTTTTCCAAGATTCTATGAATTGCATCTTAATAGATGAGTGTATTTGTGTACTAATGAAATAAATTAATTAAATTATTCCTTTTGTACATAGACACCTAAGGCATGTTCTTTCATAATGTGTTAATGGCAATTATAATTCTAGATGCTGTATAGAACTCCAAGAATGTTTAGTTATAAAAAACAAAATATTTCTCTTTTTGACATTGTGACTAGTTTGTAGATCTGTGCTTTCCAATATTTTACCTACTTTTGTGTCACATATTTTTATGTGTAATTCTGCAAAACATCTAAAAAATCTGCCCACTAAGTTCCTTTAAATTTATCACGCCTGTGAGATTTTGTAAAGCAGACATGAAAACTACATCACAGAAGTTTTATTTGCCAATTTAATTTTCTGTCACTTTATTGAGAATGATCTCTGGACAGAATCCCTATGGATGAATAAGGACAAAATTACATTTAATTATAAATAAAATATATAATTGTAGTTAATGAAGCCCGTAAAGGAGCCCGCAAAAGTTATGGCTGTTAAATTGGCCTCTTTTATCTACCTGCAAACAAACTGCAAGTTATAAGCTGAAAAACAACTGCGGTTGCTAAAATCATAACGCCAACCCAGCTAAGTCTTTGATCTTCAAGCCCGTAAATGTTACAATAGCAAATCGCTATTAAATTGCTACAATTCCTTAAACCCGCAATTGTTGTCACACCTGTAAATGACAAATGTAGCCAAAAATCATACGGGTACTAAAGAGGACCCGCAAGGGGGTTAAACTCTTGTCCGTGGCACTGTAAAAGCAAATATAAACACACTACTGTATTTTAAATTATAGGGAAAGCGGTGAAAAGTATTAAAATTAATAGCAGAACTTTCTCAAGTGTGGAAATCTGCCAATAATATTTTTTTGGTAAGTGTATTTTCCATGTTATATTGATCCTGGTAGTCATTTTGTTAATACATAAAATAAAATTGAATATTATATTTATTGATTTTTTCATATTGCATTATTTCTGGAATGGGGACCTGATCACAACTTGGACTTCAAAACCCTAAGAGATTGAAATGTAACCTTCATGTTTGAGTGACATAATGATGATGGTCTCTTTTACTATTGGCTCCATCTAAATTCATACCTACGGGTTTGAATAATTTATCATGCAAACATCAGGAAATGCTACTTGCTGAAGCATGTTTACGGATTTAGATTTCGGCCATGTCGTTGCAGCCTTTTCTAATTTATTCGCTTTGTAACTCTTGCAAATTACAATAATTGGAAATGGAATTTTATAGGGCTTGATATGTAGTACTTATGGGCTTGATCTTGGTCAATTAAGCAAGACATGTGACTTACTGCTTAGACAGAGCCAAACCCTTAAGTTGCAGCTTAGACAGAGCCAATAGTAAATGAGACCGTCATCATGATGTCAATAAAAGATGGAGTTTAAACTACAAATCATTAGTGTTTAGAAGTACAATTTACAATCTGACTCACAATACAGAAATGTTAAAATGTATAAAAATCAATAAATCTACTGGTCTAGTGCATGCGGGTTCCATCATATGTATTAACCCATTGATTATCAGGATCAATAAAACACAGAAATAAAACTTTTAAAAAAATTGCTATCTTGAGACTGTTGTGCAATTAATTGTAATATTTGCGATTTTAGCACTTGTAACATTTGTGGGCTTGAAAGATCAAAGGCTTTGCTGGGTCGGAGTTATGATTTTGGCAGCCTGTAACTCGCAAATAGATTGCGAGTAGCTAGAAGTGGCTAATTTAATGTCAGTAACTTTTGCAGGCTACATTACGGGCAACAATTTGAATAATTTAATGAGTCCCTTATTGTATTGAATGGGAGTTTAGACTAAGATGTATTTTGAAGATGCCATAGCTCACTCAACAGTTGTGATGTCACTACACCTGCAGCTGACATCACAGAAGCTTAAAGATAAATAATTCCATGGTTGTCGCAGAGACTGAGTAACACAGCTGCTCTGTCTCACCTGAGTCGGCAGTTATCAGAAGACAGTGAGTGGCTGGTTGCTTTCCAGTTGTGACGTATTCTCTAGGTTGAAGACCAGTGTTGGAGAACATCTAGTCACACTAATTGACACTGTATTTTGTAAGGTTTGACTCTACAGACATCTGAGCCAAAGTGCAGTGTCACCATGGCTGATCTGCCTGGACCTTTTCTCAATGAGTTGCATTTAAAGTTTGAAAATTTAACACCAGAAGAGACAATATCAGGAGAGGATGATGACTATGACGCTAAGCTAAAGGCCTTCTCTAGGTCACATAAGTGCCTTCATACAATCCTGAATGAAGAAGATGATCCAGAACTGTGCTTCTGGTCAAGAGTGTTTTTTCCAATTAGGGATTCTTCAGAAGACAACTCTGAGGAAAGCACTGATAATGAATTTTTGCCCCTAGGGACACCAACAACAGATATAAAAGATGAAAATTTGGAGCAAAGTTCCAGTGACGAAGATTCATCAGAAGACATTATCGCTCGTACTATTAGAGAGGTGTTTGGCTCAGAGGAGGATGATGACGAACTTGTAGTAATCTCTCCTACTAATGCCGCAAACCTTGAGGAAGCCTCTAAAGTTAGTATTGGGATTATTGATGGTAATGCCAGAAAAAGGAAAATAAGTCTTATAACCATTACTCCAGAGGAAGACTCAGCAAAACCGAAAAAACAATCTGAGAAGTCTCCAAATTCCCCTCCTAAGAAAGCACTAACAGCCGCACAAAAATATGCAGTGGTGCCTTTCAAAAAGAGGAAGATTCACCCTGAGTGGCTATAGACTTATGAATGCAACACCAGTAATATAGAATGGTCAATGTACCAATTATTTATATATTATGTTAAAAATTATATATTACTAGCGAATTGCCCGTCAAAAAATGACGGCAATGAAATTGTAAGGTAGCTAAATTAGTAAATGAATATAGTGTACCTATTTTGAAGCATTGTGATGAAGAGCTGGCAATCTGTGTTGATGTTGCTGCAGCATTAGTGGTGTGGAGCTGCTGTATAAGCATGCTGAATGTGTGCAGTGTAACACTGTGCGTGCGCGAGACAAAACCGTTAGCGTAGTCGTGTACTTCCGCATTGGTGTAAAATGGGGAGTAATGTGTGGTATAGGTCTGTATCGGAATATCCGTAGGTGTTTAGTGGTGTTTTGCGAGTTTCTTGTGGTGTTTTGCGAGTTTACAGTGCTGTAGCCTCGTTTTCGTTTTGTTCGGCGGCCATTTTTTCTCTCGCTTCGTTTTTTTTTTAGTCTCTAAACTGTTTTATTTCGAGTAAAATCGAGGTGTAAGTTGCATTTTTGAGGTCCTGGGTGCTGCCTCTTGGTGTAGGTAAGTTTTTTATGTATGTGCTGTGTGTATGTATTGTGTTTTAAATGTTTGTATGTCGGCGTGTTGCGTCCGATGTTTGCGAGGTCGTAATGTGTGGTAACGTATTTCGTACGTTGTTTGCGTGCCTCGTAAAATTTAGCGAGTGTCGTAATTTGTGTGTCGTGTTTTTTGAGTAGCGACGTGAATTTTGCGAGGGTTTGAGGCCCTTGCCCAGTGACCTCGCCAGCAACTGAGTCCCTCGCTTCGCGAGGGGCCTGAGTTGCTGGCATGGAGCGCCTTCGGCGCTCCATGCCAGCAACTGAGGCCCTTGCCCAGTGACCTCGCCAGCAACTAAGGCCCTCGCTTCGCGAGGGGCCTCAGTTGCTGACATGGAGCGCCTTCGGCGCTCCATGCCAGCAACTGAGACCCGTGCCCAGTGACCTCGCCAGCAACTGAGGCCCTCGCTTCGCGAGGGGCCTCAGTTGCTGGCATGGAGCGCCTTCGGCGCTCCATGCCAGCAACTGAGGCCCTTGCCCAGTGACCTCGCTACGCGAGGGCCGCGGCTCGCTGCGCGAGGGCCGCGGCTCGCTTCGCGAGCCACGGCCCTCGCTTCGCGAGGGCCGCGGGCTCGCTACGCGAGCCCGCAAGCGTGAGCAACGACTCGTACGCTCACAACTATATATGTGATTCACATATTTAAGTATATATTTTTATAATAAATAAGTTATTTAAATTAATTGTCTTGCAGCTATTCTTTATATTTGTATATTTATGTATTGGCTACATTTCTTTAATTGATCCTTATAGGGAACCAACATAAAAGTAAAATTAAGGAATTTGATAGCAGATAAAATGACTGAACTCATTCCGGGGCTTTATTAAAGATGCTAGTGTTTTTATTGTATTACCTGTGTTTTAGGTGTCAAAATAGTAAGGGGCACCATCAGGGATGTAGGATTAGATGGTTTGTTTTAATTATATATATATATACACACACAACAAAACCTTCCTCCTCTAAATTGTAGGAGAGGTAGGTAACTTATCCCTGGTGTCTAGCAGCAGGAGGAGAGAGATCACAACGCGCATTAGCTCGCTACAATCTGTTCCTCTTCCTCCTCTTACCTCCTGTTCCAGTTTGCTCTGATCGGCAACTCACAAGATCATGTGACAAAATCTTGAGACCTGGCTATCAGCAAAAGAACCACAACAACTGAAAAGACCCTCAGAGTCAATGCCATTACTCTAAGATCAGTCACTCAGAACATTCTTAATCACATGTGACAAGTAGCTGAAAATATCAGTGTAAATGATGCTCTGAGCTGCTTGTCACATGTGCCATTGGATACTCCTTGGATCTCCCATAATAAGTTATTTACATAAATGGATTGTCCTTTAAACTCATCTCTGCCAGTGCAAACAACATAGCTGTCAAGAACAGCTGAAATGCAGACACTTCTGGTAACTAAAGGGTAAATATATGGAATTATTAAACACTCTTCTTCAACTAATATATATTTCTAGTGCCTTATGCCCATTTACTTTAGATGTACTATAAAAACTATGCAGTCACTACCTCTTATTTTAGCACCATATCTATAAATAAATAACAGAATATTCTGCTAAATAATATGGCGCTTTATACTGGTATTACCCTAAATACCCAACAAATAACATGCAGAAATCTGAACTAAGTAACAGTCATTATGGGTCCAAAACCAGAATCCACAACACAATCTCTGTAGATACTAAACTCAGTAGGAACAAAAGGAGAAAGAATACCTTCTTATTTGTACTAGTAGATAATATCTCCTAAGGGTTATAATGTGTACATCACTTGTATTGAATATAGATAAACAAGTATACATCTGTAGCAATAAATCTTATCTCATTTTAAGACACATTATAAGAGATTTCTTGCCCAATAATAATTAAAAACACAATTCAAATAGTAAATATACACAAAAACAAATCTGCTGCCTTAATATCGGATACTGACATCACATGAAGACGCTTGTTATTATGGGAGTGCTCTCAACAAACAACACTCTGGAATTATGGTACCTCTTAGAATATCCAAAGAGAACTTAAAGTGGGGGGAAAAAGTATTTGATCCCCTGTTTACTTTTGTCCACTGACAAAGAAATGATCAGTCCATCATTTTAATGGTAGTTGTATTGTAACAGTGAGAGACAGAATAACAAAAAAACAAGGAAAAAGCATGTCAAAAAAGTTATAAATTGATTTGCAGGTCAGTGAGGGAAATAAGTATTTGATCCCCTATCAATCAGCAAGATTTCTTGCTTCCCTCAGCCAGGGTATTGAAAATGGGTTGTGGATGGGTATTCCAGCATGATAATGACCCAAAACACACAGCCAAGGCAACAAAGGAGTGTCTCAAGAAGAAGCAGATTATGCAATTCCACGACCTCACAAACTTGAGAAAAATGGAAGTTTGACCTGGGCTAGTCCTAAAATGGGAATATGGGCGTACATATAGGTGTCCCCCTTAAAATTAACCCCTCTAGTGATGCCTCGCAGCTGGCCCAGCAGTGGTCACAGTATCAGGCTGCACAGAGACCCACTTGTCGCTCCCGCCCACCACAGCACCTTAGCCCCTCACCTGCTGCCAGGAGAAGAAGATCTGCCTCTCCAGGACATTACCTGCTTGGTTGTAAATTAAAGGGGAGTATTTTGTTGATCTGTGCCTTCCAATGGGTTGTTCTATCTCTTGGGCCTACTTTGAGTCTTTTACCACCTTTGTGCACTGGGTTTTTGAGCAGGTGGTCGGGTCAAAAGTCCTCATCCATTATCTAGATGACTTCTTGATAATTGCTCCATCTTTTGGACTCTGCTTACACGCTATGAAATGCTTTCAATGGATCGCACAGGAATTTGGCATTCCTTTAGTGAGGGAAAAAACAGTGGGACCGGTCAGGGTCATACAGATTTTGGGCATTTCACTTGACTCGGTTAAATTTGAATCATTCCTCCCAGAAGTCAAAGTCAAGGATTTGTTGAAAGTAATTTCTAGCATAGCCGGGCGGGAAAGGGCGACACTGAAAGAGATACAGTCACTATTAGGCAAGCTCAACTTTGCATGTAATATCATTACGATAGGGAGAGTCTTTGCGAGACGACTGTCCTTGGCTACAGCGGGTGCCAAACGACCTCATCATTTCATCAGGATAACAAGGTCATTGAGAGATGATTTGGGAGTCTGAAAGGCCTTTCTAGATGACTTCAATGGGAGGTCATTGTTTATGGCGAAAAGAGTAGGCAACCATGACATTCACCTTTTTACAGATGCAGCAGGTAGCGTGGGTTTTGGAATTTATTTTCAAGAACTGTGGCATGCTGAGCGAAGCGGTGGCATGCTACCCTGGTTGCAGTCCGACATTGTTAAGAACATGACTTTCCTTGAACTGTTTCCTATTACTGTAGCAGTACTTTTGTGGGGAAGCCTGCTTCGTGACCAACATGTGATTTTTCATTGTGATAACATTTCTGAGGTGATGGCAATTAAAAATTTGTCGTCTACCTCCCCCCCCCCCCCATAGTTGCTTGTGCTAACATGCTTGAGGCATAACCTCTACTGCAGAGTGGTTCATGTTCCAGGGGGAGAAAATGACATAGCAGACACTCTGTCTAGACAGCAATTGAAAAGATTCAGGGCACCTGCCCGGAGAGTATATGAGATAAATTGTAAGGGCTCCTCCCAGGGTAGCTCGGATTAGTCAGGAATGTGTACAGGGGGAGACAGGCACCTAAGGGAAAGCGGTGTTTAAATGATATGGGTATTTATTTTATAATACTGTAGTTTTCTGTCCGTTCTCCACTGTTCATCCTCTAAAAACGGGGACATATACATGTTTATTGTATTGTATTGTATGTTTCATTGTTCTTTTGTCAAAAAAAAAGTAAATATATATATATATATATATATATATATATAAAAAATGATCTAAAGAAATAGTTAATGTTAGGAAAAGGGTGAGAGTACTATGGACTATTCTCTGTTTTGCAGCTATAGCTCGGCCTTTACAGGCCTGGATCATGGGCCACTGGTACATTTATTGGGCCCGCAGGACAGCGGCAGTGAAGGAGCATGGCTTGCAATTGGGGTTGGACCCCAATCGGGTACATGATAGATGGTTTGGGTAGCGAGGCATGTGCTGGGAAGGGGTCTTACTGGAGATAGTCCAGTACACACGGTTGGGCACAACTCTTGGGCACAATACATGCAGGTGGTAATGACCTGGGAGTGATGCCCGTAAAATGCCTTATCGATAGTATAAAGAGGGATTTGCGTAGGTTACGCTACCTTTTTCCTAGAACAGTGTTGATTTGGTCGCACATGGTGCACTGCTATAAATAATGCACAGCCAAGGCTGACGCCATCATGGAGAAGTGCTGTAGGAAGGTCAACAAGATAATTGCATCGTTCATCAGAAAGTTGGGTGGAACATATGTTAGACACAGGGCTTTAGAGGTGGAGGATGCGAGAGCTTTTTACATTTCAGACGGAGTGCACTTAAACGAAATAGGCCTTAGAATTTTCAGTTTGGGGCTGGAGGATGGCATAGCTATGGCTATGTTGATACATGGAGGTGGGAGTGCTGAAAGTTAGAGCTAGCCTCCTTCTAAGTGGGTGTTCCAGTTGGCGGTCACAATCCGGCATGATAGAAGCATGCCCTGTGGGCTGGTTTTGTGCGTTAAATGGCGCAGGTTGGGTAGAGTTGTGGAGGGGGTGTAGCTGGGGTTTTTTTGGCTTCAGGGGAGGGGTGTGCCCAAAGTGTTGGGTAGAGGTTTGCGCATGTGGCGGGTTATGCTTGCCCTGGATGGTTCAGTTACAGTTATAACAGTTATTTAGTGGATTGCGACCCAAGGAGGGGTAAGGGGGTCCCTGTGTCAGTTACAAGGGATGGGGGTGGGCAAGCATAGCTTAGGGGTTACGCCAAAAGTTAAAGGAAGTATAAGTTTAGTTAAAAGTGTGTAATAAAGAGGCTGTAGCCTAATCTATACCCCACTTACGGCTACTTGTGTTTATTTATTCATGTGTGATGTAAGTTAATGGGAATCGCCATGGGCTATGCCCGGGTCAAGATCCTGGAGTGGCCTAGCCAGTCTCCAGACCGTAATCCCATAGAAAATTTGAGTTGCCAAACATCTGCCTCGAAACCTTAATGACTTGGAGAGGATTGTTAAAATACACCTACCATTAAAATTATAGACTGATCATTTCTTTGTCAGTGAACAAACGTTCAAAATCAGCAGGGGATCAAATACTCCCCCCCCCCCCCCACACTGTACTATATGTAAATCACACCCATGCATGAGTATAGTGCAGTGAAATCAATATATTTTCATAATAATGAAGTGAGAGGAAAAAGTATTAAAGTGTTTTAGTTGGCTAGCAAAAATATTAGTAATCTGGTCTATATATATGTAAAATCAAAAACCCAATTTTTTTACCACAATTATTTAGCTCAAAAACTGTAAACAAACTGCAGAGTACCAAAGTTGGCATAAGGATTGTTGTTGTTTAGTCATTCAGTTGTGTCCAACTCTCCATGATCCCATGGACTGCAGCACATCATGTCTCTAGTTGTGTCTCTTAAAAAGATTTTCTTGGTAAAAATACTGAAGTGAATTGCCAGTTCTTTCTCCAGTCTCACATTAGTTTCATGAGACTAAAAAGGAAATGTATGCACAATAATAGGACACTGATTATTGGGTTTAAATAATATGGCAGCCTAAATGTTGTAATAACCACTTACCCTGCAGTAATATAGATCAATGCTGCTTAATACAAGAATATCCACTTTTTAATGTGGGTTCTTCCTTGCTTTATTTCCAGTGTATTCCCTAATTTCCAACTTGTCCCTGTTTGTCTCCACAATTTACTGTTATCGAAAACTATATACCTGGTAACTCTGCAGCTTACATAAAAAATATAAATACTCTGAGCAAGAAATAAGAAGAGAACAAGCACAGATACTCTCAGTTGTGTAGTAGGTAAAACAACACCATTAACTCACAAAGCCATGTTTGTGTGTTCCACACATCTGAATGGGTGTGTTCTGCTAATTTATTATTATTTATTTAAGAATGGAAGGAGGATAGTGGGAGGCTGAGGGGGCTTGTTGACTGATTGGTGGATTCAGACAAGATTTCAGAATTGGACACCTTCCTCATCCCTCCTACTGGTTCATTAGAGGCAGATTGCTTGCCCTGCTCTGTAAGTGCCCCCTTGTGCCTCGGAAAGGACATATGACAATAATGACAGCTTCTATACACCAGCAGTGTCTACTAAAATAAAGATTTTCTCCGACAATTATATTATACCCATGGATGACAGAGCTGCCAACAGGGCATAGGAACAGGGGAGTGAAGAGGACAAATCCTCCCAGAATTTATAATGAACATTACTGGGTTCCCTTTCTTCTCTCCCCTATATTGCAAGCTGATTTTTCCACCCTCTCAGTCTCTCTCTCCTCCTCTGGTCTCTCCCCTCTGTCACTCTCTCTGTGCTAGTCCTGTCTCCCTCTCAGTCTCTCCCCCCCCCCCCCTCTGGTCTCTCCCCTCTGTCACTCTCTCTGTGCTAGTCCTGTCTCCCTCTCAGTCTCTCTCTCCTCCTCTGGTCTCTCCTCTCTGTCACTCTCTCTGTGCTAGTCCTGTCTCCCTCTCAGTCTCTCTCTCCTCCTCTGGTCTCTCCCCTCTGTCACTCTCTCTGTGCTAGTCCTGTCTCCCTCTCAGTCTCTCTCTCCTCCTCTGGTCTCTCCTCTCTGTCACTCTCTCTGTGCTAGTCCTGTCTCCCTCTCAGTCTCTCTCTCCTCCTCTGGTCTCTCCCCTCTGTCACTCTCTCTGTGCTAGTCCTGCCTCATGTCTCTGCCCCTCCCCTCTCTGACATCATCACTCTGGGGCCCTGAGGAGCTGTATGAGCTGCATAGCCTGGTATCTTCCCTACCTCCCTCTAATTCTCCCACCCCTCTGTCTTTTACCTCATCTCCCCTCCTGTCTCTTTACTCTGTCTGTCTCGTACCCCCTCTACCTCTTCCTCTCCCCTTGTTACCCTCTCTGTCTCTCTTCCATCTGTTTTCTTTTGGTCTATCTCTAACTCTCTCTAAATCTCCCCCAGCTTGTCTCTCCCTGCTCTTGTCTTTTTCTTCTCCTGTCTTTCCCTCTCCTCTTCTGTTTACCTCTTTCCCTCTTTCCACCCTCTGCCTGTCACCACATCTGTCTCCCCCCATGTCACTCTCTCTCTTCCTCTGTTCCTTGAAACCCCTATGTCTCTTCCCTGGTCTCTCTGCCTCTTCCTCTCTCCACCCTATCTTCCTGTCCCACTCCTGTCTCTTCCCTGTTACTTTTTCTTCCTCTCCCTGTCACTCTTTCTTAGTTCCTTAACCCCTATATATGTTCTTCATTTCTCTAACCTCAGCCCCCTATGACCTTCCTATCTTTCTCACCATTTTGTTTCTTTCTCCCTCTCATTGTCTCTGCTTCCTTCTGTCTCCCCTTTCTCTGTCTCTAGTCCCCCACTGTCTCTTTCAATCCTCTTCCCCTGTTCTGCCTCTCTCTAACCTTCTATTCTTTCTCTTGTTTCTCTCCCCCATAGTCAGTCTCTCTCCCCCTCAGTCAGTCTCTCTCCCCCTCTGTCTCTGCCCCTCTTTCTCAGTCAGTCTCTCTCTCCCTCAGTCAGTCTCTCTCACATTCTGTCTCTATCGCTCTTTCTTCTCAGTCTCTACTCCCTTCAGTCAGTCTCTCTTACCCTCAGTCATCTCTCTCACCCTCAGTCAGTCTCTCTCCCTCTCTGTCTGTCAGTCTCTCTCCCCCTCTGTCTTTGCCACTCTTTCTTAGTCAGTCTCTACTCCCCTCAGTAAGTTTATGTCCCCATCAGTCAGTCTCTCTCTGTCTCTGCCTCTCCTCTGCTTTCTCAGTCAGTCTCTCACTCCGCATTCAGTCTGTAAAAACAGTCTCCTTCTCTTGTCACATCTCTCCTCTTTCTCTAAACTTCTATTTCTCTTACTCCTATTTCTCTTATTCTTCTGTATATCCTCCCACTGTCTTTCTCTCACTTTCAATGTCTGTCTCTACCACCTCATTCTTTTATCTACGTACCCTCCCTTATCGCTTCCTCTTACCTATATCTGTCTATCCCCTGTCTCTCTTCCCCTCTTTCTCTCTCACCCTTCCCCTCTTGTTGTTTCTTCCCTCTGTCTTTCTCTCTCCTCTTCTGTCTGCCTCTGATCTCTGTGTTTCTTTCCCTTTCTACCTTTCCCACTCCTGACCCTCTCCCTTCCCCATTTCTTTACTTTTTTTTTACCTCTCCTTTTTTCTTCTTTGTGCTATTCTCTCAAACCTTAACTTCTTTCACGCTTTCTTCTCCTTTATCTCTTCTGTCTTTTGTATACTCTGTACGGCTCTCTCTTCTGTTTGCTCTCAGTGTTGTTTTCTCTGTCTCTACTATCATTTTCTCTTCACTGCCATCTCCCTCTCTTAATACACATCTGGTTACTTAGTTCCCTCTCTTTCTAATGTAGAAACCTGTGAGGGAGATGGTGTCCGGTTTGGATAAGTTGCCCAATTCTATTGCCCAATTTGTACATTTATACACACTTAAAGTCATTATTATTATTGACACATATTCTATTAGCTACTTGCAATCAGATCACAAGTTCCCCGCCGATAATCACTACGAGCCAGCCAAAGATGCAAAGCCAGCCTTAGAACTCCGTTAGTTTTAGCACAACTCAAATATTACGAACTTTAAATAATTTGTTACAAAAAAAAAATGTGTATTCTATTAGACCTGTAGTTCTAGCTCACAAATAAGTCTAACTTACAACTGAAAAAAGTATCATGTTTCTGTTAAAAATATTATGAGTATTAAATAGGACTCGCAAGGGCTTTTTTATACAATTATTCGAGCTGCAACAGCAATGAAATAAACAGTACTGTACTTTAAAAGCATGGGAAAGCATGGAAAGACATAATTAACTGAAGAATATGCAATTAAAAATATTTTAAAGGTTATTTCTGTGTAATATTAATCCTGCTACTCAAGGAGTTAATACATAACATGAGACCAACATGGACTAAAACGGATGATCTGATGCATTTTGTAGAGTGCGTGATTACGAGCCTGATAGGCAAATATTACTTATTACCACTAATTTATTCCTAGCCTCCGACAGCAGATTACGTGTAACTTTTCCATGTTTTACAGATGTCATGATGACGTACAAATTTACTATTGGCTGTGTCTAAGAAGTAAATTACGGACTTGCTTAAATATTGTCAGATCATATAATCACGTCCCCTGAAATCATACTTAAAAAAGGCAGGGTTTACGTGTAGAGAATGTAAGACATAAATTTCAAGCTTAAGTAAATAAAATACATCTAAACATTTAGATACATTTGTGAGCTTATAAAAAAAAATAGGGCTCTATGTCATGTAAGGTGAGAACAAGCATTGGTGCAAGGGATTACATTCTAAATACCTTGGAATTTGTGTAAAGTTTATATCACATATATAGTTGTGATTATTACTAATTGTCGGTCACGATATGTTAAAAGTTACGAAGGCGCTCATTGCGAAGCCCGCGATAAACACCAAAGGAGCTCATCCCTAGCCCAGCATGACTTTGAAAAATGCTCACAATGGGCACCAAAGGTGCTCATTACCAGGCCCGCTATGACCTCTCATCGTGAGGCCCGCTCAAATTTTGAAAAAGGTCTTCGTTACAGCATTAAAAAAAGTTATGTGGTTAGTGGACGCCATCTTGTTCAAGCCCCTCCAAGGCGCTCATTGGAAGGCGTTCATTGTGAGTCCCGCATTTAGCGCCGAAGACGCTTATCTTGCGAGGCCCGCCATGACCGCCAAAAGGCCTTTGTTACAACATTCAAAAAAGTCACGTGCTTCACGGCAGCCATTTTGTTCCATCCCATAAATCGGAATCCATTTGGGAACCTACAAAACAAGCAAATTTATTAGAAAATACATTTAGAACCTCACACACAGCCCAGGGGGGAGAGAAAAGGACCCTGTAAGTGAGGTTGCAAGTTAATTGAACATTTAACTGGCGTATTTCGCAGATCTCTAATCGGCTAAGCAAGAAAAAAAATGGCTGTAAACACGTAAATCTGAGATTAAACCCGTAAATAAAAAATTAGAGGAGAGGGTTGCTGTGAGCGCCAAAGCCCATATGACTTTGAGATACAAAAATTCAGGAAAAACGCTAAATACTGTATGCACACTGCATTTCCCGCTTAAACCAATGGTTTGGTCTCGAGACTGTTGCCTATATATACTGGACAGTTTGAGAACAAGCATCGGTGCAAGGGATTACATTCTAAATACCTTGGAATTTGTGTAAAGTTTATATCACATATATAGTTGTGATTATTACTAATTGTCGGTCACGATATGTTAAAAGTTACGAAGGCGCTCATTGCGAAGCCCGCGATAAACACCAAAGGAGCTCATCCCTAGCCCAGCATGACTTTGAAAAATGCTCACAATGGGCACCAAAGGTGCTCATTACCAGGCCCGCTATGACCTCTCATCGTGAGGCCCGCTCAAATTTTGAAAAAGGTCTTCGTTACAGCATTAAAAAAAGTTATGTGGTTAGTGGACGCCATCTTGTTCAAGCCCCTCCAAGGCGCTCATTGGAAGGCGTTCATTGTGAGTCCCGCATTTAGCGCCGAAGACGCTTATCTTGCGAGGCCCGCCATGACCGCCAAAAGACCTTTGTTACAACATTCAAAAAAGTCACGTGCTTCACGGCAGCCATTTTGTTCCATCCCATAAATCGGAATCCATTTGGGAACCTACAAAACAAGCAAATTTATTAGAAAATACATTTAGAACCTCACACACAGCCCAGGGGGGAGAGAAAAGGACCCTGTAAGTGAGGTTGCAAGTTAATTGAACATTTAACTGGCGTATTTCGCAGATCTCTAATCGGCTAAGCAAGAAAAAAAATGGCTGTAAACACTTAAATCTGAGATTAAACCCGTAAATAAAAAATTAGAGGAGAGGGTTGCTGTGAGCGCCAAAGCCCATATGACTTTGAGATACAAAAATTCAGGAAAAACGCTAAATACTGTATGCACACTGCATTTCCCGCTTAAACCAATGGTTTGGTCTCGAGACTGTTGCCTATATATACTGGACAGTTTTCAGATCTTTCTTAAACATATATACTCATACAGACATATGTGTATATATGTTTGGTCTGGGCATGCATGAGTGCTGCCGGCACTGGAGAGCTACAGTTCATTGAGGGAACCATGAATGCCAACATGTACTGTGACATACTGAAGCAGAGCATGATCCCCTCCTTTCGGAGACTCGGCCGCAGGGCAGTATTCCAAAATGATAACGACCCCAAACACACCTCCAAGACAACCACTGCCTTGCTAAAGAAGCTGAAGGTAAAGGTGATGGGCTGGCCAAGCATGCCTTTGGCGTTTACTGCGAGTATCTCCACACTCTCTCCTTCTCATGTTTCTTTGCCCCTCTCCCACCCCTGGGTTTTTTCTCCCTTATCTCCCTCCCCTATGTCTCTTTTCCCCCCTCTTTCACCCCTGTGTATCTTTACACCCCACTCCCTCCCCTGTGTCTCTTTCCACCCTCTCCCCCCTCTCCCTCCCTTGTGTCTTTCTCCCCCTCTCCCTCCTCTGTGCTCCTATTTGCATTTACCGGTGTGAAACCATTTGCAGGCTTAGAAAATTGTTCATTTTCCCCAAACCCAAATTGTGTTTCCGATTTCTGTGCTTTAAAAAAAGTTACGGCTTTATGGCCGCCATTTTTTCCTTGTTTAGCCATTTTTAGACCTCCCAAAAATGCCAATTAAATATCAAATTAGCTTGCAACCTCACTTACATGCTCCCTGCCTCTTCCTCTGTGCTGTGTGTGAGGTTGTATGTTATTTTTCTTATTAATTGGCTTCTTTTGGCGGAAAAAAAAGGACGTCTGTTATAGCCGTTATCTTTTTTGAAGCCTGTAACTCGTAAGCCGTTTTGGAGCGTCTTTCCCCCCTCAAGTTAGTCACATATGGGACTCGCAATGAGTTGTCCTATGGATCCCATTTAGGAATCCTTGAACAACCAACCAAGGTTGTACTGAAACACCTTTTATGCAGCCTTTATTTTAAATATTATTGCCACATACTAATAAAAAAATAATAATCTTTATTTGTACATTTAAAATATTGTTAAAAATGCAACAATTAAAAAATTCATGTTAAACCCAAGGTTTTTAATCCTTTGGGGTTTTTTGACGTCCGGCAAATTATTAATGGTTTGGTTAGGTTTTATTTTTGTTGTTATTATATTCTTTGCTTTGATCATAGCTTTTTTATTTAATTACTTTATTGTGCTCCAATAAATAAAATATTTTGTTTTTCAATTCATCTGTATTTGTGTTTTATTTCTGGTTATTTTTCCTTGATCGAATCCTTATCAGGTACCATGCTTTTTAATTTACATAAGATAGGGTTTTTCTTTTATAATCCTTTTATCTGTTTATAGTTTTGTTTATTCATACAGCACTTCACTTGAGTATATGCTTTAGGTGCCTTTATGTTTCTTTTGTGTTCATCTTTTATCCTCTTTATATATGTTAATTTCGTGATTCTATTACTTAAAGTGCATTTTAATTCAAATTGTGCTTTTCAAAACTATTATCTTAAAGTGCTTGTGCTATTGTGACTTAGTGCTAATTTATTCTTATATTGTTGAATTAACCTTTTACATCGTGACTGTTAGTTTGTCACAGTCACTACTTTACCTCATTAATTAAGTGCTGGTGCTGTGCAATTTTTTTAAAATGTATACACTCCTGATTTCATGCTGTATCTTGAACTATATGTTTCATTAATGCTTCTGTCTATTGGTTTTTAAAAAGGAGGTTGTGTCCTCCTCCTTTTTCTTCAGTTTTTTGCTTTATGCTTTCACTCCTTTTTTCTTTTTCTTGCTTTTCTATTTTCTTATTCTTGTATATTACTCTGTTGTTTCTATATTGTAAATTTGTGGTGAAAGTATTGGCTTCTTATCTTCCTTTTAAGTTAGTAGTGGTCCTGGAGCTATAGAGCTATATCTATCATGCTCCACTCTATGTTGGCATGGTCTGCACTGTGATCACGCTTACTTATGATGTCACAATCTCTTTGTTGGGGCATCCTAATTAGTAGTTGGCGGCTTGGAAACACAGGGCCCAAACAGAATTCTGTAGAATTCGTACTGGATTTAACACACACACAATCAGTCTCAGTACTAATTCCGTTTATTGCTACGTCATTGCATAGAATTTATACTTGCAAAAGAAGGCGGATATTAGAGCGATTTTCACAGTTCACGTTAGTCGGTACAAGGACATATAATCAGGTGTTTTCTGTTTCTTAGAACAACTAGAAATGTTTTGTGTTTTAGTAAGGTCGAAAAACATCTCAAGGATAGGCACATGATATTATGGTTAGGCTATGTGTCAGCAAAATATGTTAACCCCTTCATCAGCAGAATATGTTAACCCCTTCATTCCCCTCTTAGATCACAACGTGATCTTTATTTGGGATGTAAGCAGTGGTATATATATATATGATAGGAAGTGAACTGAGACACTGGAAGGCTATAGACCCTAAAGGGTATCAGTACATGAGATATACCTGTGACGGGGTGGTGTTAAGTCACAGTATTTAGCTGAAATTTCTTAGGAATAAAGCCTTGCAGTATGTAATAAAAGCACAAAGGAATACAAGGGAAGTAATGACAAAGTAAACAGAATTATCATCAATATAAGAACAACATTCTTTACCTATTAAAGCACACACACCGCCTTTGGAAGCTAAAACATAATCTAAAGCCATTCTATTTTACAAAGTGACCATTCTAAATTTGCACCTGCTCCTAGTTTAGTTTCTCAATTGCTTCAGCAGAGTTAATCAAGGCCCTCTGTACTAGTAGAGAAAGGATGGATAGTTCTACCTGTAGTTTCCTTACGGCTACATGTGGGATGGTTATACCTAGGTTGTCTAGGAATATTTTCCACCCGCACTTCTGCTCTATATCCCTCATGGTTCTGATGCGGCCTTGTGGAAGTGTTGGGGTTGTGTATATATATGGGATTACTTGACCTAAATAACAACTGCCCACCCAACTAGGGGGCAGCCATCGATAGGCGTTGCTGCCACAGATAAAGTATACATTCATGGCTAGAGAAGGTAGCATAAGGTGGAAGAGATTAGACACGGACCCATTAGTGTCGCTACAACCAGTACCATTAATTGATATATTATGCAAAAGAGAAAATAAGTAGGGACATCCGGGACCACTACAGTTCCAAGGTGAACAACTCTTGTACAGGTCAGAAAGGGAGGAGGTCCTATAAAAATAAGCGTGGTATTGGAGCAAGTGGACCAACCAACATATTTACATTTTCCTAGGGCCCTAAAACAGTTATACCCTGGGTTAGTGTGGGTTAACATAAATTATACACTCTTATTATATTTTGATGGGAAATACGTGCGTATGAGGTGTTGCATCCATATAGAGTTTAGTGGTGTGGCTGATTGTACATAAGTAAAGAAATTCCATTTGCGGGGTTGTGTACTGCCATTGTAATATACAGTATGTGGCTTTGAGTAAAGTTTTCTGCTGGAAGGCCAAATAGAGGCATACCCATTTACCCATGTGTAGAGACGTGTGCACTTACCCAGCAATTGGAAATGTTAAATGAGTGAGCATATCCTTGTAACATTATGGAAAATGTATTACGTTCCCAGGGATGATTTTGTATAATTGTGTTATCACGTGTGGATCTCTTGCCTATGAGGTGAACTAGTATTGGTGTGAGTGTTATTGTTTACCACAAACAGACTTTAGTGGTCCCAGTTCGTCTGGGTCATAATGGCAATTAAGAAATGTCCATAAGAGCAAATAAATCAGGAGCATAATGCACATTGACAGGAGAAAGTTCTTCCATGCATTCTGTGGATGCAGGAGTAGGTTTGACGTTTTAATTATCGCTGTCTTCAATCGCTTTCATGGGGACTTTGTCACCTGCTTCACCCCTCTTTGGACACAGCTTCAGACGTGATGCGTGGATCCAGATGTCCTGTGAGTCAGTGAGGACGGCAGTCCTGGTTACTGCTACATCGGTAGTCGGTGATCCGAATGGGAAGCCTCCCTTCTTTGCTCTGTTCAGTTGTCGGACACAGACGAGGTCACCTGGCTGGAACGGATGTGTTGGTTCCTGTGAGGGTAAAGGAAAGCGAGAAGACACATCACCATAGATGCCATTCAATTTATCAATCAATTGTTGCACATATTGTTCTCTTATAAGATCAAGATCACCAGACATAATTACAAGTGGGCCTTTTACACAAGGAGTTGGAAATGGTCTTCCCATAAGAATCTCAAAAAGGGGACATTTTAGTAGACTTATTAGGAGTCATCCTAATTTCTGCTAGAATGGCAGTGAAGTTTTCTGCCAGTTCACCCATGTACCTGCAGTGGCCTTTGTAAGTTTCTACTTAATAGTGCGGTACATTCTTTCCACTATGCCTGAACTCTGAGGATGGTAAGGGATATGGAATTTCTAGGTTATCTGTAGCCATTGTACCAATCCTTAGTTACCGCACTAATAAAGGCTGGTCCATTATCAGAATTAATTTGCAATGGGCATTCATATCTCAGTATTATCTCGGTAGTTAATATTTTAGCTACCGTCTTAGCATCCTCTCTTTGTGTTACAAAGGCCTCAGGCCACCGTGAGAACTGGTCTACTATCACCAACAGGTACAATTGCTTTGATCCTGTCTGGGATATGAGTAAAATCAATTTTAAATGGATGAATGAAGCTGTGGGTGGAGGCAGATGATCATGTAATGCTTTGTTAGGTACTGTACAGTTATTCTGTAGACACTGTATACATCTTTGTATGTATGTCTGGCAGTGTGATTTTAAGATTCTGATGCAAAAATGACACTTGCAACTGTTGCTACCCTGTCAGCTAAAGCATTACCTCTAGATATAAAATCATTGCAATTCTTGTACTTGCTGTGTGTTATCAGTTTTACTAGTTTCGTTGTCAGTGTACTACTGGATGCAGCAGGGGGGGGTTTGGTTTGTAGCTGCAGCTTGTGTTCTCTCTGTCCCTGCTCTTGAGCGGGGGAAAGGGGGGGCAGAAAGGAGGGGGGTGCTTTCTGTACAGCCACATCACAATGAACCAAATGTTTTTGGAGACACGCCAGCATCCCCTGGACCGGAGTAGGGACTACTTTGGAAAATAATGCAACGGGACACATACTACCTCCGTGGTCTTGGGCACAGACCACGGCCATGGTTTTACAGTTGTCCTTTGCATACAAATGAAAAAGTTTACAATAATCAGGTAGTCCTAAAATGGGAGCCTGCATAATGCTAACTTTTAAGGTCACAAAAGCTTTAGTCATGTCTGGAGTCCACTGAATATGCTCTGGGCTGTCCCCCTTAGCAGCCGTACGTAAAATGGAGTCATAGTGAGCATTCAGGGATCCATTGCCTGCAATAATTAATCATAAACATGTGTTGCCCCCATTTGTATTTTGTTTTTAGTTACCTTGTGACCTTCAGCTGCTAGGTGCTGTAGCAAACTGAGTGAATCCTGTCTTTTGGCTTCCCCGTTAGGAGTACATACCAAACAGTAGGTCCTTGTGACGTACTGAATGGGGACAGAACCATGACACGGGTCCATGACCGCAAGGTATTGTTGGAGCACCAGTGAGTAAGCAGCTGGTGAATCCACGTAGCCTTAGGGGAAGACGGGTCCATGTTAATTGGCACCCATCAAAAATGAAAAACCATAAGTAGTTGTGTCTCAAAGTCCAATTGGACCAAAAATAATGCGTTTGATAAATCAATAATAATAAATATAGTGGCATCATGGGAAATGGCCATAATGAGAGCAGTGATATCAGGGACAATCGGTGCAATTGGGATGACTAAGTAATTAATTGCCCTTAAATCCTGGACAAGTCTAAAGTCATTGTCACGTAATGGAAGGGACGTTAGCCCAATTCCATCCTGACTCTGTATCAGAGTCTAAAAGTCTGTATAAGAAGTCTGATGTCAGTCTGAGTCATGGTGTCCTTGGCACATTCACTTCAGATACATCATATATGTAGAAGGATTAATTCGGGGGTTAAGGGCTGCCTGTTTTCTCTTTCCGTATTTACTATTTGCAATCTATTCAAAAACAAACTCCATTTTGGATCAAATCCACATACAAAATCTCTCTTCCAAATCACTTACTATAATATTCTAGGAACTATTCCCTTCAGTCCCGTACTTAACTTACAATAATTCCCAACTAACACTCCACTTCTTTCTGAGACCTCTCCACAAACATATAACTACCAATACTGAAATCCACCTTAAAAAGTTAAACAACAACATTCCATACACATCTTATCCAAACTAAATACGACCTTAAGAATTTTCTGCAAGGAGACAGAAATTCACAGCCTTTTTTTTTCTTCTTTTTTTTCCGGGACGCGGAGATAAGTGTTAGCAAGCTTTAAAATAGAATAAACACACTGTCTTACACTTACAAACAAGATAGACCATAAATCCTCCACTGTTACATATTTCTGGAAAAAGATTTCCTTTTTTTACATATATGCCGGCTTTAGAAATATATTTCAGTGGTGGACACAATCTCTACAACCCTTAAAGACACAAAGGAAAATTCTCTAACCTGCATTTCTCAATTGTATTGCAAAGAAAAGAAAGTACAGCTAACACTCACAAATTTATTTGCAGCAAAACACAAGACAATCCATCTACTTTATAAACAAAAGCAATCAGAATATTATATAAATGTATGTAAAGAGAAGAAAAAGTTCCTTTATATTTCTGTGTTCTTATCTCATTTGCTCTTTCACGGGACCTGATGTTACGCTGTATATATAATTACATATGACAGCTTTGGGTATTGTTTAGACTGGGAAGTAACCATTTACAACTCATTACTATCCTTCTAATAAAAAAAAAAAACTTTAGGTGGTTGTCTCAATAGACAACGTAACCTTATTTGCTATCACGTTTTTTAATCCGAGAACAGGATTCGTCTGTACTGAGCTGAAATAGCTCGGACAGTTCTGAAAGATATTCTCGAGTTAACGGGTTGCACCTAGACACAGAGACGGTGCGTCTTACAGTGTCCAGAGACCTTACTTCCTGGTTTTTACACAGAATAAAAAAAACATTTCTTATCTTAAACAGCACAGCAATACAGCAAAATTAATGAGCAAGCAAAAGCGGATTTTGGGCACTGTAAACCAAGCCGTCAAGTATATATTTATATCAATTTTATCCTTTCTATTCCCACCTTAGGAATAATATATATATATATATCCTTGATATATATATGGCCTTCCAGAGGCCTAATTTTACACTCTCTTCCTTAGAGAGTCTCCCTACCTTTTAGGGATTATACCTACAGTCTACCAAAGACTTAATTCTTAATTCTTAATTCTCCCTACCGCAGGGAGTGTGTGCCCAACCTATTTACTTGTATACAGTTTACAAAGGACAACGAGAGTGGGAGCAAAGGAAGGTGCAAATAGACACAATTCACTCTACTCACCCACTCCGTCGTACTTCGATCTCTGTATCCCACTCGTCTGACACCAGTTTGTTGGGGCATCCTAATCAGTAGTTGGCGGCTTGGAAACACAGGGCCCAAACAGAATTCTGTAGAACTCGTACTGGATGTAACACACACACAATCAGTCTCAGTACTAATTCCGTTTATTGCTACGTCATTGCATAGAATTTATACTTGCAAAAGAAGGCGGATATTAGAGCGATTTTCACAGTTCACGTTAGTCGGTACAAGGACATATAATCAGGTGTTTTCTGTTTCTTAGAACAACTAGAAATGTTTTGTGTTTTAGTAAGGTCGAAAAACATCTCAAGGATAGGCACATGATATTATGGTTAGGCTATGTGTCAGCAAAATATGTTAACCCCTTCATCAGCAGAATATGTTAACCCCTTCACTCTTATTGTATTAATGAATTTTATAGATAAAGATGGTATTCTAATTACTTCTTTGAATTTTTAATATTTTTGAATAATTGTTTTTAATCTTGTATTTAGTTTTATTTCAAATGAATACTGTATATATAAATTCTTCATTTAAACCAGAGCAAAGTACAATCACATACAATAATTTATATATACAGTATTCATTTGTAATAACCTCTAATAAAACTAAATTCAAGATTAAAAACATTTATTCAAAAATATAAAAAAGTAAAAAAAGTAATTAGAATAGCATCTTTATCTATTCAATTCATTAATACAATAATATAAAACATAAATAAGATAAATATGTATAAATAAGTAAACAAATAATATATACAGACTAAAAATGAAATATCACATATATAGTTGTGAGTGTACGGGCCGTTGCTCACGCTTGCGGGCTCGAGTAGCGAGGGCTGCGGGCAAGGGCCTCAGTTGCTTGGATGGAGCGCCGAAGGTGCTCCATCCCAGCAACTGAGGCCCTTGCCCGCAGCCCTCGCTGCCCTTGCCCGCAGCCCTCGCGTAGCTTCCTCAATGATAAAGAATAGGTGGCGGACCGAAAGGCGCATGTGATCGCCGTTAACATGCGAAAATCGCCGCGAATAGTTCTCCGGCGAACTGTTCGGGACATCACTAGTGCACACATAAAAGTGTGTACAAATATATTTACAAAGGATATGATGCAGCAACGGTGGTGGTGAAAAGTGGAGAAAATAAAGGAGACAAGGAGTTAGACCATGATTAACTGATATCTTATGTTGATGCAAGCTATGTACCGTAAGTGCACTAGAAGCAATTTGGCATCTTCTGAAATTTGAAATGCTTGATCGCTCACATGCACTCTATCGATTAGCTGTACATTTGCCATAAGGACACTTAGTTTATTTTAATGCTGGCAATGAAATATATGCTCTGGAACAAAATGAACATCAGGAAACCACACTTACTGCTTGGTTTAAATTAAATTGTAACAACATTGAGGCAAGGGAATTCTTAAATAGGGAAATTTCATATCTTTATTATTTGGTTAATAGGTTATGGCGAAAACGAAAAAGGAGTGGTAATAAAATTATTCCAAGAATTCATATTGTAAGTCCAAGAGACATTGAACATTTCTGCTTACGTCTACTACTCTTAAATGTACCTGGTGCACAAAGTTTTAAACACTTAAGAACGGTTAATTACATAGTTTATGATATATTTCAATTAGCTGCGAGACAAAGAAACTTCCTTGGTGATACAGAATGGGAGAGATATCTAGAAGAAGCAGCACTATGTCAAATGCCATGGCAGATGAGGGAACAGTTTGCATACATGTGCATATTTTCTAAGGTTCCAAATGCATTACTTTTGTAGGAAACATTTAAATTGTGAAGACTTTTTGAAATGTTACAATGAGTCCATTGCAGAATTAAAAGCATTATTGGAAATTCAAGAAGTGTTTCTTTGTCATGGATTAAATTGTGCAATTTTAATCTGCCAGATCTAGGAATTATAGATGAAATAAACTTTGAAGAGTATGATGCTGATCTGGAAAAACAAAAAGCAGAAGACGAAATAGCCACTTTAAATACATTGCAATTAGAAGCCTTTAACGCCATACAAAAGGCACTAGATGATGACATGCTAAAAGAGCGATATCTTTATATAGATGGACCCGATGGATCGGGGAAAATGTATCTATATAATTTATTGATAATTTTAATTAGTGGCCAAGGTGAAATAACACTTCTCTTTGCAACAACTGGAATTGCTGCACTTCTGCTTGAAGGTGAGAGAACTGTACATAGTGGATTTAAACTTCCAGTTCCCCTTTTAGAAACATCAGTGTCAGATATTAGAATTAAATCATTTCAAGCTAAAAATCTAAAAAAATCTAAATTGATTATAATAGATGAGGCAACAATCATGTCGTTCCATGGTCTGCAATGTATTGATCGTTTGTTGTGTGAAGTCATGGCTAATGATTTGCCTTTTGGGGAAAAGCCGATGTTGTTAGGTGGAGATTTTAGGCAAATATTAACTGTTGTTGTCCATGAAAATCGGACTAACATTTTGGAAACATGTATAAACGCAAGTCCACTATGGAAACTCTTTGCACACCTTAATTTAGAAAAGAATGTGAGATCTGAAGGACAAAATGAATTCAATAATTGGCTAAATAAAATTGGAGATGGAAAAACAGAGGTAATAAGTCATTTATCGGATGATACTGTGGAAATCCATCGGAAATGATTTGCAAAGATTCACTTATATCAGCTATATTCCAAAATATCATAACTAATGAGGATTACTCAGAGCTTGCAAACAAAGCCATATCAACATTGAAAAATAAAGATGCATTGCTTCTGAATAATGAAATATTAGAATTAATAAATGCTACAAAAAATATTACAGTGCTGATTGTGAGACAAACTTTGCAACTGAATTTATAAATTCAGTGACTACATCTGGAATGCCACCACATATTTTGCAGCTGAAAAAAAGAGCAATTGTCATGTTACTGCGAAATATGAACCCCCAAAAAGGACTTTGTAATAGGAACAGATTAATTGTTCAGGATTTAAAGGAACATTTAATAAATGCTGAAATTCTGAATGGTACTCATAAAGGTAAACAAGTTTTCATACCAAGAATAGATTTGGCTCCAAGTGAGAGTAGCTTGCCTTTTGTACAATTTCTCATCATAATGGCATGTGCCATGCCCATCAATTAATCCCAAGGCCAAACTTTTAAATCTGTTGGCCTGTTTTTAGATGAACCAGTATTTGCCATGGACAACTCTATATTGCATTTTCAAGATTTTAATTTCAGATGAATTTTTGAGTTTTCATTAAAAATAAACAGAAAGTCATGTTATAAAAATATTGTTTATTATGAAGTTTTGTAAGTGTATTAAAAAAAATGTTTACAATAGACCAGTGGTTCACAAACCAGGCCTCAAGGCTCCCTAAACAGGTCGAGATTTTAATGTAACACTATGTGAACAAAAGTTAAACAAAGACAGGCTACATTGACTGTTGATTACTAATTGCATCACCTGTGTTCACACAGTGTTACATTAAAATTACAAAATGTATGGGGAGCATTGACGACCATTTTGGGAACCACTGTAATAGACTGTATATATAGATACTATGTGGAATGGACAACATTAGTGAAAATGTATTAATTTAAGTGTGTGTGTAAAAATAGGTGAGTTCGGGACATTTAGACATGTGTAAATTATAATTTAGTGGTTTAGCATATAATTTTTTTTAATCTTATTGTATAAAAAAAAATAGGGAATATGACATGGAAAAAAATGTGTGAACTTTGTATAGAAAACATTTTTTTTTTCAAATTAATATGCCGTTATTGTTAATGAGTTATTTAGAGATACAAGTATAGAAATTGCATGTAATAAAAACCAAAAAAAACAAGAAAAGATTCAAGGAAGTATTCTAATTTTGTGAGATTGTTATTGTAAATAAATGTTTACTGTTTAAAAAAAAAAAAGGGTCATTATTGGTTTACAGATAAAAAAAACATATAATAATTTTTTTTATTTATTTATGGCTTGAATGAATTATTTAAAGTTTAGTACATATACAAATTTGGATTGTACAATGTTATGATTTTAGTGTATATTCAAAATAAAAAAAAATATATATGCACTTTCATATGAAAATATTGTTCATTATTGGTTGATAAAGAAATAAATAATAATACAATACAATATGTAATATATAAAAAAAATATTTATTCATTACATGAATTAGGGCATATTTGTGAAACAGTAGGAAAAAAGTATTAGTATTATTATATTATATGTTAGCACAGTTCTTTACAGTAGGGTTTCGGCATCTAAATGATTTACAGAAACACATTGTCATTTTTTATGGCAAGCCACTCAGTTCCACATTTGTTCAAACTTAACCTCCCCAGAATTTTTTGGCTCCTATGCCCCAGGCTGCTATTGTCAGTTTATTGTATATTTAACAAATTATAATAAATAATTGCATTCAATATCATTGTATATCCATTTATAATGTAACATTTTGTTTATATAGTACTGTGTATTTATACATTAAAATGTATACTAATTTATTCAATTTCATCTCTGTGCTCTGAAGAACCTTATGTTACAGAAAATATATTTTATGTGTATAAGAGATTAATATTTACATTGTGAACCTTGTTTTATATAACTTTTATAATTCTTATTATGTTTGGGTAAGCTGTTTTGTAGTTAACCCTTTCAACCACACACCGCATTGCAAGATAATACTTTGCCAAAATAATCATATCAACCCAAGCTCTGTAAGCTAACAATAATAATTCTAAACGTGTAAATGCAAAATTTTACAATTGGATGTTGTTTTTTCTCCATGTTCTCTTTTGTTCAACACTTTTCAATCATAATACAACCTTTAGCCAAATGTACATGTTAATACAGTTTTCAATTCAATAAAGTAACATTTTCATCATGCTCACAATCTTATTTAGATAAGGAATCAGATGATTGACTTATTCTGAACAAAGTCATGGGGCCTCATTCTATTATCGGCCGTAGGAGATGCGGGGCCGCAAGGACCGGCCGCAAGCTATTTGCCTATTCTATTCCCTTCCGGCCGGGGATTCTGGCAGACTTGAGGCCGGCGCCTTGCTATCCCTTGCGGCCGCACGCGCCGGAGGAAAGCCTTTGATCTTAAACGGCCGCAAGAGATTCAACCGCAAGAAAATCCTGGTTGCTATTCAATTGCTCCGGGAACCCTCTCTGCAAGGCTAAAACCGAGCCGCAGCTTACTTGCAGCAAAAAGGTCCTGCAGACACACAAGCACATTTTAAAGCCATAGTAAAGCCATCCTGCACTCTGAGGAGAATATAAAGTGATTGTAGGTGTTAGCATTAATAGCACAACATTCCCCTACACTCAAATCCGTAAATATAATTTTTTTTAATTTATGTCACATATCCATGTAAAAAGTCCAGAGGGCTTGGAGCACCTCAGACCCGCCCACGCTGCGGCCGGAAAATAAACAGTTAATGTAATCTCGGATTTGGGCTGATGTGCAAGCTTGAGAGGGGGTTGTTATTAATCCTCATGTCCCCCATTATGATCCCTAGCATTTACAGAGCTTTACAGTGCCGTCTTGAATTTATTTTTGCATTTTAAGAATTCTGAGCTTACGGCCGGTTGCAAGATATACGGCCGGCCATAAGGGGATATCCTTGCGGCGCCGTATAATTGAATTGCAAGGTAACGGGAGCCCCGCAAGGAATCGCAGCTTTGCGGCCGATTTACGTCCGATAATAGAATGAGGGCCATGGTGTTTAAATCCTCTTAAATGTACCTACTCTGTCAATTTAAGTACTAGTCAGGTTTCCATTGTTAAAGTATGATTTATACGATGTATAAGATGACCAATATGTAAATCTTTTTTGTAACCATCTAAAAGTTATGTTTATACGTTTAGTAGCATATATAAAACTTATTTTTAAGGGAAGGGGAAAACCTAGGACACAATGTACTGGTTCAGGATTAATGTTTATTTTGAGAACCTTTGATACAATTTGCTTGATTTTATCCCATACGTTTTTAATAACTGGGGATTCCCATACTACATAAATCAATGTACTATTCTGATTACACCTCCTACAACAATTGGACGAAATAATGACACTCATTTTATTAAGTCTTGAAGGTGAGTAATACTTTCTATTAGGATATTTTAATTATGTCTCTGTCAAGCGATGCATTTCTATGCTCTTTTATGGTGCCCAAAAAATATCCGACCTCTCGTCAGCATATAAACCAACTTCTAGGTCCCTTTCCAAGATTCTATAAATTTCATCTTGATAGATGAGTGTATTTGTATGCTAATAAAATAAATGAATGAAATTATTCCTTTAGCACGTGTCACATATTTTTATTTGTAATTATTCAAAACACTACATTTTAAACGTATGCCCACAGTATTCCTTAAATGTATCACGCTTGTAAGATTTAGTGAAATAGTCAAATAAACATCACAGAATTTCAGGAGAGACACTTACGAATGAAAATTTTATATTTGCCAGAGACTGAGTAACACAGCTGCTCTGGATGGGTAGGTACCAGAAGACAGTGAGTCGCTGGTTGCTTTCAAGTTGTGATGTATTCGCTTCAGGTTGAAGTCCAGTGTTGGAGAGCATCTAGTTAGTGTACAAAATGGCGGGATAAATATGAACTAAATAAATTTTATTAAATACATGACAGCGACGTCTTTAAAAGCAAGGGATATTAAAAACACTAATAAGGGGAATAAAAAAAGGGCAGATGTAGGGAATAGCAAGTAACCCTGTAGCACTGGTATTGTGCAATGTGGGACTCTAAAGTGAGTGGGTATTGCTATTCACACCTAGCGGGCAAGCCAAGAATTTGCAAAAAGTTCCCAGGGCAAAAAAGCCCTATAATATTATAAGTGATGTATATACAAAGCACCCTTATGCTGAAATGAATATCCTCCAAATATCTAGAGGATGACTTAAATAAAGCAATATTTTTGCAAAAATATAAGGTATAGGTAAAAAGATGCCTTACTGATAAACCTATTGTACTTTAATAAAGGTACCAAGAAATTGTACCTATATAGGCAGAGCTTGAAAAAAGCTCAACCTGGAGAACAAATAAAGTTATCAAGAACAGCTATATATTACACAGCATAGGATTCAAGCTGTGTCTGTGTGCACAAATGAGTAACTAGCTGCCATATGGTACAACAAGTACCTAGAGATGTGTGTGCAAAATGAAGGCTGTTCCCCAACTTAAAAGTTGTACAGGAGGTAATATCAGGTACTTGCAGACATATTATGCCACTAGTGGGATATAAGGGGCTTTAAGCTAGGCCATAACTGCAGCAGATTCGCGCTTCCTGGAAAGCTCGGCCGCTAGGTTTGCAACGCGCATGCGCACGTCTAACGTGATGACGTGCGCAGCGTGGTTGCTAGGAGCCTGACGCGTTTCGACGTATCACGTCTTTGTCAAAGGAAAATTGTATAACGCTGTCTCTGAGAGCTTTATATAGGGAGCTGTCACCAAGGCAACATGAAAGTAATACATGCATTGCCCGTAACGGGTCAAAAAAATAATGCAAATGGCATAGAAATTCCGTTGGTATATACAAAAGGCCACTGAGATGGATGTGCAAACGCTAATGAAAACCAATGCAGTTGTGTGGTATCAATGCATCGGTCATATAGACAAGCTAGGAAGGCTAGTAATAAGAAGTGTAGTGTGAAAGCTATTGCATTTAAATTATGTGAGTTAACAAAAGATAAAAACAAAAAATGGTACCAAGGGTGAAAGGCCGTTATATAAATGAAAAGTAAGCTCCATTATATAATAAAGAGTGGGAGACCAAGAGACAAAATCTATATAAGGGGACTGAAGTCTCAAAGTGTTAAGTGATATAAGATGTGTAAATAAAGCTGGAAAGCTAAAGGGATAAACATATACTCTAAGGTATGTGTTGACTATTGTTATAGGTGCCTATAGCAGATTACTTATATAAAAATAAAAAAGAAAAGGTGCTAATGCACTGAAGGTCCAACTAATGGGATGAACAAAAAGTGAGCACAAATACTCACTGGGGTGAATATACATGATTGTAAAGCAGAGTGAGACTCTGTGAGGGTTGAAGTGTACAAAGTGTCTATGAGACAATACGGCCTACCAAAAGGTGGACAGAAAAAATATTATATATTGATTGTGAAGCAGACTGAGACTCTGTGAGGGTTGAAGTGTACAAAGTGTCTATGAGACAACAAGGCCTACCAAAAGGTGGACAGAAAAAATTATATACATAAAAAGAGAGAAAGACAAAGTACTAGATGAAGGGCGTAAAAGTAAACCCCTCATTAAGTCCATAAGGTGCTTGAGCCTTCAATTGGTATATCCAGCGTGCCTCACATTGTAGTAATTTTCTCTCCAGGTCACCCTGTCTTGGGCCTATATGTACCTGGTCTATTGCACAAAAAGATAAAACTTCACTTCTATTGTTGTGACAATACTTGACATGGCGGGCAATTGGTGTATCCAATGCATTCTTGATACTGTAGATATGCTCACCAATCCTGCGGCGCAGCTGGCGCCTCGTTTTTCCTACATAGATCTTCCTGCAAATACAGGTGGCCACATAGATAACCGCCGTAGAACAACAGTTCATAAATTATTTTATCTTATATTTTTCCCCAGTAATAGGATGCTCATATATTTTCAAAGGTGTAACATACCTGCAGAATTTGCATCTGCTACATTTGAAACACCCTGTTAGGGGTTTTAACCAGGTCCCTGGTTTCTGTTCATTAAAAGAACTATGGACCAGTCTATCCTTCAAGTTCTTGCCCCTACGGTATGTGATGGAGGCCTTTGGTGTTAGAACATCTTTTAGATCCTCGTCACTCCTCAATAAATGCCAATGTCTAGATAAAATGTCTCTGATAGCTTCGGAATCATAGCCAAAAGTCATAATACAGCGAGATAGTTTACTTTCCTTATCTGTATTCTTGCTAGGGCCATTCAAAAGTTCAGATCTCTTGCAGTTAGATGCATAGTTAAAGGCAGATTTGAGACATTTATTTGAGTAACCTCTGTCTCTAAATCTAGTTCTTAATTTATCTGCCTCTAGTTTGAACTCTGCATCAGAGCTGCAATTCCTCCTTATTCGAAGGTATGGACCTCTTGGTATCCCCCTTTTAAGGGGTTCATAATGCTGGCTATCCCAAGTCAACAGAGAGTTCGTGGCAGTATCCTTCCTATAAGTAGTGGTTGATATCTTTCCTTCCTCATCTTTGGTTATCAACAGATCTAGGAATGTGATGGAGGATAGGTTTAACTCGTAGGTGAATTTAAGGCCCAAGTCATTGGTATTAAGGTCAGACATGAATTGTTCAAATTCAAACTCAGTGCCTGTCCAAACCACTAACACATCATCAATATAGCGCCGCCATACTAATGCGTGCTCAGAGAGTGAGGATGTAGATTCATGGAAAACAAATTTCTCTTCCCACCAGCCCAGGAACAAATTGGCATAACTGGGAGCACATGGTGTACCCATGGCTGTCCCTTTTTGCTGGTGGTACCATTTGTTATTATGCGTAAAGTAATTGTGTTTTAACACGAATTCCAAAAGTTCCAAAAGAAGTCCATTAAATTTTGTGTGAGTAACACCTTTCATACTTAGAAAGTAACTTAGGGCCTCTATACCGTACCCATGTGGTATGCTGCTGTATAATGCCTCCACATCTATAGAGGCTAGCCATGCTGATTCAGGTATATGGAGGTCATCCAGCTGTTTTAAAATGTCATTTGTATCTTTGACATAAGAGGGGAGACTTTCTACCAATTCTCTCAGATAGTGGTCAATAAATATGCTCACGTTATGGGACAGGTTATCAGTGCCGGATACAATAGGCCTACCAGGGATTGGTGATTTCTTTTTATGAATTTTAGGGAGGGAATAGAAAATCGAGATAGTAGGAAATTTGGGGTATAAAAACCCATAAGTTTGTTCATCAATAAGGTCCTCTTTCATTGCATTATCCAAAATAGTTTTCAAGAGTGTCTTGTACTCGTTGGTTGGATTTTTTTGGATCACCTTGTATGTGCTATTATCTCCCAAAATTCTGCTACACATATCTCTATATTCCTCGTTATTCATGATGACAATGTTACCTCCCTTATCCGCAGGCTTAATTTGTATCTCCTTGCACTTCTCCAATTCTTTTAATGCTATGAATTCATTATTAGTCAAATTGAATATTTTTTTCAGTTTGTAATAGTCTATATCCTCAATCTCTAAAGTGGTTTGCTGAAGAAAGACCCAGATGTTAGCATAGTCTTTCATTCCTGGTGTAAAAGTGCTTTTATTTCTCCAGGTTTTAGATTTGACTTTATTCATGGAACCAACTGGTTCATTCTCTTTTAGCAAGGATAACAGAGATTGTAAAGTTTCTATGTCTTCCTTTCCCACACCCAGATTCATACATTCTCTCTCCTCCTTTAGTTTATAGAATTTGTGCAATGCTAGCTTGCGGGCGAAGAGGTTTAAATCTTTTATGTGTGTGAATGTATCTGATCTGGATGTTGGGACAAATGTCAAACCTCTCTGTAACACTGAGATATGATGTATATTGAGGGGAAATTTGGACAAGTTGACTATCTGTGGATTCATAGCTAGGGGGTTAGAGGGGTTGGGAGTCAAGTATTTCTGTTCCCCTTGGATCTGAGTGTCCTCTCTGGCCCCTTCACAGGGATCCTGCCTCTCTCTAAAAAAGATTGTTGTGGTTCATTAAATCTAGGGTTCTCTCTGGTCTGAGGATTTGCTCTTAATTCATAGTTCTCTCTTCTCTGAGGATAGTTTCCTCGTCTGGGCCTGGTGTTATAAGAGTGAAAGTCATCATTATCAGAGTTCTCAAATTCTGAGGAACTAATGTCAGAACTTCTTTGGTTAACATTCAATTTTGGGAATCTTCTAAATATCCTGCCAGTTTTAAAGTCAGTCTGATCCCTCCAAAATTTCTTTTGTTTGCGTTCCTTAATCTCTTTCTTAAACCTGTCTATATTATCATTCAACCTTGTGCAGAACATATTGTACTCAGATACTTCACTGAATTTACCAAACTCTTGTTGGTATAGTGTCAACTTGGGTTTGATGATTTCTAAGTTCTGCTGTTCGGTCTCAATTATAAGGGACATAAGTTCAAATGAACATTTTAACAATATTTCTTGCCACTTCTTTGTGAATGTCTCATTCGACAGGTTACTTGCTGGACTTATATTTATTCTCAGTCCTCTAGGGACAATTTGATTTTTTAGGTAGTTTTGCAGGCTACTGATTTCCCATATAGATCTTAGCTGTTTTTTAGCGGTTTTTAGCAATTCACCAAATTGATCTTTAATGTTCCTCTCATTAGCTGTGATGGATTGGGCCCTAGAGCCAAAGCTCTCATCGGCTTCCTTTTGAAGTGAGTCCACATCTATATTATTTATAGCAGAATTCGCCATCTTGAAACGGCTTGGTACACTTTACTTGCTCCTTAAACTAAGCTCAAATGAAAACAAGTGTGAAGACAAAAAAATACTGGAATAAGGTAGAAATTCTAAGTAAGTAGTATGTTTCCTCTGTGTGGATTAAACCACTAATCACTATCAAAGAAAGAAAAGTGAGGATTTGGATTTCCCTGGGTGTTTTCCACCCCAAATATACAGTGTACAAAATGGCGGGATAAATATGAACTAAATAAATTTTATTAAATACATGACAGCGACGTCTTTAAAAGCAAGGGATATTAAAAACACTAATAAGGGGAAAAAAAAAAAGGGCAGATGTAGGGAATAGCAAGTAACCCTGTAGCACTGGTATTGTGCAATGTGGGACTCTAAAGTGAGTGGGTATTGCTATTCACACCTAGCGGGCAAGCCAAGAATTTGCAAAAAGTTCCCAGGGCAAAAAAGCCCTATAATATTATAAGTGATGTATATACAAAGCACCCTTATGCTGAAATGAATATCCTCCAAATATCTAGAGGATGACTTAAATAAAGCAATATTTTTGCAAAAATATAAGGTATAGGTAAAAAGATGCCTTACTGATAAACCTATTGTACTTTAATAAAGGTACCAAGAAATTGTACCTATATAGGCAGAGCTTGAAAAAAGCTCAACCTGGAGAACAAATAAAGTTATCAAGAACAGCTATATATTACACAGCATAGGATTCAAGCTGTGTCTGTGTGCACAAATGAGTAACTAGCTGCCATATGGTACAACAAGTACCTAGAGATGTGTGTGCAAAATGAAGGCTGTTCCCCAACTTAAAAGTTGTACAGGAGGTAATATCAGGTACTTGCAGACATATTATGCCACTAGTGGGATATAAGGGGCTTTAAGCTAGGCCATAACTGCAGCAGATTCGCGCTTCCTGGAAAGCTCGGCCGCTAGGTTTGCAACGCGCATGCGCACGTCTAACGTGATGACGTGCGCAGCGTGGTTGCTAGGAGCCTGACGCGTTTCGACGTATCACGTCTTTGTCAAAGGAAAATTGTATAACGCTGTCTCTGAGAGCTTTATATAGGGAGCTGTCACCAAGGCAACATGAAAGTAATACATGCATTGCCCGTAACGGGTCAAAAAAATAATGCAAATGGCATAGAAATTTCGTTGGTATATACAAAAGGCCACTGAGATGGATGTGCAAACGCTAATGAAAACCAATGCAGTTGTGTGGTATCAATGCATCGGTCATATAGACAAGCTAGGAAGGCTAGTAATAAGAAGTGTAGTGTGAAAGCTATTGCATTTAAATTATGTGAGTTAACAAAAGATAAAAACAAAAAATGGTACCAAGGGTGAAAGGCCGTTATATAAATGAAAAGTAAGCTCCATTATATAATAAAGAGTGGGAGACCAAGAGACAAAATCTATATAAGGGGACTGAAGTCTCAAAGTGTTAAGTGATATAAGATGTGTAAATAAAGCTGGAAAGCTAAAGGGATAAACATATACTCTAAGGTATGTGTTGACTATTGTTATAGGTGCCTATAGCAGATTACTTATATAAAAATAAAAAAGAAAAGGTGCTAATGCACTGAAGGTCCAACTAATGGGATGAACAAAAAGTGAGCACAAATACTCACTGGGGTGAATATACATGATTGTAAAGCAGAGTGAGACTCTGTGAGGGTTGAAGTGTACAAAGTGTCTATGAGACAATACGGCCTACCAAAAGGTGGACAGAAAAAATATTATATATTGATTGTGAAGCAGACTGAGACTCTGTGAGGGTTGAAGTGTACAAAGTGTCTATGAGACAACAAGGCCTACCAAAAGGTGGACAGAAAAAATTATATACATAAAAAGAGAGAAAGACAAAGTACTAGATGAAGGGCGTAAAAGTAAACCCCTCATTAAGTCCATAAGGTGCTTGAGCCTTCAATTGGTATATCCAGCGTGCCTCACATTGTAGTAATTTTCTCTCCAGGTCACCCTGTCTTGGGCCTATATGTACCTGGTCTATTGCACAAAAAGATAAAACTTCACTTCTATTGTTGTGACAATACTTGACATGGCGGGCAATTGGTGTATCCAATGCATTCTTGATACTGTAGATATGCTCACCAATCCTGCGGCGCAGCTGGCGCCTCGTTTTTCCTACATAGATCTTCCTGCAAATACAGGTGGCCACATAGATAACCGCCGTAGAACAACAGTTCATAAATTCTTTTATCTTATATTTTTCCCCAGTAATAGGATGCTCATATATTTTCAAAGGAGCATCTAGTTACACAAATTGAGGACACTGTATTCTGTAAAGTTAAACTCTGCAGAAGTCTACCTCAAATTGCAGCGTCACTATGGCTGATCTGCCAGGACCTGAAAAGGTGAATGAGTTGCTTTTAAAGTCTGAACATATTCCACCAGAAGAGACAACATCAGAAGAGCATGATGACTATTACTCTAAGCTACAAGCCTTCTCTGAGTCACATCAGTGTCTTCATGTAATCCTGAAACAAGAAGATGATCCAGAACTCTGCTTCTGGTCAAGAGTATTTTTTACTATAAAGGAATCTCCAGAAGACAACTCTGAAGATGCCACTGATGATGAGTTCTTGCCTTTAGAGACACAGATAGCACAAATAAAAGATAAACTTTGGACCAAAGTGCCAGTGTCCAAGAGTTATCAGCAGACAATGTAGTTGTCTCTTCTAGCAATGAAGCTGTGTTTAGCGGAGAGAAAGGGGATGATAAACATCAACTCATCAAATGATCACCCTGTGGTTATCTCTCCCTCTAATGAAGCTTTGTTTAGTGGATAGGAGGCAGCTGATGAACAATCTTCAAGTGATTATCCTGTAGTTATCTCTCCCACTAATGAAGCTATGTTTAGCGGAGAGGAGGCTGATGAACAGTCTTTGAGTGACGATCTTGTGGTTGTTACTCCCACTAATGAAGCTATGTTTAACGGAGAAGTGGGTGATGAAAAATCTTTAAGTTTGTCTGTTCAAGACCAAGGATCGGCAAAAAGGAATGTAGGTGATGGTGATGAGATGTCTTCCATAGCATTTGACTTAAATCCTAAGGAACTCTCAAGAAAGAGACCTGCAGTAAACCTTGAGGAAGACTCTAAAGATGGTAATGAGAATATTAATAAAAATGCCAGAAAAAGTCAAATAAGTCTGATAAACACTGAAAGTTGTCATGTAATTTGGCATACAATTTAATCACAGCATATGATTCCTATATTTCAGGGACCATATAAGTGTCTTAAACACTCAGGCCCTCATTCAATTGCAATTTGGCCAATTGAATAGGGGTCTAAATAAGCACATAACATATTTTTTTAAATATTTTTTTAGTTAGTAAACATCTATCCAAAAGGAAGGTTTTCACTAACTAAAAACTTATTTAAAAAAAATATGTTATGTGCTTATTTAGAGCACTATTCAATTGGCCAAATCGCAATTGAATGAGGGCCTCAATATCTAAATTTATGTAGAGATAGAAGAACACTTATAGTCCCTATATATAAGGACCACTAATAAACAATTAAAATGTATTTAAATGGTACAACAACTTCATGATATAATTGTTAAAACTGTATACCACTATCATCCTCCTACAGGGGAATGTGTTGATGCAAGGAATATTTGTTTAAATATGCTGGTTATGATAATAGTCCCATTGTGTTTTGGGCTATTCCACTAATAATGCTTTGTACACAATGAAAGTATATACTAAACTCATATAAGTAGGGATAAATTCCCTTACATTTATATCTATGTCTTCATTATAGTGCTTGTTCATGAGCCTCTATTATACTGGGAAACAAAACACCCAGTCTAGATATTTCTAGGCACCAATTTTGCCTTATCTTATTCCTTCATTAACCTGCTATATATAACTAAGTGAGACTGTGAGAGGATTTAAGCTATGAAAATGCTCTATTTCCCCCACCTCTGGTGAGATCACGAGGAGTAAACCAAATCTAAACTCTGGTCTGTATGTTGCCCAGTGAGTATATGCCATAAACAAGGCATTAGTATATCTGATCTATCCTCCTCTCACCCTGTCTCGTTGTTCCCCTGAAGGTCCGGATGGCGTGTGACGTCACTATGGCTTGACGCCCACTAAAATGACGGCCCTACGCAGCGTTTCGCACTCCTGCTTCTACGGGAGCCGACACAGGTGTGCAGAGGGGAGTGTGCTTTTTTAGTGGGTGTCTATCAGTCTGTGCATTGGGTTAACTGTTTGTTAGCCACATAGGTGTGTGTTTATAATCAAAACAGATTAATGTATGTCACAGTTAAGTTAATGCCTTCTGTCTTATCTTTGATATCTTTATTACATACTGAATTTTAATGTCTAAAAGTACAGTGGATATACAAAATCTACACACCCCTGTTAAAATGTCAGGTTTCTGTGCTGTAAAAAAATGAGACAAAGATAAATCATTTCAGAACTTTTTCCACCTTTAATGTGACCTATAAACTGTACAACTCAATTGAAAAAAAAACTGAAATCTTTTAGGTAGATGGAAGAAAAAATATAAAAATAAAATAATATGGTTATATAAGTATGCACACCCTTAAACTAATACTTTGTTGAAGCACGTTTTGATTTTATTAGAGCACTCAGTCTTTTTGGGTATGAGTCTATCAGCATGGCACATTTTGACTTGGCAAGATTTGCCTACTCTTCTTTGCAAAAACACTCCAAATCTGTCAGATTGCGAGGGCATCTCCCGTGCACAGCCCTCTTCAGATCACCCCACAGATTTTCAATCGGATTCAGGTCAGGGACATTCAAAAACTTTAATCTTCTTCTGGTGAAGCCATTCCTTTGTTGATTTGGATGTATGCTTTGGGTCGTTGTCATGCTGAAAGATAAAGTTCCTCTTCATGTTCAGCTTTTTAGCAGAAGCCTGAAGGTTTTGTGCCAATATTGACTGTTATTTGGAACTGTTCATAATTCCCTCTAACTTAACTAAGGCCCCAGTTCCAGCTGAAGAAAAACAGCCACCACCATGCTTCACTTTGGGTATGGTGTTCTTTTGGTGATGTGCAGTTTTGTTTTTGCTCAAAACATATCTTTTGGAAACATGACCAAAAAGTTCAACCTTGGTTTCATCAGACCATAACACCCTTTCCAACATGCTTTTGGGAGACTTCAGATGTGTTTTTGCAAAATGTAGCCTGGCTTGGATGTTTTTCTTCGTAAGAAAAGGCTTTCATCTTGCCACTCTACCCCATAGCCCAGACATATGAAGAATACGGGAGATTGTTGTCACATGTACCACACAGCCAGTACTTGCCAGATATTCCTGCAGCTCCTTTAATGTTGCTGTAGGCCTCTTGGTAGCCTCCCAGACCAGTTTTCTTCTTGTCTTTTCATCAATTTTGGAGGGAGCTCCAGTTCTTGGTAATGTCACTGCCATATTTTCTCCACTTCACTGTGTTCCATGGTATATCTTATGCCTTGGAAATTCTTTTGTACCCTTCTCCTGACTGATACCTTTTAACAATGAGATGCCTCTGATGCTTTGGTAGCTCTCTGTGGACCATGGCTTTTGCTGTGGGATGCGACAAAGAAAATTTCAAGAAAGACCAACTAGAGCAGCTGAACTTTATTTGGGGTTAATCAGAGGAACTTTAAATGATGGCAGGTGTATGCTGACTCCTATTTAACACGATTTGGAATGTGATTGCTTAATTCTGAACACAGCTACATCCCCAGTTATAAGAGAGTGTGCAGACTTATGCAACCACATTATTTTTATTTTTTATTTTTCTTCCCTCCACCTAAAAGATTTCAGTTTGTTTTTCAATTGAGTTGTACAGTTTATAGGTCACATTAAAGGTGGAAAAAGTTCTGAAATTATTTATCTTTGTCTCATTTTTTTATAGCACAGAAACCTGACATTTTAACAGGGGTGTATAGATTTTTTATATCCACTGTATGTATTCATACTTATATTGCCTTAAATGACTAAACCATAATCGTTATATAAGAGTTTAGTGAACATACATATATATATATATATATATATATATATATATATATATCTACATCTCCCTATATTGCTGTATGTGTTATTAATTACATCTAAATGAATAAATCTAGCATGTTATTATCCACTCTGATTTAGTAGTGTAAATAGAATTATACAACTTATTTTTATTGTATGTCCCAAAACCAAGTTCTATGTCTTAGACTGATATATGTCCTTTGACAACACAATCTTAGTCATTCTTTTCTATAATATAACAATATGAATTTAATCATATATATTTTAATTATATCCTATATCTTCAAAATGAAAAATGGGCCCATTCTTCCTCTTTGACTACAAAAATACAGTGAAGTTAATTTTATTGTTGAGCCCTTTAGGACTGTCCAATAATGCAATCCACTTGGTCTCCCTTCTCATAAGTTCTTCTTCTAAGTTACCTTTTCTGATCCCTAAGTTCACTTTCTCCAGGATCCAACATTTTACTTTAGGTTTTGATTCATGATATGCCAGAAAGTGCTGTGCCACAGATGTTAATTTTTTTTCTTCTCCGTGATCTTTTAATGAATTCTTAATGTTACTAACATGTTCCCCTAATCGCCTTCTGATTTCCCGGGTAGTGATCCCAACATACTTTTTTGGGCATTCACATTCCAGACAGTATATTACTCCAGTTGTGGTGCAGTTGTGAAAACCTCTTATCACATGTGTATTACATGTCCTGTCCTGAATTTTTGTAATTTTAGTCATATATGGGCAGAACTTTCATTCAGCACATGGATATGTTCCTATCGGTAGGCTATTTTTGGTCTTGGGTCTTAGAAAATGGCTTTTCACAATTTTGTCCTTGAGCGTAGAGCTCCTCTGCCAACTTGTAAGTACCCTTGGTCCTAAATATTCATCCAACTGATTATCTGTCCTCAGAATATTAAGATTTAGAATATCACTAATCTCTTTCCATTGAGAATTAAATGTAGTTACAAATTTCACTTCTCCTGTACTGGATTTATCAATTTTTGGCACCAGCATTTGTTCCCTGTTGGTATGTAATGCTCTTTGGTAGCCCTTCCTGATAAGACTATTGCTGTAACCTCATAGCTTAAATCTGATTTTTAATTCTTTGGCCCTGATATTGTAGGTGTACAAGTCACTACAATTTCTACGTATCCTAAGAAATTCCCCTGTTGGTATAGCCTTCTTGGTTGATGGGTGGTGGGCACTACTATAGTGGAGGGTGCTATTGGTAGCGTTTTTCTTCCTGTATAGGTCTGTTTTGAGACATCCTACCTCATCATTATATATTCTGAGGTCTAGGAAGTTAGCTGTAACACTGAAAGTTGAACACAAGAGGTCTCTCAATTCCCCTTCTAACAAAACAGTGACAGTCAAACTAAAATATGCAGTGGTGTCTAAGTGGCTATATACTTTAACATCAGTAGTATAGAATAGTCAATGTGCCAATTATTTATATATTATGTTACAATTTTTATGTTATTCACAAATTTAAGTATATTTTTTAATAATAAATAAGTTGTTTAAATTAATTGTCTTGCAGCTATTGTTTATATTTGTAAAATGATGTATCGTGGTTCAGTTCTTAAATTGATCCTTATAGAGAACCAGCATAAAAGTAAAATTAAGGTAAATAAATAGGGCAAATAAAATGAGTGAGCTAATTCCGGGGCATTACTAGAGATTCTAGCATTTTTATTGTCTCATCTGTGTTTTAAGTGCCACAACTGTAGGGGGCACCACCATGGGCATAGCATTATTTGGTTTGTTTTAAATACATACATGTGTATATATACCCCACATACCCAACAAATTACATGCAGAAATCTGATTATATATATCCTACATGCCCCAAAAATAACATGCAGAAATCTGAACTAAGTAACTGTCTCATTATGAGTCCAAAACCAGAATCCATAACATAATTTCTGGAGATAGTAAACTCAGTAGGAACAAAATCAGAAAGAATACCGTTTTAATTGGACTAGTAGATAATATCTCCCAAGGGTTATAATGTGTACATCACTTGTATTGAAAGGAGGTAAACAAGCATACATCTTTAGCAATAAAACTTATCTTTTATTTAGATACATAATAATTTCTTGCCCAATAATTATTAAAAAATGGATATTAAAATAGTGTATATATACATACACAAAAACAAATCTGTTGTCTAATACTGGAACAAATAGAGTAGAGGTGCTCATCTGAGAACAAAAAAATAACTCAGTGGGTTTTTTCTATAGGTCTGGTTACCTACTCAGAGAGCAACCTCTTGTTTGCTCACTTGTGCCCTTCACAGAGAGAAATATCCTAAAGTATATCAGTCTGGTCTCACTCAAAAGAGCAATCCAGTCAATTCTCCATGAACCAGAGAAACAGCAAACATGAGACGCATTTCCTTGTCAGTGAGGTGCAGTGAACAGTGATCGATGAGTCCACGTTTGATTCCTCCTATTGCCAATAAGGTGAGAAAATGTAAACAAAAACCTTAGAGGTGCTCATCTGAGGTATTGTCCGTTCTCAGATTGAGCACCTCTAATTTTGCTGTCTAATACTAGATACTGACATCATATGAAGACGCTTGTTATTATGAGAATGTTCCTAATAAATACCGCTCTGGAATTATGGTACCTCTTAGAATTTCCAAAAAGGATGTACTATATGTAAATCATGCATCAGTATAGTACAGTGAAATTAAGAGAAATCAGTATGAACTGGAAATAAGAAGAGAACAAGGGCAAATACCCTCAATTATGTAGTATTTAAAACAACACAATTTACTCACAAAAATGTGATTCTTAAAGACATTTAACAAAGATTATCATTAGGTTATCAGATTCTTCCTCCTAATTCCCAACCTCCTGAAACATCTTTCACTCACAGTTATTTACTCAGTACTCACGAGGAATTTTCTGTCAAGTAAAAAATACTGAAAATGATATCCCAACGTGTTTTGTCTTGCCAGAGGACTTCATCAGGGATGACAAATATTGTAGTTAGTTGCCCAATGAAATTAATTTGCTATGGCTCTAATTTACTGTGGAGTAATTTCATTATTTCTCATCATTGTCTGGTCAGGTATGGCGATGTATACCCAGTATGGTTTGTAGTATTCTTTATTCTAAGAATATTAAGGGCCAGATTGAATATGTACTGAGCAGGTATGGTGGCTGGTGAGTGTCATTTAAAGGATCACTGTAGTTTGTGAAAATGTCATTTTTTTGTGAAGTTTGTAACAAATTAACAACCGCTGTAAGCAATGAGCATAATAGTAGACACTGCTAGTACCTGAAGGGTGTCATGTTTGTGTGTTCCACATGTCCTGCTGACTTGTTGTCTGAATGGGTGTGTTCTGCTAATTATTATTATTTATTTAAGAATGGAAGGAGGAGGGTGGGAGGCTGAGGGGGCTTGTCAACTGATTGGTGAACTCAAATAAGATTTCAGAATTGGACACCTTCCTCATTTCTCCTATTGGTTCATTAGAAGCAGATTGCAGATTGCTTGCCCTGCTCTGTAAGTGCTTCTTGTGACTTGGAAAGGAAATATGACTATAATGACAGCTTCTATACACAAGCAGAGTCTGCTAAAACAAAGATTTTCTCTGGAAATCATTTTATACCCATGGATTACAGAGCCTCTTAAGTTTTTAGTTTGTTACGTATTTCTCATATGTGAAGCCTTTGCTAATCTATAGTGGCTTCCTTAGGTTTATGGGGAATGTATTCTACCTTCCTTATAAAAAATAATAATTTATTAGTTTATCTGCTCTGTGCATGATATTGGTTACTTTGTTGGAGATATTAATAAACATGTTGGTGTATTTATACCAAAGCCGTTTTGTTATTTAAAACAAATCATTGCCTCTAATTTATTACTTTTTATATACCATTGTCTTGTATTTTTGGTGTTTGCAGAGGAAACTTCTGGTTGGACTGTTGGAATGTGGCAGCTAAAACTGCCAGGGTGTTCATTAGGAGGACAACAAATTTCCTTAGGACACAGTCTCTTGAGAATCAGGTCTGAAAACATTGCCCACAATGGTGCTTTAATGATGCTTGTGCCATAAAGTATTATAAGGCTGAAAGCTAATTTAGTGGTTAAAGGTCCAATGTAGCGCTCATATAATAGGGTGTCACTCGGTTATTTAATAATCAATTAATAATACATCTAACAGAGACTGGAAAGAAGCACATCTGCTTAAAGCTACAATTCTAACTACAAATCTAAGAGCCTCAATCGAAGAACGCATCTCGCGGTATACAGGCCGTATTTCTGTGGGCTTGCTGTGGGCTCGTGGCCTGCTACAATTCCGGTGCTATTTAATTGAACAAGCCCGCAAGCTACAGGCAGAAAGCCCAAACAGTAAACCATGCACTTGTACGTAGCATTTTAGGGCGGGAACCTGATCAATTAAGCAAAGCCATAACTACCCCTTTAGAAACAGCCAATAGAAAATGAGACCGTCATCATTAGGTCAGTAAAACATGGATACTTGTCGATCAATTAGCATTTGGAGGTCCGATATGCGATTGGACTTGCAAAACACAAAATAATAATAATAAAAATGAATGCTAATACCGTTCTAATCCATGTGGGTTGCCTGAAATGTATTAACTCACTTGCTACTTGCCCGTCAAAAATGACGGGAACAAAATTGTAAGGCTGGCAATGCTGTTTGTCACACAACGTGAGGCTTTTGCTCCTCTGATCACCTTCGGTGCTCATTGCAAGCACCGCACTGAGCGCCTTTGGCACTCATCACGTGGCTCATTGCAAGCCTCTCCCCCCGTGTATTTCAACATTTCTGCTTTGCAATGACCACCTTCGGCGCTCATTGCGAGCCTCTCCCCTCAGGCTTCCTTACTCTCCTCCTGTGCTGTGTGTAAGTGTGTTTTTTTATTTTATTTTTTATTGTGCTTGTTTTTTGTGTTTTTAAAGTTACGCGCTTGAGCTAAGTTTGGCCGTTAAATTACCAAACTGCGTTCCTCACGGTCAGTGGCAAAGTGGTAAGTTTTTTGGCTGCGGCCCACGTGCCTCAACTGCTCCCTCGCTTTGCAAGGCTTAAATAACTTACAATTGTTTAATTGAATGAGGCTCTATGTTTTAAAGATACATTTACTTTGTAATTCAAACACATTACTAAATAAAGAAATTGTTTGACAGTGGCTCTTTAATGGACAAATAATTAGAGTTTGCTGTTTTAAAGAACATGGCCCTCATTCAATTAAGATTTGGCCAATTTAATAGGGCTCTAAATAAGCACATATCATATTTTTTTTAAAGAAGTTTTTAGTTAGTAAGCATCTATCCAAAGATTTTCACTAACTAAAAACTTCTTTAAAAAATATATGTTATTTGCTTATTTAGAGCCCTATTCAATTGGCCAAATCGCAATTGAATGAGGGCCCATGACTTTGCAAAATGTTTGTAGACAGTTTAAAATAAATAATTACAGCCTTTAATTTTTAACTATTGCTTTCACTTTTGTTTTAGTGTTGGCAGACATTCTGTTTTTGTTCTTACAAATATTAGAAAATTTGGAGCAGCATGAATAACAGTGGATTCAGGTGAGATCTTTATTCACTTCTATTGAAAACATCTCCTCCAAATAGGACACTTGGGCATAGAACGTAATGATAGAGTAAGGCCCAGATAAGCCACCCCCTTAAGCTACACACAGACTGGTAGTGGTAGATAAGATCCCTCATCATACAATCAGAGTCATCTAAATAGCTTTTTTTCTAAAAATGCTTATATATTTCTGTCCGGCATACCTGTGAATGTTGATAATTTTTTACATACTGCACAACCATGTGAAGGTTTTATCAAATAACAGTCAAACAAACAAATCACTGAGAAAAGACACATAAGACACATACAAAAATACACATTTCCTAACACACTATAATTAACAATATCCATCATTAAATTAATTTATTTATATGTATTAATGTAGAGTAGTAGAGAGTTTTTTTCCTAAGCAAATTTTACAAACTCACTGTAATTATACATACAGTATATTATAGATATTATAGCTGCTTATAGATATTTATACATACAGTATATTATGGATATTATAGCTACTTGTAGATAATTATAGATACAGTATATTATAGGTATTATAGCTGCTTAAAGATAATTATAGATACAAGCAGAACAGTTTGTTGAAAGGATAGAGCTAAAAGGGAAATTTCAGATCATTGCTGCCATTGTGCAGCGATGTAGAGATTACGTCAAAGGACCACTCCAGTTTAGGAACAAGATGAAATATTTGTGGGCCCAATTCTATTATAAAGTTGCAAATGCCTCTAACCCATAATTTCTTATTTATAAAGTTAGACCACGGCACATGTACACCCCCATACCCTCTACCCACCCAAAATATTATATATAATACACATATTCTTGTTTTACCTCAAATACATATACATGTACATTTTAAACTCTTTTATCCTTATATTAGGAGGGGAGTGGAAGAGAAAAGAGGGAGGGGTAGCAGCTCAGGGAGAGGCATAGGAGAGCAGGAGGGGGAGGGGTGTGCCCCTAGATGCAGGCACACAAAGAGCAGGGGCAGAGGGTCAGGGCTGTGACCCCTGGAAGGGAAGTAGTGGTGGGGAGGGATAGGCGCCAGGGAGAGATGAGAAAGGACAGCATTCCAGACATAGTCAGGAGGGCAAGAGGCTGCGGCAAGGCACAGGGCCCCTAATTATAACCCAGAGGAGATGAGAGCCCTCCTCCATGTAATCTGTGCCCACTACTGTATCATTCATGAGGGGAGGGAAGTGTGGCCTAGCTGGGAGGAACAGGTTTGGAGTGCGGTTGCTACAATTGTCTCTGCATTGGGCTTTGCTAACAGGGATGTGAGGTCTGTCAAGCACAGGTATTATGACAGTCAGGCCAAAATTAAGAAGAAGATGGTGAAGGAGGCCAGAGCAGCCCGAGCAACAGCTGGTGGCCCTCCAGTTAGCATCAACTATACTGAGTTGGAGAGGACACTGAGGGACTGGATTGAACCGGCAGCAGTTGTGGGACTTCCAGGAAAAGCGGACTCACATGAGGAGAGCACCATGCAATGTGAGTATCATATACACCATCATACCCTCACATGCACACACATGTACACCACACACACATGGATAACACATATAAAAAATAACTGATGCACAAATATGACAGGGATATGTAAGCACCCTAGTTTTCACTAGGCAACACATATCATAGATGTCAAACTACGAGACATTGTCACGCTTTGCGAGATCGCAAAACGAGCTCACAAGAACTGCGTTCCTTGCAAAGTGAGTGACGCAGTTCGGGCCGCAAATGCATTTGCGGAAGGTGGAGGCATTACGGGGCATGACTTTAAAACAACACCACCCCACACACCTCTAAACTCGCAGCACTTAGTCCTCTCCTTCCCCTCCTCCTCTCCCTCCCCTGTGTTTAGCAAAACACTGCAATAACCCCACGAACCGTGCAAACACAAAAAACACTAAAAACACAGTAATAAACACAATAATGATAACAAAACACTCCCCCACAGCACGGGGGGGGGGGAGGGGTCTGCCAGGACATCTGGAACTGGAAGTGAGGTTATACGCAAATTTAACCCCAAAATCCACCGTTTCGCCACTCGAAAAATGGCTAAGCAAGGAAAAAAATGGCCGCCGGAAAAAAAGGAAAATGAGGCTCCACGACCCGGACGCCCAGCCACGTACAACTTGCCCAAGAAGAGATCTGAGATAAGCTTGGAAACCCGCATTAACCCCACATTAACCTTCGCAGTGGGGGTCCCCCCGCTGCAATCAAAATTAAAAATTCCCGCCTTGCGGGTCCTTAAAGGACCCATAATAATAAAATAAAAATAAAACCCTATCACTCATGGGGCTCTATACAGAGCCCCATCAACCCCTAAATAACACTGTCACTCATGGGAGTCAATCCAGACCCCCATAAACCCTTAATATAACCCTGTCACTCATGGGGGTCAATACAGACCCCCATAAGCCCTTCATGAACCCTGTCACTCATGGGGGACAATACAGACCCACATAAGCACTTAATGAACCCGTCACTTATGGGGGTCAATACAGACCCCCATAAGCACTTAATTTACCCCCTCACTCATGGGGGTCAATATAGACTCCATAAACCCCTAATTAACCCTGTCACTCATGGGGTCAATACAGATCCCCATAAGCAATTAATTAATCCAGTCACTCATGGGGGTCAATACAGACACCCATAAACCCCTAATTAACCCTGTCACTCATGAGGGTCAATACAGACCCCCATAAGCCAATAAATAACCCTGACACTCATGGGGGTCAATACAGACCCCCATAATACATTAATAAACCCTGTCACTCATGGGGGTCAATCCAGACCCCCATAAGCACTTAATTAACCCGGTTACTCATGGGGGTCAATACAGACCCCCATAAACCCTTAATTGTCCCTGTCCCGCATGGGGGTCAATACAAACACCCATAAGCACTTAATTAACCCCGTCACTCATGGGGATCAATACAGACCCCCATAAGCACTTAATTAACCCCCTCACTCATGAGGGTCAATACAGACCCCATAAAACCCTAATTAACTCTGTCACTCATGGGGGTCAATACAGACCCCCATAAGCACTTAATTAACCCGGTCACTCATGGGGGTCAGTCCAGATCCCCATAAATCCTTAATTAACTCTGTCACTCATGGGCATCAATATAGACCCCCATAAGCAGTTAATTAATTCTGTCACTCATGGGGGTCAATACAGACCCCCATAAGCACTTAATTAACCCTGTCCCTCATGGAGGTCAATACAGACCCCCATAAGCACTTAATTAACCCTGTCATGCATGGGGGTCAATACAGACCCCCATAAGCACTTAATTAAACCTGTCACTCATGGGGGTCAATACAGACCCCCATAAGCACTTAATTAAATCTGTCACTAATCGGGGTCAATACAGACCCCATAAGCACTTAATTAACCCGGTCACTCATGGGGGTCAGTCCAGATCCCCATAAATCCTTACTTAACTCTGTCACTCATGGGCGTCAATATAGACCCCCATAAGCAGTTAATTAATTCTGTCACTCATGGGGGTCAATACAGACCCCCATAAGCACTTAATTAACCCTGTCACGCATGGGGGTCAATACAGACCCCATAAGCACTCAATTATCCCTGTCACTCATAGGGATCAATACAGACCCCCAAAAGCCAATAAATAACCCTGTCACTCATGGGGGTCAATACAGCCCCCCATAAGCACTTAATTAACCCCGTCACTCATGGGGGTCAATACAGACCCCATAAGCCCCTAATTAACCCTGTCACTCATGGGGGTCAATACAGACCCCCATAAGCACTTAATTAACCCTGTCACTCATGGGGGTCAATACAGACTCCCATAAACCCTTAATTAACCCTGTAACTCATGGGGGTCAATACAGACCCCCATAAGCCAATAAATAAGCCTGGCACTCATGGGGGTCAATACAGACCCCCATAATACATTAATTAACTCTGTCACTCATGGGGGTCAATACAAACCCCCATAAACCCTTAATTAACCCTGTCACTCATGGGGGTCAATACAGACCCCCATAAGCACTTAATTAACCCTGTCACTCATGAGGGGCATTACAGACCCCCATAAACTCCTAATTAACCCTGTCACTCATGGGGTTCAATACAGACCCCCATAAGCCAATAAATAACCCTGTCACTCAAGGGGGTCAATACAGACGCTCATAAGCCTCTATTTAACCCCATCAGTCCCATAAGGGCAGTTACAACCCTAACATTAACGACATAAGTGCCATGACGGTCCTCAAGGACCCTCATGACACTAAGTACAAACACTACACTGCACTATAACCCCCAATAAACCATTAAATCTAAACTAACCCCCCTCTACACTAACCTATTAATACCTACACTATCTACCTACACTACTTACCTACCCCCTAATAAACCCCCCACAACTCTAATTACAGAAAATAAAAAAACCTTAGTCACAAAAAAATAAAAAATCTACATTACAGAAAATAAAAAAACCTAAGTCACAAAAAATAAAAAAAGGAACATTACAGAAAATAAAAAAAATACATTACAACCCTCCCGTCCAATACAGAAAAAAAAAGGGCACACCTGAAAAGGAAATACATACAGAATACATACAATACAATACAATACCGGGTTAAAATGGTGTAGTGCTTACACTTCTAAAAATACAAATAAAATAAAATGCAATACCCCCTATCTATCTAACATACAATCAATCCTATCTAATATACAATACATTCTATCTATCTAAAATACATCCCCCAATCTATCTAATATACAATAAATCGTATCTATCTAAAATACATACCCCTATCTAACATACAATAAATAATATATAATATACAATAAATCCTATCTATCTAAAATACATACCCCTATCTAACATACAATAAATACTATATAATATACAATAAATCCTAACTATCTAAAATACATACCCCTATCTAACATACAATAAATGCTATATACATTTCCCCCTAGGTTGGTGATCTGAAGGGACATCTGCAAAGGTAAGTGGTCTTAGTTATTTTATTTTAGGTTAGAATTAGGGTTTGTGTATGTAGATACCCCCCGTGCCTCTTTCCCTCCCTCCTCCTCAACCTAAACCCCCCTCAACCCCCCTCCTCCACCTAAACCACCCTAAATACCTCCCCCCTCTCCCCTCACTTACCTGCTCTTGCTCCGGCCTCCGCTCCTTGACCCAGCGCCGGCACACATGTGACGTCACATGCACGCTGCATCATTAACATATACTGGGTGCCGGACCCGGTAGATGCTAATGACGCGCCGCGCATGTGACGTCACATGTGCGCCGGGTCAAGGAGCGGAGGCCGGAGCACAAGCAGGTAAGTGAGGGGAGAGGTATTTAGGGGGGTTTAGGTGGAGGAGGGGGTTTGAGGGGGGTTTAGGTTGAGGAGGGGGGTTAAGGAGTGGGTTTAGGTTGAGGAGGGGGGTTGTGGAGGGGGGTTGGGGTTGAGGGGGATTGAGGGGGGACGTTGAGGGGGGTTGAGGTTGAGGAGGTGGGTTGGGGTTGAGGGGGGTTGAGGTTGAGGAGGGGGGTTGAGGTTGAGGAGGGAGGTTGAGGATGGGGGGTTGAGGATGAGGATTGGGGGGTTGAGGAGGGGGCTGAGGATGGGGGGTTGAGGAGGGAGGTTGAGGAATGGGTTGAGGAGGGAGGTTGAGTATGAGGAGGGAGGGTGAGGAGGGAGGTTGAGGATGAGGAGAGAGGTTGAGGATGAGGAGGGAGGTTGAGGATGAGGAGGAGGGGTTGAGGAGGGGGGTTGAGGATGGGGGTTGAGGAGAGAGGATGAGGATGGGGGGGTTGAGGAGGGGGTTGAGGATGAGGATGGGGGGGTTGAGGAGGGAGGATCAGGATGGGGGGCTTGAGGAGGGGGTTGAGGATGCGGGGGTTGAGGAGGGAGGTTAAGGAAGGGGTTGAGGATGGGGGGGTTGAGGAGGGAGGTTGAGGATGAGGAGGGAGGTTGAGGATGAGGAGGAGGGAGGTTGAGGATTGGGGGGTTGAGGAGGGAGGATGAGGAGGGAGGTTGAGGAGGGGGTTGAGGATGGGGGTTGAGGATGGGAGGTTGAGGAGAGAGGATGAGGATGGGCGGTTGAGGAGGGGGGTTGAGGATGGGGGGGTTGAGAAGGGAGGTTGATGAGGGAGGTTGAGGAGGGGATTGAGGAGGAAGGTTGAGGAGGGGGTTGAGGATGGGGGGGTTGAGGAGGAAGGTTGAGGAGGTGGGTTGAGGAGGGAGGTTGAGGATGAGGAGGAAGGATGAGGAGGGAGGTTGAGGATGAGGAGGGAGGTTGAGGATGAGGAGGGAGGTTGAGGATGAGGGGTTGAGGATGGGGGGTTGAGGATGGTGGTGAGGAGAGAGGATGAGGATGGGTGGGTTGAGGAGGGGAGTTGAGGATGGGGGGGGTTGAGGAGGGAGGATGAGGAGGGAGGTTGAGGATGTGGAGGGAGGTTGAGGAGGGGGTTGAGGATGAGGAGGGAGGTTGAGGAGGGAGGTTGAGGATGAGGAGGGAGGATGAGGAGGGAGGTTGAGGATGAGGATGAGGGTTGAGGAGGGGGGTTGAGGATGGGGGGTTGAGGAGAGAGGATGCGGATGGTGGGGTTGAGGAGGGGGTTGAGGATGAGGATGGGGGGGTTGAGGAGGGAGGATGAGGATGGGGGCTTGAGCAGGGGGTTGAGGATGGGGGTTGAGGAGGGAGGTTGAGGAAGGGGTTGAGGAGGGGGGGTTGAGGAGGGAGGTTGAGGATGAGGTGGGAGGATGAGGAGGGAGGTTGAGGATGAGGAGGGAGGTTGAGGATGAGGAGGAGGGGTTGAGGAGGGGGGTTGAGGATGGGGGGTTGAGGAGAGAGGATGAGGATGGGGGGGTTGAGGAGGGGGTTGAGGATGAGGATGGGGGGTTGAGGAGGGAGGATGAGGATGGGGGGCTTGAGGAGGGGGTTGAGGATGAGGGGGTTGAGGATGGGGGGTTGAGGAGGGAGGTTGAGGAAGGGGTTGAGGATGGGGGGGGTTGAGGAGGGAGGTTGAGGAAGGGGTTGAGGATGGGGGGGTTGAGGAGGGAGGTTGAGGATGAGGAGGGAGGTTGAGGATGAGGTGGAGGGGTTGAGGATTGGGGGGGTTGAGGAGGGAGGTTGAGGAAGGGGTTGAGGATGGGGGGGTTGAGGAGGGAGGTTGAGGATGAGGAGGGAGGTTGAGGATGAGGTGGAGGGAGGTTGAGGATTGGGGGGTTGAGGAGGGAGGATGAGGAGGGAGGTTGAGGAGGGGGTTGAGGATGGGGGTTGAGGATGGGAGGTTGAGGAGAGAGGATGAGGATGGGCGGTTGAGGAGGGGGGTTGAGGATGGGGGGGTTGAGAAGGGAGGTTGATGAGGGAGGTTGAGGAGGGGATTGAGGAGGAAGGTTGAGGAGGGGGTTGAGGATGGGGGGGTTGAGGAGGAAGGTTGAGGAGGTGGGTTGAGGAGGGAGGTTGAGGATGAGGAGGAAGGATGAGGAGGGAGGTTGAGGATGAGGAGGGAGGTTGAGGATGAGGAGGGAGGTTGAGGATGAGGGGTTGAGGATGGGGGGTTGAGGATGGTGGTGAGGAGAGAGGATGAGGATGGGTGGGTTGAGGAGGGGAGTTGAGGATGGGGGGGTTGAGGAGGGAGGATGAGGAGGGAGGTTGAGGAGGGGGTTGAGGATGTGGAGGGAGGTTGAGGAGGGGGTTGAGGATGAGGAGGGAGGTTGAGGAGGGAGGTTGAGGATGAGGAGGGAGGATGAGGAGGGAGGTTGAGGATGAGGAGAGAAGTTGAGGATGAGGGTTGAGGAGGGGGGTTGAGGATGGGGGGTTGAGGAGAGAGGATGCGGATGGTGGGGTTGAGGAGGGGGTTGAGGATGAGGATGGGGGGGTTGAGGAGGGAGGATGAGGATGGGGGGCTTGAGGAGGGGGTTGAGGATGGGGGTTGAGGAGGGAGGTTGAGGAAGGGGTTGAGGAGGGGGGTTGAGGAGGGAGGTTGAGGATGAGGTGGGAGGATGAGGAGGGAGGTTGAGGATGAGGAGGGAGGTTGAGGATGAGGAGGAGGGGTTGAGGAGGGGGGTTGAGGATGGGGGGTTGAGGAGAGAGGATGAGGATGGGGGGGTTGAGGAGGGGGTTGAGGATGAGGATGGGGGGTTGAGGAGGGAGGATGAGGATGGGGGGCTTGAGGAGGGGGTTGAGGATGGGGGGGTTGAGGATGGGGGGTTGAGGAGGGAGGTTGAGGAAGGGGTTGAGGATGGGGGGGTTGAGGAGGGAGGTTTAGGATGAGAAGGGAGGTTGAGGATGAGGAGGAGGGGTTGAGGATTGGGGGGTTGAGGAGGGAGGATGAGGAGGGAGGTTGAGGAGGGGGTTGAGGATGAGGAGGGAGGTTGAGGAGGGAGGTTGAGGATGAGGAGGGAGGTTGAGGAGGGAGGTTGAGGATGAGGAGGGAGGTTGAGGAGGGAGGTTGAGGATGAGGAGGGAGGTTGAGGAGGGAGGTTGAGGATGAGGAGGGAGGTTGAGGATGAGGAGGGAGGTTGAGGACGAGGAGGGAGGTTGAGGATGAGGAGGGAGGTTAAGGATGAGGAGGGAGGTTGAGGAGTGGGGTTGAGGAGGAAGGTTGAGGAGGGGGTTGAGGATGGGGGGGTTGAGGAGGAAGGTTGAGGAGGTGGGTTGAGGAGGGAGGTTGAGGATGAGGAGGAAGGATGAGGAGGGAGGTTGAGGATGAGGAGGGAGGTTGAGGATGAGGAGGGAGGTTGAGGATGAGGGGTTGAGGATGGGGGGTTGAGGATGGTGGTGAGGAGAGAGGATGAGGATGGGTGGGTTGAGGAGGGGAGTTGAGGATGGGGGGGTTGAGGAGGGAGGATGAGGAGGGAGGTTGAGGAGGGGGTTGAGGATGTGGAGGGAGGTTGAGGAGGGGGTTGAGGATGAGGAGGGAGGTTGAGGAGGGAGGTTGAGGATGAGGAGGGAGGATGAGGAGGGAGGTTGAGGATGAGGAGAGAAGTTGAGGATGAGGGTTGAGGAGGGGGGTTGAGGATGGGGGGTTGAGGAGAGAGGATGCGGATGGGGGGCTTGAGGAGGGGGTTGAGGATGGGGGTTGAGGAGGGAGGTTGAGGAAGGGGTTGAGGAGGGGGGTTGAGGAGGGAGGTTGAGGATGAGGTGGGAGGATGAGGAGGGAGGTTGAGGATGAGGAGGGAGGTTGAGGATGAGGAGGAGGGGTTGAGGAGGGGGGTTGAGGATGGGGGGTTGAGGAGAGAGGATGAGGATGGGGGGTTGAGGAGGGGGTTGAGGATGAGGATGGGGGGTTGAGGAGGGAGGATGAGGATGGGGGGCTTGAGGAGGGGGTTGAGGATGAGGGGGTTGAGGATGGGGGGTTGAGGAGGGAGGTTGAGGAAGGGGTTGAGGATGGGGGGGTTGAGGAGGGAGGTTTAGGATGAGAAGGGAGGTTGAGGATGAGGAGGAGGGGTTGAGGATTGGGGGGTTGAGGAGGGAGGATGAGGAGGGAGGTTGAGGAGGGGGTTGAGGATGAGGAGGGAGGTTGAGGAGGGAGGTTGAGGATGAGGAGGGAGGTTGAGGAGGGAGGTTGAGGATGAGGAGGGAGGTTGAGGAGGGAGGTTGAGGATGAGGAGGGAGGTTGAGGATGAGGAGGGAGGTTGAGGAGGGAGGTTGAGGATGAGGAGGGAGGTTGAGGATGAGGAGGGAGGTTGAGGACGAGGAGGGAGGTTGAGGATAAGGAGGGAGGTTAAGGATGAGGAGGGAGGTTGAGGAGTGGGGTTGAGGAGGATGATAAGGGAGGGGGGAAGAGACACAAGGAAGGGAGAGTTTGGAAAAGACACAGGGAAGGTAGAGGGAAGAAGAGACACAGGGAAGGGAGAGGGGAGAAGAGACACGAAGAGAGAGGAGGACACAGAGGGCACAAGAGGGACATAGGGGGCAGCACATTTCCCACCCTTGGCTTATACTCGAGTCACTCATTTTACCCAGTATTTTGTGGTAAAATGGGTGCCTCGGCTATTACTCGGGTCGGCTTATACTCGAGTATATACGGTAGTTAGGAATTATTATATATTATATAGTATTTATTGTATGTTAGATATGGGGTATGTATTTTAGATAGATAGGATTTATTGTATATTATATAGTATTTATTGTATGTTAGATAGGGGTATGTATTTTAGATAGATAGGATCTATTGTATATTTATTTATTGTATATTATTATATTGACGGCAATGAGATGTGTATGTTTGGAAAGTTGTTTAGTTATTAATATATATATGTGACAGTTGTATTGGGATATTAAAACATGTTTAGTTTTGTAAAATGTTCTCTTGGTGAACAATAATTGTGAAAGCATTTTGTATGAACATTTTAATGTAAGAATAGTGGAACTTGAAATTAATAATTATTGTAAACTTTAAGCAATGGTTTCTTAACATGCAATTTGTATGTGAAGAATTGTTAACTTAAATTTACATGAAATCCCGTGGAAAGCAAACAGTAAAAAGGCTTGTTGAAACGTACACAATTTTAACCTGAACTTTGTAATATATGTAAGTAAGAAACTTGAAAGTATATTTTGTTAAACTTTAACTTTATTATTTTTGTAACTTTGTAACTTGACAAAACATTTGTATAACTTTGAACATTATAAACAGTAACATAGTGAATACATTTTTTTACATAATTTTGTATTAAAAGTAATAACATTTGAATGTACAAACAGTTTAACTTTAAACTAATCAGTATTGTAAACTTGAGGTAATGGTTTTTTAACATGAAATTTCTATCTAAATAATTGTTAACTTCAATATTATACATTTAATCCCGAGGAAAATTTTCTAACTTGTAACATTATAAACAGTAACATAGTTAATTAACATTTTAACATAATTTGTATAAATAATGCAAGGCAAGTGTTTTGTGAGGCAAATCATTCATAAAGAGTCCTTCCATAAATTATGACTTAAATTGTTTATTGTTTATTATTTTTGAATGCTTTTAAATTTGTTTTGCTTGTGTTTTATTTCTTTACTGAAAAGTTATGGTACTTCATAGTAGACAATGTTTTTAGTAAAAATACGTCCATCTTCTAATAAATCACCTTGACTTTCATTCTTTTCAATGTAAACTTTAATAGCCTGTGGATTTTTGCACCGTGACAACGTAACGTACAATTGACCATGTGCAAATACTGGTTCTTCCAAGAAAATACCCACAGATTTGAACGTTTGACCTTGTGATTTATTAATGGTCATGGCAAATGCCATAATAATGGGAAATTGTCTTCTTTGAAGTATAAAAGGGAGACTACTTTCACTTGGTGCTAAATCTATTCTTGATATGAAAACTCTCTCTCCTTTATGGGTACCAGTTTAAATTTCAGCATCTATAAAATGGTCCTTTAATTGTTGAACAATTAATCTTGTCCCATTGCATAGGCCTTTTTTGGGGTTCATATTTCACAGTAACATGATTATTGCACCTTTCTTTAGCTGCAAAATATGTGGTGGCATTCCAGGAGTTAGTGAGTTTATGAATTCAGTAGAAAAGTTTGTCTGACTTTTATTGTCATCAGCAAGTGCAGAATCAGCACTGTGATAATTTCTTTGTGGTGCATTATTTTTTTTTAAGATTTCATTATTGAGGATTAATGCATCTTTTTTTTTACACGTTAGTATGATTTGGTTGGCAAGCTCGGAATATTCTTCGTTATTTATGCTCCCTTCAAATATAGCCGATATAATATCTTGTTGACAAATCATAAGAGGTGGGATCTCTACAGTGTCGTCAGCTAAATGTAGTATTTTTTCTGTTCTGCCTTCTCCAATTTTAATAAGCCAATCATTGAAATCAGTTTGGCCTTCTGATCTCATATTTTGTTGCAGTTGAAGATGGGTAAAATGTTTCCATACTGTGCTTGTCTTTATACAGGTTTCGATAATGTCAATTCGATTTCCATGTACAACGACAGGTAATGTTTGTCTAAAATCGCCATTTAACAACATTACCTTTCCACCAAATGGAAAAGTATTATCCATGACTTCACAAAGCAAACGGTCAATACATTGGAGGGCATAGCATGACATCATTGTGGCCTCATCTATTATAATTAATTTACATTTCTTCAATTTCTTTGCTTGTAATGATGTCATGCGAATATCTGACACAGAAGTTTCTAAAATAGGCACTGGCAGTTTAAATCCACTATGAACAGTTCTTCCACCTTCTAATAAAAGTGCAGCAATTCCAGTAGTGGCAAACGCCATTGCTATTTGACCTTGTGCTCGTACTGAACTCATTAATAAATTATACAGATAGGTTTTTCCTGATCCGCCAGGTCCATCAAGATAGAAATAACGCTCTGTCACCATGTCATCATCTATTGCATTTTTAATGGCATGAAATGCTTACAATTGCAACGTATTTAAAGTTGCAAGTCTTTCTTCTGTTCTTTCTGCTTGTAGTTGAATTTCATAGTCTTCAAAGTTTATGTCATCTATAAGACCTGGATCAGGCAAATTACAACTTGCACAACTTAATCCATGAGTTAAAAATACTTCTTGGATTTCCATTAACGCTTTTAAGTGTGCAATGGGTTCATTGTATCGTCGCATAAAGTCTTCAGCCATATTACTTTTAAAAGTCTCCCACAAAGCTAATGCATTTGGAGCATTTGAGAAGATACAAATAAAAGCAAATTGTTCTCTCATCTGTCGTGGCATTTGACATTGTGCTGCTTCTTCTAAACATCTTTCCCACTCTGTATCATCAGCGAGTAAGTTTCTATGTCTTGCAGCTAAATGGAAGGATTCATATACAATGTCATTAACAGTTCTTAAGTGTTCAAAACTTTGTGCTCCTGGAACATTTAAACGTAATATCCGTAAGCAAAAACGTTCAACATCTATTGGACTGACTGTGTAAATTCTTGGAATTATTTTATTGCCTCTGCTTTTTCTTGGTCTCCATAATCCATTCACAAATACATAGTGATATGGAATTTCAATATATAAGTATTGTGTTGCTTGAGGATCAGTGGAATTTAATTCAAACCATGCAGTTAGTGTAGTGTTACGATTTGCACTTTGGGCCAATGCATTCATTTCATTTCCAGCATGGAAATAGACTAAATGTCATTGTGGCTAATGTACTGCTAATCTATATACTGCATGTGATCTATTATGCATTTCACATTTTAAAAGCCGCCACATAGCTTCTGGCGCACTGACATAGCGAGCATCTACATGAGATGCAAGTTCATCATGTACTAACTCCCTACATTCAGGGTTGTCTGCACTTTTGACGCCTACAGTAGCTGCATCGTAGCCTTTGTAAATATATTTGTAGACATATTTAATGGATTTGATGGAAGTGCAGGCTTCTACGTTGATGTGGGCATTGTACTTCATGAGTAAATGTTGATTGTAGGGTACTACATATCTATTGTCCACTTTTTTTCCACGAATAATGGCACTATCTCCTTCTCTTCTTTTATAAACTGGATAGCCATCACAATTTGCATATGTTTTGTCTCTATAATCTTTTGGAAATTCTTTAGAACATTTATTATTTTCCATACATGGTGATTGTGGATTATGGTCTCCACAGGGTCCATGAATCTTTCGATGAGTAGCAATCTCATATAATCTACCATATAGTTCTGGATCTGGTAGTTCAGCAACAATGACTGCATCCACTTTGTCCGAAGTATCTAATTTATCTTTCTCTTGAAGTATTATGAGAAGATGTGCATGTGGAAGGCCTCTTTTCTGAAATTCAATGGTATATACATAAGCAAGACATTTGCCAAATAACTGATTTATAGTGAAGTCACGTATTAATTAATTTAATTTAATCTTAAAAACTCTGGCTACTAAATCTGGTCGATCGGAAGCAGTTTGTCCAAGAAGTAGATTTTGTGTAATTTCTGGCCATTGTGGATTACATGAAAATGTCAGAAATAAATCGGGTTTGCCAAATTTGGTGACAATAGCCATAGCATCATTGTATCTTTCTCTCATATTTCGAGGATATCCTTGAAAGGAAGATGGTAAAATGATGGCTTTGCCAGCTGTCATGTCTCTGCTTGTAGCCATGTCAGCAACATAGTCCATTAGTCCAGAATATTGTTCTACAGGTAGTTTATCTTGTTGATATTTTATAAAGTTTAAATTATTTGCCTCATCTTGCAAATATGAATCAATAATCCATTGTTGGGTTAGTTTTCCACCACATAAAATTGGATTAAATCCATTTCTAATGGCAATTTGAGCTACTTTAAATTCAAGCATAGAAACATTATTTCGGAATCTGGCTTTAGCATTTGGGTAACTGGGAAGTGTTAATTTTGGTTGCCAACCTGCTTCTTCATGTGGGAAAAAGATGGGATATGTCATTGGACCTAAATTTGGACTTAAGATATTCATATTAATAAATGGTTGGAATTTAATTCAAACCATGCAGTTAGTGTAGTGTTACGATCTTCACTTTGGGCCAATGCATTCATTTCATTTCCAGCATGGAAATAGACTAAATGTCGTTGTGGCAAATGTACTGCTAATCTATATACTGCATGTGATCTATCATGCATTTCAAATTTTAAAAGCCGCCACATAGCTTCTGGCTCACTGACATAGCGAGCATCTACATGAGATGCAAGTTCATCATGTACTAACTCACTACATTCAGGGTTGTCTGCACTTTTGACGCCTACAGTAGCTGCATCGTAGCCTTTGTAAATATATTTGTAGACATATTTAATGGATTTGATGGAAGTGCAGGCTTCTACGTTGATGTGGGCATTGTACTTCATGAGTAAATGTTGATTGTAGGGTACTACATATCTATTGTCCACTATTTTTCCACGAATAATGGCACTATCTCCTTCTCTTCTTTTATAAACTGGATAGCCATCACAATTTGCATATGTTTTGTCTCTATAATCTTTTGGAAATTCTTTGGAACATTTATTATTTTCCATACATGGTGATTGTGGATTATGGTCTCCACAGGGTCCATGAATCATGCGATGAGTAGCAATCTCATATAGTCTACCATATAGTTCTGGATCTGGTAGTTCAGCAACAATGACTGCATCCACTTTGTCCAAAGTATCTAATTTATCTTTCTCTTGAAGTATTATGAGAAGATATGCATGTGGAAGGCCTCTTTTCTGAAATTCAATGGTATATACATAAGCAAGACATTTGCCAAATAACTGATTTATAGTGAAGTCACGTATTAATTAATTTAATTTAATCTTAAAAACTCTGGCTACTAAATCTGGTCGATCGGAAGCAGTTTGTCCAAGAAGTAGATTTTGTGTAATTTCTGGCCATTGTGGATTACATGTAAATGTCAGAAATAAATCGGGTTTGCCAAATTTGGTGACAATGGCCATAGCATCATTGTATCTTTCTCTCATATTTCGAGGATATCCTTGAAAGGAAGATGGTAAAATGATGGCTTTGCCAGCTGTCATGTCTCTGCTTGTAGCCACGTCAGCAACATAGTCCATTAGTCCAGAATATTGTTCTACAGGTAGTTTATCTTGTTGATATTTTATAAAGTTTAAATTATTTGCCTCATCTTGCAAATATGAATCAATAATCCATTGTTGGGTTAGTTTTCCACCACATAAAATTGGATTAAATCCATTTCTAATGGCAATTTGAGCTACTTTAAATTCAAGCATAGAAACATTATTTCGGATTCTGGCTTTAGCATTTGGGTAACTGGGAAGTTTTAATTTTGGTTGCCAACCTTCTCCATGTGGGAAAAAGATGGGATATGTCATTGGATCTAAATTTGGACTTAAGATATTCATATTAATAAATGGTTGCTCCTCATTTCTGGGATATATTCTAATGTCTCTTTAAAATGGTGGTTCTCCTTCATCATTTTGAAACACCATTGCAACCTCATTTGATGTTGGCAAGTTATAACGACGTTTATCAATATGTCTGTCTCTTTTAAGCACCATATTAACCTTTGGCATTGGTAATTGATGTTTTTGTGCATGAAGTAGTTGTTCATTTTCTACTTCTGCCAATTTTTTGTAAGCTTTACTGTAAGGATTATTGTCCATAATGTTATTTAGCTCTATAAAAACACTGTGGGCCTCATTCTATTATCGGCCATAGGAGATGCGGGGCCGCAAGGACCGGCCGCAAGCTATTTGCCTATTCTATTCCCTTCCGGCCGGGGACTCCGGCAGGCTTGCGGCCGGCACCTTGTTATCCCTTGCGGCCGCACGCGCCGGAGGAAAGCCTTTGATCTTACACGGCCGCAAGAGTTTCGGCCGCAAGAAAATCCTGGTTGCTATTCAATTGCTCCGGGAACCCTCTCTGCAAGGCGAAAACCGAGCCGTAGCTTACTTGCAGCAAAAAGGTCCTGCAGGCACACAATTAAGCACATAACAAAGCCATAATAAAGCCATCCTGCACCCTGAGGAGACTATAAAGTGATTGTAGGTGTTAGCATTCATAGCACAACATTCCCCTACACTAAAATCCGTAAATAAATTTTATTTTAATTTATGTCAAATATCTGTGGAAAAAGTCCAGAGGGCTTGGAGCACCTCAGACACACCCACGCTGCGGCCGGAAAATAAACAGTTAATTAAAACTCGGATTTGGGCTGATGTGCAAGCTTGAGAGGGGGTTGCTATTAATCCTCATGTCCCCCATTATGATCCCTAGCATTTACAGAGCTTTACAGTGCCGTCTTGAATTTATTTTTGCTTTTAAAGATTTCTGAGCCGTAAAGGCGCCGTATAATTGAATTGCAAGGTAACGGGAGCCCCGCAAGGAATCGCAGCTTTGCGGCCGATTTACGGCCGATAATAGAATGAGGCCCTGTGTAAGCATTCTTTATTTTCTTCCATCTGCATACGTTGGTCAACAGCTTCCATTGTATCTAGGAAATATAGTTGAGCGAATTTTCTTTGCTCTCCTTCCTCTGGATGTAAATGGGAAGTACGAGGATAAATTTGGCCTTGGACTATAAAACAGTAAGGACCATGTCCTGGTACATTAGCAGCTAATGCTGCCCCCATAGATGCAAAGGATATGGCACTATTGTAGGAGCTTATGTTTGTCTTAAAATTTTTGTAGTTTGGAAAAGTAGGTTCAGTCATAATATTTTGTAAATAGATCGGAAATTCTTTCCTTTTCTGGAAATTTGAACTTGCCTTTTTGACCATCTCTGGGTCTCTCCTGTTTAAAATAATAAGCCTCACAAAACTGACATTGAGTAGTCATGTCCCCACAACTATGAACCTCTACTGCTAAAGACTTGAGTAAAGGACAATTTGCAAAGCATATAGGAGTTTGACTTTCATATTCATCAGGTGAAATGTCATGGAATGTTTGAACAACAGGTTCTAAATGCTTAGTTTTTTTCGTGGCTTTTCTTGGTATATGTTGTCCTGGTTTTGGTGAAATGTCCTGTAAGGTTTCAGTCACAGGTTGTAAATGCTTTGTTTTTTTAGTTGCTTTTTTTGGTATGTCTTTAATTGTATCTTGTAAAATGTCATCTGATGTTTGAGGAACGTGTTGTAAATGCTTTATTTGCTTTGTATTTTTTTTTTTGGCGTATCTTATATTTTTGCAGCTGATAGTCTTTTGCTTGCAAGTCTTTTGCGTTCTTTTTCTCGTCGAATTTCTTTCTCCTCTGGTGTCTGCTGGGCGGCCCATCTCTCTTGTCTTTCTCTAGTTTGACGTCTTTTCTTCTCTTGTTTGCTCTCGTTAGTAGCCATGTTAATCTGTAAAGGCAAAAAAAGAAATGTAATTGGGTATATTACAATTTGTAATTACTGTTAAACATTATTGTCCATAATTGAGAAATAAGAGGTAAATCATTAATGTATCAGTTATATTTTGTTAAAAGTTATAGGTCCTGGCCTCATTGAATAACAATTTGGCCAATTCAATACTGCTGTAAATAAGCAGGTAACATCTTTTTTTGAAATAAGTTTTTAGTTATTGAAAACCTTGTTTGTGGATAGATGTTTACCAATTAAAAACTTATTTGCAAAAAAAACATTGATGTGGTTATTTACACATGTATTGCATAGTGCCAATTAAAATTGAATAAGGGACATAGTTATTAATTTTTTTTTTTCTGTTGACACGGATGCAGATGAACCATGTTTCTTTAGTTTTCTCCTTTTGTACTTATTATACTGTACCTTGGTTGAAGTGTGATTTGAATCCGAATGTTTGTTGGTCCTCGGTTGAAAATCTTTGTCCAATGGTCTAGTCCTCTGTTGGAAGTCCTCGTCTGATGGTGTGGTCCTCTGTTGAAAATCCTCGTCCTATGGTCTGGTCCTCTGTTGAAAGTCCTGGTCCGATGGTGTGGTCCTCTGGCGATAGCCCTCGTCCGATGTTGTGGTCCTCTGGTGAAAGTCCTGGTCCGATGGTCTGGTCCTGTGTTGAAAGTCCTCGTCCGATTGTCTTCACGCAGTATCTGTTGTAAAATAAAATTGAAAATTTTGTTTGAGTTAAACGTCTTTTAAATAAAGCAAAAATGTCTTAATTTTGGTGTATTGGATCTGTTATGGTGAATTTTTTCTATGTGTTTGTCTGACTTTATCTACAATTCTGTTTTGTGCGCACCACTTTTGTTATGCTTATTTAAGCTTCTTTGTAAGGCTTCTAGGTTGTTAAACATGAAAGAAGATTATTAATGTAGTTTGCTATGTGTTTGTGTGACTTTTTCTACAATCCTGTTTTGTGCGCACCACTTGTGCTATACTTATTTAGGCTTCATTGTAATGGTTATAGGTTGTTAAACATTAAAGAAGAATCTTAATGTAGTTTCCTATGTGTTTGTGTGAGTTTTAGTACAATCCCGTTTTGTGCGCACCACTTGTGGTATACTTATTTAGGCTTCTTTGTAAGGCTTATAGGTTGTTAAACATTAACTAAGAATATGAATTTAGTATGCTATGTGTTTGTGTGAGTTTTTCTACAATCCTGTTTTGTACGCACCACTTGTGGTATACTTATTTATGCTTCTTTGTAAGGCTTATAGGTTGTTAAACATTAAGGAAGAATATGAATTTAGTTTGCTATGTGTTTGTGTGAGTTTTTCTACAATCCTGTTTTGTGCTCACCACTTGTGGTATACTTATTTAGGCTTCATTGTGATGGTTATAGGTTGTTAAACATTAAGAAAGAATATGAATTTAGTTTGCTATGTGTTTGTGTGACTTTTTCTACAATCCTGTTTTGTGCGCACCACTTGTGCTATACTTATTTAGGCTTCTTTGTAAGGCTTATAGGTTGTTAAACATTAACTAAGAATATGAATTTAGTTTGCTATGTGTTTGTGTGAGTTTTTCTACAATCCTGTTTTGTTCTCACCACTTGTGGTATAGTTATTTATGGTTTTTTGTAAGGCTTATAGGTTGTTAAACATTAAAGAAGAATATGAATTTAGTTTGCTATTTGTTATTGTTTTTTGTGTCCAATCCTATTTTGTGTGTACCATATGGTGCATAGTTGGGGCCTCGTTCAATTGCAATTTGCCCAATTGAATTGGACCCTAAATAAGCACATAACATATATTTTTTAAAGAAGTTTTTAGTTAATGAAAACCTTGCTTTTGGATAGATGTTTACTAACTAAGAACTTCTTTAAAAAAATGTTATGTGCTTATTTAGAGCCCTATTCAATTGGCCAAATTGAATGAGGGCCTTTGGTTGCTGCATTTGTTAAATTGACAGCCATTAAACATATATAGGTCCTCATTCAATTTGAAATTTGTCAATTGAATAGGGCTCTATATAAGCACATAACATAGTTTTTTGACAGAAGTTTTTAGTTAGTGAAAACCTTGGTTTTGGATAGAGGTTCAGTAATTAAAAAGTTAGTTGAATTTTTTTTGTATGTGCTTATATAGAGCCCTATTCAATTGGGCAACTCGGAATTGAATGAGGCTCATAGTTGTTTTCTTTTTTATACTTTATACTTTATCTTGATTGAAGTGTCGAATGACAGAGGGTCCCCTCCTGCCAATCTTAATCCGCCGGTCTTCTTGTAGTGTCTGTTTTAAAAAGAAAGTGAAATGGTTAATTGTATATTTCTTCATTTTGATTTAGCAAAGCATGGTCTTTTTCAGCATGTAATGTATTTTTCTATCTTACCTCTTGTTCTTTCTTGGAGTTGTTTAAAAGGGATTGTGGGTCACAGTGCACGGTGCAAATTCTTGAGTGACGCTGTTGATGCAGAGTCTGTAGTAAAAAAAAGGAGAAAGATTGATGTTTAGGTTATATATTGAATTCCAATAAATTAATGTTATGTAAAGATATACTTCTGTAATTACTTTCAATGAACATGACTCATTTTTTGGGGCTCCACAATGAATGTGCGTGTGACATGTGACTATACATGATACACATATATACGCGTGTCACATATCAGTATACAAAAATCTTTTTTTTACTGTCATTAAAATATAGTTGTTTAATTATTTGTGATTAATATTAGTTATTTGCAGGGACTATACTCAGAAATCTGCGTGTGACATGTCACATACATGAAGCACATTTTCATAGTTAAATGTATTTATCTTTTGTGCGTGTCACATATCACTATACAGGAATCATATTTTAATAGTTAAATGAACATAATGTTTTTTTTTGGGCCTACACACATAAATGTGTGTGTGACATGTGACTATACATGATACACATATGTGCCTGTCACATATCACTATACATAAATCCTATTTTAATATTAAATTATTAATTTTTGGTAATGTCATATAAAGATTAGTTTGTTTCAGGGGCTATACACATAAATGCGCGTGCCACATGTCACTATACATAAATCACATTTTCATACTTTTTTTTTGTCCTGTCTTGATAATAAAATGTAATATATGATAGCTTACCTCTCAGTTGTAATTTGCACAGTGTAAAGTAGGAAATTAGGAAAGAATTGTCTTCTCAAGTAAAAGCAGCAGTTATCTATGAAGTCACTCCGTTCATCACCTGAGTAGAAATGTAGAATTTTGTGGAAAGTAGGCAGTATTTATAAACTTGTAGAAATTTCTGGAAACTCAGACCGTTAGAACGCAATACGTATGCGCTATTTGCGTTCCAGCTTACAATTTGCGTTCCATCAGCCATTTTGTGCGTAGTAGTGGTCAAAATGGTGTTTAATATCAGTGTGGTACGTGCCGTATAGTATGTATTTCATTCTTGCGAGTCAGTGTAGTATAGTTACGTCATAAGCCTCGTTTTCGTTTTGTTCGTCGGCCATTTTTTCTCTTGCTTAGTGATTTTATTAGTTTCTAAAGTGTTTTATTTTTATTTAAATGAAGGTGTAACTTGGTTTTTTGAGGTGCTGGATGGTTCCTCTTGCTGTAGGTAAGCTTTTTATGTGTGTGTTGTGTGTATTTATTGTTTTTAAATGTTTGTATGTCGGCGTGTTGCGTCTGATGTTTGCGAGGTCGTAATGTCTGGTAACGTGTCTCGTATGGTGTAGCCTCGTTTTCGTTTTGTTCGGCGGCCATTTTTTCCCTCGCTTAGCAAATTTTTTAGGGCCTCATTCAATTGCGATTTGGCCAATTGAATAAGGCTCTAAATAAGCATATAACATATTTTTTTCAAAGAAGTTTTTAGTTAGGAAAAACCTTGCTTTTGGATAGATTTTTACTAACTAAAAACTTAATTAAAAAGTATATGTTATGTGCTTATTAAGCGCCCTATTCAATTGGCCAAATTGCAATTGAATTCTATTATTCATTCTATTATTGGCCGTAAAACGGCCGCAAGGCTGCGATTCCTTGCGGGGGTTCCGTTATCTTGCAATTCAAGGATCTCCCCTTACGGCCGGCCGTATATCATGCAACCGTCCGTAAGCTCAGAAAACTTAAAACGCAAAAATAAATTAAAGACGGCACTGTACAGCTCTGTAAATGCTAGGGATCATATTGGAGGACATGAGGATTAATAGCAACCCCCTCTCAAGCTTGCACATCAGCCCAAATTCGAGTTTACATTAACTGTTTATTTTCCGGCCGCAGCGTGGGCGGGTCTGAGGTGCTCCAAGCCCTCGGGACTTTTTACATGGATTTTTGACATAAATTAAAAAATCATTTTTTTACGGATTTGAGTGTAGGGGAATGTTGTGCTATTTTTGCCAACACCTACAATCACTTTATAGTCTCCTCAGAGTGCAGGATGGCTTTATTTCGGCTTTATAATGTGCTTAATTGGTGCTAGCGGGACCTTTTTCCTGCAAGTAAGCTGCGGCTCGCTTTTAGCCTTGCAGAGAGGGTTCCCGGAGTAATAGAATAGCAACCAGGCTTTTCTTGCGGCCGAAACTCTTGCGGACGTTTTAGATCAAAGGCTTTCCTCCTGCGCGAGCGGCCGCAAGGGATAACAAGGTGCCGGCCGCAAGCCTGCCGGAGTCCCCGGCCGGAAGGGAATAGAATAGGCAAATAGCTTGCGGCCGGTCCTTGCGGCCCCGCATCTCCTACGGCCGTTAATAGAATGAGGCCCTTATTGTCTAAACTCTTTTATTTTGAGTGAAATGAAGATGTAAGTTGCATTTTTGAGGTCCTGGATGCTACCTCTTGCTGTAGGTAACCTTTTTATGCTGTGTGTATGTATTGTGTTTTGAATTTTGTAACGTTCGCAAGTTGCGTCCGAGTGTTGCGAGGCCGTAATGTGTGTTAACGTGTGTCGTATGTTGTTTGCGTTGCTCCTAAAATTTAGCGAGTGTCGTAATTGGTGTGTCGTGTAGTTTGCGTTGCGATGTGAAGTTTGCGAGGGTCGCAGTTGCTGGCAAGGAGCGCTTGCGGCGCTCCATGCCAGCAACTGAGGCCCTCGCCCACTGCCCGCCCTACGCGAGCCTGCAAGCGGTAGCAACAACTCGCATGCTCACAACTATATATGTGATATAATGTACCGGGGGGGGGGGGGGGCAATCTCAGGGACAGCCCTGGGCTGCAAAAGCTCTAGCTACGCCACTGGGATACAGTGTTTCTGTTTGAAATGGATTGTCCCACTTTTAGGACTAACAATGAACAGAGATAGAACATATTCTGACAGGTAAGTGCTTTTATGTGACTGATAGAGAAGTCCAACAAAAACTAAAGAGAAAAATTAATGTATATTTCTTTACTCTTCCAATTAATAAATTAAATGTTACAAATATTAAAGACTACACAAGAATCAGAGATTATCTGACATTTTAATTGTAAAGGACCATTGTGGTGAGTTTTTTTCTATATTGTTTTTTAAATAACTAAATGTTGTGCATTTAAAAAAAAACTAGAATTGTTTTTCCAACTTTTATGCAAATAATTGTTTGCTATGTGACTCAATTTCGCTTTCTTTCATGCTGCTGTGTGTTACTTTCTCAAATGGGTGAATACGCTTCCCGTAAGTCCTACTGAGTGCACATGCATATGTAACTGTCACATTCCCATTATGCCTCAGAACATTGATCTGTTGAAAACAAAATGGTAGATCCCATAGCAGTATATATATTTTTGTTTAATTTTTTAATACTGCAAAATCAGTTACAAATATTTTATTTCAGTAGCTATGGTTTTGCTGATTGTGGGCAAGTTTATCATTTTGTGTTTTCTTTTTCTTTCTTCCTTCTAGGTTGTATTTCACACTCTGAAACTTTCATAAGATTGTTTCTGACCTACCTGACTCTCTCGTGTATTTACTGATGAATCACAATGTTCACGTAGGCAAACTCACGGAGGAAGTTACGTATATGTAGATAGGAGATTGCTTATGTGAGCGATATATTAGAGCACCTGCAACAGTGCTTACGTATACATGTAAATAGCTACAAATATTACCTAGCTATTTAGAGCCAATAACATCAGTAATTAGTAATCCCATAGTAACCCCAGTCAAGTTAAAGAGCGTCAGGAAAAAATGCAACATGGAGTCTAAATATCTATTGATAAACCATATTGATAAAGCACAATTTGTAGGTAGGGAAAGTATAGCAAAAATGTAATTAATTTATTTTGATTGAAATACCTAATACATAAAAGGACCAGAGCAATCTTCACATAAAACCTTCAGATGGTAATATTGATCATTGTACATTTATATAATATGAAGATTAGTATATAGCAGTGTATCCAATTTTAAGTAAAATAACAGGTTAAGCATTAATATGATCACATTAAGTCAAACGACGAAGTAAATGCTTATACGATGATGTAAACTGGATTGGTCTCCCGTCCTACACCTTTTCAGAAAAAGTATATGCTGATAAATGAACTAAGTGCCTCACCGTATTAGTATACAGACGTAGATCTGATAACATATAGCATATAACTACCTACCTAATAGTTCAAATTCAGGAAAATATTTGCAGCATAAACGTGCTGCTCTCTCCAGAAGGCCTTTATATTCTACTAGTCAATAATATTTAATATGTCTCCTCCCCCCTCCCCTGTGTCTCTTCCCCCTCTCCCTTCCCTGTGTCTTCCCCCCCCTCCCCTGTGTCTCTCCCCTGTGTCTCTTTCCCCCCTCATCTGTGTCTTTTCCACCTTCTCCCTCCCCTGTGTCTCTTTCCCTCCCTCTTTCTCCCCTGTGTCTCTTACCCCTCCTGCCTCCCTCCACTGTGTCTCTTTTCCACTCCTCCCTCCTCTTTGTCTCTTCCCCCCTTCTCCCACCCACCCTCCGTCTCTTTCCTGTCCCTCCCTCCACTGTGTATCTCTCCTCCCGCCCTCCAATGTGTCTCTTTCCCTTCCTCTCTTCCTCCCCCACCCCCTCCACGTGCTACGCATTGCACATGCGCCATTTACATAGTGTGTAACCCGCCTCCAGTGCGCATGCAAGACAAGAGCGTTACACACTATGAAAACTATTATAGACTAGCGACTTGCCCCGTAAAAAATTTGAAGCCACGGCAATGCTGTTTGACACACAATGTAAACCTTTTTGTACTATGAGGGCCTTCAGCGCTCATGGCGAGCCTCTTGCCTCATCTATTTTTGCTCCTCTGAGCAGCTTCGGCACTCATTATAAAGAGAGATATATATTCATCTATATTTACTTAATGAATAATGAATTACTTATTTCTTGAATAAATTAATATACTTTACCTATTTGTAATTATTATATTCAGCAATCAATAGTCTGAAGAGCTAACAATCTGTTTATATTTTCTGGCGCCATACAATGTACAGTGAGTGTTGGTGCTCTGATGATAAAGTGTAATGAATGTCCCAACTCAGCATTCTAAATGGTTTGTGTGCGCGAGGGAAATCCGTTGGTATATTTGTTTAAATCGCCATTTTAGATTGGTAATGTTATCAATGTGTTACGCGTCTCACATGTATTTTCCGTATTTTGTAATAGTGTATTTTGTATTTCGTTAGTTGCTGTGTGAAAATGCTACGCATCCGGCAGTGTTTTGCGTGGTCCGGGGTCTTGTTGCCTCGTTTCAATTTTTTTCGACGCCCATTTTCTTTCTCGCTTAGACGAGTTACGTGTGGTGAAAGTGGTCTAAATCGCATTTAAATTGTGTTGCACCTCACTCACAGACGTCCTGGCTGTTCCCCCGTGCTGTGGGTGATGTTTTTGTTGTATTTGTCTGTATTTTTTGTGTGTTTTTATTTATTTATTTTTGTTGTTCACGGTTCGACCGTTAACCTCGTATTTTGTCTCTGTCTTTTTTTTTTCTAAGTCCCGCGTCTCATAAAGCGCCATGGTAAAGCGCTACGCATTTGGCAGTGTTTTGCACAGTCCGAGGTCGTGTAGTCTCGTTTTTTTTTCTTCCGCGGCTTAAAATGACTTGCACCCCACTCACCGACGTCCTGCCTGTTCCCCCGTACTGTGGGTGATATTTTTGTTTCATTTACTTGTATTTTCTTTGTGTATCTTGTGTTTTTTGGATGTTCGCGGTTCGGTCGTTAACCTCATATTTTTGCTATCTGTCGCGTTTGTCAAGTTCTCGAAGGCTAATGCGATTGCATGTTTACTAAGGCCCTCATTCAATTGCAGTTTGGCCAATTGAATAGGACTCTAAATAAGCACATAACATACTTTTTTAAAATAAGTTTTTAGTTAGTAAGCATCTATCCAAAAGCAAGGTTTTCACTAACTAAAAACTTCTTTAAAAAAAATATGCTATGTGCGTATTTAGAGCCCTATTCAATTGGACAAATCGCAATTGAATGAGGGCCTAAGTGTATTGTGGCTAAGTCCTGCGTGTTTAATTGCCTTAACAGCTACGCTAGGCTCGCAGGCGATGACCTCATTTGTGCTAGTGACAATAGCAGTTAAGTCAGTCTGGACGCCCCGTGCTAAGCAGGAAGACCAAAAAGTGATAAATGAATAAGAACTCCATTTTATGTTTATGTGTCAGAATCAACAGAGCAACTGGATTTGGAGAAACCGCTTGGCTGGAACCCAAAATTCCACCTTTTAATTTTTATTACGCGTTAACGGCTCGCCTCGCTTCACAAGGCTACGCCTACGGTGCTCATCGCCTAACTCGTACGCACCAGGCAAAGTGTGACGACGTCTCGCAGTTTGACAACTATTATATGTGATGATATTCCAACTGTGTGGTATCTGAAGAAAGAGCTCACTAAACATAGTACAGTAATTAGTCATATGTCTGTAAGTTCCATCTTAGCCATGCAGTAACACTAAATGTATCCTGTTTTACATAGCAAATTAACATTTATAGTGCCCAGTATTCTTAGTAACAAAGAAACTCATATTTTACTTCTCAATCACTTTGATTAGATAGTAATTGTAAGAATATCCAGAAAGTACACAGCATTCATGTGCAGCACACTTCACTTTACCCAATTGCTATAAATTCACATACAATGTGTCAAATTTATTGATGAGAAAGTTACAAATTGTCAGCCTCATTAAATTAACTGTCTTAGTCCCCTCACAGTCTCCTTTGAGAGATAACACCCACAAATGTCAGAGAATAGGCTCCAAGAGAGCTACGTAGTAACACGCACATATAAATATATGGGGTAAACTTCGCACCTCAGAAGAATCCCTACGGACACAAAAAAGTGCCTGCAAGGGATCCTAAAGCTTATATGTGCTGCAACAGAGCAGCCCAACACCAGCGTCGGATGCTCCCTAAACACATCCCCATGCTGCAGAGGTCCCTATCGAGACCCCCTGCATCCTCCCCACATTAACCCCTTGCATTTATAATTTTGAAATTTCCTGCCACGGGTCCTTAAAGGGTCCGCGGCACACCATTAGACAATGCCAACTGACAATGTGGCACCTAACATTAACCCCCCTCTATCCTGGGGGTCCCCATCGGGAGCCCCAAAGTGACCCCATATTAACCCCTTGCTGCAGAGGTCCATAGGGACCCGCGGGTGCCCCACATTAACCCCTTGCAGTGGGGGTCCCAGATCGGCATCAATCATGCCCCTGCTGCATTTAAACATTTTTAATTTCCTGCCGTGGCTCCTTAAAGGGCCAGCGGCACACTATCAACCACTCCCGGCCGCGGGGTACTGCAAGTACCCCACGAAACCTAACATTAACCCCCTCAATGCTTGAGGTCCCCATTAGGACCCACTGCAGCCCCCCCACATTAACCCCTTGCTGCAAGGGTCCATACAGACCCCCATAAACCCTTAATTAACCCTGTCATTTATGGGGCTCTATACAGAGCCCCATGAGTCCTTAATTAACCATATAACTCATGGGGCGCCCTTAATTAACCCTATAACTCATGGGGCTCTATAGAGAGCCCCATGAGACTAAAATTAAAGCTATAACTCATGGGTTTCTATACAAATGCTCCTCTCGTTTACTTTTTGTCCTATGAGCGCGTTCTGCTCTCATGACAAAGACAGATATATATGTCATTTTTTTGTTGTATAATTATTAATTAATTATTTACTTAAATGAATACACTTTACCTACTTGTAATTGATATATCCAGCAATGAATAGCCTGAAGAGCTAAGTATCTATTTTTATTTTCCTGCAGCATACAATGTACAGTTGACCTGTTGCTGCTCTGAGGAGAAAGTGTCATTAATGTCCCAGCTGTGCATTAGAAATATGTTTATTAGTGCATTTATTGCTTTAGTTTTATAAGTCACCATTTTCGATCCCTAATGTGTTAGTGTTCTAAAATGGCGTTGTTTGTCTATGTGCTACGCTGGTCACCAAGTGTGTATTTTTGTACCTCGTACGTCCATTTCAAAAGTCGTACGTGCCTGGGGGTCGTGTAGCCTCGTCTTCATTTTTTTCTTCCTCCATTTTTTTCCACATTTAGGCGATTTTACATTTTATATTTTTGTAAACAATTTTTTTTTTTCAAGTACCGTGGGTCGTATTTTCTTTTGTGAAAGTCCGTATTTCCTCTTTACAAGTTAGGTTTTTTTTTCTAAGTCCCGTGGTATGTCCTTATTAGTGTTTTTTTTCGCCGACCCTTTTTTTCTCGCTGATTTTCAAGTGGGGAAACTGCGTAAAATCGACTTTATTTTGCGTGCAACCTCGCCTCCAGAGGTCCTGGCTGTCCCCCCGTGCTGTGTGTGATGTTTTTGTGATTCATTTTTTATTTTCATCTTTTTTTGTGTTTTTTGCTGTACGCGTTTCGGTTGTTAAGTTCGTATTTTTGTGATCTCAGATTTTTTTTCTAAGTCCTGCGGGTCGTATTTTCTTTTGTGAAAGTCCGTATTTCCTCTTTACGCATAAGTGTTTTTTTCTAAGTTCCGCAAGTCGTATTTTTTTTCTAAGTCCTGCAGCGTGTTTTTTTTTGCAAAGTCACGCTTTTCTGGGGATTATTTGTCCAGGCAGTGAGGCGACGTAGAGCCTTCACCTCCGCAAATGCGGCCACTTGCTTCACGAGGGTCCGCATTTGTGGCCTGCAATGAACCTTCTGCTCATTGCAGCCGCCTTTGGAGCCTCCACCTCCGCAAATGCGGCCGCTCGCTTTGTGAGGGTCCGCATTTGCTGCCAGAACTTTGTCCCTTGCTTTGCAAGGGACACAGACGCGAGCTCGCTTTGCGAGCTCACAAAGCGTGATGCCGATTCGCACTTTGACAACTATTAGATGTGATGTTGTATAGAACTACAAAAATGTTTAGTTATCAATATCCAAATATTTCTCTTTTTGACATATTGTGACTAGTTTGTAGATCTGTACTTTCCAATATTTTATCTACTTTTGTGTCACATATTTTTATGTGTAATTCTACAAAACATCTCAAAAATCTTCCCACAATGTTCCTTTAAATGTATCACGCCTGTAAGATTTTGTGGAGCAGTCATGAAAACTCTACATCACAGAAGTTTTATTTGCCAATTTCATTTTCTGTTACTTTATTGAGAATGATCTCTGGACAGAATCCCTATGGATGAATAAGGACAAAATTACATTTAATTATAAATAATATATATGTATCATCAGTAGCAGCAGAACTGCCTGCTTGGCATATAAGTAAATCTGTGAAACATAGGGCCCTATTACATTTGCCAAATTGGTAGTAACTGAAGACCATAAAGGAGCCCGCAAAAGTTACAGCTATTAAATTGGCCTCTTTTAGCTACCCGCAAACAATCTGCGGGTTATAGGCTGAAAAACATCTGTGTCTGCCAAAATTGCAACTCCAACCCAGCTAAGCCTTTGATCTTTCAAGCCTGTAAATGTTACAATCGTAAATCGCTATTAATTTGCTACAATTCCTTAAACCCGCAATTGTTGTCACACCCGTAAATGGCAAATGTAGCCAAAAATCCTATGGGTTCTAAAGAGGACCCGCAAGGGGGTTAAATTCCTGTCCGTAGCACTGTAAAAGCAAATATAAATACACTACTGTGTTTTAAATTACAGGGAAAGTGATGAAAAGTATTAAAAGTAATAGCACAACATTCTCAAAAATGCAAATTTGCAATAAAAAATATTTTTTTTAAGTTTAATTTTCGTGTTATGTTGATCCAGCAATCATTTTATAAATACATAAAATAGACTAAAATATTTTATTTATTGATTTTTTCATATTGCATTATTTCTGGAATGCGGGCCCGATTGCAAATTGGACTTCAACACCGTAAGTGATTGAAATTTAACCTCCATGTTTTAGTGAAGTAATGATGATGGTCTCTTTTACTATTGGTTCCATCTAAAGCCATAACTACAGGTTTGACTAATTGATCATGTTCACATTCAGAAATGCTATGTGCCGAAGCATGTTTACTGATTTGGATTTCGTCCATGTCGTTGCAGCCTTTTCTAATTTAATCGCTGTGTAATTCCTGCAAATTTCAATAATTAGAAATGGAATTTAATATGTAGCTCTTATGGGCCTGATCTTGATCAATTAAGCAAGTCCCATACCTTACTGCTTAGACAGAGCCAAAACCTTAAGTTGCATCTTAGACAGAGCCAATAGTAAATGAGACGGTCATCATGATGTCAATAAAACATGGAGTTTAAACTACAAATCATTAGTGTTTAGAAGTACAATTTGTGATCTGACTTACAATACAGAAATGTTGAAATGTATAAAAATCAATAAATCTACTTGTCTAGTGCACGCGGGTTCCATGATATGTATTAACCCATTCATTGCTGGGATCGATAAAAAACAGAAATAAAACTTAAAAAAAAAAAATTGCGATCTTGAGACTGTTGTGCAATTAATTAAGGCATTAGATCACTTTTCCTATATTTTAAAGTACAGTGGTGTCTTTATATTTGCTTTTGCAGTGTTACGAACAGGTGTTTAGCCCCCTTGCAAGTCCTAGTATTCGTAATATTTTTTGCTACATTTGCTATTTTCGGGTTTGAAAGCAGTTGCGAGCTTGGGGAATTGTAGCAATTTAATATGGATTTGCGATTTTAGCACTTGTAACATTTGCAGGCTTAAAAGGCTTAGCTGGGTTGGAGTTATGATTTTTGCAGCCTGTAGTGATTTTCGGCCCGTAGCTCGCAAACAGATTGCGAGTAGCTAAAAGTGGCCAATTTAATATCAGTAACTTTTGCAGGCTATATTTCGGGCTACAAGTTGAATAATTTAATGAGTCCCTTAGTGTATTGAATGGGAGTTTAGACTAAGATGTATTTTGAAGATGCCATAGCTCACTCAACAGTTGTGATGTCACTACACCTGCAGCTGACATCACAGAAGCTTGAAGATAAATAATTCCATGGTTGTCGCAGAGACTGAGTAACACAGCTGCTCTGTCTCACCTGAGTCGGCAGGTACCAGAAGACAGTGAGTGGCTGGTTGCTTTCCAGTTGTGACTTATTCTCTTTAGGTTGAAGACCAGTGTTGGAGAACATCTAGTCACACTAGAAGACACTGTATTCAGTAAGGTTTAACTCTACAGACGTCTGACCCAAAGTGCAGTGTCACCATGGCTGATCTGCCTGGACCTGAAAAGGTCAATGAGTTGGTTTTAAAGTCTGAAAATATTACACCAGAAGAGACATTATCAGGAGAGCATGATGACTATGACACTAAGATAAAGGCCTTCTGTAGGTCACATAAGTGTCTTCATGCAATCCTAAATGAAGAGGATGATCCAGAACTGTGTTTCTGGTCAAGAGTTTTTTTTCCTATAAGGGAGTCTTCAGAAGACAACTCTGAAGAAAGCAGTGATGATGAATTTTTGCCCTTAGAGACACCAAAAACAGAAATAAAAGATGAAAATTTAGACCAAAGTTCCAGTGAAGAAGATTCATCAGAAGACATTATCGCTCGTACTATTAGAGAGGTCTTTGGCTCAGAGGAGGATGATGACGAACTTGTAGTAATCTCTCCCACTTATGCCGCAAACCTTGAGGAAGACTCTAAAATCAGTAATGGGATTATTGATGATAATTCCAGAAAAAGGAAAAGAAGTCTTATAACCATTACTCCAGAGGAAGACTCAGCAAAACTGAAAAAACAATCTGAAAGATCTCCAAATTCCCCTCATAAGAAAGCACTCACCGTCGCCCAAAAATATGCAGTGGTGCCTTTCAAAAAGAGGAAGATTCACCCTGAGTGGCTATAGACTTAAGAATACAACTGCAGTATTATACAATGGTCAATGTACCAATTATTTATATATTATGTTAAACATTTTATATTATTCACATATATAAGTATATATTTTTATAATAAATAAGTTATTTAAATTAATTGTCTTGCATCTATTCTTTATATTTTTATATTTATGTATTGGCTACTTTTCTTAAATTGATCCTTATAGGGAACCAACATAAAAGTAAAATGAAGGTATCTGATTGCAGATAAAATGACTGAACTTATTCTGGGGCTTTATTAGAGACACTAGTGTTTTATTTGTATTACCTGTGCTTTAGGTGTCAAATCTCCCATAATAAGTTATTTACAAAAATGTATTGTCCTTTAAACTCATCTCTGCCAGTGCAAACAACATAGCTGTCAAGAACAACTGAAATGCAGACACTTCTGGTAACTAAAGGGTTAATATATGGAATTATTAAACACTCTTCTTCAACTAATATATAATTGTAGTGCATTATTGCCCATTTACTTTAGATGTACTTTTTACAAATTATTGTTACTATAAAAACTATGCAGTCACTACCTCTTATTTTAGCATCATATCTATAAATAAATAACGGAATATTCTGATAAACAATATGGCGCTTTATACTGGTATTACCCTAAATACCCAACAAATAACATGCAGAAATCATAACTAAGTAACAGTCATTATGGGTCCAAACCAGAATCCATACCACAATCTCTGGAGATAGTAAACTCAGTAGAAACAAAAGGAGAAAGAACACCTTCTTATTTGTACTAGTAGATAATATCTCCCAAGGGTTATAATGTGTACATCACTTGTATTGAATATAGATAAACAAGATTACATCTGTAGCAATAAATCTTATCTCTTATTTAGACAAATTATAAGACATTTCTTGCCCAAAAATAATTAAAAACCGGTAATTAAAATAGTAAATATACACAAAACAAATCTGCTGCCTAATATCGGATACTGACATCACATGAAGATGCTTGTTATTATGGGAGTGCTCTCAACAAATATCACTTAGGAATTATGGTACCTCTTAGAATATCCAAAGAGAATGTAAAATGGGGGAAACAAGTATTTGATCCCGTGCTGATTTTGAACATTTGTCCACTGACAAAGAAATGATCAGTCTATAATTTTAATGGTAGGTATATTTTAACAGTGAGAGACAGAATAACAAAAAACAAACAAACAAGAAAAAAACAAGTCAAAAAAGTTAGAAATTGATTTACAGGTCAGTGAGGGAAATAAGTATTTGATCCCCTATCAATCAGCTTCCCTCAGCCAGGGCATTGAAAGTGGGTCGTGGATGGGTATTCCAGCATGACAATGACCCAAAAACACACAGCCAAGGCAACAAAGGAGTAGCTCAAGAAGAAGCACATTAAGGTCCTGGTGTGGCCTAGCCAACCTCCAGACCTTAATCCCATAGAAAATCCGTGAAGGGAGCTGAAGGTTCGAGTTGCCAAACATCAACCTTGAAACCTTAATGACTTGGAGAGGATCTGCAAAGAGGAGTCGGACAAAATCCCTCCTGAGGTGTGTGCAAACCTGGTGGCAAACTGCAAGAAACGTCTGACCTCTGTGATTGCCAACAAGGGTTTTGCCACCAAGTCGAAGGGGTCAAATACTTTTTTCTCTCATTGACCTGCAAATCTATTTTTTTTGTTATTCTGTCTCTCATTGTTACCATTAAAATTATAGACTGATCATTTCTTTGTCAGTGTACAAACATTCAAAATCAGAAGGGATCAAATACTCCCCCCCCCCACCCCCACTGTACTACATGTAAATCAAACCCATGCATGAGTATAGTGCAGTAAAATCAATATATTTTCATAATGAAGGTAGAGGAAGGAGTAATAAAGTGATGTAGTTGGATAGCAAAAATATTAGTAATCGGGTCTATATATATGTAAAATCACAATTATTTGGCTCAAAAGCTGTAAAAGAACTGCAGAGTATCAAAGTTGGCATAAGGATTGTTGTAGTTTAGTCTTTCAGTTGTGTCCAACTCTCCATGACCCCACGGACTGCAGCACATTATGTCTCTAGTTGTGTCTCTAAAAAAGGTTTTCTTGGTAAAAATACTGGAGTGAATTGCCAGTTCCTTCTCCTGTCTCACATTAGTTTCATGAGCCTAAATAGGAAATGTATGCACAATAATAGGACACTGATTATTGGGTTTAAATAATATGGCAGCCCAAATGTTCTAATAACCACTTATCCTGCAGTAATATAGATCAATGCTGCTTAATACAAGAATATCCACTTTTTAATAAAGTTCTTCCTTTCTTTATTTCCAGTGTTTTCCCTACTTTCCAACTTGTCCCTGTTTGTCTCCCCAATTTACTGTTATCTAAATTATATATATGGTAACTCTGCAGCTTGCAGAAAATATAAATACTCTGAACATGGAAATAAGAAGAGAACAAGCACAGATACTCTCAGTTGTGTAGTATGTAAAACAACACCATTTACTAACAATGCTATGTTTGTGTGCTCCACACATCTGAATGGTTGTGTTCTGCTAATTATTATTATTTATTTCAGAATGGAAGGAGGAGGGTGGGAGGCTAAGGGGGCTGGATAAAGATAAGATATCAGAATTGGACACCTTCCTCATCCCTCCTACTAGTTCATTAGAGGCAGATTGCTTGCCCTGCTCTGTAAGTGCCGCCTTGTGCATTGGAAAGGAAACATGACAATAATGACAGCTTCTATACACCAACAGAGTCTACTAAAATAAAGATTTTCTCTGAGAATCATGTTATACCCATGGATTACAGAGCTGCCAACAGGGCATAGGAAAAGGGGGTGAAGGGGGAAAATCTCCACATACATTATGATGAGCAGGACTGGGTTCCCTTTCTTTTTCCCCCTATTTTTCAAGCTATTTTTTTACACACTCTCTGTCACTGTCTCTGTGCTAGTCCTGTCTCCCTCTCAGTCTCTCTCTCTCCTCCTCTGGTCTCTCCCCTCTGTCACTCTCGGTGCTAGTCCTCTATCCCTCTCAGTCTCTCTCTCCTCCTCCTCTGGTCTCTCTTCTCTGTCACTCTCTCTGTGCTAGTCCTGTCTCCCTCTCAGTCTCTCTCTCTCCCTGCCTCTGGTCTCTCCTCTCTGTCACTCTCTCTGTGCTAGTCCTCTCTCCCTCTCAGTCTCTCTCTCCTCTGGTCTCTCCTTTCTGTCACTCTATCTATGCTAGTCCTGTCTCCCTCTCAGTCTCTCTCTCCATCTGGTCTCTCCCCTCTGTCACTCTCTCTGTGCTAGTCCAGTCTACCTCTCAGTCTCTCTCTCCTCCTCTGGTCTCTCCCCTCTGTCACTCTCTCTGTGCTAGTCCTGTCTCCCTCTCAGTCTCTCTCTCTCCCTCCCTCTGGTCTCTAATCTCTGTCACTCTCTGTGCTAGTCCTCTCTCCCTCTCAGTCTCTCTTTCCTCCTCTGGTCTCTCCTTTCTGTCACTCTATCTGTGCTAGTCCTGTCTCCCTCTCAGTCTCTCTCTCCTCCTATGGTCTCTCCCCTCTGTCACTCTCTCTGTGCTAGTCCTGTCTCCCTCTCAGTCTCTCTCTCCCCTCTGTCACTCTCTCTGTGCTAGTACTGTCTCCCTATCAGTCTCTCTCACTCTCTCTGTGCTAGTACTGTCTCCCTATCAGTCTCTCTCACTCTCTCTGTGCTAGTCCTGTCTCCCTCTCAGTCTCTCTCTCCTTCTCTAGTCTCGCCTCTCTGTCACTCTCTCTGTGCTAGTCCTGTCTCCCCCTCAGTCTCTCTCTCCTCCTCTGTCACTCTCTCTGGTCTCTCTCTCTCCCTCTGGTCTCTCCTCTCTGTCACTCTCTCTGTGCTAGTCCTGTCTACCTCTCAGTCTCTCTCTCCTCCTCTGGTCTCTCCTCTCTGTCACTCTCTCTGTGATATTCCTATCTCCCCCTCAGTCTCTCTCTCCTCCTCTGTCACTCTCTCTGGTCTCTCTCTCTCCCTCTGGTCTCTCCTCTCTGTCACTCTCTCTGTGCTAGTCCTGTCTACCTCTCAGTCTCTCTCTCCTCCTCTGTTCTCTCCCCTCTGTCACTCTCTCTGTGCTAGTCCTGTCTCCCTCTCCGTCTCTCTCTCCTCCTCTGGTCTCTCCTCTGTCACTCTCTCTCTGTGCTAGTCCTGTCTCCCTCTCAGTCTCTCTCTCTCCTCCTCTGGTCTCTCCTCTCTGTCACTCTCTCTGTGCTAGTCCTCTATCCCTCTCAGTCTCTCTCTCCCCTCTGTCACTCTCTCTGTGCTAGTCCTGTCTCCCTCTCAGTCTCTCTCCTCCTTTGGTCTCTCCTGTCACTCTCTCTGTGCTAGTCCTGTCTCCCTCTCAGTCTCTCTCTCCTTCTCTAGTCTCGCCTCTCTGTCACTCTCTCTGTGCTAGTCCTGTCTCCCCCTCAGTCTCTCTCTCCTCCTCTGTCACTCTCTCTGGTCTCTCTCTCTCCCTCTGGTCTCTCCTCTCTGTCACTCTCTCTGTGCTAGTCCTGTCTACCTCTCAGTCTCTCTCTCCTCCTCTGGTCTCTCCCCTCTGTCACTCTCTCTGTGCTAGTCTTGTCTCCCTCTCAGTCTCTCTCTTCCTCTGGTCTCTCCCCTCTGTCACTCTCTCTGTGCTAGTCCTGTCTCACTCTCAGTCTCTCTCTCCTCCTCTGTTCTCTCCCCTCTGTCACTCTCTCTGTGCTAGTCCTGTCTCCCTCTCCGTCTCTCTCTCCTCCTCTGGTCTCTCCTCTGTCACTCTCTCTCTGTGCTAGTCCTGTCTCCCTCTCAGTCTCTCTCTCCCCCTCTGGTCTCTCTCTCTCCCTCTGGTTTCTCCCCTCTGTCACTCTCTCTGTGCTAGTCCTGTCTCCCTCTCAGTCTCTCTCTCCTCCTCTGGTCTCTCCTCTCTGTCACTCTCTCTGTGCTAGTCCTGACTCCCTCTCAGTCTCTCTCTCCCCCTCTGGTCTCTCCCCTCTGTCACTCTCTCTGTGCTAGTCCTGTCTCCCTCTCAGTCTCTCTCTCCCCCTCTGGTCTCTCCCCTCTGTCACTCTCTCTGTGCTAGTCCTGTCTCCCTCTCAGTCTCTCCCTCCTCCTCTGGTCTCTCCTCTCTGTCACTCTCTCTGTGCTAGTCCTGTCTCTGTCTCAGTCTCTCTCGCCTCCTCTGGTCTCTCCCCTCTGTCACTCTCTCTGTGCTAGTCCTGTCTCGCTCTCAGTCTCTCTCTCCTCCTCTGGTCTCTCCCCTCTGTCACTCTCTCTGTGCTAGTCCTGTCTCCGTCTCAGTCTCTCTCTCCTCCTCTGGTCTCTCCCCTCTGTCACTCTCTCTGTGCTAGTCCTGTCTCCCTCTCAGTCTCTCTCTCCTCCTCTGGTCTCTCCCCTCTGTCACTCTCTCTGTGCTAGTCCTGTCACCCTCTCAGTCTCTCTCTCTCCCTCTGGTCCCTCCTCTCTTTCACTCTCTCTGTGCTAGTCCTGTCTCCCCCTCTGGTCTCTCTCTCTCCCTCTGGTCTCCCCTCTCGGCCACTCTCTCTGTGCTAGTCCTCTATCCCTCTCAGTCTCTCTCTCTCCCTCCCTCTGGTCTCTAATCTCTGTCACTCTCTGTGCTAGTCCTCTCTCCCTCTCAGTCTCTCTCTCCTCCTCTGGTCTCTCCTCTCTGTCACTCTCTCTGTGCTAGTCCTCTATCCCTCTCAGTCTCTCTCTCCCCTCTGTCACTCTCTGTGCTAGTCCTGTCTCCCTATCAGTCTCTCTCTCTCCTCCTCTGGTCTCTCCCCTCTGTCACTCTCTCTGTGCTAGTCCTGTCTCCCTCTCAGTCTCTCTCTCCCCCTCTGGTCTCTCTCTCCTCCTCTGGTCTCTAATCTCTGTCACTCTCTGTGCTAGTCCTCTCTCCCTCTCAGTCTCTCTCCTCTGTCACTCTCTCTGTGCTAGTCCTGTCTCCCTCTCAGTCTCTCTCTCCTCCTCTGGTCTCTCCTTTCTGTCACTCTCTCTGTGCTAGTCCTGTCTCCCTCTCAGTCTCTCTCTCCTCCTCTGGTCTCTCCCCTCTGTCACTCTCTCTGTGCTAGTCCTGTCTCCCTCTCAGTCTCTGTCTCCCTCTCAGTCTCTCTCTCCCCTCTGTCACTCTCTCTGTGCTAGTCCTGTCTCCCTATCAATCTCTCTCTCCTCCTCTGGTCTCTCCCCTTTGTCACTCTCTCTGTGCTAGTCCTGTCTCCCTCTCAGTCTCTCTCTCCTCTCTGTCACTCTCTCTGTGCTAGTACTGTCTCCCTATCAGTCTCTCTCTCTCCTCCTCTGGTCTCTCCCCTCTGTCACTCTCTCTGTGCTAGTCCTGTCTCCCTCTCAGTCTCTCTCTCCCCTCTGTCACTCTCTCTGTGCTAGTACTGTCTCCCTATCAATCTCTCTCTCTCCTCCTCTGGTCTCTCCCCTCTGTCACTCTCTCTGTGCTAGTCCTGTCTCCCTCTCAGTCTCTCTCTCCCCTCTGTCACTCTCTCTGTGCTAGTACTGTCTCCCTATCAGTCTCTCTCTCTCCTCCTCTGGTCTCTCCCCTCTGTCACTCTCTCTGTGCTAGTCCTGTCTCTCCTCAGTTTCTCTCTCCTCCTCTGGACTCTCCCCTCTGTCACTCTCTCTGTGCTAGTCCTGTCTCCCTCTCAGTCTCTGTCTCCCTCTCAGTCTCTCTCTCCCCTCTGTCACTCTCTCTGTGCTAGTACTGTCTCCCTATCAATCTCTCTCTCTCTTCCTCGGGTCTCTCCCCTCTGTCACTCTCTCTGTGCTAGTACTGTCTCCCTATCAGTCTCTCTCTCTCCTCCTCTGGTCTCTCCCCTCTGTCACTCTCTCTGTGCTAGTCCTGTCTCCCTCTCAGTCTCTCTCTCCCTCTGGTCTCTCCTCTGTCACTCTCTCTGTGCTAGTCCTCTCTCCCTCTCAGTCTCTCTCTCCTCCTCTGGTCTCTCCTTTCTGTCACTCTCTGTGTTCTAGTCCTGTCTCCCTCTCAGTCTCTCTCCTCCTCTGGACTCTCCTCTCTGTCACTCTCCCTGTGCTAGTCCTGTCTCCCTCTCAGTCTCTCTCTTCCTCCGGTCTCTCCCCTCTGTCACTCTCTCTGTGCTAGTCCTGTCTCCCTCTCAGTCTCTCTCCTCCTCTGGTCTCTCCCCTCTGTCACTCTCTCTGTGCTAGTCCTGTCTCCCTCTCAGTCTCTCTCTCCTCCTCTGGTCTCTCCCCTCTGTCCCTCTCTCTATGCTAGTCCTGTCTCCCTCTCAGTCTCACTCTCTCCCTCTGGTCTCTCCTCTCTATGCTAGTCCTGTCTCTCTCTCCTCCTCTGGTCTATCCCCTCTGTCACTCTCTCTGTGCTTGTCCTGTCTCCCTCTCAGTCTCTCTCCTCCTCTGGTATCTCCCCTCTGTCACTCTCTCTGTGCCAGTCCTGTCTCCCTCTCAGTCTCTCTCTCCTCCTCTGGTCTCTCCCCTCTGTCCCTCTCTCTATGCTAGTCCTGTCCCCCTCTCAGTCTCACTCTCTCCCTCTGGTCTCTCCTCTCTGTCACTCTCTCTGTGCTTGTCCTGTCTCCCTCTCAGTCTCTCTCTCTCCATCTGGTCTCTCCTCTCTGACACTCTCTCTGTGCTAGTCCTGTCTCCCTCTCAGTCTCTCTCTGGTCTCTCCTCTGTCACTCTCTCTCTGTGCTAGTCCTGTCACCCTCTCAGTCTCTCTCTCTCCCTCTGGTCTCTCCTTTCGGCCACTCTCTCTGTGCTAGTCCTGTCTTCCTCTCAGTCGCTCCTCCTCTGGTCTCTCCTCTCTGTCACTCTCTCTGTGCTAGTCCTGTCTCCCCCTCAGTCTCTCTCTCCTCCTCTGTCACTCTCTCTGTGCTAGTCCTGTCTCCTCTCAGTTTCTCTCTCCCCTCTGTCACTCTCTCTGTGCTAGTCCTGTCTCCCTCTCAGTCTCTCTCTCTCCTCTGGTCTCTCCCCTCTGTCAATCTCTCTGTGCTAGTCCTGTCTCCCTCTCAGTCTCTCTCTCCTCCTCTGGTCTCTCCCCTCTGTCACTCTTTCTGTGCTAGTCCTGTCTCGCTCTCAGTCTCTCTCTCTCCTCTGGTCTCTCCCCTCTGTCACTCTCTTTGTGCTAGTCCTGTCTCCCTCTCAGTCTCTCTCTCCTCCTCTGGTCTCTCCCCTCTGTCACTCTCTCTGTGCTAGTCCTGTCTCCCTCTCAGTCTCTCTCTCCTCCTCTGGTCTCTCCTCTCTGTCACTCTCTCTATGCTAGTCCTGTCTCCCCTCAGTCTCTCTCTCCCTTCTGTCACTCTCTGTGTGCTAGTCCTTTCTCCCTCTCAGTCTCTCTCTCCTCCTCTGGTCTCTCCTCTCTGTCACTCTCTCTATGCTAGTCCTGTCTCCCCTCAGTCTCTCTCTCCCTTCTGTCACTCTCTGTGTGCTAGTCCTGTCTCCCTCTCAGTCTCTCTCTCCTCCTCTGGTCTCTCCTCTCTGTCACTCTCTCTGTGCTAGTCCTGTCTCCCTCTCAGTCTCTCTCTCCTCCTATGGTCTCTCACCTCTGTCCCTCTCTCTGTGCTAGTCCTGTCTCCCTCTCAGTCTCTCTCTCTCCTCCTATGGTCTCTCCCCTCTGTCACTCTCTCTGTGCTAGTCCTGTCTCCCTCTCAGTCTCTCTCTCCTCCTCTGGTCTCTCCTCTCTGTCACTCTCTCTATGCTAGTACTGTCTCCCCTCAGTCTCTCTCTCCCTTCTGTCACTCTCTGTGTGCTAGTCCTGTCTCCCTCTCAGTCTCTCTCTCCTCCTCTGGTCTCTCCTCTCTGTCACTCTATCTATGCTAGTCCTGTCTCCCCTCAGTCTCTCTCTCTCCCCTCTGTCACTCTCTCTGTGCGAGACCTGTCTCGCTCTCAATCTGTCTCCTCTGGTCTCTCCTCTCTGTCTCTCTCTCTCTGTGCTAGTCCTGTCTCCCTCTCAGTCTCTCTCTCTCCCTCTGGTCTCTCCCCTCTGTCACTCTCTCTGTGCTAGTCCTGTCTCCCTCTCGATCTCTCTTTCCCTTCTGTCACTCTCTCTGTGCTAGTCCTGTCTCCCTCTCAGTCTCTCTCTCCTCCTCTGGTCTCTCCTCTCTGTCACTCTCTTTGTGCTAGTCCTGTCTCCCTCTCAGTCTCTCTCTACTCTGTCACTCTCTCTGTGCTAGTCCTGTCTTCTCTCAGTCTCCCTCTCCTCCTCTGGTCTCTCCCCACTGTCCCTCTCTCTGTGCTAGTCCTGTCTCCCTCTCAGTCTCTCTCTCCTCCTCTGGTCTCTCCCCTCTGTCACTCTCTCTGTGCTAGTCCTGTCTCCCTCTCAGTCTCTCTCTCCTCCTCTGGTCTCTCCTCTCTGTCACTCTCTCTGTGCTAGTCCTGTCTCCTCCTCAGTCTCTCTCCTCCTCTGGTCTCTCCTGTCACTCTCTCTGTGCTAGTCCTGTCTCCCTCTCAGTCTCTCTCTCCTCCTCTGGTCTCTCCCCTCTGTCACTCTCTATGTGCTAGTCCTGTCTCCCTCTCAGTCTCTCTCTCTCCCTCTGGTCTCTCCTATCTGTCACTCTCTCCGTGCTAGTCCTGTCTCCCTCTCAGTCTCTCTCCTCCTCTGGTCTCTCCCCTCTGTCACTCTCTCTGTGCTAGTCCTGTCTGCCTCTCAGTCTCTCTCCTCCTCTGGTCTCTCCCCTCTGTCACTCTCTATGTGCTAGTCCTGTCTCCCTCTCAGTCTCTCTCCACCTCTGGTCTCTCTTCTCTGTCACTCTCTATGTGCTAGTCCTGTCTCCCTCTCAGTCTCTCTCTCCTCCTCTGGTCTCTCCTCTCTTTCACTCTCTTTGTGCTAGTCCTGTCTCCCTCTCAGTCTCTCTCCTCCTCTGGTCTCTCCCCTCTGTCACTCTCTATGTGCTAGTCCTGTCTCCCTCTCAGTCTCTCTCCTCCTCGGGTCTCTCCTCTCTGTCACTCTCTATGTGCTAGTCCTGTCTCCCTCTCAGTCTCTCTCTCCTCCTCTGGTCTCTCCTCTCTTTCACTCTCTCTGTGCTAGTCCTGTCTCCCTCTCAGTCTCTCTCCTCCTCTGGTCTCTCCTCTCTGTCACGCTCTCTGGGCTAGTCCTGTCTCCCTCATGTCTCTGCCCCTCCCCTCTCTGACATCATCACTCTGGGTCCCTGAGGAGCTGTATAAGCTGCATAGCCTGGTATCTTCCCTACCTCCCTCTAATTAATCCCCTCAGTATTTTACCTCATCTCCCCTCCTGACTCTTTACTCTAGCTGTCTCTTACTCTCTCTATCTCTTTCTCTCCCCTTGTCACCTTCTCTGTCTCTCTTCCATTTGTTTTCTTTTGGTCTGTCTCTAACTATCTCTAAATCTCTCCCAGTCTGTCTGTCCCTTCTCTTGTCTTTTTCTATGGGCCGCCAACGGCGATCACTGCATGCCTCAACTCCTCTGCTCACTTCACATGAATGTGAAAAAAAGAAATTGCCTAAATTAGTTATTTTACATCAATCTGAAGATGAGATAAGATGACCAATATGTAAATGTATTTGTAACCATCTAATTTAACGGAAGTGGCAAACCCAGGAGATAATGTCCTGATTCAGGATTAGTGATTGTAACGGAGCTGGAACACGCAGTCCAATATCTCCGCTGGTATACGGTAAAATACCCAAGAGGCACTACAGTTTCACCATTCCCGACCTCCCATATTGGACGACACACAATTTGGGAGTCAAATGAATACTGACTTTATTTTGTTATGTGCAGAAATATTTATACACATCTCTTCCCACAGGCAATCCACATCCCCCATAGTTGGCCACACAATACACATAGAGAGAACAATAGGTGTGGTCACACCTCCCCTAGGCTACTTGATATAATCAGACATTGATTAAATCAGCCTTCTTTGTTCTTATCTGAGAATGAAAACACTTTATACAATCGACTCCCTTATCTCTGAAATCTCTGTAATAGGATTATCTATTAGCCTAGGTCTGCAATAGTCCGGCTATTATTCTGCAGAGCATAAACCAACATACATATAATATAACAGTAGGATCATATTTTAACCAAGAATTAAATAACCATAAAACAGGGTAAAACAGTGATGGGTTTCGTTACAGTGATCATTTTGAGATTAGAAGGTGATTAAAACGTTCTGCGAATATTTTTTAATGACGTCTCTGTCAGAGATGCATTTCTATGTTTTTATATGTTACCTCAAAAAATATCTGACCACTTATCAGCATCCAACCCAACTTCTAGGTCCCTTTTCCAAGGTTCTATGAATTGTATCTTGATATATGAGTGTATTTGTGTTCTAATGAAATAAATTAATGAAATTATTCCTTTAGTGCATAGACACAAAAGGCGTGGTTTTGATAATGTGTTATTGGCAATTATAATTCTGGACTAGCGACTTGCCCGTCAAAAATGACGTGGCAATAAAATTTTAAGGCATGGCAATGCTGTTTGACACACAATGTAAAGCTTTTTCTACTCTGAGGACCTTCGGCTATTATTGCGAGCCTCGCGCTGAGCGCCATAGCGAGCTGCTCCTCTCGTTTACTTTTGGTCCTATGAGCACCTTCGGCTCTCACGACAAAGACATATATATATATATATATATCATTTTTTTTAGTATAATTATGAATAAATTACTTCATAAATGAATATATTTTACCTATTTGTAATTGATATATCCAGCAGTCAATAGCCTGAAGAACTAAGTATCTATTTTTAATTTTCCTGCAGCATACAATGTACAGTTGGCCTGTTGCTGCTCTGAGAAGAAAGTGTAATTAATGTCCCAGCTGTGCATTAGAAATAAGATACGTGCTAGAGGGCAAACCGTTGCTTTAGTTGTGTAAGTCGCCATTTTAGATTCGTAATGTGTTAGTGTTGTAAAATGGCGTTGTTTGTCTATGTGCTACGCAGGTCTCGAGCATTTTCCGTGCTACCTAAGTGTTTATTGTTGTACCTCGTACGTCCCTTGCAAAAGCCGTACGTGCCTGGGAGTGTTTTTTGCGCATTTCGTGGTCGTGTAGCCTCGTTTTCATTTTTTTCGTCCGATATTTTTTTCCTCACTTAGGCGATTTTACATTTTCTAAACTCGTTAAATTGGACTTTAATTAGCGTGCAACCTTACTGGCCGATGTCATGGCTGTCCCCCCATGTTCTGTGTGTTTTTTTTTTTTTTTTTGTATTTTAAATTGTTTTGTGTTGTTTTTGAATGTACACATTTTGGCCGTTAACCTTGTATTGGTGCCGCTCCTTGTTATTAAAAGTCGAACGTCCTTGTCAGTGTTTTCTGCGCCACAGAGGTTCCGGCTGTCCCCACGTGCTGTGTGTGATGTATTGGTAATTTTTTTATATCTTCATTGTTTTTTGTGTTCTTTGCTTGTAAGCGTTTCGGCTGTTAAGTTCGTATTTTTGTGACCTCGTATTTTTTTTTCTAAGTCCCTTGGGTCGTATTTTCTTTTGTGAAAGTCTGTATTTCCTCTTTACGCATAAGTGTTTTTTTTCTAAGTCCCGTGGGTCATAATTTTTTCGAATTACCGGCGTGTTTTTTTTTGCAAAGTCGCGCTTTTCTGGGGTTTATTTTATCCCGGGAGTGAGGCGACATTGAGCCTCCACTGCTGCAAATGCGTGCCCCTCGCTTTGCGAGGGTCCGCATTTGTGGCCTGCAATGAGCCATAGGGAGAACTGCCTGCTTGGCATATAAGTAAATCTGTGAAACATAGGGCTGTATTAAATTTGGCAAATTGGTAGTTTCTGAAGCCCGTAAAGGAACCCACAAAAGTTACAGCTATTAAATTGGCCTCTTTTAGCTACCCGCAAACAATCTGCGGGTTATAGGCTGAAAAACATCTGCATTTGCCAAAATTGCAACTCCAACCCAGCTAAGCCTTTAATCATTCAACCCGTAAATGTTACAATCGCAAATCGATATTAAATTGCTACAATTCCTTAAATCCGCAATTGTTGTCCCACCCGTAAATGGCAAATGTAGCCAAAAATCCTATGGGTACTAGAGAGGACCCGCAAGGGGGTTAAACTCCTGTCCGTAGCACTGTAAAAGCAAAAATAAACACACTACTGTATTTTAAATTACAGGGAAAGTGATGAAAAGTGTAAAAATTCTTAGCACAACACTCTCAAGTATGCAAATCTGCAATAAAAAAAAAATGTAAGTTTAATTTCCGTGTTATGTCGATCCCGGCAATCATTTTGTTAATTGTTAGTTGATTCTTTCATATTGCATTATTTTTGGAATGCGGGCTCCATCGCAACTTGGACTTCAAAACCGTAAGTGATTGAAATGTAACCTCTGTGTTTTAGTGACGTAATGATGATGGTCTCTTTTACTACTGGCTCCATCTAAACCCATAACTACGGGTTTGACTAATTTATCATGTTCACGTTCAGAAATGCTACTTGCCGAAGCATGTTTATGGATTTGGATTTCGTCCATGTCTTTGCGGCCTTTTCTAATTTAATCACTCTGTAATTCCTACAAATGTCAAAAATTAGAAATTTAATTTAATAGGGCCCTATATGTAGCTCTTATGGACCTGATCTTGATCAATTAAGCAAGACCTGTAGCTTGCTGCTTAGACAGAGCCAAACCCTTAAGTTGCATCTTAGACAGAGCCAATAGCAAATGAGATCGTCATCATGATGTCAATAAAACATGGAGTTTAAACTACAAATCATTAGTGTTTAGAAGTACAATTTGTGATCTGCCTCACAATACAAAAATGCTGAAATGTATAAAAATCAATACATTTCCTTGTCTAGTGCATGCGGGTTCCATGATATGTATTAACCCATTTATTGCCTGGATCGATAAAAAACAGAAATAAAACTTTTAAAGAAAATATTGCGATCTTGAGACTGTTGTGCAATTAATTAAGACATTAGATCACTTTTCCTATATTTTAAAGTACAGTGATGTGTTTATATTTGCTTCTGCAGTGTTAAGAACAGGTGTTTAACCCCCTTGCAAGTTCTATCTTGTACTCATAATATTTTTTTCTACATTTGCTATTTGCTATCTAGCAAATATATAGCACAGATTTTATGATTAGTGGGACTGGGTTCCCTTTCTTTTTTCCCCAATTTTTCAAGCTATTTTTTTCTCCCCTCTGTCACTCTCTCTGTGCTAGTCCTGTCTCCCTCTCAGTCTCTTTCTCTCCTCCTCTGGCCTCTCCCCTCTGTCACTCTCTCTGTGCTAGTCCTGTCTCCCTCTCAGTCTCTCTCTCTCCCCTGGTCTCTCCTCTCTGTCACTCGCTTTGTGCTAGTCCTGTCTCCCCCTCAGTCTCTCTCTCTCCCCTCTGTCACTCTCTCTGTGCTAGTCCTGTCTCGCTCTCAGTCTCTCTCTCTCCTCTCTGTCACTCTCCCTGTGCAAGTCCTGTCTCCCTCTCAGTCTCTCTTTCTCCTCTGGTCTCTCCCCTCTGTCACTCTCTCTGTGCAAGTCCTGTCTCTCCCTCTGGTCTCTCTCTCTCCCTCTGGTCTCTCCTCTCTGTCACTCTCTCTGTGCTAGTCCTATCTCCCTCTCAGTCTCTCTCTCCTCCTCCTCCGGTCTCTCCCCTCTGTCACTCTCTCTGTGCTAGTTTTCTCTCCCTCTCAGTGTCTCTCTCGTCCTCCGGTCTCTCCCCTCTGTCACTCTCTCTGTGCTAGTCCTGTCTCCCCCGCTGTCACTCTCTCTGTGCTAGTCCTGTCTCCCTCTCAGTCTCTCTCTCCCCTCTGTCACTCTCTCTGTGCTAGTCCTGTCTCCCTCTCAGTCTCTCTCTCCTCCTCAGGTCTCTCCCCTCTGTCACTCTCTTTGTGCTAGTCCTGTCTCCCCCTCTGTCACTCTCTCTGTGCTAGTCTTGTCTCCCTCTCAGTCTCTCTCTCTCCTCTGGTCTCTCCCCTCTGTCACTTTCTCTGTGCTAGTCCTGTCTCTCTCTCAGTCTCTCTCTCCTCCTCAGGTCTCTCCCCTCTGTCACTCTCTCTTTGCTTGTCCTGTCTCACTCTCAGTCTCTCTCTCCTCCTCGGGTCTCTCCCCTCTGTCACTCTCTCTGTGCTTGTCCTGTCTCCCACTCAGTCTCTCTCTCTCCCCTCTGTCACTCTCTCTGTGCTAGTCCTGTCTCCCTCTCAGTCTCTCTCTCTCCCTCTGGTCTCTCCTCTCTGTCACTCTCTCTGTGCAAGTACTGTCTTCCTCTCAGCCTCTCTCTCCTCCTCTGGTCTCTCCTCTCTGTCACTCTCTCTGTGCTAGTCCTGTCTCCCTCTCAGTCTCTCTCTTTCCCTCTTATCTCTCCTCTCTGTCACTCTCTCTGTGCTAGTCCATTCTCTCTCTCAGTCTCTCTCTCCTCCTCTAGTCTCTCCTCTCTGTCACTCTCTTTGTGCTAGTCCTATCTCCCTCTCAGTCTCTCTCTCCTCCTCTGGTCTCTACTCCCTGTCACTCTCTCTGTGCTAGTCCTGTCCCCCTCTCAGTCGCTCCTCCTCTGGTCTCTCCTCCCTGTCACTCTCTCTGTGCTAGTCCTGTCCCCCTCTCAGTCGCTCTCTCTCCTCTCTGTCACTCTCTCTTTGCTAGTCCTGTCTCCCCTCAGTCTCTCTCTCCTCCTCTGGTCTCTCCCCTCTGTCACTCTCTCTGTGCTAGTCCTGTCTCCCTCTCATTCTCTCTCTCCCCTCTGTCACTCTCTCTGGGCTAGTCTTGTCTCCCTCTCAGTCTCTCTCTGCTCCTCTGGTCTCTCCCCTCTGTCACTCTCTCTGTTCTAGTCCTGTCTCCCCCTCTGGTCTCTCTCTCTCCCTCTGGTCTCTCCTCTCCGTCACTCTCTCTGTGCTAGTCCTATCTCCCTCTCAGTCTCTCTCTCCTCCTCCGGTCTCTCCCCTCTGTCACTCTCTCTGTGCTAGTCTTGTCTCCCTCTCAGTGTCTCTCTCGTACTCCGGTCTCTCCCCTCTGTCACTCTCTCTGTGCTAGTCCTGTCTCCCCCTCTGTCACTCTCTCTGTGCTAGTCCTGTCTCCCTCTCAGTCTCTCTCTCCCCTCTGTCACTCTCTCTGTGTTAGTCCTGTCTCCCTCTCAGTCTCTCTCTCCTCCTCAGGTCTCTCCCCTCTGTCACTCTCCTTGTGCTAGTCCTGTCTCCCCCTCTGTCACTCTCTCTGTGCTAGTCTTGTCTCCCTCTCAGTCTCTCTCTCTCCTCTGGTCTCTCCCCTCTGTCACTTTCTCTGTGCTAGTCCTGTCTCCCTCTCAGTCTCTCTCTCTCCCTCTGGTCTCTCCTCTCTGTCACTCTCTCTGTGCAAGTACTGTCTTCCTCTCAGCCTCTCTCTCCTCCTCTGGTCTCTCCTCTCTGTCACTCTCTCTGTGCTAGTCCTGTCTCCCTCTCAGTCTCTCTCTTTCCCTCTTATCTCTCCTCTCTGTCATTCTCTCTGTGCTAGTCCATTCTCTCTCTCAGTCTCTCTCTCCTCCTCTAGTCTCTCCTCTCTGTCACTCTCTTTGTGCTAGTCCTATCTCCCTCTCAGTCTCTCTCTCCTCCTCTGGTCTCTCCCCTCTGTCCCTCTCTCTGTGCTAGTCCTGGCTCCCTCTCAGTCTCTCTCTCTCCCTCTGGTCTCTCCTCTCTGTCACTCTCTCTGTGCTAGTTCTGTCTCCCTCTCAGTCTCTCTCTCCTCCTCTGGTCTCTCCTCTCTGTCACTCTCTCTGTGCTAGTCCTGTCTCCCTCTCGGTCTCTCTCTCTCTCCTCTTCTGGTCTCTTTCCTCTGTCACTCTCTCTGTGCTAGTCCTGTCTCCCTCTCAGTCTCGCTCTCCTCTTCTGGTCTCTTTCCTCTGTCACTCTCTCTGTGCTAGTCCTGTCTCGCTCTCAGTCTCTCTCTCTCCCCTCTGTCACTCTCTCTGTGCTAGTCCTGTCTCGCTCTCAGTCTCTCTCTCTCCTCTCTGTCACTCTCTCTGTGCTAGTCCTGTCTCCCTCTCAGTCTCTCTTTCTCCTCTGGTCTCTCCCCTCTGTCACTCTCTCTGTGCTAGTCCTGTCTCCCCCTCTGGTCTCTCTCTCTCCCTCTGGTCTCTCCTCTCTGTCTCTCTCTCCTCCTCTGGTCTCTCCTCTCTGTCACTCTCTTTGTGCTAGTCCTGTCTCCCCCTCAGTCTCTCTCCTCCTCTGGTCTCTCCCCTCTGTCACCCTCTCTGTGCTAGTCCTTTCTCTCTCTCTCAGTCTCTCTCCTCCTCTGGTCTCTCCCCTCTGTCACTCTCTCTGTGCTAGTCCTGTCTCCCTCTCAGTCTCTCTCTCCTCCTCTGGTCTCTCCCCTCTGTCACACTCTATGTGCTAGTCCTGTCTCCCTCTCAGTCTCTCTCTCTCCCTCTGGTCTCTCCTATCTGTCACTCTCTCCGTGCTAGTCCTGTCTCCCTCTCAGTCTCTCTCCTCCTCTGGTCTCTCCTCTCTGTCACTCTCTCTGTGCTAGTCCTGTCTCCCTCATGTCTCTGCCCCTCCCCTCTCTGACATCATCACTCTGGGGCCCTGAGGAGCTGTATGAGCTACATAGCCTGCTATCTTCCCTACCTCCCTCTAATTATTCCCCTCAGTATTTTACCTCATCTCCCCTCCTGACTCTTTACTCTAGCTGTCTCTTACTCTCTCTATCTCTTTCTCTCCCCTTGTCACCTTCTCTGTCTCTCTTCCATTTGTTTTCTTTTGGTCTGTCTCTAACTATCTCTAAATCTCTCCCAGTCTGTCTGTCCCTTCTTTTGTCCTTTTCTATGGGCCGCCAACGGCGATCACTGCATGCCTCAACTGCTCGGCTCACTTCACATGAATGTGAAAAAAAGAAATTGCCTAAATTAGGTATTTTACATCAATCTGAAGATGAGATAAGATGACCAATATGTAAATGTATTTGTAACCATCTAATTTAACGGAAGTGGCAAACCCAGGAGATAATGTCCTGATTCAGGATTAGTGATTGTAACGGAGCTGGAACACGCAGTCCAATATCTCCGCTGGTATACGGTAAAATACCCAAGAGGCACTACAGTTTCACCATTCCCGACCTCCCATATTGGACGACACACAATTTGGGAGTCAAATGAATACTGACTTTATTTTGTTATGTGCAGAAATATTTATACACATCTCTTCCCACAGGCAATCCACATCCCCTATAGTTGGCCACACAATACACATAGAGAGAACAATAGGTGTGGTCACACCTCCCCTAGGCTACTTGATATAATCAGACATTGATTAAATCAGCCTTCTTTGTTCTTATCTGAGAATGAAAACACTTTATACAATCGACTCCCTTATCTCTGAAGTCTTTGTAATAGTATTATCTATTAGCCTAGGTCTGCAATAGTCCGGCTATTATTCTGCAGAGCATAAACCAACATACATATAATATAACAGTAGGATCATATTATATATCATATTAACCAAGAATTAAATAACCATAAAACAGGGTAAAACAGTGATGGGTTCCGTTACACACCTCCCCCGTGACCATAAGCCGGCATACACGGTCTGATCCCAACGGATCGGCCTGGGGATGTCCGGACAAAAGTATTTGTTGGTCAATTCTCTAGTTTGACAACCCATCAGCATTACTGCAATTCACATTGACTCACATTTCACATATCCCCAGATAGCTGGGATCTGAGCGCACAAAACTACCGAATAGCGCTCAGATCCTCTTCACACAGTTCAATTGCCATGTAACTAAAGTCTTTCCCATAGTCTTTCATTATATGAATGGGCTCCATGGCATAGCTATCTGTGGTATCATGGTTCACACAGGGCAAGTACCGAATGACCCCCCTGTATGTAAAGGGCCAGAATGAGTGACATACACTCTGGTATGGCCGAATACTGTGTTTGAAGGGCAATATGTCCCAGGGCCATAGTCGCAGGGCAGGAGGCTGGCAAACAGTCCTCTCCAAGACAAAGTGGCGAAGGGCACTTCGTCACACATCTCCCCTTTGGGGGGAAGTCTAACCAGGCACCTGGATATTTCGCTGTGGTGATGGGGCAACACGCTGAGGGGACTTGAGGGGCAGAGGCCAGCGGCACTCTGCCCTGATGCCAGCTCTTCTGCTGGTATAACCTGCAGGACATCCTGCTCTGTACAAGGGACAAAGGGAGGGCAGAGGACGACTGCACTCTTCTGCTGGGGTACTTGGGACGTCTTCCGGCTCAGTAGCCAGGGAAAGGTGGGGGTCAGTGGGGGTTAACATTTCCTCTGTTAACCCTGGGGCCACATTAGGAGTTAGCTGGGGAGGGGAATTTGTACTTACCCCCTCCTCCGGTTGTCCCAGTGAGAGTAGTTGGGGATCTGGACAGGCTGTCCAGCATCCCGGTAGGTCAGGCACAGAGACCCTGGTCCCATCTGCGCCGTCTGGGAGATTGGTGTCTCCCCTTGTTAGGGTAAGCTGTCGCTGGGGGGAGAGGGCGACATCTTCAGCTCCCTGGGGTTCACACTGCCGCTGGGGGGGAAGGGCGACCCCTTCGCCCCCCTGGGGCTCAAACTGCCGCTGGGGAGGAAGGATGGCACCTTCTGCTCCCTGGGGTACACACTGTCGCTGGGGAGGAAGGACGACACCTTCTGCTCCCTGGGGTACACACTGTCGCTGGGGAGGAAGGACGACACCTTCAGCTCCCTGGGGTACACACTGCCGCTGGGGAGGAAGGACGGCCCCTTCTGCTCCCTGGGGTACACACTGTCGCTGGGGAGGAAGGACGACACCTTCTGCTCCCTGGGGTACACACTGCCGCTTGGGAGGAAGGACGGCCCCTTCGGCCCCCTGGGGTACACACTGCCGCTGGGGGGAAAGGACGACACCTTCGGCCCCCTGGGGTACACACTGCCGCTGGGGGGGAAGGACGACACCTTCGGCCCCCTGGGGTACACACTGCCGCTGGGGAGGAAGGACGGTACCTTCTGCTCCCTGGGGTACACACTGTCGCTGGGGAGGAAGGACGACACCTTCAGCTCCCTGGGGTACACACTGCCGCTGGGGAGGAAGGACGACACCTTCAGCTTCCTGGGGTACACACTGCCGCTGGGGAGGAAGGACGACACCTTCAGCTCCCTGGGGAACACACTGCCGCTGGGGAGGAAGGACGACACCTTCAGCTCCCTGGGGTACACACTGCAGCTGGGGAGGAAGGACGACACCTTCAGCTCCCTGGGGTACACACTGCCGCTGGGGAGGAAGGACGACACCTTCAGCTCCCTGGGGTACACACTGCCGCTGGGGAGGAAGGACGACACCTTCAGCTCCCTGAGGAACACACTGCCGCTGGGGGGGAATAACGACACCTTCGGCTCCCTGGGGTACATACTGCCGCTGGGGGGGAAGGACGACACCTTCGGCCCCCTCGGGTACACACTGCTGCTGGGGAGGAAGGACGACACCTTCAGCTCCCTGGGGTACACACTGTCGCTGGGGAGGAAGGACGACACCTTCAGCTCCCTGGGGTACACACTGCCGCTGGAGTGGAAGGACGACACCTTCGGACCCCTGGGATACACACTGTCGCTGGGGAGGAGAATTAGTTGGAGTATTCCACGTGGAGCGGTTTCTGTTTCTGGGACAGTCTCTCTGCATGTGGCCCTGCTGGTTACACGTGTGGCACCTGATGTACCTTGGAGGGGTTTGGTAGTTCCCACCACCCGGACGCAGTGCTGGGGGGGGGGGGTTAATGGTGGGAGGTGGTTTAGCAGCTCCCAAGATGGACCGCTCCCGTGCCCGCTGCTTTTCCATTATGTATTTGTGGACATCTGTCATTAACCATTCCAAGGTTTTTATGGGAAGCGTACCTGGGAAAAAGGCCAGTCTGCTTTGGAGTTCTCTTCCAAACTCAGTCTGTGGGGCAATAAGAGGTACTGTAACCATGAGTTCCTTTCTGTCTGCATTCCTGTAGTCCGCGGCCGCCTCCTCCTCCTCATCATGGAACGCTGTCCGAAAACTAGCAGGTTCCATCCTGCTGTAGCCAGGGGCGCTGTACGGATACTAGCGTTGCCCTCAATGTGTACTCCACGGAATGGTGTCTCCTGTAGCTGTCCTTCTGACCGTGGGAACAATTCCGCCACTTGCCACCAAATGTAACGGAGCTGGAACACGCAGTCCAATATCTCCGCTGGTATACGGTAAAATACCCAAGAGGCACTACAGTTTCACCATTCCCGACCTCCCATATTGGACGACACACAATTTGGGAGTCAAATGAATACTGACTTTATTTTGTTATGTGCAGAAATATTTATACACATCTCTTCCCACAGGCAATCCACATCCCCCATAGTTGGCCACACAATACACATAGAGAGAACAATAGGTGTGGTCACACCTCCCCTAGGCTACTTGATATAATCAGACATTGATTAAATCAGCCTTCTTTGTTCTTATCTGAGAATGAAAACACTTTATACAATCGACTCCCTTATCTCTGAAATCTCTGTAATAGGATTATCTATTAGCCTAGGTCTGCAATAGTCCGGCTATTATTCTGCAGAGCATAAACCAACATACATATAATATAACAGTAGGATCATATTTTAACCAAGAATTAAATAACCATAAAACAGGGTAAAACAGTGATGGGTTCCGTTACAGTGATCATTTTGAGATTAGAAGGTGATTAAAACGTTCTGTGAATATTTTTTAATGACGTCTCTGTCAGAGATGCATTTCTATGTCCTTATATGTTACCTCAAAAAATATCTGACCACTTATCAGCATCCAACCCAACTTCTAAGTCCCTTTTCCAAGGTTCTATGAATTGCATCTTGATATATGAGTGTATTTGTGTTCTAATGAAATAAATTAATGAAATTATTCCTTTAGTGCATAGACACAAAAGGCGTGGTCTTTGATAATGTGTTATTGGCAATTATAATTCTGGACTAGCAACTTGCCCGTCAAAAATGATGGGGCAATAACATTTTAAGGCATGGCAATGCTGTTTGACACACAATGTAAAGCTTTTTTTACTCTGAGGACCTTCGGCTATTATTGCGAGCCTCGCGCTGAGCGCCATAGCGAGCTGCTCCTCTCGTTTACTTTTGGTCCTATGAGCACCTTCGGCTCTCATGACAAAGACATATATATATATCATTTTTTTTAGTATAATTATTAATTAATTACTTCATAAATGAATATATTTTACCTATTTGTAATTGATATATCCAGCAGTCAATAGCCTGAAGAACTAAGTATCTATTTTTATTTTCCTGCAGCATACAATGTACAGTTGGCCTGTTGCTGCTCTGAGAAGAAAGTGTCATTAATGTCCCAGCTGTGCATTAGAAATAAGATACGTGCTAGAGGGCAAACCGTTGTTTTAGTTGTGTAAGTCGCCATTTTAGATTCGTAATGTGTTAGTGTTGTAAAATGGCGTTGTTTGTCTATGTGCTACGCAGGTCTCGAGCATTTTCCGTGCTACCTAATTGTTTATTGTTGTACCTCGTACGTCCCTTGCAAAAGCCGTACGTGCCTGGGAGTGTTTTTTGCGCATTTCGTGGTCGTGTAGCCTCGTTTTCATTTTTTTCGTCCGACATTTTTTTCCTCACTTAGGCGATTTTACATTTTCTAAACTCGTTAAATTGGACTTTAATTAGCGTGCAACCTTACTGGCCGATGTCATGGCTGTCCCCCCATGTTCTGTGTGTTTTTTTTTTTTGTATTTTGAATTGTTTTGTGTTGTTTTTGAATGTACACATTTTGGCCGTTAACCTTGTATTGGTGCCGCTCCTTGTAATTAAAAGTCGAACGTCCTTGTCAGTGTTTTCTGCGCCGCAGAGGTTCCGGCTGTCCCCAGGTGCTGTGTGTGATATATTGGTAATTTTTTTAAATCTTCATTGTTTTTTGTGTTCTTTGCTTGTAAGCGTTTCGGCTGTTAAGTTCGTATTTTTGTGACCTCGTATTTTTTTTTCTAAGTCCCTTGGGTCGTATTTTCTTTTGTGAAAGTCTGTATTTCCTCTTTACGCGTAAGTGTTTTTTTTTCTAAGTCCCGTGGGTCATAATTTTTTCGAATTTCCGGCGTGTTTCTTTTTTGCAAAGTTGCGCTTTTCTGGGGTTTATTTTATCCCGGGAGTGAGGCGACATAGAGCCTCCACTGCTGCAAATGCGGGCCCCTCGCTTTGCGAGGGTCCGCATTTGCGGCCTGCAATGAGCCAAAGGGAGAACTGCCTGCTTGGCATATAAGTAAATCTGTGAAACATAGGGCTGTATTAAATTTGCTAAATTGGTAGTTACTGAAGCCCGTAAAGGAGCCCACAAAAGTTACAGCTATTAAATTGGCCTCTTTTAGCTACCCGCAAATAATCTGCGGGTTATAGGCTGAAAAACATCTGCGTTTGCCAAAATTGCAACTCCAACCCAGCTAAGCCTTTAATCATTCAACCCGTAAATGTTACAATCGCAAATCGATATTAAATTGCTACAATTCCTTAAATCCGCAATTGTTGTCACACCCGTAAATGGCAAATGTAGCCAAAAATCCTATGGGTACTAGAGAGGACCCGCAAGGGGGTTAAACTCCTGTCCGTAGCACTGTAAAAGCAAAAATAAACACACTACTGTATTTTAAATTACAGGGAAAGTGATGAAAAGTGTTAAAATTCTTAGCACAACACTGTCAAGTATGCAAATCTGCAATAAAAAAAAATGTAAGTTTAATTTCCGTGTTATTTCGATCCCGGCAATCATTTTGTTAATTGTTAGTTGATTCTTTCATATTGCATTATTTTTGGAATGCGGGCTCCATCGCAACTTGGACTTCAAAACTGTAAGTGATTGAAATGTAACCTCTGTGTTTTAGTGACGTAATGATGATGGTCTCTTTTACTACTGGCTCCATCTAAACCCATAACTACGGGTTTGACTAATTTATCATGTTCACATCCAGAAAGGCTATGTGCCGAAGCATGTTTACGGATTTGGTTTTTGTCCATGTCTTTGCGGCCTTTTCTAACTTAATCACTCAGTAATTCCTACAAATTTCAAAAATTAGAAATGGAATTTAATAATATAAATGATATTTAATAATATGTAGCTCTTATGGGCCTGATCTTGATCAATTAAGCAAGACCTGTAGCTTATTGCTTAGACAGAGCCAAACCCTTAAGTTGCAGCTTAGACAGAGCCAATAGTAAATGAGACCGTCATCATGATGTCAATAAAACATGGAGTTTAAACTACAAATCATTAGTGTTTAGAAGTACAATTTGTGATCTGCCTCACAATACAAAAATGTTGAAATGTATAAAAATCAATACATTTCCTTGTCTAGTGCATGCGGGTTCCATGATATGTATTAACCCATTTATTGCCTGGATCGATAAAAAACAGAAATAAAACTTTTAAAGAAAATATTGCGATCTTGAGACTGTTGTGCAATTAATTAAGACATTAGATCACTTTTCCTATATTTTAAAGTACAGTGATGTGTTTATATTTGCTTCTGCAGTGTTAAGAACAGGTGTTTAACCCCCTTGCAAGTTCTATCTTGTACTCATAATATTTTTTGCTACATTTGCTATTTTCGGGTTTGAAAGCAGTTGCGAGCTTGGGGAATTGTAGCAATTTAATATGGATTTGCGATTTTAGCACTTGTAACATTTGTAGGCTTAAAAGGCTTAGCTGGGTTGGAGTTATGATTTTTGCAGCCTGTAGTGATTTTCAGCCCGTAGCTCGCAAACAGATTGCGAGTAGCTAAAAGTGGCCAATTTAATATCAGAAACTTTTGCAGGCTATATTACGGGCTACAAGTTGAACAATTTAATGAAGCCCTTAGTGTATTGAATGGGAGTTTAGACTAAGATGTATTTTGAAGATGCCATAGCTCACTCAACAGTTGTGATGTCACTACACCTGCAGCTGACATCACAGAAGCTTGAAGATAAATAATTCCATGGTTGTCGCAGAGACTGAGTAACACAGCTGCTCTGTCTCACCTGAGTCGGCAGTTACCAGAAGACAGTGAGTGGCTGGTTGCTTTCCAGTTGTGACATACTCTCTTTAGGTTTAAGACCAGTGTTGGAGAACATCTAGTCACACTAGAAGACACTGTATTCAGTAAGGTTTAACTCTACAGACGTCTGACCCAAAGTGCACTGTCACCATGGCTGATCTGTCTGGACCTGAAAAGGTCAATGAGTTGCTTTTAAAGACTGAAAATATTACACCAGAGGAGACATTATCAGGAGAGGATGATGACTATGACACTAAGATAAAGGCCTTCTGTAGGTTACATAAGTGTCTTCATGCAATCCTGAATGAAGAGGATGATCCAGAACTGTGTTTCTGGTCAAGAGTTTTTTTTCCTATAAGGGAGTCTTCAGAAGACAACTATGAAGAAAGCAGTGATGATGAATTTTTGCCCTTAGAGACACCAACAACTGAAATAAAAGATGACAATTTAGACCAAAGTTCCAGTGAAGAAGATTCATCAGAAGACATTATCGCTCGTACTATTAGAGAGGTGTTTGGCTCAGAGGAGGATGATGACGAACTTGTAGTAATCTCTCCCACTTATGCCGCAAACCTTGAGGAAGACTCTAAAATCAGTAATGGGATTATTGATGATAATTCCAGAAAAAGGAAAAGAAGTCTTATAACCATTACTCCAGAGGAAGACTCAGCAAAACTGAAAAAAACAATCTGAGAGGTCTCCAAATTCCCCTCCTAAGAAAGCACTCACCGTCGCCCAAAAATATGCAGTAGTGCCTTTCAAAAAGAGGAAGATTCACCCTGAGTGGCTATAGACTTAAGAATACAACTGCAGTATTATACAATGGTCAATGTACCAATTATTTATATATTATGTTAAACATTTTATATTATTCACATATATAAGTATATATTTTTATAATAAATAAGTTATTTAAATTAATTGTCTTGCATCTATTCTTTATATTTTTATATTTATGTATTGGCTACTTTTCTTAAATTGATCCTTATAGGGAACCAACATAAAAGTAAAAATAAAGTATTTGATTGCAGATAAAATGACTGAACTAATTCTGGGGCTTTATTAGAGACACTAGTGTTTTATTTGTATTACCTGTGCTTTAGGTGTCAAATCTCCCATAATAAGTTATTTACAAAAATGTATTGTCCTTTAAACTCATCTCTGCCAGTGCAAACAACATAGCTGTCAAGAACAGCTGAAATGCAGACACTTCTGGTAACTAAAGGGTTAATATATGGAATTATTAAACACTCTTCTTCAACTAATATATAATTGTAGTGCATTATTGCCCATTTACTTTAGAAGTACTTTTTACAAATTATTTTTTACTATAAAAACTATGCAGTCATTACCTCTTATTTTAGCATCATATCTATAAATAAATAACAGAATATTCTGGTAAATAATATGGCGCTTTATACTGGTATTACCCTAAATACCCAACAAATAACATGCAGAAATCATAACTAAGTAACAGTCATTATATGTCCAAACCAGAATCCATAACACAATCTCTGGAGATAGTAAACTCAGTAGAAACAAAATGAGAAAGAACACCTTCTTATTTGTACTAGTAGATAATATCTCCCAAGGGTTATAATGTGTACATCACTTGTATTGAATATAGATAAACAAGCATACATCTGTAGCAATAAATCTTATCTCCTGTTTAGACACATGATAAGAAATTTCATGACCAATAATAATTAAAAACCGACAATTAAAATAGTAAATATACACAAAAACAAATCTGCTGCCTAATATCGGATACTGACATCACATGAAGACGCTTGTTATTATGGGAGTGCTCTCAACAAATATCACTTAGGAATTATGGTACCTCTTAGAATATCCAAAGAGAACGTACAGTGGGGGAAACAAGTATTTGATCCCCTGCTGATTTTGAACATGTGTCCTCTGACAAAGAAATGATCAGTTTATAATCTTAATGGTAGGTGTATTTTAACAGTGAGAGACAGAATAACAAAAAAAAAAAAAAAACAAGAAAAACGCATGTCAAAAAAGTTATAAATTGATTTGCAGGTTAGTGAGGGAAATAAGTATTTGATCCCCTATCAATCAGCAATATTTCTGGCTTCCCTCAGCCAGGGCATTGAAAGTGGGTCGTGGATGGGTATTCCAGCATGATAATGACCCAAAACACACAGCCAAGGCAAAATAGGAGTGGCTCAAGAAGAAGCACATTAAGGTCCTGGAGTGGCCCAGCCAGTCTCCAGACTTTAATCCTATATTAAATCTGTGGAGAGAGCTGAAGGTTCGAGTTGCCAAACATCAGCCTCGAAACCTTAATGACTGCAAAGAGGATCTGCAAAGAGGAGTCGGACAAAATCCCTCCTGAGGTGTGTGCAAACCTGGTGGCCAACTACAAGAAACATTTGACCTCTGTGATTGCCAACAAGGGCTTTGTCATCAAGTGCTAAGTCGAAGGGGTCAAATACTTATTTCACTCATTGACCTGCAAATCTAATTTTTTTGTTATTCTGTCTCTTATTGTTACCATTAAAATTATAGACTGATCATTTCTTTGTCAGTGTACAAACATTCAAAATCAGCAGGGAATCAAATACTTTCCCCCCCACTGTACTACATGTAAATCAAACCCATGTAGGAGTATAGTGCAGTGAAATCAATATATTGATAAAAATCAATATATTTTCATAATAATAAAGTTAGAGGAAGGAGTAATATAGTGATGTAGTTGGCTAGCAAAAATATTAGTAATCGGGTCTATATATATGTAAAATATAAAACCCAAATTTTTTAACACAATTATTTGGCTCAAACGCTGTAAAAGAACTGCAGAGTATCAAAGTTGGCATAAGGATTGTTGTTGTTTAGTCACTCAGTTGTGTCCAACTCTCCATGACCCCATGGACTGCAGCACATCATCAGCCTTATTAATTTGTGATTCGGACAATTGAATAGGGCTCTATATAAGCACACAGCATATTGTTTTACAGAATCTTTTAGTTAGTGAAGACTTTGCTTTTGGATAGAAGTTCACTAACTAAAAACTTTTGTAAAAAAAAAAATAAGCTCTGTGCTTATATAGAGCCCTTTTTAATTGGCTGATTCGCAATTTAATGAAGCGGCATGTCTCTAGTTGTGTCTCTAAAAAAGGTTTTCTTGGTAAAAATACTGGAGTGAATTGCCAGTTCCTTCTCCTGTCTCACATTAGTTTCATGACACTAAATAGGAAATGTATGCACAATAATAGGACACTGATTATTGGGTTTAAATAATATGGCAGCCCAAATGTTCTAATAACCACTTATCCTGCAGTAATATAGATCAATGCTGCTTAATACAAGAATATCCACTTTTTATAGAAGTTCTTCCTTGCTTTATTTCCAGTGTTTTCCCTACTTTCCAACCTGTGCTTGTTTTGTCTCCATAATTTACTGTTATCTGAAACTATATATTTGGTAACTCTGCAGCTTGCAGAAAATATAAATACTCTGAACATGGAATAAGAAGAGAACAAGCACAGATACTCTCAGTTGTGTAGTATGTAGAACAACACCATTTACTAACAATGCCATGTTTGTGTGTTCCACACATCTGAATGGTTGTGTTCTGCTAATTATTATTATTTATTTACGATTGGAAGGAGAAGGGTGGGAGGTAGAGGGGGCTGGATAAAGATAAGATATCAGAATTGGACACCTTCCTCTTCCCTCCTACTGGTTCATTATTGGCAGATTGCTTGCCCTGCTCTGTAAGTGCCGCCTTGTGCCTCGGAAAGGACATATGACAATAATGACAGCTTCTATACACCATCAGAGTCTACTAAAATAAAGATTTTCTCTGAGAATCATGTTATACCCATGGATGACAGAGCTGCCAACAGGGGCATAGGAAAAGGGGGTGAAGGGGACAAATCGGCCAGATTTTATGATGAGCAGGACTGGGTTCCCTTTCTTATCTCCCCTGCATTTCAAGCTGTTTTTTCCACCCTCTCAGTCTTTCTCTTCCTCTGGTCTCTCCCCTCTGTCACTCTCTCTGTGCTAGACCTGTCTCCCTCTCAGTCTCTCTCTCCTCCTCTGGTCTCTCCCCTCTGTCACTCTCTCTGTGCTAGTCCTGTCTCCCTCTCAGTCTCTCTCTCCTCCTCTGGTCTCTCCCCTCTGTCACTCTCTGTGCTAGTCCTGTCTCCCTCTCAGTCTCTCTCTCTTCCTCTGGTCTCTCCCCTCTGTCACTCTCTATGTGCTAGTCCTGTCTCCCTCTCAGTCTCTCTCTCCTCCTCTGGTCTCTCCCCTCTGTCACTCTCTCTGTGCTAGTCCTGTCTCCCCCTCAGTCTCTCTCTCTCCTCCTCTGGTCTCTCCCCTCTGTCACTCTCTCTGTGCTAGTCCTGTCTCCCTCTCAGTCTCTCTCTCCTCCTCTGGTCTCTCCCCTCTGTCACTCTCTCTGTGCTAGTCCTGTCTCCCTCTCAGTCTCTCTCTCTTCCTCTGGTCTCTCCCCTCTGTCACTCTCTATGTGCGAGTCCTGTCTCCCTCTCAGTCTCTCTCTCCTCCTCTGGTCTGTCCCCTCTGTCACGTTCTCTGTGCTAGTCCTGTCTCCCTCTCAGTCTCTCTCTCTTCCTCTGGTCTCTCCCCTCTGTCACTCTCTCTGTGCTAGTCCTGTCTCCCTCTCAGTCTCTCTCTCCTCCTCTGGTCTCTCCTATCTATCACTCTCTCTGTGCTAGTCCTGTCTCCCTCTCAGTCTCTCTCTCCTCCTCTGTCACTCTCTCTGTGCTAGTCCTGTCTCCCGCTCAGTCTCTCTCTCCCCTCTGTCACTCTCTCTGTGCTAGTCCTGTCTTCCTCTCAGTCTCTCTCTCCTCCTCTGGTCTCTCCTATCTATCACTATCTCTGTGCTAGTCCTGTCTCCCTCTCAGTCTCTCTCTCCTCCTCTGGCCTCTTCCCTCTGTCACTCTCTCTGTGCTAGTCCTGTCTCCCTCTCAGTCTCTCTCTCCTCCTCTGGTCTCTCCCCTCTGTCACTCTCTCTGTGCTAGTCCTGTCTCCCTCTCAGTCTCTCTCTCCTCCTCTGGTCTCTCCTATCTATCACTATCTCTGTGCTAGTCCTGTCTCCCTCTCAGTCTCTCTCTCCTCCTCTGGTCTCTCCCCCTCTGTCACTCTCTCTGTGCTAGTCCTGTCTCCCTCTCAGTCTCTCTCTCTTCCTCTGGTCTCTTCCCTCTGTCACTCTCTCTGTGCTAGTCCTGTCTCCCTCTCAGTCTCTCTCCTCCTCTGGTCTCTCCCCTCTGTCACTCTCTCTGTGCTAGTCCTGTCTCCCCCTCAGTCTCTCTCTCCTCCTCTGGTCTCTCCCCTCTGTCACTCTCTCTGTGCTAGTCCTGTCTCCCTCTCAGTCTCTCTCTCCTCCTCTGGTCTCTCCCGTCTGTCACTCTCTCTGTGCTAGTCCTGTCTCCCCCTCAGTCTCTCTCTCCTCCTCTGGTCTCTCCCCTCTGTCACTCTCTCTGTGCTAGTCCTGTCTCCCTCTCAGTCTCCCTCTCAGTCTCTCTCTCCTCTCTGTCACTCTCTCTGTGCTAGTCCTGTCTCCCTCTCAGTCTCCCTCTCAGTCTCTCTCTCCCCTCTGTCACTCTCTCTGTGCTAGTCCTGTCTCCTTCTCAGTCTCTCTCTCCTCCTCTGGTCTCTCCCCTCTGTCACTCTCTCTGTGCTTGTCCTTTCTCCCTCTCAGTCTCTCTCTCCTCCTCTGGTCTCTCCCCTCTGTCACTCTCTCCGTGCTAGTCCTGTCTCCCTCTCAGTCTCTCTCTCCTCCTCTGGTCTCTCCCCTCTGTCACTCTTTCCGTGCTAGTCCTGTCTCCCTCTCAGTCTCTCTCCCCCCCTCTGGCCTCTCCTCTCTGTCACTATCTCTGTGCTAGTCCTGTCTACCTCTCAGTCTCTCTCCTCCTCTGGTCTCTCCCCTCTGTCACTCTCTCTGTGCTAGTCCTGTCTCCCTCTCAGTCTCTCTCTCTCTCCCTCTGGTCTCTCCTCTCTGTAAATCTCTCTGTGCTAGTCCTGTCTCCCTCTCAGTCTCTCTCTCCTCCTCTGGTCTCTCCTCTCTGTCACTCTCTCTCTGTGCTAGTCCTGTCTCCCTCTCAGTCTCCCTCTCAGTCTCTCTCTCCTCTCGGTGACTCTCTCTGTGCTAGTCCTGTCTCCCTCTCAGTTTCTCTCCCCCCCTCTGGCATCTCCTCTCTGTCACTCTCTCTGTGCTAGTCCTGTCTCCCTCTCAGTCTCTCTCTCTCCCTCTGGTCTCTCCTCTCTGTGACTCTCTCTGTGCTAGTCCTGTCTCCCTCTCAGTCTCTCTCTCCTCCTCTGGTCTCTCCTCTCTGTCACTCTCTCTCTGTGCTAGTCCTGTCTCCCTCTCAGTCTCTCTCTCCTCTCGGTGACTCTCTCTGTGCTAGTCCTGTCTCCCTCTCAGTCTCTCTCCTCCTCTGGTCTCTCCTCTCTGTCACTCTCTCTGTGCTAGTCCTGTCTCCCTCTCAGTCTCTCTCTCCTCCTCTGGTCTCTACTCCCTGTCACTCTCTCTGTGCTAGTCCTGTCTCCCTCTCAGTCTCTCTCTCCTCCTCTGGTCTCTCCTCTCTGTCACTCTCTCTGTGCTAGTCTTGTCTCCCTCTCAGTCTCTCTCTCCCCTCTGTCACTCTCTCTGTGCTAGTCCTGTCTCCCTCTCAGTCTCTCTCTCCTCCTCTGGTCTCTCCCCTCTGTCACTCTCTCTGTGCTAGTCCTGTCACCCTCTCAGTCTCTCTCCTCCTCTGGTCTCTCCTCTCTGTCACTCTCTCTGTGCTAGTCCTGTCTCCCTCTCAGTCTCTCTCCTCCTTTGGTCTCTCCTGTCACTCTCTCTCTGCTAGTCCTGTCTCCCTCTCAGTCTCTCTCTCCTCCTCTGGTCTCTCCTCTCTGTCACTCTCTCTGTTCTAGTCCTGTCTCCCTCTCAGTCTCTTTCTCCTCCTCTGGTCTCTCCCCTCTGTCACTCTCTCTGTGCTAGTCCTGTCTCCCCCTCAGTCTCTCTCTCCTCCTCTGGTCTCTCCCCTCTGTCACTCTCTCTGTGCTAGTCCTGTCTCCCTCTCACTCTCTCTCTTCTCCTCTGGTCTCTCCCGTCTGTCACTCTCTCTGTGCTAGTCCTGTCTCCCTCTCAGTCTCTCTCTCCTCCTCTGGCCTCTCCCCTCTGTCAATCTCTCTGTGCTAGTCCTGTCTCCCTCTCAGTCTCTCTCCCCCCCTCTGGCCTCTCCTCTCTGTCACTCTCTCTGTGCTAGTCCTGTCTACCTCTCAGTCTCTCTCCTCCTCTGGTCTCTCCCCTCTGTCACTCTCTCTGTGCTAGTCCTGTGTCCCTCTCAGTCTCTCTCTCCTCCTCTGCTCTCTCCTGTCTGTCACTCTCTCTGTGCTAGTCCTGTCTACCTCTCAGTCTCTCTCCTCCTCTGGTCTCTCCCCTCTGTCACTCTCTCTGTGCTAGTCCTGTTTCCCTCTCAGTCTCTCTCTCCTCCTCTGGTCTCTCCCCTCTGTCACTCTCTATGTGCTAGTCCTGTCTCCCTCTCAGTCCTTCTCTCTCCCTCTGGTCTCTCCTCTCTGTGACTCTCTCTGTGCTAGTCCTGTCTCCCTCTCAGTCTCTCTCTCCTCCTCTGGTCTCTCCTCTCTGTCACTCTCTCTCTGTGCTAGTCCTGTCTCCCTCTCAGTCTCCCTCTCAGTCTCTCTCTCCTCTCGGTGACTCTCTCTGTGCTAGTCCTGTCTCCCTCTCAGTCTCTCTCTCCTCCTCTGGTCTCTACTCCCTGTCACTCTCTCTGTGCTAGTCCTGTCTCCCTCTCAGTCTCTCTCTCCTCCTCTGGTCTCTCCTCTCTGTCACTCTCTCTGTGCTAGTCTTGTCTCCCTCTCAGTCTCTCTCTCCTCCTCTGGTCTCTCCCCTCTGTCACTCTCTCTGTGCTAGTCCTGTCTCCCTCTCAGTCTCTCTCTCCTCCTCTGGTCTCTCCCCTCTGTCACTCTCTCTGTGCTAGTCCTGTCTCCCTCTCAGTCTCTCTCCTCCGCTGGTCTCTCCTCTCTGTCACTCTCTCTGTGCTAGTCCTGTCTCCCTCTCAGTTTCTCTCCTCCTCTGGTCTCTCCTGTCACTCTCTCTCTGCTAGTCCTGTCTCCCTCTCAGTCTCTCTCTCCTCCTCTGGTCTCTCCTCTCTGTCACTCTCTCTGTGCTAGTCCTGTCTCCCTCTCAGTCTCTCTCTCCTCCTCTGGTCTCTCCTCTCTGTCACTCTCTCTGTGCTAGTCCTGTCTCCCTCTCAGTCTCTCTCTCCTCCTCTGGTCTCTCCTCTCTGTCACTCTCTCTGTTCTAGTCCTGTCTCCCTCTCAGTCTCTCTCTCCTCCTCTGGTCTCTCCTCTCTGTCACTCTCTCTCTGCTAGTCCTGTCTCCCTCTCAGTCTCTCTCTCCTCCTCTGGTCTCTCCTCTCTGTCACTCTCTCTGTGCTAGTCCTGTCTCCCTCTCAGTCTCTCTCTCCTCCTCTGGTCTCTCCTCTCTGTCACTCTCTCCGTGCTAGTCCTGTCTCCCTCTCAGTCTCTCTCCTCCTCTGGTCTCTCCCCTCTGTCACTATCTCTGTGCTAGTCCTGTCTCCCTCATGTCTCTGCCCCTCCCCTCTCTGACATCATCATTCTGGGCCCCTGAGGAGCTGTATGAGCTGCATAGCCTGGTATCTTCCCTACCTCCCTCTATTTATTCCCCTCAGTATTTTACCTCATCTCCCCTCCTGACTCTTTACTCTAGCTGTCTCTTACTCTCTCTATCTCTTTCTCTCCCCTTGTCACCTTCTCTGTCTCTCTTCCTTTTTTTTTCTTTTGGTCTGTCTCTAACTATCTCTAAATCTCTCCCAGTCTGTCTGTCCCTTCTCTTGTCCTTTTCTATGGGCCGCCAACAGCGATCACTGCATGCCTCAACTGCTCGGCTCACTTCACATGAATGTGAAAAAAAGAAATTGCCTAAATTAGTTATTTTACATCAATCTGAAGATGAGATAAGATGACCAATATGTAAATGTATTTGTAACCATCTAATTTAACGGAAGTGGCAAACCCAGGAGATAATGTCCTGATTCAGGATTAGTGATCATTTTGAGATTAGAAGGTGATTAATACGTTATGTGAATATTTTTTAACTAGCGAATTGCCCGTCAAAAAATGACGGCAATGAAATTATAAGGTAGCTAATGGTGTTTTGTGTGTACTACTGAAATTTGTAATACAATTAATAAATGAATATACTTTACGTATTTTGAAGCATTGTGTGGAAGAGCTGGCAATCTGTGTTGATGTTGCTGCAGCATTAGTGGTGTGGAGCTGCTGTGTAAGCGTGATGAATGTGTGCAGTGTAATAGTGTGCGTGCGCGAGACCAAACCGTTAGCATAGTGGTGTACTTGTGGGTAATGTGTAATGGCGGGTAATGTGTGGTATGCGTCTTAGCGGAATATCCGTAGGTCGTTTGTGGTGTTTTGCAGGTTTCTTGTGGTGTTTTGCGTGTTTAGAGTGCTGTAGCCTCGTTTTCGTTTTGTTCTGCGGCCATTTTTTCTCTTGCTTAGCGAATTTTGTAGTGTTCAAACTGTCTCGTATGTTGTTTGCGTTGCGAGGTAAAGTTTGCGAGGGTCGTAGTTGGTGTGGCGTGTTGTTTGCGTTGCGACATAAAGTTTGCGAGGGTCGCAGTTGCTGGCAAGGAGCGCCTTTGGCGCTCCATGCCAGCAACTGAAGCCCTCACCCGCAGCCCTCAGTACGCGAGTGAGCAACGGCAATTGTGAGCAACGGCTCTGGCAGGCTCGCCTGCTCATAACTACGGTATATATGTGATAGTTTTATTATACAAAGAGTGTGTATTTGTATCAATGCAGTGTTTTCATAGAAAATCATATATCTGTAAAAAAAAAAGAGGAGAGGGGAGGGGGGTAGAGAGGAGAGAAGGAGAATGAGAGGTGAGGGGATGAGAATGAGAGGGGGAGAGACGGGGGGGAGAGAGGAGAGAAGGAGAATGAGAGGGGAGGGGGATGAGAATGAGAGGGGGAGAGAAGGAGAGGGGAGGGGGAGAGAAGGAGAGGGGAGGGGGAGAGGAGAGAGGAGGGAGAGGAGAGAAGGGGGAGGGAAGGGGAAGGAGAGTGGAGGTAGCGGGGGAGGGGGAGAGAGAGCCAGAAGGGGATGGGGAAGCGAGAAGGAGAGGGGAGGGAGAGCGAGAAGGAGAGGGGAGAAGGGGGGAGAGAAGGGGAGGAGAGGGGGCAGAGAAGGGGGGAGAGAGGGGAGGGGGATGAGAATGAGAGGGGGAGAGAAGGAGAGGGGAGGGGGGGAGAGAAGGAGAATGAGAGGGGAGGGGGAAGAGAATGGGAGGGGAGAGAAGGAGAGGGGAGGGGGAGAGAAGGAGAGGGAAGGGGGAGAGAAGGAGAGGGGAGGGGGAGAGGAGAGAGGAGGGGGAGAGGAGGGAGAGGAGAGAGAAGGGACAGGAGAGAGAGGAGAGAAGGTGGAGGGGGAGGGAAGGGGAAGGAGAGTGGAGGTAGCGGGGGAGGGGGAGAGAGAGCGAGAAGGGGATGGGGGAGCGAGAAGGAGAGGGGAGGGAGAGCGAGAAGGAGAGGGGAGAAGGGGGGAGAGAAGGAGAGGAGAAGGGGCAGAGAAGGGAGAGGAGAGGGGGGAGAGAAGGGGAGGAGGGAGTGGGAGGGGGGAGAAGGAGGGAGAGGGGAAGAGAGAAGGGGAGGGAGGGGGAATGAGAAGGGGAGGGAGGGGGAATAAGAAGAGGAGGAGAGGGGGGAGAGAAGGGGAGGAGAGGGGGCAGAGAAGTGGAGGAGAGGGGGCAGAGAAGGGGAGGAGAGGGTGGGAGAGAACGGGAGGAGAGAAGGGGAGGAGAGGGGGCAGAGAAGGGGAGGAGAGGGGGCAGAGAAGGGGAGGAGAGGGTGGGAGAGAAGGGGAGGAGAGGGTCGGAGAGAATGGGAGGAGAGTGGGGAGAGAAGAAGAGGTAAGGGGAGTGAGAGAAAAGGAGAGGAGAAGAAAAGGGGGGGAGAGAAAGGGAGGAGAGAAGGGGAAGAGAGGGGGGAGAGAAGGGGCAGAGAAGTGGAGGAGATGGGGCAGAGAAGTGGAGGAGAGGGGGCAGAGAAGGGGAGGAGAGGGGGCAGAGAAGGGGAGGAGAGGGGGGAAGAGAGGGTGGGAGAGAAGGGGAGGTAGGGGGAATGAGAAGGGGAGGGAGGGGGAATGAGAAGGGGAGGGAGGGGGGGATAGGGGGAACAAAGGGGGAGAGAAGGGGAGGAGAGGGGGCAGAGAAGGGGAGGGAGGGGGGAATGAGAAGGGGAGGGAGGGGGAATGAGAAGGGGAGGCAGGGGGATAGGGGGAACAAAGGGGGAGAGAGGGGGCAGAGAAGGGGGGGAGAGAAGGGGAGGAGATGGGGGAGAGAAGAAGAGGGAGGGGGAATGAGGGGAGGGAGAGGAGAAGAAAAGGGAGGGAGAAGGGGAGGAGAGAAGGGGCAGAGAGGGGGAGAAGGAGTGTGGAGGTTGGTAGAAGGAGTGTGGGGGGAGATAGATGGGATAGAGGAGGGTGAGAAGATAGGGAGATATGAGTTGGGTTAGGAGGATTTAAGGTAAAAAGAGAAGAAGTGAGAGGGGTAAAAGTCAGAAAGGGAGAGGGTAGTGTGAGGAGAGTGGGCCAAGATATAGGGTGAAAGACAGGGGCGGGGCTATCGCCGGTGCAGCCCTTTATCTCCTGGGGGCCCCAGTCTCAGCCTCCCCCCAGGCCATATCCCGACAGCTCTCGGTCCCCTGACCTCCTCCCCCATCCTGAGGGCATCCTGCCTGCTGCCTGTCTTCCACAGTGCAAACAGGACCCCTGGGGGAGGAGCCAGGCTCAGAGGGAGACACACACACACCAGGGATGGAGGGAGGGTCAGACACAGGGAACGGAAGCACACTCACACAACTTTGCGAGGGCCTCAGTTGCTGGCGAAGGCGCTCCACGCTATGCGAGGGCCGCGGGCTCGCGCTGCCGTGGCTCGCGCAGAGGGCGTCAGTTGGCATGAAGACATCATCACATCACATCACATATATAGTTGTGAGCGTACGGGCCGTTGCGAGCCCGCAAGCGTGAGCAACGGCCCGAACGCTCACAACTATATATGTGATGACGTCTCTGTCAGAGATGCATTTCTATGTTTTTATATGTTACCTCAAAAAATATCTGACCACTTATCAGCATCCAACCCAACTTCTAGGTCCCTTTTCCAAGGTTCTATGAATTGTATCTTGATATATGAGTGTATTTGTGTGCTAATGAAATAAATGAATGAAATTATTACTTTAGTGCATAGACACAAAAGGCGTGGTCTTTGATAATGTGTTATTCGCAATTATAATTCTGGACTAGCGACTTGCCCGTCAAAAATGACGGGGCAATAACATTTTATGGCATGGCAATGCTGTTTGACACACAATATAAAGCTTTTTCTACTCTGAGGACCTTCGGCTATTATTGCGAGCCTCACGCTGAGCGCCATAGCGAGCTGCTCCTCTCGTTTACTTTTGGTCCTATGAGCACCTTCGGCTCTCATGACAAAGACATATATATATGTCAATTTTTTTGTATAATTATTAATGAATTACTTCAGAAATGAATATATTTTACCTATTTGTAATTGATATATCCAGCAATCAATAGCCTGAAGAACTAAGTATCTATTTTTATTTTCCTGCAGCATACAATGTACAGTTGGTCTGTTGCTGCTCTGAGAAGAAAGTGTCATTAATGTCCCAGCTGTGCATTAGAAATAAGATACGTGCTTGAGGGCAAACCGTTGCTTTAGTTGTGTAAGTCGCCATTTTAGATTCGTAATGTGGTAGTGTTGTAAAATGGTGTTGTTTGTCTTTGTGCTACGCGGGTCGCTAGCATTTTCTGTGCTACCTAAGTGTGTATTTTTGTACCTCGTACGTCCCTTGCAAAAGCCGTACGTGCCTGGGAGTGTTTTTTGCGCATTTCGTGGTTGTGTAGCCTCGTTTTAATTTTTTTCGTCCAACATTTTTTTCCTCACTTAGGCGATTTTACATTTTCTAAACTCGTTAAATTGGACTTTAATTAGCGTGCAACCTTACTGGCAGATGTCATGGCTGTACCCCATGCTCTGTGTGGTTTTTATTTTTTGTATTTTGAATTGTTTTGTGTTGTTTTTGAATGTACGCATTTCGGCAGTTAACCTTGTATTTTTATGACCTCGTATTTTTTTTCTAAGTGCTGCTCGTTGTAATTAAAAGTCGAACGTCCTTGTCAGTGTTTTCTGCGCCGCAGAGGTTCCGGCTGTCCCCACGTGCTGTGTGTGATGTATTGGTAATTTTTTTTTAAATCTTCATTGTTTTTTGTGTTCTTTGCTTGTAAGCGTTTCGGCTGTTAAGTTCGTATTTTTGTGACCTCGTTTTTTTTTTTCTAAGTCCCTTGTAACGTATTTTCTTTTGTGAAAGTCCGTATTTCCTCTTTACGCGTAAGTGTTTTTTTTTCTAATCCCGTGGGCCATATTTTTTTCGGATTTCCGCTGCGTGTTTTTTTTTGCAAAGTCGCGCTTTTCTGGGGTTTATTTTATCCCGGGAGTGAGGCGACATAGAGCCTCCACTGCTGCAAATGCGGGCCCTTCGCTTTGCGAGGGTCCGCATTTGCGGCCTGCAATGAGCCAAAGGGAGAACTGCCTGCTTGGCATATAAGTAAATCTGTGAAACATAGGGCTGTGTTAAATTTGGCAAATTGATAGTTACTGAAGCCCGTAAAGGAGCCCACAAAAGTTACAGCTATTAAATTGGCCTCTTTTAGCTACCCACAAACAATCTGCGGGTTATAGGCTGAAAAACATCTGCGTTTGCCAAAATTGCAACTCCAACCCAGCTAAGCCTTTAATCATTCAACCCGTAAATGTTACAATCGCAAATCGATATTAAATTGCTACAATTCCTTAAATCCGCAATTGTTGTCACACCCGTAAATGGCAAATGTAGCCACAAATCCTATGGATACTAGAGAGGACCCGCAAGGGGGTTCAACTCCTGTCCGTAGCACTGTAAAAGCAAAAATAAACACACTACTGTATTTTAAATTACAGGGAAAGTGATGAAAAGTGTTAAAATTCTTAGCACAACACTCTCAAGTATGCAAATCTGCAATAAAAAAAAATTAAGTTTAATTTCCGTGTTATGTCGATCCCGGCAATCATTTTGTTAATTGTTAGTTGATTCTTTCATATTGCATTATTTTTGGAATGCGGGCTCCATCGCAACTTGGACTTCAAAACCGTAAGTGATTGAAATTTAACCTCTGTGTTTTAGTGACGTAATGATGATGGTCTCTTTTACTACTGGCTCCATCTAAACCCATAACTACGGGTTTGACTAATTTATCATGTTGACGGATTTGGATTTCGTCCATGTCTTTGCAGCCTTTTCTAATTTAATCGCTCTGTAATTCCTACAAATTTCTAAAATTAGAAATGGAATTTAATAGGGCCCTATATGTAGCTCTTATGGGCCTGATCTTGATCAATTAAGCAAGACCTGTAGCTTGCTGCTTAGACAGAGCCAAACCCTTAAGTTGCACCTTAGACAGAGCCAATAGTAAATGAGACCGTCATCATGATGTCAATAAAACATGGAGTTTAAACTACAAATCATTAGTGTTTAGAAGTACAATTTGTGATCTGCCTCACAATACAAAAATGTTGAAATGTATAAAAATCAATACATTTCCTTGTCTAGTGCATGCGGGTTCCATGATATGTATTAACCCATTTATTGCCTGGATCGATAAAAAACAGAAATAAAACTTTTAAAGAAAATATTGCGATCTTGAGACTGTTGTGCAATTAATTAAGACATTAGATCACTTTCCCTGTCTTTTAAAGTACAGTGATGTGTTTATATTTGCTTCTGCAGTGTTAAGAACAGGTGTTTAACCCCCTTGCAAGTTCTATCTTGTACTCATAATATTTTTTTCTACATTTGCTATTTTCAGGTTTGAAAGCAGTTGCGAGCTTGGGGAATTGTAGCAATTTAATATGGGTTTGCGATTTTAGCACTTGTAACATTTGTAGGCTTAAAAGGCTTAGCTGGGTTGGAGTTATGATTTTTGCAGCCTGTAGTGATTTTCAGCCCGTAGCTCGCAAACAGATTGCGAGTAGCTAAAAGTGGCCAATTTAATATCAGAAACTTTTGCAGGCTATATTACGGCTACAAGTTGAATAATTTAATGAGTCCCATAGTGTATTGAATATGAGTTTAGACTAAGATGTATTTTGAAGATGCCATAGCTCACTCAACAGTTGTGATGTCACTACACCTGCTGCTGACATCACAGAAGCTTGAAGATAAATAATTCCATGGTTGTCACAGAGACTGAGTAACACAGCTGCTCTGTCTCACCTGAGTCGGCAGTTACCAGAAGACAGTGAGTGGCTGGTGGCTTTCCAGTTGTGACACATTCTCTTTAGGTTGAAGACCAGTGTTGGAGAACATCTAGTCCCACTAGAAGACACTGTATTCTGTAAGGCTTAAGCTTTCAGACGTCTGACACAAAGTGCACTGTCACCATGGCTGATCTGTCTGGACCTGAAAAGGTCAATGAGTTGGGTTTAAAGACTGAAAATATTACACCAGAAGAGACATTATCAGGAGAGGATGATGCCTATGACACTAAGATAAAGGCCTTCTGTAGGTCACATAAGTGTCTTCATGCAATCCTAAATGAAGAGGATGATCCAGAACTGTGTTTCTGGTCAAGAGTTTTTTTTTTCTATAAGGGAGTCTTCAGAAGACAACTATGAAGAAAGCAGTGATGATGAATTTTTGCCCTTAGAGACACCAACAACTGAAATAAAAGATGACAATTTAGACCAAAGTTCCAGTGAAGAAGATTCATCAGAAGACATTATCGCTCGTACTATTAAAGAGGTTTTTGGCTCAGAGGAGGATGATGACGAACTTGTAGTAATCTCTCCTACTAATACCGCAAACCTTGAGGAAGACTCTAAAATTAGTAATGGGATTATTGATGATAATTCCAGAAAAAGGAAAAGAAGTCTTATAACCATTACTCCAGAGGAAGACTCAGCAAAACCGAAAAAACAATCTGAGAAGTCTCCAAATTCCCCTCCTAAGAAAGCACTAACAGTCGCCCAAAAATATGCAGTAGTGCCTTTCAAAAAGAGGAAGATTCACCCTGAGTGGCTAGACTTAAGAATACAACTGCAGTATTATACAATGGTCAATGTACCAATTATTTATATATTATGTTAAACATTTTATATTATTCACATATATAAGTATATATTTTTATAATAAATAAGTTATTTAAATTAATTGTCTTGCATCTATTCTTTATATTTTTATATTTATCTATTGGCTACTTTTCTTAAATTGATCCTTATAGGGAACCAACATAAAAGTAAAATGAAGGTATCTGATTGCAGATAAAATGACTGAACTAATTCAGGGGCTTTATTAGAGACACTAGTGTTTTATTTGTATTACCTGTGCTTTAGGTGTCAAATCTCCCATAATAAGTTATTTACAAAAATGTATTGTCCTTTAAACTCATCTCTGCCAGTGCAAACAACATAGCTGTCAAGAACAGCTGAAATGCAGACACTTCTGGTAACTAAAGGGTTAATATATGGAATTATTAAACACTCTTCTTCAACTAATATATAATTGTAGTGCATTATTGCCCATTTACTTTAGATGTACTTTTTACAAATTATTGTTACTATAAAAACTATGCAGTCACTACCTCTTATTTTAGCATCATATCTATAAATAAATAACGGAATATTCTGATAAATAATATGGCGCTTTATACTGGTATTACCCTAAATACCCAACAAATAACATGCAGAAATCTGAACTAAGTAACAGTCATTATGGGTCCAAACCAGAATCCACAACACAATCTCTGGAGATAGTAAACTCAGAAGAAACAAAATGAGAAAGAACACCTTCTTATTTGTACTAGTAGATAATATCTCCCAAGGGTTATAATGTGTACATCACTTGTATTGAATATAGATAAACAAGATTACATCTGTAGAAATAGAACTTATCTCTTATTTAGACAAATTATAAGACATTTCTTGCCCAAAAATAATTAAAAACCGGTAATTAAAATAGTAAATATACACAAAAACAAATCTGCTGCCTAATATCGGATACTGACATCACATGAAGACGCTTGTTATTATGGGAATGTTCCCAACAAATATCCCTTAGGAATTATGGTACCTCTTAGAATATCCAAAGAGAATGTAAAATGGGGGAAACAAGTATTTGATCCCCTGCTGATTTTGAACATTTGTCCACTGACAAAGAAATGATCAGTTTATAATCTTAATGGTAGGTGTATTTTAACAGTGAGAGACAGAATAACAAAAAAACCAACAAACAGGAAAAACGCATGTCAAAAAAGTTATAAATTAATTTACAGGTCAGTGAGGGAAATAAGTATTTGATCCCCTATCAATCAGCAATATTTCTGGCTTCCCGCAGCCAGGGTATTGAAAGTGGGTCGTGGATGGGTATTCCAGCATGACAATGACCCAAAAACACACAGCCAAGGCAACAAAGGAGTGGCTCAAGAAGAACCACATTAAGGTCCTGGTGTGGCCTAGCCAACCTCCAGACCTTAATCCCATAGAAAATCCGTGAAGGGAGCTGAAGGTTCGAGTTGCCAAACATCAGCCTCGAAACCTTAATAACTTGGAGAGGATCTGCAAAGAGGAGTCGGACAAAATCCCTCCTGAGGTGTGTGCAAACCTGGTGGCAAACTGCAAGAAACGTCTGACCTCTGTGATTGCCAACAAGGGTTTTGCCACCAAGTCAAAGGGGTCAAATACTTTTTTCTCTCATTGACCTGCAAATCTATTTTTTTTGTTATTCTGTCTCTCATTGTTACCATTAAAATTATAGACTGATCATTTCTTTGTCAGTGGACAAACGTTCAAAATCAGCCGGGATCAAATACTCCCCCCCCCCCACCCACTGTACTACATGTACATCAAACCCATGCATGAGTATAGTGCAGTAAAATCAATATATTTTCATAATGAAGGTAGAGGAAGGAGTAATAAAGTGATGTAGTTGGATAGCAAAAATATTAGTAATCGGGTCTATATATATGTAAAATCTAAAATCCCAAATTTGTACCACAATTATTTGGCTCAAAAGCTGTAAAAGAACTGCAGAGTATCAAAGTTGGCATAAGGATTGTTGTAGTTTAGTCTTTCAGTTGTGTCCAACTCTCCATGACCCCATGGACTGCAGCACATCATGTCTCTAGTTGTGTCTCTAAAAAAGGTTTTCTTGGTAAAAATACTGGAGTGAATTGCCAGTTCCTTCTCCTGTCTCACATTAGTTTCATGAGCCTAAATAGGAAATGTATGCACAATAATAGGACACTGATTATTGGGTTTAAATAATATGGCAGCCCAAATGTTCTAATAACCACTTATCCTGCAGTAATATAGATCAATGCTGCTTAATACAAGAATATCCACTTTTTAATGAAGTTATTCCTTGTTTTATTTCCAGTGTTTTCCCTACTTTCCAACCTGTGCTTGTTTTGTCTCCATAATTTACTGTTATCTAAATTATATATCTGGTAACTCTGCAGCTTGCAGAAAATATAAATACTCTGAACATGGAATAAGAAGAGAACAAGCACAGATACTCTCAGTTGTGTAGTATGTAAAACAACACCATTTACTCACAATGCCATGTTTGTGTGTTCCACACATCTGAATGGGTGTGTTCTGCTAATTATTAGTATTTATTTCAGAATGGAAGGAGGAGGGTGGGAGGCTAAGGGGGCTGGATAAAGATAAGATATCAGAATTGGACACCTTCCTCATCCCTCCTACTAGTTCATTAGAGGCAGATTGCTTGCCCTGCTCTGTAAGTGCCGCCTTGTGCCTTGGAAAGGAAACATGACAATAATGACAGCTTCTATACACCAACAGAGTCTACTAAAATAAAGATTTTCTCTGAGAATCATGTTATACCCATGGATTACAGAGCTGCCAACAGGGGCATAGGAAAAGGGGGTGAAGGGGGAAAATCTCCACATACATTATGATGAGCAGGACTGGGTTCTCTTTCTTTTTTCCCCTATCTTTTAAGCTATTTTTTTACACACTCTCTGTCACTGTCTCTGTGCTAGTCCTGTCTCCCTCTCAGTCTCTCTCTCCTCCTCCTCTGGTCTCTCCTATATGTCACTCTCTCTGTGCTAGTTCTGTCTCCCCTCTGTCACTCTCTCCTCCTCTGGTCTCTCCCCTCTGTCACTCTCTCTGTGCTAGTTCTGTCTCCCCTCTGTCACTCTCTCCTCCTCTGGTCTCTCCCCTCTGTCACTCTCTCTGTGCTAGTTCTGTCTCCCTCTCAGTCTCTCTCTCCTCCTCGGGTCTCTCCCCTCTGTCACTCTCTCTGTGCTAGTCCTGTCTCCCTCTCAGTCTCTCTCTCCTCCTCTAGTCACTCCCCTCTGTCACTCTCTCTGTGCTAGTTCTGTCTCCCTCTCAGTCTCTCTCTCCTCCTCGGGTCTCTCCCCTCTGTCACTCTCTCTGTGCTAGTCCTGTCTCCCTCTCAGTCTCTCTCTCCTCCTCTGGTCTCTCCCCTCTGTCACTCTCTCTGTGCTAGTCCTGTCTCCCCCTCAGTCTCTTTCTCCTCCTCTGGTCTCTCCCCTCTGTGACTCTCTCTGTGCTAGTCTTGTCTCCCTCTCAGTATCTCTCTCCTCCTCTGGTCTCTCTCCTCTGTCACTCTCTCTGTGCTAGTCCTGTCTCCCTCTCAGTCTCTCTCTCCTCCTCTGGTCTCTCCCCTCTGTCATTCTCTCTGTGCTTGTCCTGTCTCCCTCTCAGTCTCTCTCTCCCCCTCTGGTCTCTCCCCTCTGTCACTCTCTCTGTGCTAGTCCTGTCTCCCCCTCAGTCTCTCTCTCCTCCTCTGGTCTCTCCCCTCTGTCACTCTCTCTGTTCTAGTCCTTTCTCCCTCTCAGTCTCTCTCCTTCCCTCTGGCCTCTCCTCTCTGTCACTCTCTCTGTGCTAGCCCTGTCTCCCTCTCAGTCTCTCTCCTCCTCTGGTCTCTCCCCTCCTTCACTCTCTCTGTGCTAGTCCTGTCTCCCTCTCAGTCTCTCTCTCCTCCTCTGGTCTCTCCCCTCTGTCACTCTCTCTGTGCTAGTCCTGTCTCCCTCTCAGTCTCTCTCTCCTCCTCTGGTCTCTCCCCTCTGTCACTCTCTCTGTGCTAGTCCTGTCTCCCTCTCAGTCTCTCTCTCTCCTCTGGTCTCTCCCCTCTGTCACTCTCTCTGTGCTAGTCCTGTCTCCCCCTCAGTCTCTCTCTCCTCCTCTGGTCTCTCCCCTCTGTCACTCTCTCTGTGCTAGTCTTGTTTCCCTCTCAGTCTCTCTCTCCTCCTCTGGTCTCTCCCCTCTGTCACTCTCTCTGTTCTAGTCCTTTCTCCCTCTCAGTCTCTCTCCTCCCCTCTGGCCTCTCCTCTCTGTCACTCTCTCTGTGCTAGCCCTGTCTCCCTCTCAGTCTCTCTCTCCTCCTCTGGTCTCTCCCCTCTGTCACTCTCTCTGTGCTTGTCCTGTCTCTCTCTCAGTCTCTCTCTCCCCCTCTGGTCTCTCCCCTCTGTCACTCTCTCTGTGCTAGTCTTGTCTCCCTCTCAGTCTCTCTCTCCTCCTCTGGTCTCTCCCCTCTGTCACTCTCTCTGTGCTAGTCCTTTCTCCCTCTCAGTCTCTCTCCCCCCCTCTGGCCTCTCCTCTCTGTCACACTCTCTGTGCTAGTCCTGTCTCCCTCTCATTCTCTCTCCTCCTCTGGTCTCTCCCCTCTGTCACTCTCTCCGTGCTAGTCCTGTCTCCCTCTCAGTCTCTCTCTCTCCCCTTTGTCACTCTCTCTGTGCTAGTCCTGTCTTCCTCTCAGTCTCTCTCTCCTCCTCTGGTCTCTCCCCTCTGTCACTCTCTCTGTGCTAGTCCTGTCTCCCTCTCAGTCTCTTTCTCCTCCTGTGGTCTCTCCCCTCTGTCACTCTCTATGTGCTAGCCCTGTTTCCCTCTCAGTCTCTCTCTCCTCCTCTGGTCTCCCCTCTGTCACTCTCTCTGTGCTAGTCCTTTCTCCCTCTCAGTCTCTCTCCCCCCCTCTGGCCTCTCCTCTCTGTCACACTCTCTGTGCTAGTCCTGTCTCCCTCTCAGTCTCTCTCCTCCTCTGGTCTCTCCCCTCTGTCACTCTCTCCGTGCTAGTCCTGTCTCCCTCTCAGTCTCTCTCTCTCCCCTTTGTCACTCTCTCTGTGCTAGTCCTGTCTTCCTCTCAGTCTCTCTCTCCTCCTCTGGTCTCTCCCCTCTGTCACTCTCTCTGTGCTAGTCCTGTCTCCCTCTCAGTCTTTCTCCTCCTGTGGTCTCTCCCCTCTGTCACTCTCTATGTGCTAGTCCTGTCTCCCTCTCAGTCTCTCTCTCTCCCTCTGGTTTCTCCTCTCTGTCACTCTCTCCGTGCTAGTCCTGTCTCCCTCTCAGTCTCTCTCTCACCCTCTGTCACTCTCTATGTGCTAGTCCTGTCTCCCTCTCAGTCTCTCTCTCCTCCTCTGGTCTCTCCTCTCTGTCACTCTCTCTGTGCTAGTCCTGTCTCCCTCTCAGTCTCTCTCTCCCCCTCTGGTCTCTCCCCTCTGTCACTCTCTCTGTGCTAGTCCTTTCTCCCTCTCAGTCTCTCTCCCCCCCTCTGGCCTCTCCTCTCTGTCACACTCTCTGTGCTAGTCCTGTCTCCCTCTCAGTCTCTCTCCTCCTCTTGTTTCTCCCCTCTTACACTCTCTCCGTGCTAGTCCTGTCTCCCTCTCAGTCTCTCTCTCTCCCCTTTGTCACTCTCTCTGTGCTAGTCCTGTCTTCCTCTCAGTCTCTCTCTCCTCCTCTGGTCTCTCCCCTCTGTCACTCTCTCTGTGCTAGTCCTGTCTCCCTCTCAGTCTCTTTCTCCTCCTCTAGTCTCTCCCCTCTGTCACTCTCTATGTGCTAGTCCTGTCTCCCTCTCAGTCTCTCTCTCTCCTCCTCTGGTCTCTCCTCTCTGTCACTCTCTCTGTGCTAGTCCTGTCTCCCTCTCAGTCTCTCTCCTCCTCTGGTCTCTCCTCTCTGTCACTCTCTCTGTGCTAGTCCTGTTTCCCTCTCTGTCTCTCTCTCACCCTCTGTCACTCTCTATGTGCTAGTCCTGTCTCCCTCTCAGTCTCTCTCTCCTCCTCTGGTCTCTCCTCTCTGTCACTCTCTCTGTGCTAGTCCTGTCTCCCTCTCAGTCTCTCTCTCCTCCTCTGGTCTCTCCTCTCTGTCTCTCTCTCTCTGTGCTAGTCCTGTCTCCCTCTCAGTCTCTCTCTCCTCCTCTGGTCTCTCTCCTCTGTCACTCTCTCTGTGCTAGTCCTGTCTTCCTCTCAGTCTCTCCCCTCTGTCACTCTCTATGTGCTAGTCCTGTCTCCCTCTCAGTCTCTCTCCCCCCCCCTCTGGCCTCTCCTCTCTGTCACACTCTCTGTGCTAGTCCTGTCTCCCTCTCATTCTCTCTCCTCCTCTGGTCTCTCCCCTCTGTCACTCTCTCCGTGCTAGTCCTGTCTCCCTCTCAGTCTCTCTCTCTCCCCTTTGTCACTCTCTCTGTGCTAGTCCTGTCTTCCTCTCAGTCTCTCTCTCCTCCTCTGGTCTCTCCCCTCTGTCACTCTCTCTGTGCTAGTCCTGTCTCCCTCTCAGTCTCTTTCTCCTCCTGTGGTCTCTCCCCTCTGTCACTCTCTATGTGCTAGCCCTGTTTCCCTCTCAGTCTCTCTCTCCTCCTCTGGTCTCCCCTCTGTCACTCTCTCTGTGCTAGTCCTTTCTCCCTCTCAGTCTCTCTCCCCCCCTCTGGCCTCTCCTCTCTGTCACACTCTCTGTGCTAGTCCTGTCTCCCTCTCAGTCTCTCTCCTCCTCTGGTCTCTCCCCTCTGTCACTCTCTCCGTGCTAGTCCTGTCTCCCTCTCAGTCTCTCTCTCTCCCCTTTGTCACTCTCTCTGTGCTAGTCCTGTCTTCCTCTCAGTCTCTCTCTCCTCCTCTGGTCTCTCCCCTCTGTCACTCTCTCTGTGCTAGTCCTTTCTCCCTCTCAGTCTCTCTCCCCCCCTCTGGCCTCTCCTCTCTGTCACACTCTCTGTGCTAGTCCTGTCTCCCTCTCAGTCTCTCTCCTCCTCTGGTCTCTCCCCTCTGTCACTCTCTCCGTGCTAGTCCTGTCTCCCTCTCAGTCTCTCTCTCTCCCCTTTGTCACTCTCTCTGTGCTAGTCCTGTCTTCCTCTCAGTCTCTCTCTCCTCCTCTGGTCTCTCCCCTCTGTCACTCTCTCTGTGCTAGTCCTGTCTCCCTCTCAGTCTTTCTCCTCCTGTGGTCTCTCCCCTCTGTCACTCTCTATGTGCTAGTCCTGTCTCCCTCTCAGTCTCTCTCTCTCCCTCTGGTTTCTCCTCTCTGTCACTCTCTCCGTGCTAGTCCTGTCTCCCTCTCAGTCTCTCTCTCACCCTCTGTCACTCTCTATGTGCTAGTCCTGTCTCCCTCTCAGTCTCTCTCTCCTCCTCTGGTCTCTCCTCTCTGTCACTCTCTCTGTGCTAGTCCTGTCTCCCTCTCAGTCTCTCTCTCCCCCTCTGGTCTCTCCCCTCTGTCACTCTCTCTGTGCTAGTCCTTTCTCCCTCTCAGTCTCTCTCCCCCCCTCTGGCCTCTCCTCTCTGTCACACTCTCTGTGCTAGTCCTGTCTCCCTCTCAGTCTCTCTCCTCCTCTGGTCTCTCCCCTCTTACACTCTCTCCGTGCTAGTCCTGTCTCCCTCTCAGTCTCTCTCTCTCCCCTTTGTCACTCTCTCTGTGCTAGTCCTGTCTTCCTCTCAGTCTCTCTCTCCTCCTCTGGTCTCTCCCCTCTGTCACTCTCTCTGTGCTAGTCCTGTCTCCCTCTCAGTCTCTTTCTCCTCCTCTAGTCTCTCCCCTCTGTCACTCTCTATGTGCTAGTCCTGTCTCCCTCTCAGTCTCTCTCTCTCCTCCTCTGGTCTCTCCTCTCTGTCACTCTCTCTGTGCTAGTCCTGTCTCCCTCTCAGTCTCTCTCCTCCTCTGGTCTCTCCTCTCTGTCACTCTCTCTGTGCTAGTCCTGTTTCCCTCTCTGTCTCTCTCTCACCCTCTGTCACTCTCTATGTGCTAGTCCTGTCTCCCTCTCAGTCTCTCTCTCCTCCTCTGGTCTCTCCTCTCTGTCACTCTCTCTGTGCTAGTCCTGTCTCCCTCTCAGTCTCTCTCTCCTCCTCTGGTCTCTCCTCTCTGTCTCTCTCTCTCTGTGCTAGTCCTGTCTCCCTCTCAGTCTCTCTCTCCTCCTCTGGTCTCTCTCCTCTGTCACTCTCTCTGTGCTAGTCCTGTCTCCCTCTCAGTTTCTCTCCTCCTCTGGTCTCTCCTCTCTGTCACTCTCTCTGTGCTAGTCCTGTCTCCCTCTCAGTCTCTCTCCTCCTCTGGTCTCTCCTCTCTGTCACTCTCTCTGTGCTAGTCCTGTCTCCCTCATGTCTCTGCCCCTCCCCTCTCTGACATCATCACTCTGGGCCCCTGAGGAGCTGTATGAGCTGCATAGCCTGGTATCTTCCCTACCTCCCTCTAATTATTCCCCTCAGTATTTTACCTCATCTCCCCTCCTGACTCTTTACTCTAGCTGTCTCTTACTCTCTCTATCTCTTTCTCTCCCCTTGTCACCTTCTCTGTCTCTCTTCCATTTGTTTTCTTTTGGTCTGTCTCTAACTATCTCTAAATCTCTCCCAGTCTGTCTGTCCCTTCTCTTGTCCTTTTCTATGGGCCGCCAACAGCGATCACTGCATGCCTCAACTGCTCGGCTCACTTCATATGAATGTGAAAAAAAGAAATTGCCTAAATTAGTTATTTTACCTCAATCTGAAGATGAGATAAGATGACCAATATGTAAATGTATTTGTAACCATCTAATTTAACGGAAGTGTCAAACCCAGGAAATAATGTCCTGATTCAGGATTAGTGATCATTTTGAGATTAGAAGGTGATTAAAACGTTCTGTGAATATATTTTAATGATGTCTCTGTCACAGATGCATTTCTATGTCCTTATATGTTACCTCAAAAAATATCTGACCACTTATCAGCATCCAACCCAACTTCTAGGTCCCTTTTCCAAGGTTCTATGAATTGCATCTTGATATATGAGTGTGTTATGGATTAGGATCAGTACAAAATGCATAACTGTATTCGTGCACCTACTTATAAATCTTATCTTTGCAGTATTATCGTATAACCAAGTTTTACTAATAAATGCTGAATCATTGGGAGACTCTAAAATGGAAGATTTGTCACTCCCCTTAATACAAGATGTAGGAAGCACTATTTCCGGTCTGTTAAGGATGACGAGTCTTAACACAGACTCTGAGCACGTGGAGGAGAACGCCATCTTTCCTTTGTCCTAAACTTCTGACCAATAGGAGGAAGACTCATCCCCCTGTGGGATGACACCTAGAGACTCCTTAATGTTTTAACCCAATGTCTGATCAAGGTCTCATAAAAGCGGACACTTCAGAACCAATGAATTACTGAATAAACCTGATGTTTTGCTTAATTGTAACTTTTTATCTGATTACTAAAAACTATATAAATGACGGCTGACGTAATAAAACTAGAAGAGAGAAAGCTGTATACCAGAACTCTGTGTTGGTGTATTATTTCTCTAAGGTGTGCACACTATATAAATATTGGTAATTTGGCCAGTGAAAGATATTTCTGAAAAATACTTTGTTATTTACCAAAACAAGTGTATTTGTGTGCTAATGAAATAAATGAATGAAAGGCGTGGTCTTTGATAATGTGTTATTGGCAATTATAATTCTGGACTAGCGACTTGCCCGTCAAAAATGATGGGGCAATAACATTTTAAGGCATGGCAATGCTGTTTGACACACAATATAAAGCTTTTTCTACTCTGAGGACCTTCGGTTATTATTGCAAGCCTCACGCTGAGCGCCATAGCGAGCTGCTCCTCTCGTTTACTTTTGGTCCTATGAGCACCTTCGGCTCTCATGACAAAGACATATATATATGTCAATTTTTTTAGTATAATTATTAATTATTACTTCATAAATGAATATATTTTACCTATTTGTAATTGACATATCCAGCAATCAATAGCCTGAAGAACTAAGTATCTATTTTTATTTTCCTGCAGCATACAATGTACAGTTGGCCTGTTGCTGCTCTGAGAAGAAAGTGTCATTAATGTCCCAGCTGTGCATCAGAAATAAGATACGTGATTGAGGGCAAACCGTTTCTTTAGTTGTGTAAGTCGCCATTTTAGATTTGTAATGTGGTAGTGTAGTAAAATGGTGTTGTTTGTCTATGTGCTACGCGGGTCGCGAGCATTTTCTGTGCTACCTAAGTGTGTATTTTTGTACCTCGTACGTCCCTTGCAAAAGCCGTACGTGCCTGGGAGTGTTTTTTGCGCATTTCGTGGTTGTGTAGCCTCGTTTTAATTTTTTTCGTCCGACATTTTTTTCCTCACTTAGGCGATTTTATATTTTCTAAACTCGTTAAATTGGACTTTAATTAGCGTGCAACCTTACTGGCAGATGTCATGGCTGTCCCCCCATGCTCTGTGTGGTTTTTATTTTTTGTATTTTGAATTGTTTTGTGTTGTTTTTGAATGTATGCATTTCGGCCGTTAACCTTGTATTTTTATGACCTCGTATTTTTTTTCTGAGTGCCGCTCGTTGTAATTAAAAGTCGAACCTCCTTGTCAGTGTTTTCTGTCCCCACGTGCTGTGTGTGATGTTTTGGTAATTTTTTTTAAAATCTTCATTGTTTTTTGTGTTCTTTGCTTGTAAGCGTTTCGGCTGTTAAGTTCGTATTTTTGTGACCTCGTATTTTTTTTTCTAAGTCCCTTGGGTCGTATTTTCTTTTGTGAAAGTCCGTATTTACTCTTTACGTGTAAGTGTTTTTTTTCTAAGTCCCGTGGGTCATAATTTTTTCGAATTTCCGTGGCGTGTTTTTTTTGGCAAAGTCGCGCTTTTCTGGGGTTTATTTTATCCCGGGAGTGAGGCGACATAGAGCCTCCACTGCTGCAAATGCGGGCCCCTCGCTTTGCGAGGGTCCGCATTTGCGGCCTGCAATGAGCCAAAGGGAGAACTGCCTGCTTGGCATATAAGTAAATCTGTGAAACATAGGGCTGTATTAAATTTGGCAAATTGGTAGTTACTGAAGCCCGTAAAGGAGCCCACAAAAGTTACAGCTATTAAATTGGCATCTTTTAGCTACCCGCAAACAATCTGCGGGTTATAGGCTGAAAAACATCTGCGTTTGCCAAAATTGCAACTCCAACCCAGCTAAGCCTTTAATCATTCAACCCGTAAATGTTACAATCGCAAATCGATATTAAATTGCTACAATTCCTTAAATCCGCAATTGTTGTCACACTCGTAAATGGCAAATGTAGCCAAAAATCCTATGGGTACTAGAGAGGACCCGCAACGGGGTTAAACTCCTGTCCGTAGCACTGTAAAATCAAAAATAAACACACTACTGTATTTTAAATTAAAGGGAAAGTGATGAAAAGTGTTAAAATGCTTAGCACAACACTCTCAAGTATGCAAATCTGCAATAAAAAATAAATGTAAGTTTAATTTCCGTGTTATGTCGATCCCGGCAATCATTTTGTTAATTGTTGGTTGATTCTTTCATATTGCATTATTTTTGGAATGCGGGCTCCATCGCAACTTGGACTTCAAAACCGTAAGTGATTGAAATTTAACCTCTGTGTTTTAGTGACGTAATGATGATGGTCTCTTTTACTACTGGCTCCATCTAAACCCATAACTACGGGTTTGACTAATTTATCATGTTGACGGATTTGGATTTCGTCCATGTCTTTGCGGCCTTTTCTAATTTAATCGCTCTGTAATTCCTACAAATTTCAAAAATTAGAAATGGAATTTAATATGGCCCTATATGTAGCTCTTATGGGCCTGATCTTGATCAATTAAGCAAGACCTGTAGCTTACTGCTTAGACAGAGCCAAACCCTTAAGTTGCACCTTAGACAGAGCCAATAGTAAATGAGACCGTCATCATGATGTCAATAAAACATGGAGTTTAAACTACAAATCATTAGTGTTTAGAAGTACAATTTGTGATCTGCTTTACAATACAAAAATGTTGAAATGTATAAAAATCAATACATTTCCTTGTCTAGTGCATGCGGGTTCCATGATATGTATTAACCCATTTATTGTCTGGATCGATAAAAAACAGAAATAAAACTTTAAAGAAAATATTGCGATCTTGAGACTGTTGTGCAATTAATTAAGACATTAGATCACTTTTCCTATATTTTAAAGTACAGTGGTGTCTTTATATTTGCTTCTGCAGTGTTAAGAACAGGTGTTTAACCCCCTTGCAAGTTCTATCTTTTACTCATAATATTTTTTGCTACATTTGCTATTTTCGGGTTTGAAAGCAGTTGCGAGATTGCCTATATTAAGGGCTACAAGTTGAATAATTTAATAAATCCCATAGTGTATTGAATGGGAGTTTAGACTAAGATGTATTTTGAAGATGCCATAGCTCACTCAACAGTTTATGATGTCACTACACCTGCAGCTGACATCACAGAAGCTTGAAGATAAATAATTCCATGGTTGTCACAGAGACTGAGTAACACAGCTGCTCTGTCTCACCTGAGTCGGCAGTTACCAGAAGACAGTGAGTGGCTGGTTGCTTTCCAGTTGTGACTTATTCTCTTTAGGTTGAAGACCAGTGTTGGAGAACATCTAGTCACACTAGAAGACACTGTATTCTGTAAGGCTTAAGCTTTCAGACGTCTGACCCAAAGTGCACTGTCACCATGGCTGATCTGTCTGGACCTGAAAAGGTCAATGAGTTGGGTTTAAAGACTGAAAATATTACACCAGAAGAGACATTATCAGGAGAGGATGATGACTATGACACTAAGATAAAGGCCTTCTGTAGGTCACATAAGTGTCTTCATGCAATCCTAAATGAAGAGGATGATCCAGAACTGTGTTTCTGGTCAAGAGTTTTTTTTCCTATAAGGGAGTCTTCAGAAGACAACTATGAAGAAAGCAGTGATGATGAATTATTGCCCTTAGAGACACCAAAAACAGAAATAAAAGATGACAATTTAGACCAAAGTTCCAGTGAAGAAGATTCATCAGAAGACATTATCGCTCGTACTATTAAAGAGGTTTTTGGCTCAGAGGAGGATGATGACGAACTTGTAGTAATCTCTCCTACTAATACCGCAAACCTTGAGGAAGACTCTAAAATTAGTAATGGGATTATTGATGATAATTCCAGAAAAAGGAAAAGAAGTCTTATAACCATTACTCCAGAGGAAGACTCAGCAAAACCGAAAAAACAATCTGAGAAGTCTCCAAATTCCCCTCCTAAGAAAGCACTCACCGTCGCCCAAAAATATGCAGTAGTGCCTTTCAAAAAGAGGAAGATTCACCCTGAGTGGCTATAGACTTAAGAATACAACTGCAGTATTATACAATGGTCAATGTACCAATTATTCATATATTATGTTAAACATTTTATATTATTCACATATATAAGTATATATTTTTATAATAAATAAGTTATTTAAATTAATTGTCTTGCATCTATTCTTTATATTTTTATATTTATCTATTGGCTACTTTTCTTAAATTGATCCTTATAGGGAACCAACATAAAAGTAAAATGAAGGTATCTGATTGCAGATAAAATGACTGAACTAATTCAGGGGCTTTATTAGAGACACTAGTGTTTTATTTGTATTACCTGTGCTTTAGGTGTCAAATCTCCCATAATAAGTTATTTACAAAAATGTATTGTCCTTTAAACTCATCTCTGCCAGTGCAAACAACATAGCTGTCAAGAACAGCTGAAATGCAGACACTTCTGGTAACTAAAGGGTTAATATATGGAATTATTAAACACTCTTCTTCAACTAATATATAATTGTAGTGCATTATTGCCCATTTACTTTAGATGTACTTTTTACAAATTATTGTTACTATAAAAACTATGCAGTCACTACCTCTTATTTTAGCATCATATCTATAAATAAATAACGGAATATTCTGATAAATAATATGGCGCTTTATACTGGTATTACCCTAAATACCCAACAAATAACATGCAGAAATCTGAACTAAGTAACAGTCATTATGGGTCCAAACCAGAATCCACAACACAATCTCTGGAGATAGTAAACTCAGAAGAAACAAAATGAGAAAGAACACCTTCTTATTTGTACTAGTAGATAATATCTCCCAAGGGTTATAATGTGTACATCACTTGTATTGAATATAGATAAACAAGCATACATCTGTAGCAATAAATCTTATCTCCTGTTTAGACATATCATAAGAAATTTCATGACCAATAATAATTAAAAACCGACAATTAAAATAGTAAATATACACAAAACAAATCTGCTGCCTAATATCGGTTACTGACATCACATGAAGACGCTTGTTATTATGGGAATGTTCCCAACAAATATCACTTAGGAATTATGGTACCTCCTAGAATATCCAAAGAGAATGTAAAATGGGGGAAACAAGTATGTGATCCCCTGCTGATTTTGAACATTTGTCCTCTGACAAAGAAATGATCAGTTTATAATCTTAATGGTAGGTGTATTTTAACAGTGAGAGACAGAATAACAAAAAAACAAACAAACAAGAAAAACGCATGTCAAAAAAGTTATAAATTGATTTGCAGGTTAGTGAGGGAAATAAGTATTTGATCCCCTATCAATCAGCAATATTTCTGGCTTCCCTCAGCCAGGGCATTGAAAGTGGGTCGTGGATAGGTATTCCAGCATGATAATAACCCAAAACACACAGCCAAGGCAACAAAGGAGTGGCTCAAGAAGAACCACATTAAGGTCCTGGTGTGGCCTAGCCAACCTCCAGACCTTAATCCCATAGAAAATCTGTGAAGGGAGCTGAAGGTTCGAGTTGCCAAACATCAGCCTCGAAACCTTAATAACTTGGAGAGGATCTGCAAAGAGGAGTCGGACAAAATCCCTCCTGAGGTGTGTGCAAACCTGGTGGCAAACTGCAAGAAACGTCTGACCTCTGTGATTGCCAACAAGGGTTTTGCCACCAAGTCGAAGGGGTCAAATACTTTTTTCTCTCATTGACCTGCAAATCTAATTTTTTTGTTATTCTGTCTCTCATTGTTACCATTAAAATTATAGACTGATCATTTCTTTGTCAGTGTACAAACATTCAAAATCAGCAGGGAATCAAATACTTTCCCCCCCACTGTACTACATGTAAATCAAACCCATGTAGGAGTATAGTGCAGTGAAATCAATATATTGATAAAATCAATATATTTTCATAATAATGAAGTTAGAGGAAGGAGTAATAAAGTGATGTAGTTGGCTAGCAAAAATATTAGTAATCGTGTCTATATATATGTAAAATATAAAACCCACATTTTTTAACACAATTATTTGGCTCAAAAGCTGTAAAAGAACTGCAGAGTATGAAAGTTGGCATAAGGATTGTTGTTGTTTAGTCACTCAGTTGTGTCCAACTCTCCATGACCCCATGGACTGCAGCACATCATCAGCCTTATTAATTTGTGATTCGGACAATTGAATAGGGCTCTATATAAGCACACAGCATATTGTTTTACAGAATCTTTTAGTTAGTGAAGACTTTGCTTTTGGATAGAAGTTCACTAACTAAAAACTTTTGTAAAAAAAAAAATATGCTCTGTGCTTATATAGAGCCCTTTTTAATTGGCTGAATCGCAATTTAATGAGGCTGCATGTCTCTAGTTGTGTCTCTAAAAAAGGTTTTCTTGGTAAAAATACTGGAGTGAATTGCCAGTTCCTTCTCCTGTCTCACATTAGTTTCATGACACTAAATAGGAAATGTATGCACAATAATAGGACACTGATTATTGGGTTTAAATAATATGGCAGCCCAAATGTTCTAATAACCACTTATCCTGCAGTAATATAGATCAATGCTGCTTAATACAAGAATATCCACTTTTTTAATGAAGTTATTCCTTGTTTTATTTCCAGTGTTTTCCCTACTTTCCAACCTGTGCTTGTTTTGTCTCCATAATTTACTGTTATCTAAAACTATATATCTGGTAACTCTGCAGCTTGCAGAAAATATAAATACTCTGAACATGGAATAAGAAGAGAACAAGCCCAGATACTCTCAGTTGTGTAGTATGTAAAACAACACCATTTACTCACAATGCCATGTTTGTGTGTTCCACACATCTGAATGGGTGTGTTCTGCTAATTATTATTATTTATTTAAGATTGGAAGGAGAAGGGTGGGAGGTAGAGGGGGCTTGTTGACTGATTGGTGGATACAGATACAATGCTAGAATTTGAACACTTTCTTCATCCTTCCTACTGGTTCATTATTGTCAGATTGCTTGCCCTGCTCTGTAAGTGCCCCCTTGTGACTTGGAAAGGTGTCAATAATGACAGCTTCTATACACCATCAGAGTCTACTAAAATAAAGATTTTCTCTGAGAATCATGTTATACCCATGGATTACAGAGCTGCCAACAGGGCATAAGAACAGGGGGGTGAAGGGGACAAATCCCCCCAGATTTTATGATGAGCAGGACTGGGTTCCCTTTCTTATCTCCCCTGCATTTCAAGCTGTTTTTCCACCCTCTCAGTCTCTCTCCTCCTCTGGTCTCTCCCCCTGTCACTCTCTCTGTGCTAGTCCTGTCTCCCTCTCAGTCTCTCTCTCCTCCTCTGGTCTCTCCTCTCTGTCACTCTCTCTGTGATAGTCCTGTCTCCCTCTCAGTCTCTCTCTCTTCCTCTGGTCTCTCCCCTCTGTCACTCTCTCTGTGCTAGTCCTGTCTCCCTCTCAGTCTCTCTCTCTTCCTCTGGTCTCTCCCCTCTGTCACTCTCTCTGTGCTAGTCCTGTCTCCCTCTCAGTCTCTCTCTCCTCCTCTGGTCTCTCCCCTCTGTCAATCTCTCTGTGCTAGTCCTGTCTCCCTCTCAGTCTCTCTCTTCCTCTGGTTTCTCCTCTCTGTCACTCTCTCTGTGCTAGTCCTGTCTCCCTCTCAGTCTCTCTCTCTCCTCCTCTGGTCTCTCCCCTCTGCCAATCTCTCTGTGCTAGTCCTGTCTCCCTCTCAGTCTCTCTCTTCCTCTGGTTTCTCCTCTCTGTCACTCTCTCTGTGCTAGTCCTGTCTCCCTCTCAGTCTCTCTCTCTGCTCCTCGGGTGTCTCCCCTCTGTCACTCTCTCTGTGCTAGTCCTGTCTCCCTCTCAGTCTCTCTCTCCTCCTCTGGTCTCTCCCCTCTGTCACTCTCTCTGTTCTAGTCCTGTCTCCCTCTCAGTCTCTCTCTCCTCCTCTTGTCTCCCTTCTGTCAATCTCTCTGTGCTAGTCCTGTCTCCCTCTCAGTCTCTCTCTCCTCCTCTGGTCTGTCCCCTCTGTCACGTTCTCTGTGCTAGTCCTGTCTCCCTCTCAGTCTCTCTCTCCTCCTCTGGTCTCTCCTCTCTGTCACTCTCTCTGTGCTAGTCCTGTCTCTCTCTCAGTCTCTCTCTCCTCCTCTGGTCTCTCCTCTCTGTCACTCTCTCTATGCTAGTCCTGTCTCCCTCTCAGTCTCTCTCTTCCTCTGGTCTCTCCTCTCTGTCACTCTCTCTGTGCTAGTCCTGTCTCCCTCTCAGTCTCTCTCTCCTCCTCTGGTCTCCCTTCTGTCAATCTCTCTGTGCTAGTCCTGTCTCCCTCTCAGTCTCTCTCTCCTCCTCTGGTCTGTCCCCTCTGTCACGTTCTCTGTGCTAGTCCTGTCTCCCTCTCAGTCTCTCTCTCCTCCTCTGGTCTCTCCCCCTGTCACTCTCTCTGTGCTAGTCCTGTCTACTTCATGTCTCTCTCTCCTCCTCTGGTCTCTCCCCTCTGTCAATCTCTCTGTGCTAGTCCTGTCTCCCTCTCAGTCTCTCTCTCCTCCTCTAGTCTCTCCCCTCGGTCACTCTCTCTGTGCTAGTCCTGACTCCCTCTCAGTCTCTCTCTCCTCCTCTGGTCTGTCCCCTCTGTCACTCTCTCTGTGCTTGTCCTGTCTCCCTCTCAGTCTCTCTCTCCTCCTCTGGTCTCTCCCCTCTGTCACTCTCTCTGTGCTAGTCCTGTCTCCCTCTCCCCTCTGTCACTCTCTCTGTGCTAGTCCTGTCTCCTCCTCAGTCTCTCTCTCCTTCTCTGGTCTCTCCCCTCTGTCCCCCTCTCTGTGCTAGTCCTGTTTCCCCCTCAGTCTCTCTCTCCTCTCTGTCACTCTCTCTGTGCTAGTCCTGTCTCCCTCTCAGTCTCTCTCTCTCCCCTCTATCACTCTCTCTGTGCTAGTCCTGTCTCCCTATCAGTATCTCTCTCCTCCTCTGGTCTCTCCTCTCTGTCACTCTCTTTGTGCTAGTCCTGTCTCCCTCTCAGTCTCTCTCCTCCTCTGGTCTCTCCTCTCTGTCACTCTCTCTGTGCTAGTCCTGTCTCCCTCTCAGTCTCTCTCTCCTCCTCTGGTCTCTCCCCTCTGTCACTCTCTCTGTGCTAGTCCTGTCTCCCTCATGTCTCTGCCCCTCCCCTCTCTGACATCATCACTCTGGGCCCCTGAGGAGCTGCATGAGCTGCATAGCCTGGTATCTTCTCTACCTCCCTCTAATTCTCCCCTCAGTCTTTTACCTCATCTCCCCTCTTGTCTCATCACTCTGTCTGTCTCTTGCTCCCTCTACCTCTTTCTCTCCCTTTGTCACCCTCTCTGTCTCTCTTCCATCTGTTTTCTTTTGGTCTGAATCTAACTATCTCTAAATCTCCCCCAGTTTGTCTCTCCCTGCTCTTGTCTTTTTCTTCTCCTATGTCTTTCCCTCGCCTCTTCTGTCTACCTCATTCCCTCTTCCCACCCTCTGCCTGTCACCACATCTGTCTCCCCCCATGTCACTCTCTCTCTTCCTCTGTTCCTTGAAACCCCTATGTCTCTTCCCTGTTCTGTCTGCCTCTTCCTCTCTCCACCCTCTCTTCCTGTCCCACTCCTGTCTCTTCCCTATTACTCTTTCTTCCTCTTCCTGTCTCTCTTGCTTTGTTCCTTAGCCCCCTATATATGTTCTTTATCTCTCTAACCTCAGCCCCCTATGACCTTCCTGTCTTTTTCTCACCATTTTGTTTCTCTCTCCCTAATCATTGTCTCTGCTTCCTTCTGTCTACCCCTCTCCCTGTCTCCCCTTTCTCTCTCTGTAGTCCTCTCCCCCATAGTCAGTCCCTCTCCCGCTCTGTCTCTGCCACTCTTTCTTAGTCAGTCTCTCTCCCCTTAAGTCAGTCTCTCTCCCCCTCTGTCAGTCTCTCTCACATTCTGTCTTTATCGCTCTTTTTTGTCAGTCTCTACTTCCCTCAGTCAGTCTCTCTCCCCCCTCTGCCACTCTTTCTTAGTCAGTCTCTCTCCCCTTCACTCAGTCTCTCTCCCCCTCAGTCAATCTCTCTTATCCTCAGTCAGTCTCTCTCACCCTCAGTCAGTCTCTCACAATCTGTCTCTATCGCTCTTTCTTGTCAGTTTCTACTTCCCTCAGTCAGTCTCTCTCCCCATCAGTCAGTCTCTCTCAGCCTCTGTCTCTGCCTCTCCTCTGCTTTCTCAGTCAGTCTCTCACCCCCCCATTCAGTCTGTAAAAACAGTCTCATTCTCTTGTCATCTCTCTCCTCTTTCTCTAAACTTCTATTTCTCTTGCCCTCTGTCTATATCCTCCCACTGTCTCTCTCTCACTTTCAATGTCTCACTCTACCCCCTCATTCTTTTATCTATGTGCCCTCCCTTATCTCTTCCTCTTACCTATATCTGTCTCTCCCCTGTCTCTCTTCCCCTCTTTCTCTCTCACCCTTCCCCTCTTGTTGTTTCCTCCCTCTGCCTTTCTCTCCCCTCTTCTGTCTCTGCCTGTCCCACTCCTGACCCCCTCCACCCCCATCTCTTTACTTGTGTTTATCTCTCCTTTTTTCTTCTTTGTGCTATTCTCTCAAACCTTAACTTCTTTTACTCTTTCTTCTCCTTTTCTCCTGTCTGTACTTCTCTCTCTTTTGTTTGCTCTCATTTTGATTTTCTCTGTCTCTACTATCATTTTCTCTTCACTGCTGTCTCCCTCTCGTAATACTCAGAAATGTTAAGATTTACCTCTCCTCATCTTAATACACATCTGCTTACTTAGTTCCCTCTCTTTCTAATGTAGAAACTTGTGAGGGCGATGGTGTTCGGTCTGGATAATTTGCAGTTTGCAGTATCAGAAGACTCAGGGAGTTTGTGAGCACAGTCTGTGCAAACCACAGATGTCAAACCAGTGAACAAGTGTAGTAATGATGGAGGAGACTGTGGGCCCTATTCTATTGCACAATTTGTACATTTATACACACTTAAATTCATTATTATTATTGACACATATTCTGTTAGCTGCTTGCAATCAGATTACAAGTTGCCCGCCCATAATCACTACGAACCACCCAAAGACGCAAAGCCAGCCTTAGACCTCCATTGGTTTTAGCACAACTCGAATATTACGAGCTCTAAATAATTTGTTACAAGAAAAAATCGATATTCTATTAAACCCGTAGTTCTAGCTCACAAATAAGTCTAACTTGCAACTGAAAAAAGTATCACGTTTATGTTCAAAATATTATGAGTGCTAAATAGGACTCGCAAGGGCTTTTTTAACTTATTAGAGCTGCAACAGCAATGAAACAAACAATACTGTACTTTAAAAGCATGGGAAGGCATGGAAAGACAATTAACTATAGAATATGCAATTATAAATATTTTTTCTGTAATATTGATCCTGGGACTCAAGGGGTTAATACATAAAATGAAACTAACTTGGACAAAAACAGATGATCTAATGCATTCTATAGAGTGCTAGACTGCTTGATTATGAGCCTGATAGGCAAATATTACTTATTACCACTAATTTATTCCTAGCCTCCTCCTGCAGATTACGTGTAACTTTTCCATGTTTTACGGATGTCATGGTCACGTACACATTAACTATTGGCTGTGTCTAAGAAGTAAATTACGGACTTGCTTAAATATTGTCAGATCATATAATCACGTCCCCTGAAATCATACTTAAAAAGGCAGTGTTTACGTGTAGAGATTGTAAGACATAAATTGCAAGCTTAAGTCAATAGAATACATCTAAACATTTAGATACATTTGTGAGCTTATAAAAGAATAGGGCTCTATGTCATGTAAGGTAAGAATAAGCATAGGTGCAAGGGATTACGTTTTAAATACCTTGGAATTTGTGTAGTTTATATCATATATATAGTTGTGATAGTTACTAACGGTCGGTCACGCTATGTTAAAAGTTACATGCTCGTGCATGCGCAATGAGCCAAAGGTGCTCATTGCGAGGCCCGTGATAAACACCAAAGGCGCTCATCCCTAGCCCAGCATGACTTTGAAAAAGACATGCAATGAGCGCCGAAAGGTTTTGGTAAAGGTCTTTGTTACAGCAGTGAAAAAATTATGTGGTTAGTGGACTCCATTTTGTTCAAGCCCCTGCAAGGCGCTCATTGGAAGGTGTACATTGTGAGGCCCGCATTGAGTGCCAGAGACGCTCATCTCGAGCCCAGCATGACTTAGAAAAAGGCTCGCAATGAGCAGCTTTGACGCTCATTGCGAGGCCCGTCATGCTAGGAACTAGCCATGCCTTTGTTACATTCAAAAAAGTCACTGAAGGGTTAATAAGAACTCTCTTTGTGTTAGGAACTGAAAAATTAGCTGACATAGAATATTACCACCCGTTTTTTGCTATCTATGTTCCAAGAACATCTTACGATTTGACCTTGTTAGACTAACAAGCTGTTTCTGCTGAAACTGCAATTTTCTCTGATATGCCTTCTTTCATTCAAGTCTATAAGTTATGCCATCCTACAAATAAAAGAGCTTGTACTGAGATTCTTGTGTGTGTGTCATATCCAGTACTGGCTCCAAGAGTTCTGTGTGGGGCGCGTGGTCCAAGCCGTCAACGCAGTAGATAAGCCCCAACAAGCTGGTGTCGAAGTGGGATACAGATCGAAGAAAGAGTGGTGAGTGCTCCCACTCTCATCGTCCTCTGTAAACTGTATCTAAGTAAATAAGTTAGGCACAGTCTTAGGTAGACTGGGAACCACTCTCTAAGGTAGGGAGGGTTCAGCCTTTGGAAGGCTAAATTAAGCCTCTGGAAGGCAATTTATATATATATATAAATATATATATATATATATATATATATATATATTTATATATATATATGTTAAGCCTTCGGTAGGCTATATTAATTATTCCTAAGGTGGGAATAGAAAGGATAAAATTGAAATATATACTTGACGGCTTGGTTGACAGTGCCCCAAACCACCGCTTTTGCTTGCTTATGAATTTTGCTGTGCTGTCTAAGATAAGAAATGTTGCTATACTGTGTAAAATCAGGAAGTGAGGTCTCTGGAGACTGTAAGACGCACCTTCTCTGTATCTAGGGGCAACCCGTTGACGCACAGAGTACGAACGCATAGTGACAGTCAAGATAGACAGTAATAGGAATCTTGTACCATGTTTTGTTTTAAGTAATTAACTTGAGAATAACTGTCGGAATTGTCGGAGCTCTCCAGCTCAGTACAGCCGCTCTTGTTCTCTGATTAACAATCGTGGTAACAATATAAGGTTACGTTGTCTTTTGAGACAACCACCTAAAGTTTTTCAGAATAGAAGGATAGTTGGAAATGGGTACTTCCCAGTCTAAACAATATCCACCTCCCAACACGGGAGAATCATGCAAAGCTATCATATGTAGTTATATACACAGTCCCCACCCCCAGGTCCCGTAAGAGAGCAAGCAGCTGCAACTCAGAAGCTGTGAGCAGGAGCTGCAGCCCCCGCCCCCTTCCTCCTTCCCCCGCAGACAGCACTACATAGAGAGGGAGAGCAGACAAAAAGAGCAAACGAGGAAAGGGTAATAAAATAAATAGGAACAAAAATATAAAGGAACAAAAAACCCCATAAAAGTACAATGGTAGGAGAGGCTCCAGTGACTCAGAACAGTCAGATGCTGAGGATCTAAACATAAAACCCAAAGGAACTTTTTCTTTACATATATGTATATAATATTCTGATTGCTTTTGTTTATAAAGTAGATGGATTGTCTTGTTTTCTACATTTGGGAAGATGTTTTGCTGCAAATAAATTTGTGAGTGTGATTGCTGTACTTTCTTTCTTTGCAATACAACTGGGAAATGCAGGTTACAGAATTTTCCTCTGTGTCTTTAAGGGTGTAGAGATCGTGTCCACCACTGAGATATATTTCTAAAGCCGGCATAAATATATAAAAGGGAAATCTTTTTACAGAAATATGTAACAGTGGAGCATTTATGGTCTTGTAATATTTGTAAGTGTAAGACTTGTCTTTTTACTCTGCTATTTGTACTTTCAAAAATATCTTTATATTGTTGTGGTAATTTAAAGACAATGTGTTTTTTCTATTTTAAAGCTTGCTAGCACTTATCTCCTTGTCCCGAAAAAAAATCAGTGAGTTTTTGTGACAGGAATTCCTCCACCAAAATTCTTAAGGTTGTATTTAGTTTGGATAAAAAAAAACTGTCATGTGTATGGAATGTTGTTGTTGAACTTTTTAAGGTGGTTTTCAGTATTTGAAGTAAATGTTCATGGAGAGGTCTAGGGAAGCGGAGTGTTAGTTGGGAATAATTGTAAGTTGAGTACGAAACTGAAGGGAAATAGTTCCTAGAAATGTTTTAGCAAGTGATTTAAGAAGGACATTTTGCATTGTGAATTGATCCAACATGGGATTATAATAGTTTGTTTTTGAATAGATTGCAAATAGTAAATAAGGAAAGAGAAAACAGGCAGCCCTTATTATTAAAGAGAAATTGTGGTTCATTCCTGTGATTCCAATTTAAGTTTGTAGAAAGGAACTTATCCTTTCTTAACTGTAGATGACCAACTAGTTATGAAAGCCCTAACCCCCGAACTAATCCTTCTGCATGTATGATGTATCTGAAGTGAATGTGTCAAGGACAGTGTATGACTCAAACTGCCATAAGACTTATCATTGACAGGCTTTTAGACTCTGATACAGAGTCAGGATGGAATTGGACTAACGTCCCTTCCATTAGTTAACAATGACTTCAGATTTGTTCAGAATTTAAGGGCAATGAATTACATAGCTATCCCAATTGCCCCAATTGTTCCTGATATCACGGCTTTCATTACGGCCATTCCTCATGACGCCACTATATTTACTGTTATTGATTTATCAAACGTATTATTTTCGTTCCCATTGGACCCTGAGACACAACGACTTATGGCTTCCACTTTTGATGGGCGCCAATTAACATGGACCCGTCTTCCCCAAGGCTACGTGGACTCACCAGCTGCTTACTCTATGGTGCTCCAACATACCATGCGGTCATGGACCCTGTGCCATGGTTCTGTCCTCCTTCAGTACGTTGATGACCTACTGTTGTGTAGTCCTAATGGTGAAGCCAATAGACAGGATTCACTCAGTTTGCTAAAGCATCTAGCAGCTGAAGGTCACAAGGTAGCTAAACACAAAATACAAATGGGGGATAACACATGTTGAATACCTAGGTTTTACTCTGTCACATGGCACACGCTCTGTTAGCTCAAAACGCATAGAGGCTATTCAGAGGATACCTAAACCACAGACTAAAAAGGAAATGCTTTCCTTTATTGGTATGATTAATTATTGCAGGCAATGGATCCCTGAATGCTCACACCATGACTCCATTTAACGTGCGGCTGCTAAGGGGGACAGCCCAGAGCATATTCAGTGGACTCCAGACATGACCAAAGCTTACGTCACCTTAAAAGTTAGTATTATGCAGGCCCCTGCTTTAGGACTACCTGATTATTGTAAACCATTACACCTATATGCGAGGGACAATTGTAAAACCATGGCCGCTGTCTGTGCTCAAGATCGCGGAGGTAGTATGTGTCCCGTAGCATTCTTTTACAAAGTAGTCCCTACTCCATTCCAGGGGATGCCGGCGTGTCTCCGAGCATTAGCTGCTTGTGCTATGGCCGTAGAGACAGCCAATACTATTACTTTAGTACATTTTACCATTTTACATACTAGTCACCAAGTGTTACAGTTAGTTAAAAACCTAACTACACAACACATGACCCCACAGCGCCTCAGTGGCTATGAGTGCATACTGCTTAACCATACCAACTGTGAGATAAAATACAACGCCCCTAACTCAGGCCCTATTGCCATCTTAAATGCTATACTAACTAACTATCCTACATCTAACGATGAGCACACGTCTTGCTACCATATATGATTCCACCTCCCCACGACCTGACCTTCTTGACATACCTATAGATCATGCTTAGAACGTGTTTGTTGATGGGTCATGTTCTAGACCTGCAGATGGGGTCTATAAAACAAGTTTTGCTGTAGTTCAGCTCCCAGATATTGTACTTGAGGCAGGTCCCATCCCTTTTTCTTCCGCCCAAGCTGCTGAACTTATCGCCCTTACAAGAACATGTCACCTTTTTGCAAATAAATCTGTTAATATCTATACTGACTACCGCTATCCCTTTGGTGTAGTTCATGACTTTGGAAAAATTTGGCAACAACGAGGGCAAATCAATTCCTCATACTACTCTTATTAACTCCTTATTGGAAGCTATTCAGTTACCTAAGGATTTTGCCATCATCCACTGCCGTGCACACACTAATCAAACTGACTTTGTTTCTAGAAATAATGCTTTAGCTGACCAGGTAGCAAAAGAAGCTGCAGTTATGCCGCTCTCCCCTACCAAAACTTTCCCTGTACTTCAGCCCCCATCCTATCCCTCTGACCTTCTTTTCCATGAATTGCAAGGTTTTGCCACACCTGATGATTTATCATACTGGCAATCACAAGGTTTAGAAAAGGACATACATGGCCTTTTCTCAAAAGAGGGGAAGATAGGGATACCTGAGAGTAGAGCCCCAATATTCATAGGACAGGCACATGGGGTAGGACACAAAGGAATTAAAGCAACCATGCAGCAGCTGCAACTATCATTTTGCATCAGAAATGTGAAATTACACTGTCAGACATACATACAAAGATGTATACAATGTCTACAGAAAAATTCTACAGTACCTAATAAAGTATTACATGATCATTTGCCTCCACCCACATCCCCATTCAATCGATTTTACTCATATCCCTAAGGTAGGATCAAAGCAATTGTATATTTTGGTGATAGTGGACCAGTTTTCACGGTGGCCTGAGGCCTTTGTAACACAAAGAGAGGATGCTAAGACAGTAGCTAAAATATTAACTACTGCAAATTAATTCTGATAATGGACCAGCCTTTATTAGTGCGGTAATTAAGGAACTGGTACAATGGCTACAGATAACCTGGAAATTCCATATCCCTTACCATCCTCAGAGTTCAGGAATAGTGGAAAGAATGAACCACGCTTTTAAAGAGAAACGTACCAAGGCCACTGCAGGTACATGGGAGAACTGGCAGAAATATTTACCTGCCATACTAGCAGAAATTAGGATGACTCCTAATAAGTCTACTAAATTGTCCCCTTTTGAGATTCTAATGGGAAGACCATTTCCAACTCCTTGGGTAAAAGGCCCACTTGTAATTATGCCAGGTGATCTTGACCTTATAAGAGAACAATATGTGCAACATTTGATTGATAAATTGAATGGTAACTATGGTGATGTGTCTTCTCATTTTCCTTTTCCCTCACAGGAACCAACACATCCGTTCCAGCCAGGTGACCTCGTCTGTGTCCGACAACTGAACAAAACAAAGAAGGGAGGCTTCCCATTCGGACCACCGACTACCGTTGTAGCAGTAACCAGGACAGCCGTCCTCACTGACTCACAGGACATCTGGATCCACGCATATACTAATCATCTGTTTCTGTGTAATTGCACCTCTTGTTTTTCTCTGTATTTTTGTTGCATGCTGTAAGACCTTGTTTCAAAGAATTTTAAGCTAACTGCCACTTAATAATTGAATGTGCAAAGGACTCCCTGTGATACAGCACCGCCAGGTTGCAGGAACTTCATGTGCACTGGTTCTTTTAGGGATCTTGAACCTTTACGAGAACCAGTCCGCTTGCTGTATTTATTTTTTAATGCTTTTATAATGTTTTATATGAAGATCACTTTGTGATCTAAGAGGGGAATGAAGGGTTAATAAGAACTATCTTTGTGTTAGGAACTGGAAAATTAGCTGACATAGAATATTACCACCTGTTTCTTCCTATCTATGTTCCAAGAACATCTTACGATTTAACCTTGTTAGACTAACAAGCTGTTTCTGCTGAAACTACAATTTCCTCTGATATGCCTTCTTTCATTCAAGTATATAAGTTATGCCATCCTACAAATAAATGAGCTTGTACTGAGATTCTTGTGTGTGTGTCATATCCAGTACTGGCTCCCAGAGCTTTGTGTGGGGCCCGTGGTCCAAGCTGTCAACGCAGTAAATAAGCCCCAACAGTCACGTGCTTCACGGCCGCTATTTTGTTCAATCCCATAAATCGAAAGCCATTTGGGGACCTACAAAACAAGCACATTTATTAGAAATGGCATTTTAAACCTCACACACAGCACAGGGGGAGAGTAAAAAGGAACCTGTAAGTGAGGTTGCAAGTTAATTGAACATTTAATTTGTGTATTTCGGAGGTCTCTAATCGACTAAGCGAGGAAAAAAATGGCGGCCATAAAGATGTAAATTTGAGAACAAATAAATAATTAGAGGAGAGGGTCGCTGTGAGCGCCGAAGACCGTTTGACTTTGAGATACTTGCAAAATTTGGCAAAAGCGCAAAATACAGTATGCACACTGCATTTCCCGCTTAAACCAATGGTTTGGTCTCGAGACTGTTGCCTATATATACTGGACAGTTTTCAGATCTTTCTCAAACATATATACTCATATAAACATATGTGTATATATGTTTGGTCTGGGCATACATGAGTGCTGCTGGCACTGGGGAGCTACAGTCCATTGAGGGAACCATGAATGCCAACATGTACTGTGACATACTGTGGCCCTTCGGAGACTAGGCCACAGGGCAATATTCCACATGATAACGACCCCAAACACACCTCCAAGACGACCACTGCCTTGCTAAAGAAACAGAATATAAAGGTGGCGCACTGGCCAAGCATGTCACCAGACCCTATTGAGCATCTGTGGGGCATCTTCAAATGGAAGGTGGGGGAGTGCAAGGTCTCTAACATCCATCAGCTCCATTATGTCATCATGGAGGAGTGGAAGAGGACTCCAGTGGCAACCGGTGAAGCTCTGGTGAACTCCATGCCCATGAGGGTTAAGGCACTGCTGGCAAATAATGGTGGCCACACAAAATATTGACACTTTGGACCCAATTTGGAAATTTCCACTTAGGGGTGTACTCACTTTTGTTGCCAACAGCTTAGACATTATTGGCTGTGTGTTGAGTTGTTTTGAGGGCACAGCAAATTTACACTGTTATACAGGCTCTACACTTACTACTTTACATTGTTGCAGAGTGTGATTTCTTCAGTGTTATCACATGAAAAGATATAATAAAATATTTACAAAAATGTGAGGGGTGTACTCACTTTTGTGAGATACTGTCTATATATATATATATAAGCTTGAAACAGCTGTACATGGATTGGATACTCAGCCTGTGTTTATTCCAACCTTGGCTTTGCATTAAAGCTGTGTAATACAGCATGCATAAGCTTAAAGGAAGCCATGTTTGATGATGGCTATGGAATGGAGAGCGAGTCATTTGTGGACATATTTGTGTGTCCCAGCTCAACTTCCCAGAATGCAGTGTAATAACTGTTTTTCTCAGAACTCTGAGCTGGAAGCAGGTTTTTTTAACTTGCTTTAGACATTCAGGTGTGAACACATATGTACTTTTTATTTACTATATATATATATATATATATATATATATATATATATATATATATATATAGCCACTATAAAAATTGACAAAGTGTGTATATTGTCTGCGCAGTGCTTACTGCACAGGTGTCACACACTTTGAGCCACATTCAATTTCCAGCTCGTAAGTGCAACATGGAACCCGCAATGGCTGCGAGCTTGAAGTTTTGCCAAGTTACCTAGCTATTGACTTAGAGAAGGGCGCTAGTTACTGGAGAGGCAAACCCATAAACCATCTGTCAAAGGTTGGATACGTTAGTCAAAACCGTAGTTACGGGTTTAGATGGAGCCAATGGCAACAGAGATCGTCACAATTACGAGTTACGATCGGACCCACATTCCAGATATAATGCAATATTGATAAAGCCGTAAATATGTTATTCTATTAAATGAGAGTTCCAATATATGTATTAACACATTGATTGCCGGGATCTATATGACACGGAAATTGAACATGAAATAAAGTATTTTATTTGGCTGAATTACAAGCTTGAGAATGTTGTGCTATTAATTCTAAGACCTAACATCACTTTCCCTATTAATAAAAGTACAGTAGTGTGTGTATATGTGCATTTAAAGTGCTACGGGTTGGACTATACCCCCCCTTGCGGATCCTCTCTATCCCTCTTCAGCTTCTTGGCTCCATTTGCGGGTTACGGGGTTGAACGCAAGCGCTTTCGATGCAATTTAATAGCAAAATGTAGCAGTTACATGCTTGACAGATCAAAGGATTTGCGGGCTCGCAAGCCGAATTCTCAAGTCCCGTAAGGTTTTCTCACTCCTAACCCGCAGGCTGGTTTAAAAGTCCAATTTAATAGCCATAAGTATTGCCAGCTACATTACGAGCTGCGGTTTTAACGTGGCTCCTAGTCAGTAACGTTGCGCATTCACATGTGTGTTGTGGCCCGATAACGGGAGAGAGAGAGAGAGCATAGGAGAGAGAGGGACATGGCACAGAGACAGGGCACAGAAAAAGACAGAGGGCTCAGAGAGAGAGGGTAGAGGTAGAGGGCACAGAGAGAAACAGAGATAGACGCCAAAAAGAGAGAGAGAGAGAGCAGAGACAGAGGTCACAGAGAGGGTACAGAGAGAGACAGATGGCACAGAGATAGAGAGAGCAGAGACAGAGGGCACAGAGACAGTGCACACAGAGAGACAGAGGGCAGAGAGTGCATAGACAGAAAGCACATAGAGGAACTGAGGGCAGAGACAGAGGGCACATAGAGAGGACACACAGAGGGCAAAGAGAGAAGTAGAGGGCACAGGGAAAGAGAGCGTGCAGAGACAGAAGGCACACAGAGAGACTGAGGGCAGAGACAGAGGGCACAGAGAGAGAGAGGGCACAGAGAGAGGACACAGAGGACACAGATGGCACAGGGAGAAACAGAGGGCACAGAGAGGGAGATAGAGACAGAAGACACAGAGAGAGACAGGACATAGAGGGCAGAGGGCTGAGAGAGAGGGCAGAGACAGAAGTCACAGAGAGAGAGGGCAGAGACAGAGGGCACAGAGAGAGACAAAGGGCACAGAGACAGTGAACATGGAGAGACAGATGGCAGATGCTGTGACCAGGGTTCGATTCCATTCAAGTAACCAAGAGGTCACACTGCTCTGAAGCCATTTAGGTGTGGGTATGGTCAGTACTTGGATAGGAGACCACCTAGGAATACCACAAGCTGTTATCTGTAGCCCACTGCAGAAGTAACTGGCAACCCTCTCCTATATCTCTGCCATAAATACCAAGTGGATCAGCATGGTGTATTGTAGTGCATTAGGTCAAGGAGAGTTGGACACGACTGAGCGACACATACACATACATGCTAATTCCAAAGTATTCAATTACGGTTACAATCGGACTCACATTCCTGAAATATTGCAATATTGATAAAGCCGTAAATATGATATTCTAGTCCATGCAAGTTCCATTATATGTATTAACACATTGATTGCCGGGATCGATATGACAAGTAAACTAAACATGAAATAAAGTATTTTATATTGCAGCTTTGTGAGCTTCAGAATGTTGTGCTATTAAATAAAAGACCTAACATCACTTTTCTTTATAATAAATGTACAGTACAGTGTGTGTATATGGGCATTTACAGTGCTCTGGACATGTCATTAAGCCCTTTGTGAGTCCTCCTTGGTACCCGTAATTTGTGGTTCGACTTTTGCCATTTGTGGCCTTGATGGCTTGCTTAGCGAGGGGCACTCTGAGCAACTGAATAGTGATTTGCGATTTTTGCAATCGTACCTCTGGCGGACAGGAACTATCAAAGCCTTTGAGGGGCCTTAACTTGCGATGTTTACCAATGCAAGGTATCGGAGGCCGGAGCCCATAAACTGATCAAAGCCAGCAAAAAGACGCCATATGAATAGCAAAATAAGTTATGGGCTCCCTGACGGAACGCCCGCATCTTCCGAGGGCTCAATTTGCATAAGGCTCATTGTTTTGTTTGTTTTTTATCTATTTCTGTGATGCGTCATTGGTCATTTTGTTTAAAATTAATATAATTTATTTGACAATAAAAACACATTTTGGCAATGTACATTTTCTTTTGAGCATCCTAAAGAGCTAACATTCCCTAGTGTTAAGTACAAGGTAATAGCTAAAACAGCATGACAGCCATTCATATATGGATACAGCAGTAGCGTAGCAAGGGGGTGGCGCCAGGGGTGAACTGCCCCAGGTGGCACCTCCTTGGGGCGGGAAAAAAGCCGCCAATTGCCACCTTCCTAGAATCACTCTCTCCCCTCCCCTAGCTCCCTCCTCCTGTCTCCCTCCCTCCTCCTGCACTGCTCCCAGGCTCCCTCCTCCTCCACAGCCAGTTCTCTCAGTCCGATGGAGGAGAGGAGGAGCCGCTGCTGGGAGGAGTCATCAGTGGAAGGATTTTCCGAACCACGCGGGCACACAGGTAAGGGAAGTGTGGGGAGGGGGAGATTGAAAAAGGGAGAGAAAGATATGGAGAGACAGGAAGGGGGAGAGAAGAAGAGGGGGAGAGAAAGAAAGAGAGGAGCAGAGAGAGGAAGGGAAAGAAAGAGGGGGAGAGAGGGAAAGGGAGAGAGGAGATGGGCAGAGAAAGAGAGAGGAAGACAAAGAGGGCAGAGAGAGAGATGCAGGTGGGGAGAGAGAAAAAGAGGGATAGACAGGTAGAGGGAGACAAAGCGAGTGGGAAAGCTAGAAAAAGGGCGAAGAGAGGGAGAGAGAAAGAGGGGGGACAGAGAGAGGGAGAGTGGGAGAGAGAGGGGGAAGAAAGGGTAAGAGAGAGGACACGGAGGGAGAGAGAAAAGGAGAGAGACAGAAAGAGGAGAGAGAGGGGGAAATAGGGAGAGAGAGAAAGAGTGAGAGAGAAAGATGGAGAGAGAAAGTGGGATGGGGAGAAAAAAGGGGTGATAGAGAGAAAAAGGAGAAAGAGGGAGCAAAGAGAGGGGAGAGAGAGACAGAAAGAGGAGGAGAGAGATAGACCGAGAGGGGAGAGAGAGAGAGAGAAAGAGGAGGAGTGAGAGAGGGAAACAAAGAGGAGAGAGAGAAAGAGAGGGGGTAGAGAGTGGTGTGAGAGAGAAAAAGAGACAGAGACAGAAGGAGAGGAGAGAGAAAGGTAGGGAGACAAAGATGGGAGGAGAGACAGAAAAAGGGAGAAGAGAGAGAGAAGGGATGAGAGAGAAAATGATAGAAAGAGATGGGAGAGAGAAAGAAAGAGGGGGTAGAGAGAAAAAGAGAGGGAAAGAGAGGAGATGGGGAGAGAAAGAGAGGGATAATGAGAGGGGAGAGAGCGAAAAAGACAGACAGGTAGAGGGAGACAAACAGATTAGGGAAAGAAAGAAAGAGGGAGAGAGACAGAAAGAGGGAGTTACAGGAAATAGGGAAGAGAGGAGATGGAGAGAAAAAAGAGGGGGTAAGAGAGAGGGAGAGTGAGATAGATGGGGGAGAAAGGATGAGAGAGAGAACAAGGGGAGAGAGAGACAGAAAGAAAGAAGGAGAGAGAGGGAGAGAAAGAGGGGGAGTGAGGGGGAGAGAGAGAAAGAAAGGGGGTATAGAGAAAAACAGAGAGAGAAAGAGGGGAAGAGTGGGAGGGGAGATAGAAAAGGTGAGAGAGACAGAAAGAGGGAGAGAAAGAGGAGGAGAGAGAGAAAGAGAGGGGGTAGAAAGTAAAGAGAGAAAGAGTTGGTGTGAGAGAGAGACAGAAAGAGGGAGAGAGAGGGAGAAAAAGTTGATGTGAGACATAGAAAGAGAGAGGGAAAGAGAGAGAGGGGATAGAGAGAAAAGGGAGATAGAGAGAGAGAGAGAAAGAGGAGGAGAGAGAAATAAAGAGGGAGACAAATAGAGGGGAGAGAGAGAAAGAGAGGGAGACAAGGAGTGGGAAGAGAGAAACAAAGAGGGAGAAGAGAGAGAAAGAAAGTGGGAGAGAGAAAGAGAGAGAAAAATAGAGGGTAAAAGGGAGAGAGAGACAAAGATGAGAGCGAGAGAGAAAGAAAGAGTGGATGTGAAAGAGAGAGTTGGGACAGAGATAAATAAATAGAGAAAAGGGAGAGAGAGAGAGAGAGAGAGAGAGAAGAAGAGGAGGGGTGAGAGAAAGGAAGAGGGAGACAAAGAGGAGAGAGAGAGAAAGAGGTGAGAGAAAGAGAGGAAGAGAGAAAGAGAGGGAGAGAAAGAGTAAGAATAGAGACAGAAAGAGTGAGAAGAGAGAGACAAAAAGAGAGGGAGTAAGAAAGAGGGCAGAAGGAGAGTGACTGGGGAGAAAGGAGAGAGAGATAGAAAAGGAGAAAATTAGATGGGAGAGAGAAGGGGAGAGGGAGAGAGTCAGAGGGGAGAGAGACAGGGAGAAAAAAAGAGAATATATAGAGAGAGAAAGAGTGGGACAGAGACACAGAGAAAGGGAAAGAAAGAGAGAGAGGGATACAAGAGAAAGGGAGAGAAAGAGAGGAAGATGGAGGCAAATATAGGAGAGAGAGATGGGGAGAGAGTGAGAGTTAGAGGAGGAGAGAGAAACAGAGAGGGGGAGAGAGAAAGAGAGTGGGTGTGAGAGACACAGAGAAAGAGGTAGAGAGAGAGCTGGAGGGGATCTATAGGAAGAGGGAGAGATAGAGAAAAAGAGGAGAGGAAGAGAGAAAGAGAGGGAGAGTAAGAGGGAGGGAAGGATGGAGAGAGAGGAGGGAGATAGTTGGAGAGAGAGAGAAAGCGGGAGGGGAGAAAAGAGAGAGGGAGAGAGAAAAAAGAAAGGGGGAGACAGGGACAGAGAGAGGGAGATGGAGAAGGGAGATAGACAGAGGGAGAAGGACACAAAGAGGGGAGAGAGAGAGAGAGCGGGGAGAAGGAGAAAGAGGGAGAGAGAGGGGGAGACTGAGAAAGAGGTAAAGACAGGGAGCGAGAAAAGAAAGGGGAAGAGAGTGTGAGAAGGTGATTATATATATATATATATATATATATATATAATGTACCGGGGGGGGGGGGGGAGCAATATCAGGGACAGCCCCGGGCTGCAAAAGCTCTAGCTACGCCACTGAGATACAGTATATCTGTTTGAAATGGATTGTCCCACTTTTAGGACTAACAATGAACAGAGATAGAACATATTCTGACAGGTAAGTGCTTTTATGTGACTGATAGAGAAGTCCAACAAAAACTAAAGAGAAAAATAAATGTATATATCTTTACTCTTCCAATTAATAAATTAAATGTTACAAATATTAAAGACTACACAAGAGTCAGAGATTATCTGACATTTTAATTGTAAAGGACCATAGCAGTGACTTTTTTCTATATTATTTTTGAAATAACTAAATGTTGTACATTTTTTTTAAAAACTAGAAAAAAATTTGCAACTTTTATGCAAATAATTGTTTGCTGTGTGACTCAATTTTGCTTTCTTTCATGCTGCTGTGTGTTACTTTCTCAAATGGGTTAATAAGCTTCCCGTAAGTCCTACTGAGTGCACATGCATATGTAGCTGTCACATTCCCATTATGCTTCAGAACATTGACAAAATGGTAGATCCCATAGCAGTATATATATTTTTGTTTATTTTTTTTAATACTGCAAACCGATCAGTTAGAAATATTTTGTTTCAGTAGCTATGGTTTTGCTGATTGTGGGCAAGTTTATCATTTTGTGTTTACTTTTTCTTTCTTCCTTCTAGGTTGTATTTCACATTTAGAAACTTTCATAAGATTGTTTCTGACCTACCTGAGTCTCTCGTGTATTTACTGATGAATCACAATGTTCACGTAGGCAAACTCATGGAGGAAGTTACCGTACTTATATGTAGATAGGAGATTGCTTATGTGAGCGATATATTAGAGCACCTGCAACAGTGCTTACGTATACATGTAAATAGCTACAAATATTACCTAGCTATTTAGAGCCAATAACATCAGTAATTAGTAATCCCATAGTAACCCCAGTCAAGTTAAAGAACGTCAGGAAAAATTGCAACATGGAGTCTAAATATCTATTGATAAACCATATTGATAAAGCACAATTTGTAGGTAGGGAAAGTATAGCAAAAATGTAATTAATTTATTTTGATTGAAATACCTAATACATAAAAGGACCAGAGCAATCTTCACATAAAACCTTCAGATGGTAATATTGATCATTGTACATTTATATAATATGAAGATTAGTATATACCGTATTGGTCCGAATAAAAGCCGCACCTTTTTTCCGATTTTTGAGTTTGTGAGTTACGGGTGCGGTTTTAATTTGCGAGCGTAAAAAAATGACTGCCGATTTGCAAGCTTGCGAGTTACGTGTGCGGCTTCTATTGGCGAACCTAAACTTACTGCCGATTTGCGTGCTTGAGACTGCATTGTAGCAATTGAATAGCGATTTCCGGTTTTGGTGATTCTAACATCCTGTAAAGCCTGTAACCTGCAAAAGAAGTTACAGTACTAATTAAAAAGCCTATTTCTTGCAATGGCTGATAACTTGGAGATAGTCTTTTTCTCTCCAATTTTAAAAGTGCAGCTTATATTTGAGTACTATCTTTTTTCTATTTTTTCCCCTTGAATTTTACAGATGTGGCTTATATGCGGGTGCGGCTTATATTCCGACCAATACGGTAGCAGTGTATCCAATTTTAAGTAAAATAACAGGTTAAGCATTAATATGATCACATTAAGTCAAACTACCTCTGACGACGATGTAAATGCTTATATGTAACTGGATTGGTCTCCCGTCCTACACTTTTAAAAAAAAGTATATGCTGATAAATTAACTAAGTGCCCCACCGTATTAGTATACAGACGTAGATCTGATAACATATAGCATATAACTACCTAAGACATTGAACCAATTCAGGAAAATACTTGCAGCATAAACGTACTGCCCTCTCCAGAAGGCCTTTATATTCTACTAGTCAATAATATTCAATGTGTATCCTCCCCCCTATGTCTCTTCCCCCTCTCCATTCCCTGTGTCTTTCCCCCCCTCCCCTGTGTCTTTCCCTCCTTCTCCCTCCCATGTGTCTCTTCTCCTCCTCCCTCCCTCCACTGTGTCTCTTTCCTCTCCTCCTTCCCTTCTCTTTGTCTCTCCCCCCTACTCCCACCCTCCCCCTCTTTCCCGTCCTCCCTCCCTACACTGTGTATCTTTCCTCTCCACCCGCCCTCCACTGTGTCTCTTTCCCTTCCTCTCTCCCTCCCCCATCCCCCACGCGCTACGCATTGCACATGCGCCATTTACATAGTGTGTAAACTCCCGCCTACAGTGCGCATGCAAGGCAAGAGCGTAACACACTATGAATACTATTATAGACTAGCGACTTGCCCGTCAAAAATTTGAAGCCATGGCAATGCTGTTTGACACACAATGTAAACATTTTTGTACTGTGAGGGCCTTCGGCGCTCATGGCGAGCCTCTTGTCTCGTCTATTTTTGCTCCTCTGAGCAGCTTTGCCATTCATTATAAAGATAGATATAGATTCATCTATATTTACTTAATGAATAATGAATTACTTATTTCTTGAATAAATTAATATACTTTACCTATTTGTAATTAATATATTCAGCAATCAATAGCCTGAAGAGCTAACAATCTGTTTATATTTTCTGGCACCATACAATGTACAGTGAGTGTTGGTGCTATGATGATAAAGTGTAATGAATGTCCCAACTGTGCATTCTAAATAATTTGTGTGCGCGAGGGAAATCCGTTGGTGTAGTTGTGTAAATCGCCATTTTAGATTAGTAATGTTATTAATGTGTTACGCGTCTCACATGTATTTTGTAATAGTGTATTTTGTATTTCGTTCGTTGCTGTGTGAAAGTGCTACGCGTTTGCCAGTGTTTTGCGTGGTCCGGGGTCTTGTAGCCTCATTTACATTTTTTTCGCCGGCTATTTTTTTTCTTGTTTAGTCGAGTTTCGTGTGGTGAAAGTCGGCGAAATCGCATTTAAATAGTGTTGCACCTTACTCCCAGATGTCCCTGGCTGTTCCCCAGTGCTGTGGGTGATGTTTTTGTTGTATTTGTTTGTATTTTTTATGTGTTTTATTTTTTTTGTTGTTCGCGGTACGGCCGTTAACCTCGTATTTTTGCTCTGTCTTTTTTTTTTTCTATTTGGCAGTGTCTTGCACAGTCCGGGTCGTGAAGCCTTGTTTTGGGGGTTTTCTGCGGCCATTTTTATTCTCGCTTAGGCGATTTTTGTGTGGTGAAAGTCGGTGAAATCGACTTAAATTCACTTTGCACTTCACTCAAGTGCTTGAAGGCTAATGCAATTGAATGTTAACTAAGTGTTTTGTGGCTAAGTCCCGCGTGTTCAATTGCCTTAACAGCCTAAGTGCGACGTGTTAACATCTGGCCTCACTTGGCAAGACTTGCAGCAATGAGCGCCTTCGGTGCTCTTCGCCTAAGTGCTACGCCTACGGCGCTCATCGCCTAACTCGTACGCACCACGCAAAGTGTGACAACGTCTCGCAGTTTCACAACTATTATATGTGATGATATGCCAACTGTGTGGTATCTGAAGAAAGAGCTCACTAAACATAGTACAGTAATTAGTCATATGTCTGTAAGTTCCATCTTAGCCATGCAGTAACACTAAATGTATCCTTATTTACATAGCATATTAACATTTATAGTGCCCAGTATTCTTAGTAACAAAGAAACTCATATTTTACTTCTCGACACCAACGTCTGATGCTCCCTAAACACCTCCCCATGCTGCAGAGGTCCCTATCGAGACCCCTGCAGCCTCCCCACATTAACCCCTTGCAGTGGGGGTCCCTGATCGGCATTGATCAAGACCCTGCTGCATTTAAAATTTTCATATTTCCCGCCACGGGTCCTTAAAGGGTCTGCGGCACACCATTAGACAATGCCAACTGACAATGTGGCACCTACCATTAACCGCCCTCTATGCTGGGGGTCCCCATCAGGACCCCCAAAGTGTCCCCATATTAACTCCTTGCTGCAGGGGTCCATAGGGACCCCCGCAGCCCCCCCACATTAACCCCTTGCAGCGGGGGTCCCAGATTGGCATCAATCATGCCCCTGCTGAATTTAAACATTTTATATTTCCCGCCGTGGAAAACCACTCAGTTCTGGAGCCACCGCAGCCCCCCCCCCCCACATTAACCCCTTAATTAAACCTATCACTCGTGGGGGTCAATACAGACCCCTATAAGCCTTTAATTAACCCTGTCATTTATGGGGCTCCATACAGAGACCCATGAGCCCTTAATTAACCCTATAACTCATGGGGCTCTATACAGAGCCCCATAAGCCCTTAAGTAACTCTATAACTCATGGGGCTTTATACAGCGCCCCATGAGACTAAAAATAACCCTATAACTCATGGGGCTCTATACAGAGCCCCATCAGACTAAAATTAACCCCTCAGTCAAATTGGGGTATATACATATATATATATATATATATATATATATATATATAGACCCCTATAGGATGTTTTCAATCCCTAGGTTAACCTTACAAGTGCCATGAGAGTCCTCCAGGATCCCCATAACATAGTCTAAGCACTTCACTACACTATTAACCGTAACTATACCCAATTAACCCTTTAATCCTAACTATACCCCATGAACCCATTCTAGACCCTATTTCACCCTAACTGGCCTATCTAACCCTCTGGACCTAATAACCCTTACTGGGCCAATCTAATCCTAACTGGGCCTCTTTAAACCTATCTGAACCTAATAACCCTAAAGGCCTATTTCACCGCATCTAGGCCTATTTAATCCCATCACTTATGGGGATCTATACAGACCCATGTAAGCCTTTATTTAACCCAATCAGTCCCATAAGGGTCTATGAAGACCCTCATAGGACAATGAGAACCCTATTAGTAACCCCATAAGTGCCATGAGGGTCCTCCAGGAACAAGCTATTCTCCCCCAATAAACCACTAAATCTAAACTAACCAACCCCTACCCGAAACTATTAACCCCTACCTACCTAACACTACCTATCTAATCCGCTATTAAACCCCCCAACCCACCAATTACACAAAATAAAAAAAACCTAAGGTACAAAAAAAAAAAAATATGTTACCAAAAATAAAAAACCTAAGGTGCAAAAAAAAAACCTATGCTACCAAAAATAAAAAAAACCTGTTACCAAAAAAAAACTTAGGTACAAAAAACAAAAAAAGGACATTACAAGCCCCCCCCCACTAGAAACAAAAGAACATCACAACCCCCACTACAAAAACTACAAAAATTATTACACACCTGCAAAGAAAAGGCATACACAAATATACATAACATTACAGTAATAAAGACATTATAAATATACCCCTAACTACAATACATTTCCCCCTATCTAGACATTACCACTGTCTAGACATTACCCCCTATCTACACATTACCCCCTATCTATACATAACCCCCTATCTAGACATTACCCCCTATCTATACATAACCCCTATCAATACATAACCCCCTATATAGACATTACCCCCTATCTAGACATTACCCCCTATCTATACATAACCCCTATCTATACATAACCCTCTATCTATACATTACCCCCTAAATCTAAGCTAAAATAGAATTTAAAAAAACACTTAGCTTTGCAGATGTCCCTTCAGATCACACCCCCTAGGAAAAAAATAAACATCAAATTATTACAGAATTAAACATTACATTTTATAAAGAAACTTTATGAATACAGTATTGAACTCCCCTTAGCACCGTGTCCCTGTTCATCTTCTTCTGTTCTCCGGCTCTTCCCCTGGAAAAAAGAAGCATAACATTAGTATAAGACATACACAAATACACACAACATAAATAAAAAATAAACATTATACATTTAAAACGTACCTGTCTGCAATGTCCCCAGCCTTCTCCTCTTCTGACCCAGCTGGGCCCTTGAAGAATCCGCGTTCTAAAAAAAAAATAATTAAAAAAACTAACGGAGCTCCCTGGTGCTAATGAGGCCTCCAGAGCCTCTTCCGGTAGAACAATTGGCAATAGCGATCTGATTGACAGTAACAGCAGCCAATCAGAAGGCGCAGATGCCTTCAGACAATCACCCCGTGGGGGTGTATCCCATTGTGATTGGCTGAAGGCAATAGTGGTTTAAAAAAGATTGACAGGTCAATCAGCCAATCAGAATGGGATATAGGTGTATATCCCATTTTGAATGGCTCAAACCTATGCGCCTTCTGATTGGCTGAAATTTGATTGACAGCCTTTTAAGCCAATCAAAAGGCGCCATTGCCAATTTTCTACCGGAAGAGGCTCTGGAGGCCTCATTAGAGTTGGAGGGATCCGCAAGTGCGGAGCTCCGTTAGTTTAAAAAAAAAAAAACATTTTAGAGAGCAGATTTTTCAAGGGCTCAGCCAGGGCAGAAGAGGAGAAGGCCGGAAACATTGTGGACAGTTGCGTTTTAAATTTATAATGTTTATTGTTTATTTATGTTGTGTGTATTTGTGTATGTGTTATACTAATGTGATGCTTATTTTTTCCAGGAGCCGAGCTGGAGAACAGAAAATGATGGACGTGGACATGCTGGAAAGGTGAGTTCAATACTGTATTCATAAAGTTCATTTATTATATGTCACTAGCGACTTGCTCGTCAAAAAATTATGGCAATTAAATGTGTACTGTATGTTTTGAATTCTGTTTTGCAGGTGATATGCGTAGTTGACACTTGTAACCTTTTTCTTATCTATAAAGAAGTACAATTATTACATGAAACATGTTAATTTTTTTAACATGCAAGGTGGGTGGCCTGTAATTAATTCCTTCCTGACCCCATTAACTGGTGATCGGATAACTCCCTGGATTAATATTTTGCTTTGAATGATACATTTACATAGTATAACAAAAGCTCCTCCTCCTCTTAACATGAACTTTGAAATATATGCAATTAAACAACTTTGCATGTTTTTAAAAAAAACTTGTAACATTATAAACAGTAACATAATGAAGTAGCATTTAAATCGTGATTGTTGTAAATGCAAGCAAAGTGTTTTGTGGGGCTAATCATGCAAAATGTCTACTTCCATAAAATTGTAATCAGTTATTTTATTGTTGTTGATTTTTGATGGTTGAGATTTGGTTGTTATTATTGTAATTGGTGAAAATGGCACATTGAGTTTCCGATGTGAACTAGTGGTTCTCTAAAAAGAGAAGGCCAGACATTAAAGTTCATCCGCGGGGTGTAACCACTGTTCTCTATGTGTTTTGCCATCGTATAGAGTTTCTTATGGAAATAGTGGTGCTCTAAAAAGAGTCTGAGTGACATAAAATGTCATTCTTGAAATGAAACCACTGTTCTCTATATATATATATATATTTTTTTTTTGTAAAATTGTTGTTGAGGTTATTTTGTAGTTATGTACTTCATAGTAGACAATGTTTTTGGTAAAAATGCATCCATCATCTCATAAATCACTTTGACTTTCATTGTTTTCAATGTGAACTTTAATAGCCCGTCGATTCTTGCATCTTGAGAAGGCAACGTACAGCTGGCCATGTGCAAATACCGGTTCTTCTAAAAAGATACCCACAGATTTGAAAGATTGTCCTTGTGATTTATTAATGGTCCTGGCAAATGCCATGATGATGGGAAATTGTCACCTTTGAAGTACAAAAGGGAGGCTACTTTCACTTGGTGCCAAATCTATTCTTGATATGAAAACTCTCTCTCCTTTATGGGTACCAGTTAGAATTTCAGCCTGTATGAAATGGTCCTTTAATTCTTGAACAATTAATCCGCTACCATTGCATAGGCCTTTTTTGGGTTCATATTTTGCAGTAATAGGACAATTGCACCTTTCTTTAGCTGCAAAATATGTGGTGGCATTCCAGAAGGAGTTAATAAGTTTATGAATTCAGTTGAAAAGTTTGTCTGACTTTCTTTGTCATCACCAAGTACAGAATCAGCACTCTGATTTTTTTGTGGTGCATTAATTTTTTTAAATATTTCCTTATTGAGGAGTAATGCATCCTTATTTTTTCATGTTAGTATTACTTGTTGGCAAGCTCTGCATAGTCCTCCTTGTTAATTGTGCTTTTAAATATAGTGTGGAAATATTAGTGAAATTGAGGTGTAACCTGCCTTGCAGACGTCCAGGGTGTCCCGCCTTGCTTTGGGTAATGTTTCAATTTTCAAACATTTTTTTTACTGGTTGTATTGTTGTTGTTGTAAGGACGCAATTGTTTTTTTTTCATAAGTCGCGCGGCTCGTTTTTTTGTGTTAGTCCGTAGTTCGTCATTGCGTTTTGTAAGCGGTTGTGAGGCGCTGTAGAGCCTCCACCTACGCAAATGCGGCCCCTCGCTTTGCGAGGGTCCGCAAAAGCAGTCCAAAAGTCGTAGTGGGTCATAGGGTTAAAAAGTCCGTAGTTCTTCATTGCGTGTTTTTTTTTTTCATAGTCCCGCGGGTGTGGGCGTTTGTAAGCGGTTGCCTCCACCTCCGCAAATGCGGCCCCTCGCTTCGCGAGGGTCGGCATTTGTGGTCCAAAAGTCGTAGGGGGTCGTAGGGATGAGGGATGATCTCCACCAGCGCAAGGAGCGCTCCTTGCCAGCAACTGCGGACCTCGCTACAGGCTCGCTACGCCCGCAAGTGTTAGCAACAACCCGCATGCTGACAACTATATATGTGACTAGCGAATTGCCCGTCAAAAAAATTACGGCAATGAAATTGTAAGGTAGCAAATGCTGTTTGGTGTGTAATAATGAAATATGTAACACATTAAGAAATTAATATACTTTACCTATTTTGAAGCATTGTGTTGAAGAGCTGCAATCTGTTTTGATGTTACTGCAGCATTAGTGGTGTGGAGCTGCTGTGTAAGCGTGCTGAATGTGTGCAGTGTAATACTGTGCGTGCGCGAGACCAAACCGTTAGCGTAGTCGTGTACTTCCGCATTGGCGTAAAATGGCGGGTAATGTGTGGTATGCGTCTTAGCGGAATATCCGAAGGTCTTTTGTGGTGTTTTGCGAGTGTCGTGTGGTGTTTCGCGAGTTTCTTGTGGTGTTTTGTGTGTTTAGAGTGCTGTAGCCTCGTTTTCGTTTTGTTCGGCAGCCATTTTTTCTGTCGCTTGGAGAATTTTTTACTGTCTAAACTCTTTTATTTTGAGTTAAATGAAGGTGTAAGTTGCTTTTTTGAGGTCCTAGATGCTCCCTCTTGCTGTAGGTAAGCTTTTTATGTATGTGCTGTGTGTATTTATTGTGTTTTGAATTTTGTAATGTTCGCGAGTTGCGTCATAGTGTTGCGACGTCGTAATGTGTGTTAACGTGTCTCGTATGTTGTTTGCGTTGCGAGGTAAAGTTTGCGAGGGTCGTAGTTCGGTGCTCCATGCCAGCAACTGAGGCCCTCGCCCGCAGCCCTCGCTTCGCGAGGGCCGCGGCTCGCTACGCGAGCCAGCAAGCGTTAGCATCAACTCGTACGCTCACAACTATATATGTGCTGTTTAATTCTGCAATAATTTAAAGTTTCTTTTTTCCTAAAGGGTGTGATCTGAAGGGACACCTGCAAAGGTAAGTGGTTTTATTTATTCTATTTTAGCTTAGATTTAGGGGGTAATGAAAAGAAAGGGGGTAATGTCTAGATAGAGGGTAATGTATAGATAGGGGGTTATGTATAGATAGGAGGTAATGTCTAGATAGGGGGTTATGTATAGTTAGGGGTAATGTCTAGATAGGGGGTAATGTATAGATAGGGGGTTATGTATAGATAGGGGGTAATATATAGATAGGGGGTTATGTATAGATAAGGAATCATGTATAGATAAGGGGTTATGTATAGATAGGGGATAATGTCTAGATAGGGGGTAATTTATAGATAGGGGTTATGTATAGATAGGGGGTAATGTCTAGATAGGGTGTAACGTATAGATAGGGTTAATGTCTAGATGGGGTAATGTATAGTTGGGGTAATGTATAGATAGGGGAAATGTATTTAAGTTATGGGTATATTTATAATGTATTTATGACTGTGATGTTATTTAAAATTTGTGTATGCCTTTTCTTTGCAGGTGTGTAATTATTATTGTTTTTGTAGTGTGTGGGTTTAGATTTTTTATTTTTGCAGTGAGAGGGTGTTGTAATGTCCTTTTCTTATATTTTGTACCTTAGGTTTTTTTTTGTAGGTAAAATAGTTTTTTTTTATTTTGTGTAATTAGTGGGGTGAGGGTTTTAATAGGGGATTAGGTAGGTACTGTTAGGTAGGTAGGGGTTAATAGGTTAGGGTAGAGGGTTAGTTTAAATTTAGTGGTTTATTGGGGGGGAAATAGTGTAGTGTAGTGTTTGTACTTAGTGTCATGAGGGTACTTGAGGACCCTCATGGCATTTATGGGGTTAATAATAGGGTTCTCATTGTCCTATGACGGTCTTCCTAGATCCTTATGGGACTGATTGGGTTAAATATAGGCTTAAGGGATGTGTTAGATGGAGGCTAATGGGGGTCTGTATTGACCCCCATAAGTGATGGGATTAAATAGGACTAGATGGGGTTAAATAGGCCCAGTTCGGGTTATATTGGCCCAGTAAGGGTGTAATGATATAGGAATCACAAGGTTTTGGCGACCAGCAGCCTAGGTCAGCAATAATCCAATTCAGCAAGTTGTAGATGAAACAGGAACAAGCTTTATTGAAGGGAACAGGAACCACAATAATCTAAAGGTAAATTGACAGGAAGTGCCTTTTGTAGGCCAAGGACCAGACACCTGACCAGACACAGCTGAAGAGACTAGTCACTGATACTATTGCTAGCAGAGTCAAGGTTATCAGATCTCAATGAAATTTCACAAAGGCAGGCTGGCGCAGTGGTAGGGAAGAGGTTCAGCAGCCTGGGGACCAGGGTTCAAAACCCAGCAGAGTCAATTCCTTACAAAGGGTTAGATAGGCCCAGTAAGGGTTATTAGGTCCAGATAGGGTTAGATATGCCAAGTTAGGGGTAGATAGAGTTTAGTATGGGTTAATGGGGTATAGTTAGGGTTAAGTGGTTTATGGGGTATAGTTGGATTAATAGTGTAGTGTAGTGCTTAGACTTTTTTCGTAAGGCTCCTGGAGGACCCTCGTGGCACTTGTAGGGTTAACCTAATGGTTAATAGTGACTCTATAGACCCCTGTTGGACTGAGGGGTTATTTTAGTCTCATGGGGCTCTGTATAGAGCCCCATGAGTTATAGGGTTAATTAAGGGCTTATGGGGGTCTGTATTAACCTCCATGAGTGACAGGGTTAATTAAGGGCTAATGGGGGTCTGTATTGACCCCCATGTGTGACAGGTTTAATTAAGGTCTCATGGGGCTCTGTTTAAAGCCCCATGAGTGACAGGGTTAATTAAGAGCTCATGGGGCTCTGTATAGAACCCCATGAGTGATAGGGTTAATTAAGGGCTCATGGGGCTCTATAAAGAGCCCCATGATTGATGGGGTTAATTTTAGGTGCCTGGGGGGGGGGTACATATAATACCCTCGTGGCAGGGGTTAATATTATTTTAGCTGGGGTCCTTTAAGGACCTGCGAGGTGGGAAACTTGCATTTTAAATGCAGTGGGGTAACAATCAATGCCGATCGAAACCCCTGCTGCAAGTAAAAGATTATTTTAGTCCTCAGACAAACATAAGCTGAATTATTGGGTAGGTATTAGTATGAACGAAGAAATGAAAAAAAAAAAAAAACAATTGCAGCATCCAAGTGCTGTTCCCCATTGCTGCATATAGTAATAAACCCACCAAAAGCCGTAAACCATGCACTTTTGCATAGCAGTTCAGAGGGGGAACATGATCAATTACGCAAGGCCGTAACCACCCATTTCGAAAAAGCCAATAGAAAATGAGACCGTCATCATTATGTTGGTAAAACATGGAGTTTACATGTCAATAAACTAGGTTTGGGAATCAAATATGCCATGGGACTCGCAACACCACAAAATACAAAATAATAAAAATGAATGCCAATACTGTTGTAGTCCATGCGGGTGGGTGATGTATTCTCTTATTGATTCCCAAAATTGATATAACCCTGAAATAACACATAAGAAAAATATTTGTTTTATTGACGATTTGTTGCCAACACCACTGCCACCTCCTCACACAGCCATACACTGCCTCAGCAGACCTCCATCCCCATGTCCACCATTGGAGGCCACCATTGGGAAGATGCTGGTTCTAATGTGGTAGTAAGTGGATGCTACATGGGGGCTCCAGACCAGTGTATCCTCCAGCCAGGCCTTGGTGGACAGCAGCATCCGAGGCGAGGAGGCACAACCTGATGATGGAGTCCTACATGACCAGGCTGCTACAGTCATCAAATAACCTGAGAGTGCTCATTCAACTGAACATTGACCTCACCCAGAGCACTCTGGTTCCCAGCGCTGCCTCTTCCACCCCAGAAGCCTCCCCCACACACCCACTGCAATCCTTGACTTCCTCAATGCCTCTGCCTCCTTTGGTGCTGCTGCCTTTTCATGGGACTCCCTTTTTCTGCAACCCCCCCCCCCCCCCTCACTTAGGGAGAAGGTGTTCTGGCACATGGGGTTGAGGCCCTGTGGCAAAGTAGAGGAGGATATAGGGGTTGCACCTAGGTTTGGACATTCTCAACAGCACTCATCAGTGACAATCTATTAGTCCAAATGTTAGCGTAGTCTAGTGTGGCTACAGAATAGATGATTATGGGCTATGTGATGGTAATATTTTGTAAGCAGATGGCTACCCCATCACACGGTCCATGATACTCTTCTCTGTGGACACATAAGGTTATATTTAACATTTCACCAACTGATGGTAACTGAGGAATGTCATTGAGAAGAGATGGTGCAGTCCCTATTTTTATTTGAGGCCTTAGTATTTATGTCTGTTTTTCTTGTTCTGATTTTAGGCATTGTAACGGATCTACTGGCACCCCGACCGGGTACCTCCGTTGATAGACGCGTCCTAGTTTGCGTTGAGGCCTACAAGCACCGTACCGGACACCAAAACCACCACAGACTCCAAGGATAGTACATCAGGAACAAGGGTTCAGTTGGTACAGCTCAAGGGAGTATGCAAAAGCATAGCAATCCCCAGTATGATATAGCGATCCCCTCAAATAACGAGACGAGACTACGTTTTGAAGGGTCAAGTAGAACTATTTTTTTAATGACAGGGAATCTCCTTTTATGCAATGGTGCCCTCTGAAGGGCTACACCCACATAATTATCACAACAGCCAATTATCTACATGGTTCAACCCCCACGTCTCCTCCCCTCAGATAACAGGTAACACAATTAAAACAGACACAATTTTAACCACATTCTGGATGTACCCCAAATACAGGGGGTACACCTGTAAGTCCCGCACCATTCAATAGCTCTCACCCAGGGGAACAACATATAAAAAAATGGCATGAATCAGACCAGGGGTTCAAAAGTTAGTAAAAGTATCTTTTACACATAACACACAGATAGGACAATAGGTGAGTCACACCTCCCTGGCAACTTGGATACAATCAGACATTAATTAGATCATCCTTCTTTGTTCTTATCAAAGAATGAAAACACTTTGGAAAATGCAAGGATCCTTTACAACTTTCTTATCTCTTGAATCTCTGTAATAGGATTATCTATTAGCCTAGGTCTGCAAAAGTCTGGCTAATATTCTGCAGAGCATAAACCAGCATACATATAGTAGGATCATATTTTAACCATAATAATCATAAAACAGCGTAAAACAGTGATGGGTTCCGTTACACACCTCCCCCGTGACCATAAGCCGGCATACACGGTCTGATCCCAACGGATCGGCTTGGGGATGTCCGGACAAAAGTATTTGTTGGTCAATTCTCTAGTTTGACAACCCATCAGCATTACTGCAATTCACATTGACTCACATTTCACATATCCCCAGATAGCTGGGATCTGAGCGCACAAAACTACCGAATAGCGCTCAGATCCTCTTCACACAGTTCAATTGCCAAGTAGCTAAAGTCTTTCCCATAGTCTTTCATCATATGAATGGGCTCCATGGCATAGCTATCTGGCGTATCACCGCTCCCACAGGGCAAGTACAGAATGACCCCCTGTATGTAAAGGGCCAGAATGAGTGACATACACTCTGGTATGGCCGAACACTGGTTCCAAAGGGCAATATGTACCAGGGCCATAGTCGCAGGGCAGGAGGCTGGCAAACAGTCCTCTCCAAGCCAAAGTGGCGAAGGGCACTTCGTCACACATCTCTCCTTTGGGGGGAAGTCTAACCAGGTACCTGGATATTTTGCTGTGGTGATGGGGCAACACGCTGAGGGGACTTGAGGGGCAGAGGCCAGCGGCACTCTGCCCTGATGCCAGCTCTTCTGCTGGTATAACCTGCAGGACATCCTGCTCTGTACAAGGGACAAAGGGAGGGCAGAGGCCGACTGCACTCTGCCCCACTGTCAGCTCTTCTGCTGGGGTACTTGGGACATATTCCGGCTCAGTAGCCAGGGAGACGTGGGGGTCAGTGGGGGTTAACATTTCCTCTGTTAACCCTGGGGCCACATTAGAAGTTAGCTGGGGAGGGGAATTTGTACTTATCCCCTCCTCCGGTTGTCCCAGTGACGGTAGTTGGGGATCTGGACAAGCTGTGGGCGCAGAGACCACGGTCCCATCTGCGCTGTCTGGGAGATTGGTGTCTCCCCTGGTTAGGGTAAACTGTCGCTAGGGGGGAAGGACGACACCTTCTGCCCCCTGTGTTTCACACTGCCGCTGGGGGGGAAGGACGACACCTTTGGCCCCCTGGGGTACCCACTGCCGCTGTGGAGGAAGGTCGACACCTTCTGCTCCCTGGGGTACACACTGCCGCTTGGGGGGAAGGACGACACCTTCTGCCCCCTGGGGTTCACACTGCCGCTGAGGGGGAAGGACGACACCTTCTGCCCCCTGGGGTTCACACTGCCGCTGGGGGGAAAGGACGACACCTTCGGCCCCCTGGGGTACACACTGCTAATGGGGAGGAAGGACGACACCTTCAGCTCCCTGGGGTACACACTGCCACTGGGGAGGAAGGACGACACCTTCAGCTCCCTGGGGTACACACTGCCGCTGGGGAGGAAGGATGACACCTTCGGCTCCCTGGGGAACACACTGCCGCTGGGGAGGAAGGACGACACCTTCGGCTCCCTGGGGTACACACTGCCGCTGGGGGGGAAGAACGACACCTTCGGCCCCCTGGGGTACACACTGCTGCTTGGGAGGAAGGACGACACCTTCAGCTCCCTGGGGTACACCCTGTCGCTGGGGAGGAAGGACGACACCTTCTGCCCCCTGGTGTTCACACTGCCGCTGGGGGGGAAGGACGACACCTTCTGCCCCCTGGGGTTCACACTGCCGCTGGGGGGGAAGGACGACACCTTCTGCCCCCTGGGGTTCACACTGCCGCTGGGGGGGAAGGACGACACCTTCTGCCCCCTGGGGTTCACACTGCCGCTGGGGGGGTAGGACGACACCTTCAGCCCCCTGGGGTTCACACTGCCGCTGGGGGGGGGATGGACGACACCTTCTGCCCCCTGGGGTTCACACTGCCGCTGGGGGGGAAGGACGACACCTTCTGCCCCCTGTAGGGCCGGTAGAGAGACCTCGGTCCCATCTCTACCTGCCATCTGGAGGTCATCCCAGGACCAGTCAATGAAGTCTGGTTCCGCTTGTCGAGTAGGTTGGGGCTGCACGCAGCTGAGCAGGTGTTGGTAGTCCTGCTCCAGCTCCCACTCTCTCGTTACCAGGTGGGTCATGTCTTTGCTCACCTCGCCTTCGTCATCCCAGACATACATGCCCATCCGATAGTCGTAGATGTCCCAAAACCTAGACTCCTCCGTGCTGCCAAGATCAATGTCGTCCTCCAAGGCATCCCATAATAAACCTGGGCCATCATAATCATCCCCCTCTGGTAAGTCGTGTTCAGCCGTCCAGGGGGTAAGTCGAACGGTATGCCACCAGAGGGCCTGGTATGCGTTGTCTAGCCAGAGCTCTCGCCATACCAGGGTCTCTAGTCTTGTCACCCACTCATCCAGGGGCTGCTCTCCCAATAGATACATCCGCATCGCCACACGCTTCTGTAGCCGCTGCTCATCACTGGGGAGACTCTCACCTCGCCGCCATTGGGCATCTTCCAGGGCATCATACCAGAGTTCCTTTCTGTCTGCATCCCTGTAGTCCGCGGCCGCCTCCTCCTCCTCATCATGAAACGCTGTCTGAAAACTAGCCGGTTCCATCCTGCTGTAGCCAGGGGCGCTGTACGGATACTAGCGTTGCCCTCAATTTGTAACTCCAAACGTTACCGGTGTCTCCGTGCTGCTTTTCCTCTTACTAGGACGCCATCCCACCACTGCCAGCCAATGTAACGGATCTACTGGCACCCCGACCGGGTAGCTCCGTTGATAGACGCGTCCTAGTTTGCGTCGAGGCCTACAAGCACCGTACCGGACACCAAAACCACCACAGACTCCAAGGATAGTACATCAGGAACAAGGGTTCAGTTGGTACAGTTCAAGGGAGTATGCAAAAGCATAGCAATCCCCAGTATGATATAGCGATCCCCTCAAATAACGAGACGAGACTACGTTTTGAAGGGTCAAGTAGAACTATTTTTTTAATGACAGGGAATCTCCTTTTATGCAATGGTGCCCTCTGAAGGG